>CM034154.1:705342637-706542637 GCA_019776745.2 Taxus chinensis
GGTCTTTTAATGAGACTTAAGGATTCAACTGAACTTGGGTAAAAACATCATTTCGAATTCTCTTGATTAAGTTCGCTAAAGGATGCACAAGGGGTTCCCAAAAAGGAATTATTAGACTTAAAGTGTTCTAGTTCAAACTACCATATTAAATAAGGCATAACTATAACCCCAAAACCAACAACGATTTTACTTTTTTTTAGAATACTTATCATTTCACAACCAAGACAATAAAGTTTAATTCATATCTTAAGGCTAGCAAGGGTAGATACTTCTACACCAGTAGATAACCACTTTATTTCCAATTAAAGACTCTTAATTTTATCAACCAAGTACAACTTCATCATTATCTTCTTTATTTATCCATCTATGTATTCGTCTTATTTTGTTTTTGATTATCTTTAGAAAAAAGGATTTTCAACCCACTAAAATATTCCTAGAATAACATTGTTACCAATACCATGGAGGGTTACTAAACACAAAAATTTTATGACCCAATGGAACAAATTACCAATATTTAACGAGAACAAAAAACACAGTTATAAAATTTCCATTCAACATGGAACATGAACCAAAGGAGTCAAGAGATTTGATTTCACTTTGGTTAAGAACAAGAAGGTAACCAAATAGGATAAGTCATGCTACAAAAATTTCATGACTGCAAATGATACTACCAAAAGAATACTCATAATAAGGTCAAGATTGAATATTATTTCTCACAAAGGTAATTACAAGTTTAACTACAAAAGAACAAGACAAATTTATTTCACAATTACTGAACAATCCAAGGAAAGAGGCCTTCCAAACTCCATTACAAGCACCACTACAAGAATTACAACACATTTGAATTTTGTACAGGGAATCACATAAAATAACTGGATGAGACCTTCACAAATATTTCCTTTATCAATAGGCACAAGCCATCTGCACAAGTATTAACTCGAGTCAGTTCGCGATAACTCAGCATATTAAGACTACCCACTGCAACAATCAGCTAACATTTAACAATATCATCAAAGGAATGTTCTAATTTAGGAATGGATGAAAGCACAAACCACTAATAAAAATTCTTCACATGAGAAAGAGATTTATACTAGCCAACAAAAAGGAAACAAAAACTTCAAGTACGAAAGATATCCATAAAACCATAAAACCACAGAGGAAGGGTTGATTTATTAAAACCATAAAACCACAGAGGAAGGGTTGATTTAGTAACCAAGTCTTAAACATAAGATATTTGAGTGTGAAAACAAGGGGTTCCATATACAGTAGGCAATACACCATCAATACCCCAGATATATTTTTCTTTTAATAAAAAAAATGGATATACAACACATTGTTGTAAGGATAGACAACATAACATTGTCACAAGTAAGATTTACTTCCAAATACAAAGAACATCTAGTTGAAGAATACTAATGGTAATGTCAACTACCATAAACACATCGAAGTAAACCATGTAATTTAAAAATTACCAAACTGACAGATTCCACTAGCATTGATGAATTTATACCCCAAATAATATACATAGTGTCTGGGTCAATATGCAACCTTAAGGGTTTTTCCCATCTTTATTCCACAAATTAGTGCCTCCAAATAAGAGAAATTTTCTATAATTCATCTCAAACATAGATTAAATTTTAATTAATCAAGGAGTAACTTTTATTTCAAACATTATATAAGGAGCTCGAATACGGGGCTACTCAATTAGCAGAAGGTAAATAACATAAACCTTTTTTTCTCTAAAATAAAACCATAAAACCACAGAGGAAGGGTTGATTTATTATCCATAAAACTGTTGAGCTCAACTAATGCATCCCTGCAATAAGCTTTCATTACATACACAAGCATAGTTACAGAAATGAACAATACTCAACACACTCTTACCCACATGCAGAGTTCATTCCAGCTGAAAAAGCCCAAATATATTTAATTTCAGATTATGATTTATGCAAATACCAAAATAAATAAGCTATCAGGGGAGGAAGAGAATATTTTATGCCCATATTTTGTTTTAAAAAAACCAAGCAACAAAACCCAACAATATTTATTTTCTTACAAATTGGTTTGATTTACATAATAATACAGAAGCCCATTTTTACAAATATGACATAGAATAAGCCATTAAGAGGGGAAAGACAAGAATTCATGAAAA
The DNA here is from genome assembly GCA_019776745.2 of Taxus chinensis. NCBI lineage: Eukaryota > Viridiplantae > Streptophyta > Pinopsida > Cupressales > Taxaceae > Taxus > Taxus chinensis. The sequence goes on from CM034154.1 coordinate 705,344,790, forward strand.
ACCAAAGAATTTAGAATGAGATAAAAAGGGATAACCAACACACTCATGCAGTAATTAAACCACAATGAAATCCTTTTCTAGACACCATTTTAGGAAGGAAGAACATTCATTTCAAGATACTAAAAAGAAGGTAGAAAAGTATTGCAAAGTGTAAATTTAACATGCCTGAAAGGAGTTCCCACTAGTCGCCCAACCTGTAATTGTTTCTCCATGAGCTTGCTATGACAGTAAAATCCTCTACTTTCCTCTGCTATCAAAACATCCATACTCAAAACATAGCCATGCTTGGAAAAGAAAGGGGAATAATTTGGTTTCGGTCATGGTGAATTGGATTGTTCTTGCCCCATGTACTTTCCTAGATGTGCACACCTTAACACCAACCTTCCAAAACACTCCCCCGCAAAGGAGCTCACACGTCTAGACATGGTGCACTCTACCAGTCACCGTACAAACTAAACAAAAAGTGACTCCCACAAAGTAAGTGGTCACTATGAAGATTAGGAGTTTTTTCCCCCAAATCACCCCACAAACGTGCTAGGAAAAGCTCCACTAACATGTAGGCAAATGAGTCAATAAATTCAAATAAATGGAAGTAGTCAGATAGCAGCATAGAGTAGAGGGTTAGAGTAGAGGGCGGGACTACTACTGTTATTACTGTGGTCTAAAAGATGACTATGCTAAAACCTATCCACCATGAGGAAGAGGTACTGACCTCCTTAATCTATTGTCCTACATCTGATCTATGTGGCTCCAGACTTGGTCTCTAGCCTACTAGGTCTTTCCTTGAGTCTCCTCTGCTATATAAGCCTTCTTGACGGCCTCCACTAATGTCTGTGGACAATGGATACATAGTGCACCTCCAATGTCTAGATTCAGGCCTCAGATGAACCTGTGGATCCACACCTGCTGCTCCTACATGTAATCAACATACTGGAGTAGATCAATAAATCTACTCTCATACTCAGCGACTTTAAGATATGCCTATCAGAGGTCATGGAACTCATCTATCTGTTGTTTTATGAACCTATGTGACAAGTATCTTCTCCTGAAACACTCCTCAAAGAGATCCCGAGTAACTGTCTCAGAATCAACATGGAGCTTCTGATCCTTTGTTCGCCACCAGAAACCAACTCCATCCTTCAGTAGATGGATCGCAACATGATCTTTTGTGTTAATAGAACAAGGACAGAGCTTGAAACATCCACTCAAGCTTACCAACCAGGCCTCTACTTGAAATCCACTTGTGTCACCAGAATAATGTGATGGCTGAAGCTTTAAGATCTCCTAGATGTGATCTACAGCTATGGTCTGACAGCCCCTAGGCCTCTCTATATGATCATCCCTAAGCCTAGGGCTCCAAGACCTCTCTCTATGTCCTGAAACTCGGTTACCCTATCCCCTCTTGGTGAATATGCTCTGGCTGACTCTGCATGGAAGTTCTCAACTCCATGATCTTCATTGGGTCGAGGAGATACATGACCCTCATTAGAAGTGACTCTATCATGTTTGGCTACATGTCCTCCTACTAATCCTCTGCGTAGAGTGCCATTAACATCCTGAAGGGTCTACAAAATCTGTGGTAGGATGGCTTCTACAACAAGATCTGGTGGTGGTAATTCTAGGTCTATGTGAAAAGACTCCTCATCTTATTTGTGCCTCTTGCATAGAGCAAGATGAATGTTAGTTCCGTATTCTAGGTTTTACTTAGTTTCCATGTTTACTAAAATATGAAAAATTCTAAACTATGTTTTTTTCTAGGTTTAACAGTGTGTTAGGTTTAAGGTTCATGTCTCAAGTTTTATAGTGTGCCTAATGAACCAAGCTTAAGAACCAATTCTTTGATACCAAGTGTAACGCCCGCTAAAAATAACCTACTTGAGACCTAAGAAAAACCTAGGATTAGTTAGGAAAATTATGAAATAATTTTTGTTTGTTTAAAAGAGTCTCCAACTAGGCAACAAGACAATAGTTGTCACTAACAAGTTCCAGATCAATTTTAATCCACCAGAATATAATTTTCTTTTATTATCAATTATTAGAGGTCACAAGGTCCCAAAATTTATGATTAGAAAGTTCAATTAGGTTCAGAGGGTAATTCCTCACCATACCCACTCTCTAACAAGTTGTAAAGATTCAACTTGATTTTTCTCAAAATTAACGAATTAAAACTTTCCCTAAATCATTCCCATTGGACAGGAAATTTCCTCACTTTTCAAGTGATATAAATAATTCCTCTTGACTACTCATATTTCTCAAATTATGGGCCGACGGGACTTGGGGTGAAAAGTTTCCCCAAGAGCGGGCCTAGGGGAGAAAATTTGACCCAGGGGCAGGTCTGCGCTCCACAGGGAGAACTTTTTCCCAGAGGAGGATTCAGGTCAGTGGGGCCATGGGAGACATTTTTTACATTTCCTGTCTGGGCCGAAAATCCACCTTTGCACCCGTGCACTCGTGAGTCCACAAGGGACACGTGGGTTCTCCTAAGCCAACGCGGGGGAAGAGGGGTGGTGGGGATAAAAGATTTTTAACGCCCCAAAGGGTGAAAAGGGTAAAATTCACCCATGCCTCTACTCATGCCTTGTAATGCCACGTAGCAGCTCCTAATTAGTTGTGGGCTGGTAGAGTGGCAGGGAAAACGTAGAAAATTTTCCCAAAATTTTTCTGAAGCACTAAGTTAAAAAGGGATCCACCCCTCCGCCAACACCACGTGGTAGCCTCTGATTTCTTGTGGGCTGGTGGGGTCTCTAATTTTTCAAAGCGCTAAGCGAAATAAATTTTGGCACATGGGTCCGCCAAGGAAATTTTTCCCAATTTTTTTTTTACAGTTAGAATTATTTTTTTGACGATAAATGAAGAAAACTTTAGAAAGCCATAAATTTTGATAAAGAGCTTAGTTTTGGGAAAATTATGAATTTATGGAAACATATCAACCTCGTCTATACTCAAGAATCATTAAATTTTGATTTTGATAAAGTTATGGGGTCAATTTTACGAAAATGATCTGCAGACTTTAATAGTGCAAACTGGTAAATTTTAACTTATAAGATTTTTTCAATTTTAACTTCTTCCTCTCTCAACATGTCAAATATAAATGGAGAATTGTTCTTAGATGGATTTAAGAAGGATATCAAGATTTAATTTGTCTGATTGATTTGCGATCGGAAAATTTACATCTATTGAAAGCAAAACGACTGTAAGAGAGTTGAGCCCGTTTTTGTTATGTTTTCTAAGAAGTTCCTTAAGTATTTTGTCCAATTGGATTCATTTATGAAGATTTCTTCAATTTAATCATTTAGTTTTTTATTTCATTGTTACATGTTCAAACTATGCATTTTTGGATAAAGTACTTGCCAGTTTGAAAATACAAAACAGAGATCAGATTTTAAAGGATCTATTCACCATTTTCATCTTCCAAGTATTAGGATTCATTCCAATTCTAATCTAAAACATTTATTTGATTCAATTCAACTATTCAAAGGCTACAATACATCTTTGATTTCCATTTTTCACATATTTCAAAAGACATAGTATTACACTTCCTTCATACACATTTCTTTCTTTCAAACAGATATTACAACTCACAGTTAGAGGATTAAATTCAATACAATGATGTAATTTGAGGAAAATGATGCAATCATTTATTGATTCGAAAAGATAACTTTGTAACTTCCTTCTTTATTTCCTCAATTTCATCATACAGGATATAGTTTCTTGCTTTCAAAGAATAAAATAGAACATGTATCTTTCACATTTCAATATACACTTTCATAACCAATACAACATCTTTCCATTACAAAACACATAAAATTTCATCCAATTTAAGTGGTAAAGGTTACAATAATATTTGATTTCACAAGGGATATTCAAACTATCTTTTCTTAGCTCCAAAATAGTAACATGTGTATTTCTCATTCTTCTAAATTGTGATCAAAATAAGAGTAGGGGAGAGGCAATGCTCTCCACCCAAAAAAGACATCTAATGAAGAGGAGAAGCCATCCTTCTTCATTGGCCCCTGAGCCCTAACCACAATGCAATAAAATATGTGATCTAACTCATGGCAACAACAGGATTCCACAAACACACAAACAACATTTTCACATAAAAAAAACAGTCCAAAATAGAATGTAGTTTACAAATACATTAAAGCATGACAAACATTACTTAGGCTTCATCAAGCAAGCGAAAGGAGCAAAAAACTATGGGGGATGCTTCTTATTCCTCCCAAAAGGGGAAATGGGTATCACCACATGAATTACAAACTATGAAAATATAGTATATCAAATCCCTGACATTCCTTATGCCTTCCTCAGGTACCCCTTATTCCTCACATTTCCTTATGCCTCCCTAACCTCCTATCGAACCCCATAATGAGTAAATAAATTCAAGTTATTCATTTTTAAGGTGTAACCCAAATCCCAACTCCCTCCACCCTTATACCTCCCTAAAAACACTTGTGCCTCCAACAAAATAAACCCCATAGTCTTCTTCTACACCATTCCTAGGCCATCTACCCAACAATCCACAAACATGCCAAAACATTCACACATTAACATTTACATTCATAACAGAAGAGCATTTCAAGATCCTAGCTCTTACCTCTCCATGATGGAGTTTCTCTAGTTCCAAAAAGTAGTTGTTTCCAAGAAAACAATCCAAAAACCCACCAAACAACAAGCGTGAAACAATCTTCAAGCTTCTCCAAAAGTAGGAGCTCCCAAAACAACAAGGAATTCACCCAAGGATGAAGTCTCCCAAGTGAAGCAACCCAAAACAAGGCAAGGAATTCAAATTTTATAGAAGAGCGAAGAGAAGAGGATGAGGTGGATCCATGTAGGATGCCACATCACACATCCTCAACCCCAACCCAAAATTCAACTTCATTCTCCAATGTGTTAGTGCTCAAAATGGTCCTGCTCCAATTTGCCTTTGAAAATCTATTGATTTACAACCTCTATAATTTTCTCCTTCGCCGTGTTGTGCCTGGTTAATCTTTGTGGCCATTTTTAATCTATTCCTGGGTTGTAAATCACTTAAAAGTTTATATTTTGAGTCTCCCATGTTATGTTCCTTCAAAAATTCACGTTTTCCTGTTCTCTCTATTTCCAACAGTCATGATTTGTTGTCCTTGATGTTTCTATCCCAAATAGATGAAGGAAAATGAATGGATGTGTTCTTGAAGAATGAATTTGAGCCTTGAAACATTTCTAAACTTTCTGTCCTTTAAGAAAATTACATTCCCAGGCTCAAATGGTTATTTTTATGTATTTTACGATTTGACGTGCATTTCTCCTAGTACAACTTGCATCCTTGTATCTACAAGGAACGTGGCACCTTTTAGTTGGATGCAACTTAGCTGGATACTTCGAAAATTTAATGAAAAGCCTCAACTCAAGATGTGTCCACATGGAGGCTTCCGCTGCTTGGCTCGGACTTAGACAAATTTTCGTGCAGTTGGAGTAGTTCGGCGGAGCAGGGCACGTGGCACACTTGCACTCATTCAGAGTCTCCACTTTGCAAACCATAGTGAAGATGTGCTATGGAGACACATGGAGGAACCACACATGTTTAGGGACATGCCCTTGAGTTTCATTTTAAACAAGTACTAGGATGACATGTGGGGCTGCAGGAAAAATTTGGAAAATTTTCCCTTTTGCAAAAAGAGAGTAAAATGGTAGAATTTGGCTGTGGTTCTACTCGAATCACATTTTTACATGTGTAGGGATCATTTCTCAAGGGTGGAGGTGTGGAGAAAAAAGGAAACTTTTCCATTTTTCAAAAAAGTTGGAAGAATTCAAGGGAAGCCCCCGGGTCTATTCTAAAGTTTGAATCTGCCATGTGGATGACACAAATTCAAAGTAAAGATCAACGGATGCTGTGAATATAAATCTAATTTTCCCCCCATTTCTCTGAAACATGTCTGAAATTGCGAGTCTCCATGATTTCTTGGTATTTTCTACATGCCAATTATAGAAGGAAGTTAATGTTCATATCTGAAGTTTGGTGGGAAGATCAAGAAGATGTCTTCCACCATTAAAATGGTCCAACTTTCGTGCCAGATCAAATTTTCTATTTTTTTTCTCCCTAGCACGTAATGGGTCATATTTGACAGATTACAGCTGGATGTGGTTGGAAAATTGAAGGGAAAGTGATCTACCAGAGCAAGGAGTTGAATACGGCAGACATTTGATGAAGTATGCCCCCTCGAGCACCTGAAGACTTCTTGCAGGTTTGATTCTTAGAATCACGAAAGAATCATGGTGAACACTGGTGCATTAAACATTTTTGTCTTTTAGGAGGAAGAGGCTCTATTGTAAATGCTATAAATGGCACAAATTTTTTGTGCAAATGGTTTGAATTTGGAGGTCAAAGTGCTAGAGGTCGAAAAAAATTCCCAAGAGGAAAATTTGACTAAGCATGTCTTTTGAGAATCGAATTGAGAAACTAGGTTATCTCTTTTTGTATTAAGCTTTATTGTGTCAAGGTGGTTGTAAGTGTACAACCATTTATAAGATCTGATACTATTCTAGAAACTTTCCCCAACTAATAGACTTAATCAAATTTGAGTTTTTCTGTGTTGTCTTCAGAAAAATGTGTCGGTTTTATTTCTGAATGTCTGCAAGTAGTTTTTCTTTTCATTGTTGCAATCTTGTATTAAAATCTGATTCAATCACATAGGCCTCAATCCTTGTGATAGTTTAGTGGCATATATAATTCCATTTCTCATAAGAGCTTTCATTTGGGATTGGAATAAATAATTTAAAATCACTTTTCTCTCATCTATTGACTGAGATTGTTTGTAAGCCTTTTGGTGTACCTTAGACGTGATTTGACTCAAATATTGATGCTTTGTTGGGTTTTCTGACTGGAGCCTTCATGCTAATTTGGGCCTCCATTGAAGCACATATTCTGGTTAAAGAGACATTTTATCTATTTTGTTGCATTTTGTTGGTTTGACTTTCCATTCTGTAAGGTTTCTCAAGGATCTGGTGAATCTAGTTTCACCCTGCCTCGCCTCCTACCAAAAATTCATTTAACAACAACCAATCCTACCCATACTACCCATGTTTGTCATGTGTGTTAGCAAATGCATAATCTCTGTTACCAAAACATACAGATGTAATCAAAGTCTCAAATGTCTTTAGTAACCTTTCCTTGTTGTGAAAATATCTCCATGATCTTGAAGTGACAACTCGTGAGATCATATTTTCCCCAAGGTATTCTCTATTAAATTTATGCAAAATAAAGGTACTTGTATCTCCTTTCATATAAAAGAGGTTACAAAATAGGTTCTCTTACCTTGGTTGAAAGGCACAACCTAAAATAGTTAGAATTAGATCGAATCCTTTTAGTGTACTACCCACTCTTTTCAAAGCTTGAGTGCCAAAAAGTCAAATAGATTGCTTCCCATGCTACAAAATGACATACATGATTGTATCTCTGATTCTGAGAATCATGTCTAAATCCATGATTTTGCTCGGTCTTTTAAGGAGATAAAATTTTATTACCAACATAATGCATAATAAATAGGTGGGTGAATAATATGACAGTTTACTTACATACTCAAATCCAACCCATACCCCAAAGGACTGAAATTAAATCATGTAAGAAAAGTACAATTGAAACCTATAATTTTCTTTCTTCAAAAGTAAAATTTCAACACTCAAACCATAGGTATGCTTGGTAATTAAATTTAAGAGGTATGGGACAAGTTTAACTTGTCCCACAAGCCTCAAAAATCAGCCTCCGAGGACAAATTCGAATTTCAAAGAAGGTGGAGTGTTTCACACTCAAAATTTAACTTACACATCACTTACACATCTCTTACAACACTTTAATTCAAGGCCAAAAACTCTATTAATTACTTTCTTAAATGACATATTTTAATTAATTAACTTAATAACATGATTACTCACAATATTACATGCCATTTAATGAATAATGAAAGGGTCAATGCACCACAGAATAAACACAAGCAAACATAAACAAAGGAACCAATAAATAAATACACATAACACCTTGGTCACATTTAAAGGTGGTCCCCCGCACAGGAATCCCTAACACACACAAACACTCACAAAGAAATATTACTTGTCATGGTGACCTTGTTGAATTCATCTAGAATTCCAATGTGGTTGGTCTCCAATCCCTCAATGTTTGTTGTGATATTTTAACCTACAAAACATGAATGCCTCCTTCGACCTTGTGGCCATATCATAACATCCAAAATAATATAATCAAAATTCCTAAATTATGTAGATATATGGATCACAACAACATCTAAGCAATCAGCAAGATTACTCAACAACTATATCATCATCAAATAATTTCCATTTCTAGGTCTACTCACAATATCTAAATATCACATGTCTGAACAACCTCCATAGTATAACCATGTCAAAAAGTATATCAACAGCAATATCCAAAATTTCTTTAATAATCATCATGCATCATAACTGAATCAAGTCAACAATAATCCATGATCTAACATCTGACATTATACTATGATAAAGTCCATAATCATGTCCATAATATAATCAGAAGTATCATGATCAGTATCAAAAGGTCTCAAAGGGAAGTGGGCACTACAAATTGACAACAAGTTATGACTTCTATATCTAGGCTACACACACAAAAGTTTACAAGAAAGAATTCAAGATGACAGATCTAGGTCTCATGTACTATTTTTTAGGCATTGAAGACCAACAATCAAAAGATGGAATTTTTATTTCACACGAAAAAGTATGCTAATGATGTTTTGAAGGGATTTAACATGTTAAATTGCAAGTCAATGAAAACACTAATTACATTTCGTTTGAATTTTAGCAAAGATGACAATAGATCATTTGCGGATCCAACATTATTCAAAAGGTTAGTGGGAAGTCTCATGTGTTTGACGGTGACAAGGCTTGATATTATGTATGGTGTGAGCCTCATCTCAAGGTTCATAGAATCCCCAAAAGATTCACATTTACAAGATAGAAAAGGATGTTGGTGTATGTATGTGGAACTAAGAATCATGGAATTGTGTATTCAATATCAGATGAGTTCAAACTCATACGTTATAGAGACAGTGACAATGTCGAAAGTATAGATGAAATAAAAAGCACATCCGGATATGGTTTTCACTTTATAAAATGAGTGGTTTCATGGGCTTCAAATAATCAGCCCATAATTACTATTTGTTTAGTAGAAGTAGAATATGTAGAAATAACGGGAGGAACATGTTAGGTTGTTTGGATTTGAAGATTGTTGAAAGATTTGAAGGAAAATAAGGAGGATGCTACAAAGATTTTTTATGACAACTCACCAATAGCATTGTCCAAAAACCATATTTTTCAGAAGAGGAGAAAGCATATAGACACAGGGTGTAGACACCAAATATACGCTTACACTTAGCATTTCCTCCAATTCAACTAATTAATGACACTTTATTAGTTTCCCCTTCTTCGCTCCATTCTTGGATGCCCATTCACGACACCTTCTCAGACGTATTCCTCCTATAATCATCTTATTTGGATAGTATCTCTCTTATTAGCTAAACATTCCTCCTTTTGACCATTCAGAACTTCCCTAGTTCTCTCTATACCACTTCTATTGGCTTCGTAGGCTATCTATCCATCCCAATTGGTTATCTAGACCCCTCCCAACTCTCAATGAGTCTCTAATCACTTGCTAATCAAGTTTAACTAGTGTAAATCCTAGTTAACTAGCCTAAACAAAACTTATCTAAGCCTAAATCATGTTTATTCTAATCTAATCTAAAAGTTATTTTTGAGCTTTAGTCCCACATGCACCCAAATTCCAAACTATCCCAAGTGAAAAACTATAAATAGAAGGGACACCCCTCCATCTCAAAAACACACCTTTTTTACATAGCAAAATCTCTCTCACATTTGGAGATATTGGCATTAGACCTTATTTGTGTTAGCCAAGCTAATATGCATTTGATCTTTCCTATGCTCCATTGTTGAATAATATGATAGTTTACTTACATACTCAAATCCAGCCCACACCCCAAAGGACTGAAATTAAATCATGTAAGAAAAGTGCAATTGAAACCTACAATTTTCCTTCTTAAAAAGCATTATAAAAGAAAAATTTCAACTCTCCAACCATAGGTATGGTTGGTAATTAAATTTAAGAGGTATGGGACAAGTTTAACTTGTCCCACAAGCCTCCAAAATTAGCCTCCAAGGACAAATTCGAATTTCCAAGAAGGTGGTATGTTTCACACTCAAAAGTTAACTTACACATCACTTACACATCTCTTACAACACTATAATTCAAGGCCAACAACTATATTAATTATTTCTTAAATGACATATTTTAATTAATTAACTTAACAACATGATTACTCACAATATTACACGCCATTTAATGAATAATGAGAGGGTCAATTCACCACAGAATAAGCACCTGCAAACATAAACAAAGTAACCAATAAATAAATACACATAACCCCTTTGTCACATTTAAAGGTGGTCCCCCACACAGGAATCCCTAACACACACAAACACGCACAAAGAAATACTAGTTGCCATGGTGACCTTGTTGAATTCATCTAGAATTCCAATGTGGTTGGTCTCCAATGCCTCGATGTTTGTTGTGATATTTTAACCTAAAAAACATGAATGCCTCATTTGGCCTTGTGGCCATATCATAACATCCAAAATAATATAATTAAAATTCCAAAATTATGTAGATATATGGATCACAACAACATCCAAGCATTCAACAAGATTACTCAACAACTATATCATCATTAAATAATTTCCATTTCTAGGTCTACTCACAATATCTAAATATCACATGTCTGAACAACCTCCATAGTATAACCATGTCAAAAAGTATATCAATATCAATATCCAAAATTCCTTTAATAATCATCATGCACCATAACTAAATCAAGTCAACAATAATCCATGATCTAACATCTAACATTATACTATGATAAAGTCCATAATCATGTCCTTAATATAATCAAAAGTATCATGATCAGTATAAAAAGGTCTCAAAGGGAAGTGGGCACTACAAATTGACAACAAGTTATTACTTCTATATCTAGGCTACACACACAAAAATTTACAAGAAAGAATTCAAGATGACAGATCTAGGTCTCATGCACTATTTTTTACGCATTGAAGACCAACAATCAGAAGATGGATTTTTTATTTCACACGAAAAATTATGCTAATGATGTTTTGAAGATATTTAACATGTTAAATTGCAAGTCAATGAAAACACTAATTACATTTCGTTTGAATTTTAGCAAAGATGACAATAGATCATTTGTGGATCCAACATTATTCAAAAGGTTAGTGGGAAGTCTCATGTATTTGATGGTGACAAGGCTTGATATTATGTATGGTTTGAGCCTCATCTCAAGGTTCATAGAATCCCCAAAAGATTCACATTTACAAGATAGAAAAGGATGTTGACGTATGTATGTGGAACTAAGAATCATGGAATTGTGTATTCAACATCAGATGTGTTCAAACTCATAGGTTATAGAGACAGTAACAATGTCGAAAGTATAGATGAAATAAAAATCACATCCAAATATGGTTTTCACTTTATAAAATGAGTGGTTTCATGGGCTTCAAATAATCAGCCCATAATTACTCTTTCTTTAGTAGAATTAGAATATGTAGAAATAACGGGAGGAACATGTTAGGTTGTTTGGATTAGAAGAGTGTTGAAAGATTTGAACGAAAATAAGGAGGATGCTAAAAAGTTTTTTTATGACAACTCAGCAATAGCATTGTCCAAAAATCATATTTTTCACAAGAGGAGCAAGCATATAGACACAAGGTGTAGACACCTAATATATTCTTACACTCAGCATTTCCTCCAATTCAACCAATTAATAACACTTTGTTAATTCCCCCTTCTTCGCTCCATTCTCGGATTCCCATTCACGACACCTTCTCGGACATATTTCTCCTATAATCATTTTATTTGGATATTATCTCTCTTATTAGCTAAACATTCGTCCTTTTGACCATTCAGAACTTCCCTAGTTCTCTCTAGACCACTTCTATTAGCTTTGTAGACTATCTATCAGTCACAATTGGTTATCTAGACCCCTCCCAACTCTCAATGAGTCTCTAATCACTTACTAATCAAGTTTAACTAGCCTAAACAAAACTTATCTAAGCCTAAAGCATGTTTATCCTAATCTAATCTAAAAGTTACTTTTGAGCTTTAGTCCCACATGCACCCAAATTCCAAACTATCCCAAGTGAAAAACTATAAATAGAAGGGTCACCCCTCCGTCTTAAAAACACACCTTGTTTACATAGCAAAATCTCTCTCACATTTGGAGATATTGGCATTAGACCTCATTTGCATTAGCCAAACTAATATGCATTTTTTCTTTCCTATCCTCCATTGTTGAATAATATGATACTTTACTTACATAATCAAATCCAACCCACACCCCATAGGACTGAAATTAAATTATGTAAGAAAAGTGCAATTGAAACCTAAAATTTTCCTTCTTAAAAAACATTATAAAAGTAAAATTTCAACTCTCCAACCATAGGTATGGTTGGTAATTAAATTTAAGAGGTATGGGACAAGTTTAACTTGTCCCACAAGCCTCCAAAATCATCCTCCAATGAAAAATTCGAATTTCCAAGAAGGTGGATTGTTTCACACTCAAAATTTAACTTACACATCACTTACACATCTCTTACAACACTTTAATTTAAGGCCAACAACTCTATTAATTACTTTCTTAAATCACATATCTTAATTAATTAACATAACAACATGATTACTCATAATATTACACGCCATTTAATGAATAATGAAAGGCTCAATGCACCACAGAATAAACACACACAAACATAAACAAAGGAACCAATAAATAAATACACATAACCCCTTAGTCACATTTAAAGGTAGTCCCCCCACAGGAATCCCTAACACACACAAACAAATACTAGTTGCCATGGTGACCTTGTTGAATTCATCTAGAATTCCAATGTGGTTGGTCTCCAATGCCTCGATGTTTGTTGTGATATTTTAACCTAAAAAACATGAATGCCTCATTTGGCCTTGTGGCCATATCATAACATCCAAAATAATATAATTAAAATTCCAAAATTATGTAGATATATGGATCACAACAACATCCAAGCATTCAACAAGATTACTCAACAACTATATCATCATTAAATAATTTCCATTTCTAGGTCTACTCACAATATCTAAATATCACATGTCTGAACAACCTCCATAGTATAACCATGTCAAAAAGTATATCAATATCAATATCCAAAATTCATTTAATAATCATCATGCACCATAACCGAATCAAGTCAACAATAATCCATGATCTAACATCTGACATTATACTATGATAAAGTCCATAATCATGTCCTTAATATAATCAGAAGTATCATGATCACTATAAAAAGGTCTCAAAGGGAAGTGGGCACTACAAATTGACAACAAGTTATTACTTCTATATCTAGGCTACACACACAAAAATTTACAAGAAAGAATTCAAGATGACAGATCTAGGTCTCATGCACTATTTTTTACGCATTGAAGACCAATAATCAGAAGATGGATTTTTTATTTCACACGAAAAATTATGCTAATGATGTTTTGAAGATATTTAACATGTTAAATTGCAAGTCAATGAAAACACTAATTACATTTCGTTTGAATTTTAGCAAAGATGACAATAGATCATTTGTGGATCCAACATTATTCAAAAGGTTAGTGCGAAGTCTCATGTATTTTATGGTGAGAAGGCTTCATGTTATGTATGGTGTGAGCCTCATCTCAAGGTTCATAGAATCCCCAAAAGATTCACATTTACAAGATAGAAAAGGATGTTGACATATGTATGTGGAACTAAGAATCATGGAATTGTGTATTCAACATCAGATGTGTTCAAACTCATAGGTTATAGAGACAGTGACAATGTCAAAAGTATAGATGAAATAAAAAGAATATCCGGATATGGTTTTCACTTTATAAAATGAGTGGTTTCATGGGCTTCAAATAATCATCCCATAATTACTCTTTCTTTAGTAGAAGTAGAATATGTAGAAATAATGGGAGGAACATGTCAGGTTGTTTGGATTAGAAGAGTGTTTAAAGATTTGAAGGAAAATAAGGAGGATGGTACAAAGATTTTTTATGACAACTCAGCAATAGCATTGTCCAAAAATCATATTTTTCACAAGAGGAGCAAGCATATAGACACAGGGTGTAGACACCAAATATATGCTTACACTTAGCATTTCCTCCAATTCAACTAATTAATGACACTTTGTTAATTTCCCCTTCTTCACTCCATTCTCAGATGCCCATTCACGACACCTTCTCAAATGTATTCCTCCTATAATAATCTTATTTGGATAGTATCTCTCTTATTAGCTAAACATTCCTCCTTTTGACCATTCAAAACATCCCTAGTTCTCTTTAGACCACTTCTATTGTCTTCGTAGGCTATCTATCAGTCATAATTGGTTATCTAGACCCCTCCCAACTCTCAATGAGTCTCGAATCACTTGCTAATCAAGTTTAACTAGCGTAAATACTAGTTAACTAGCCTAAACAAAACTTATCTAAGCCTAGAGCATGTTTATCGTAATCTAATCTAAAAGTGCTTTTTGAGCTTTAGTCCCACATGCACCCAAATTCCAAACTCTCCCAAGTGGAAAACAATAAATAGAAGGGTCACCCCTCTGTCTCAAAAACACACCTTGTTTACATAACAAAATATTTCTCACATTCAGAGATATTGGCATTAGACCTCATTTGCATTAGTCAAGCTAATATGCATTTGATCTTGCCTATCCTCCATTGTTGAAGCTCCTCCATCTTCCATCCATTCCAAATATAGTTAGTAAGGGAAGATTTAAAGCTTGGCCATGTAGCCAACTTGGAGAGATCTCTTCACTATTTTTAGGAGTAAACAACACACAATTTGATTGCTTATAATATAATTAGGTTCACTTTCATTAAGCTTTCCTAGAGTAGAGAGTAGTATACATGTTAGTTTTTGATGTTTTTGTCGAATTTATAATGCTTGCATGTTAGTTTCTCTTGTTTAGCTCTAATCTTATGGTGCATGGATGAGTTAGCAAATATTTTAGGTTCTTTAGCCTCATTGCATAGCTTTTACAAATTACCATTCCATTAAAAAGGTATCATTATATTAGGGAGTTGGTTAAAACCCAAGAATTTTGTCTTGAGTTTTTGTAACACCCACTGTTTACATACAAATACGATAGAAACAATACTAGAATAAAAATTTTTGACTTACATTGTAGTACGCATGCCACCACAGAAGATCACTTAGGACAACACACAACACAAAAAAACATTGTAGTACATGTTTCCAAAAACATTAACCCAAATAGATAACATAAAACCATGTGATGCACATCAAGGCCACCCACTTTTTTTTCAAAATGACAAGGAAAGACATAACGATTCAACATTAGAATAAACTCATAGATAGGGTATTCTTATGCACAAGATATTTTTAGGATTAAAAATTTATTAAAATAATGTTTCAATCTTTAACTTAAGTTCTAGCAAGGCTCATAATGTGACAATCATAGATTCATTTTCCTTTTTTAGATTTCCTTTATATTTTTTAACATTTAACTTATAGTGTATCTCACTAAATAAGGATCATATACATTATTTCAATTACTTGTTTAATCCGTTCATTCGTTAATAGGATATTTATTTACACACAAGGCTATTTACATACATACAATGCTACTAGTTATTATCCCTAGCATTCACTCCTAAGGACATGCATCTTGATCTTATATCATACCTCCCTTACATAACCGAACAAGTGTGAGTCTAAAGGAGGTTAAGATCACATTTTTGTATATGATTTATGGTCATGTTTCTTTCATTCATTTATAAATTGATAATTTATTTAGTACATAATATGTCTTACACAAAATAGGTTTTTTTTAATTGACAATAAGAGGGTTTAATCACATTACAAGGAAGATCATGTTTCACTTTACTAGTAGAATAACATTTCATGATTACACTCCCCAAGGCCAACCATCAGTTGTAATTTTACCATAGTTATGCACCAAAAATTAGTTAAGAATCAAAGTTTCTTAACATTGCTACAAACTTCCATATTTTTATTTCTCGCCTAGGTTCCCTGATTATTGTTTATGTCTAACTGAAGAGGTTTTTCTCTACCTAGGTTCCTATGCCTTTTTAATGTATTGTGTAACCTATTTGTTAATAGGGGCATGTGTATCCAGTTTGACGTAGTCAAACTATGACTAGAGGGACCCAATACCCTTTTCCAAAATTTCAAGAAGGCTACTTTTACACAAACTAAAGGTTACAAGAAATTATCTAGTAAAAATAGTAGAGGTTTGCAAAGATGGATGAACATTTCGTTCCTCAAGGATCAAATGGTGAGCCAAAACGAAACCTAACTTTTAAATTTTAACAGCTTCCCAAAAGTGTAAAACAGGGTAGTAGGGATCCTAGAGGAACAAAGAAGAGAGTACAAATGATCGATTGGGGTCAGTCTAAAGGTTGATGTGACTTTCCTCATAACAAGGAACACATACGATGTTTGACATCTCTTTTATGGGGATCAAAAGGTTGTTTTGTATGTCTTTGGAAATTGTATTTTTCTAACTTTGCAAGGTGGACATAAAAGGTTGTTTTAGTTAACTCATCTAGCTCTCTCCAATACCAACAGAAACAAGCACCAAGTTTTAACACCCTGGGTTTAACCATGTAGAAGGTTGTTGTTGCGACATAGTTGAGGGTTAAATTCTAAATCAGTAGCATAAATTACAAGGGGTTGTTTTTTTGAATGAACTAGTCGTCTGGGTAAAATATTCAACTATTTGAGTAACTAATAGTTTAATATTTCTATTATATTCCAAATGAAGAACCAATCATATGAAAATTGTAAAAGATGTAGGTAAGGAGACCATGCATGAGGGGAAACAATCAGTCAAAGTTGTGGAGCTTGGTTCCACATATGCACAAGAAAATTTTCTAATGGTCCATGAGCCTCCTCTCGTCTCCCCTCCACTCAATGGTCCTGCAAGAGATTAAAACAATGCACATTCCTTAATTTATTTATATTACACAAAGTACTTGCACGATCTTGTTGAAACTTCACCTAGTTACTATTTTTTTCCTCTTCCTTCTCATACACTCTCCAAGTTTTTAGTTCTCCCATACTTAGAGAAATGTTGTTCTTTATTTCCCTAAACCTTACGTATTCCTACATCAAACACCAGAGGTACTTCAACACTTTCTCCAACTCAAGTATACTAAGTTGGTGGTAGAACCACCCTTTTGTCATGGATTGTTCATCATCTTAGCCTTATCCTAACCTCATATATTCTTATCACATATCTTCTAGTCCCTTATTCTATCCTGCACTTTTTTTGTGATCTTCAAATTATTATACTAAAACCTTTTCCTCCAACTAGATCCTTCCCCTTGATACTTCACTTCTATTTTATCATCACATTCCTTTTTCCTTGCAAATAATTGGCTAGCCACTAGTCTTCCATTGGAAGTCTCCTTTATCACCACAAATCATCTTCCTCCATCTAAGGGATCTCTGGAGATATTTTTCCTTTGCAATTCAACATTTGATTTAAAATTTACCCCTTACGAATTTTCACTTTCCTATGTCCTTCCAACTCCACCTAAATCATTTAAGGTGATTATTTTCTCATTCCATCTTTATCTGTATCCTTCCTTCTACTATAATTTTCACTTACATGTATATTTTATTCCTGGAACCATCCTTACATTCTTACTTACTCCAAGGAATCCCAAACAACCCTCTATCCTTATGCACTTTTTTATTTTTTATCCTTACATTGCCCATTTACCATTTCCCCTTCTCCTTGAGAATTTTCGTCTTGCGCATCCAATGGTATTTCTACTCCATTTACACCTTATTTTCTTTTCATTATCTCATGTGATTCATTATCTTTCTCTATTCCTCTTTTCATTGAAATTTCACTGGCTTCCATACCATGTTCTACGGCTCCAATTTTGGCATAGGCTGGGATAAATAACAAATTATCTTTCCATTATGATTTGATGGATGCTCATGCTTTGTTCCTAAACTACTACTATTTTGGCACTAGTTGTGTGCATGCTAGAAAACATGGAACTGATCAGCTTGAACACCTATTGGTTGCATATGGTGAAATAAGGTTATTCTAAAAATCCTATTTTTTGTGCATATTGCAATCATTGTAGTCCATGAGGCCACATCTCTTTGGGCACTCTATCAAATAGTTCACACATCATGTGTATGCTCCCATTTTTTGCATCTATGTATACTAGAGCATTAGTAACTACAAAATATTAAAAAAAATCCTCTATCATTTATTATTTTTTGGATTTCTATACCCTATTTCAGAACTCATAGTTTTTCTAAGGCCGAGAGTATGCACGAAAATGTAAACTGTTCTGATTGGAGACCTATTTATTTCATAGGTGAAATAGTGTGACTGTCTTGTGAGGAAACCCATGTCCTCTGTAGAATATTGTAACATATTCAATGAGAATTTGTCTCGTTCTTTTATTCATTGAAACACTATAGCAGCGCTAATTTCTGTGAGAGACCCTTGTTGGAACTAACCGATTACTACTAAATTTACATCACAAGCTTGGTTTTCAGCATGGTAGATGTCTCTACATCTCTAATAAAGTGGTTGAATTATTATGTAGGGGATGTGACAGGTCTTAGGGAAATCTATGAAGCCCACGTGCCCAGTTAGGAAGGTCCATAATCCTTGTTAGGAAGTCCATATTCCTTCACATGGAAAAATTACTCCACCCAACTACCCGCAAACATCCTGACTAGCCACCCTTCACCTAACATCCCACGCAAATCTAAAATTTTAATTATTTTATTTTTAGTTATTTGTTTTTCATTTTACGTTAGAAACTACATTTCCATCCCCTTATAAGAGCATCTTCCTCAATGTGACACAACACCAAAGCTCAGAGGATAAGTTAGAAATAAATTCAATAATGACACATGTCATTTAATAAAAAAAAAACCAGTAGAACGTGACCACAAGGATGTAACTAATTTTCAGCAATATCTTAAATTTAATGTTCTGTGAAGATTAGTAGTTAGTTATATTTTACTTTACTACTTAAGTAGTCTTTTCTTTTATAGTATTTAATAATATCAAACTCTTAGTATTCATTGTTTAACATTTCAGTTATCTTATGTTTGTGGGTTCCTAATAGCAACTTGCACCACAATACCACACTAGAGCTAGACTCAACACTAATGGTCAATAAGACATATTTCTACATACTTTCACGATTGTAACCCATCACAAAAACTGAATTGAACCATGGAATGAACGAACATATTTGACCCACACAATATAGTGATTGTCACACATTCCCCTGACACAAAAGTACTAATAACATAAGAAGACTACAACAACATGGAATTCCCAACAGGAACACATATAAATATTTCACATAACTCAAAACAATAACTGTAGCTATATAGTGTTAACAATGAGATCCAAATCACAATCTCTATGAGGGGAACCAATCCTCATCATCATAAAACATAAAACATAACCAATATCACATCAATGCACATTAATCTTAACACCAACTCCACACACCTCCCAAAACATCACAAAGCAACTCCATATAACTCCTAAAGCATCACAAATAACTACATCTACTTCCCAAAGAATTAAAAAAACATCTCCATTTACATCCCAAAGCACCAAAAAAAAATTCCATATACATCCCAAAACATCAAAAAACAACTGTGTATACCTCCTAAAGCATCAAAAAGTAACTCCATATACCTCCCAAACAATAAAATAAATATAAATTTTCCTTTTAGCTCCACCAAAGAGGTCGGTCACCCTATAGCGCTAGGCACATAGAGTCCAGACACCCCTAACCTATGTGACATAATAACTCATGGTTCAACAACCCACTAATTATCTGTAACTCCTTGGGGTGTACGCCCATACAATGAAGTGATCCCATAGGTTCCACCACTCCTTGGTGAACCCCATGACCCTATTCCAACACATTACAACATTATAACCAAGATAACAATCCATTTCAAATTCTAGCTAGCAAAAATTCCAAGCCTTAGGCTACGCTAAATAATATTTAAGCTTGAAAATAAATTTTTTAAAGTAAGTAAAAAAATGGCTAAATAACCATAGTTAGTGCAAAAATCTGCATGTTAGTACAACAACCAAACAAAATAACCAAAATAAAAGAACACATTAATCAAGAATTTGTTTTGTTCTGACAAGAAAATATATAATGATCGTTTTATGAATAAAATACATATAGATGAATAACACATTACAATCACTATGTGGCCTCATACACACCACCAAAGGGGTACTCGTCAAGTTGCTTGCACTCAGACATCACACCTTAGCTCGTAAAATAACATTTTAAATAACACAATTGTCATAATATCTTCCTAAATCATCCGTCCATACTCCCACAAGGCTCATAATAGTTAAAATCACATAGGATTTTTCAATTGACAACACAATGGGAGAGAGAAGGTGATGCTTGTTTGCATAAGTTAAGCCTAAGGTGGTTCACATCCACAATATACTGAGAAAGATCGAAGTATATTAAACCAATAGAAGCGGTATTTCAGTCTATATAGGATTCCATTTCCTCACTTGTACTCTACTCAAGATTATAAAAGCTTGGTCCACACCTCCTCTCTCCACACATACACTCTTTAGGATTTCTCCCCTTAGGTTCATCTAGTGTAAGGTTCACAACATAACACATAAATAAATCAATAAAAAAATGGTGATTCACGCACATTAACCATAGCATCTTATGCATGATAGATATATATAGGGTATAACAAAATCATTACTTTCATGGGTTACAATACATATGGTTTTCACATAATGCACCCAAAGTACAAGTACTGTATAATAGGGCTCATATGTTCACCATATGCCCCTAGATCATGACATGAACCATCAAATATTATAAATATTATATGTATGATGAACACAATGACTAACATTACAACATATAGTCAATTGTAATACAACATGGTGAGGACATCACAATACAATCCAATTCACTCTACACCAATTTTTTCTTGCAACACATCAACAAACATTCATATCACAATAAAAAACACTCCAACACTTCACAATCCACAATAACATTCTTTCCACACACAACAAGGTGGTACATCACACGTGAACTCCTCATTGAATCCACAAAAAGGAGAGCGAATACTCTCATCACAAGCACATCACATGATAATAAATACACACTAAGTGACATGCACAACATGTGCATTCATAATATCACAATACTACGTCAGTCACATCACAAGATATATCACATTACTCTTCCCATCTCTACCACCACCATACAAAAATCATCACAACTCCAATCCATCTAAGAGGTTTGAGAGCATGATCCTCTGCTCTAATACCAAATGTAACTCCCACTTTTTACAAACAAGTACGACATTAATAATACCATAATAAGTTTTTTTTTACTTATATTGTAGTACACATGACACCATGGAAGATAACTTAGGAAAACACACAACATAAGACATGTTTGCATAAACATTAACCCACATATATAATATGAAAACACATGATGCACATTAAGGCCACCCCCTTTATTTTTCCAAATGACAAGGCACAACATAATGATTCAACATTAGGGTAAGTACAACAAGTTGGGGGGACAAAAGGGGGTCTTAAGTGAACACATTTTTCTAAAAAATAGAAACCTTCAACTTGTATGAGTTTTTTGAAACAGTTACACTCAAAAATAGGAAGATGTTGTATAAACATGAATCGTATCATTTTGAGTCTTGTTTCTAAGATACTAAATTTTATTGAAAACGGATAAGTTTAAGTGGGTAAAATAACTAAAATACCAACAGGTGCTCCTGATTTTGTTTAAAAATATAAAAGAGTGAATTTCGTGGCCTGCACCTTTTTTTGAGAACCATTTAGTATTTTTGAAAACCCTTTGGTAAAATGATAGCTAGGAGCATCTAGTTTGGGATAATTTTTTATAAAGATTTTTTTAGTGAGTTTTTTTTATGATATTTCTAGTACATAAATTTTAATCTTAAAAACATAATAGAGCTTCGATCATGCCCCTGCCCCTAACTACCTCAAAAATATCAAAATATATATATATTTTTAATATGTATAGAATTACATGTAGTTTAGGCTAGTATATATTTTTTCAATTTCAATGAGCGCAAAAAAGATATATGAAAAAAGATAGACGTGTTTAAAATTTTAAAAATATCTATAAAAAGGTATTGTTAGAAAATAAATGATATGAAAACCTAATATTAGTCAAAAAAATTGAAAAATTATATTTTTAGAAAGTAGAAAATCTTCTCTATGTGGTGGTATAATTATTTTTAAACGAATCTATCATTTTATGTTGATTTATGATGGTGGAAGAGAGATTTTTACATTTTCCTACAAAGATGTGTTGCTTGTTGTGTTTTTGCAGGTCCATGCCTAAGGTTTGGGGATCCAAACTACATCCCCAAGTCTTGAAGCATGGCTTGGAAAAGTAAATAAGCATAATTTGCATGCATTATAACACATATGTGTTCCTAGTAGTAAAAAAATGAAAGGTGGTTTTGACATGGTTTTATTTACAAAAATAAATGTTTAAGTATAAGAAATAATAAAATATAAATAATAATAAACATAAAACATATATTTATTATTATTAATAATTTAGTATTTCACCTACTTTAAATTTACTTTAGTAAATAAAAGATGTTAGGGTCATTCTGCACCTTATGAAACTAGTCTCATAGCTCTATCTATCATGGTTTAGAAGATAGTTTTTAATAGTACAGTTTGGTCAATACATAAATAATTTTCAAGATTTTAGCATTCAACCTAAATATTTTAGCGTTTAAATTTTGCAATCAAAACCCTAGGCCGTAAAGCTTAAGCCTAAACCCTAAACCTTGAGCCCTTAATCCTAGACCCCAAACTCTGAACTATGATCCCTATACACTAAACCCTAAACTCTAAATCATAAGAGCTAAACCCTAAACCTTAAACATACAACCTTTACCCATGAGCCCTAACCCCTAAACCATGAGCCTTAAGCCCTAAACTCAGAGCCCTACACCCTAAACCCTAAACCTAAACCTAAAACCATGAATCATGATCCATAATGGCTAAACCGTAGACCCTAAAAAATGAAAACTAAATCCTAAACCCTAAACCCTAATCCCAAACCCCAAACCCTAAACCCTAAACACTAAATCCTAAACCCTAAACCCTAACCCCTAAACCTTGAATCCTAAAAACTGAGTCCTAAACCCTAAACTGATTCCTAAACCCTAAGCCCTAAACCTTAAACCCTAAACCCTGAGCCCTAAACACTAATCCCTAAAACTTTAACTTTACAACCTAAACCTTAAACCCTCAACAATTAATCCTGAGCCCCAAATCCTAAACAAGAAACCCCTAAACCAAAATAATAAACCCTAAACCCTGAACACTAAATCTTGATCCCCAATCCCTAAACCCTATACCTTTAACCTTAAATGCTAAACTCTAAACCCTACACCTTAAACTCTGATTCCTGAGCACTAAACCTTAAACCCAAAATCTATAACCCTTACGCATGAGCCCTAAACCCTAAACCTTGAGCCTTAAGCCCTAAGCCTAAAATGTTAAACCCTAAACCATGAACCTTGAGCACTAAATGCTTAATCCTAAATACTAAATCCTAAATCCTAAACCCAAAACCCTAACCCTAAACCCAAAACCCTAACCCTAAAAACTAAAACATAAACCTTGAATGCTAAGCCTTAAACCTTAAACCCTAAACCCTAAATACTAAATCCTAAACCATAAATTATAAGTCATGCTCCCTAACCCTTAAACCCTAAACCTTAAACCCTTAACCTTGAGTCGCAAAAACTAAATCCTACACCCCGAACTCTACAACCTAAACCTATTATCTAGTTTTTCCCCTTAGGTAAAATTTGACAAACAGGGCCGCACACAAAGAGAAAATGAAAGGATAAAATTGGGCATGGGAGCTCCCATTGGCAAGTTGAGGCTTTGATTAATGATAGAATGACATGAATTGATCATAATGGGCTAGGCTCGATTTTATAATGATTCGTTGAGACAAAAGGTTGGAAATCTTAAAACCAAGAAGTCTAAAATTTTCAAACTTCGGGGATTGAGTGATTTAGAGTTTTCACTGCACAAAATGCAAAAACATGCCAAAAGGCTCGATAGCCCGAAACCATGATATTTAGAAAGGGTTTGGAGTTTTCAAAGATAAATGCATTTTTGGTGTCAATAATTTTGGGGGTCATCTTTGGAGGTGCATTCTAGGAACTCAGGGGTATGAATCATGAAAGAAGGGAGAAGAAAAAATCTTGAAAACTGAACTCTAAAATTTGGGGTTCAATATTTCAGAAGTTCGAAGGTTTCTGCAACTTAGGAAGATGAATAGTGCCACAATCCTGAAAAGAAAAAGGTTTAAAAACTGAAGTTCAACTGTTAGATTTCAATTTTTTAGAAGTTCAAATAATTCTAAGGCTTGGGTGGATGAACAGTGCCACGTATAATATGAGGTCAGAGTCTGAACTCCGAAGTCCAAATTTTATACTTCAGTGGTTTGGCATTTTGGAACCTTCAAGCCATATAGTTGGAGGAACAATGTCATCAACCTCCAAAGTCAAAAGCCCTAAGTTTTGAATCTCGAAAATATGAAATTTTAGATTTTGGAGGGTATGATGCAAGTTCGGAGTCCGAAAAGATAGATTAACCACTAAAATGTATTGTAGAATGACACCCTCATATTAATAATGCCATAATTTTTTAATGGGATCTCATATTTGCATAAGAAAGGACTTTTTAGAAAGCTCTCAGTGTCCTCTACACTCTGCTATTTTAGAATAATGTTCCAAATTTTTCACCTACCAAAATTATGAAGGTATGGGTTTCCTTTCTTCCGCAATAAGGCAAAGTACATGGTGGTATGGGTTTTGTAGTGTCATCCATCATTGTTGCAGGTTATTTTAATGAATTTTAGGGTGGTTGAACCAAGATTTTAAATTCCTTCTATCTCCTTTTCTCTCATTCTTCCTATATATTGTAGGGGGGGCTCATTTTTAAAATTTGGATAATCTTGTTTTGTACCATCCCTTATTCTCTTTTCTGTGAGTGATCTTGTGGGGTTCAAACCTCCCATTCAAAATCTAAATGTATTTTTATCCTCTTGGGCATTTTAATACACTGTATTAAATATTTGGAGCAATAATATAAGTTTTTGGATGAATTTAAACCCTATCTTGTGTTCATTGCATCTTTCTGATCTCTCATTAAAACTTTTGTTAACTATGAAATTTAGGTTGTGTTACATGTTTTTGTGTTTTATGTTTAATGGTGAAAACATTTGTGACAAGATACTGATCTAAGTTGATGCTCATCATCTTCAATATTTTTTAATTTTATCCCCATGCAAGGAAATTTATTCAAAATTTCCCTTCGTATATCACCTCCATCATCTTAGGTTCAATTTCTTGCAACCTTTTCAATCCTGTCTCCTTGGAAAGTTAGATTATATTTTAGGATATATCCTCTACAATTTTAGTGTGCATATCAAAATAGAGGAATAGGAATCAACCTTCATCTAGAGAGATTTCCCGATTACAAACTCCCACACTTTTGTAAATTCTCCATGTTATGAAATCACAATGATAGTATTAATCTATCAAGTTGTAAACAATTAGGTTGCTCTGATTACACATAGAAAAAACCTTATACCCTTAACCCTTAACCATGAAATTTAAACCCTAAAACTAAAATAAAAAAACCTAAATCATTAACCCTAAACCCTAATCCTTAAACCCTAAAACTTAAACCCTTAGCCTTCAAACCCACACCCTGATTCCTAAGCCCTAAACCCTAAACCATAAACCCTAAACCCTAAACCATGAGACCTAAACCAAAAGCCCTAAACCTTTAACCCTAAACACTAAATCCTAAACACTAAACCTTGAACCCTAAACCCTACACCCTAAACACTAAATCTTCAACCCTAAACCCTAAACTCTAACCATAAACCCTAAACCCAAAAACCTTAACCCTTAACCCTAAACCCTAATCCTTATACCCTAAACAATGAGTCCTAAACCCTAAACACCAAACCTTGAGCCTAAACCCTAAACCCTAAAACCTTAGCCAAAAAACCTAAAACCTAAACCATGATCCATAAACCCTAAACCATAAAACCCAAACCCTAAACACTGATACCTAAAACCTAAACCATAAACCCTAAACCCTAAATCTTAAACCCTAAATCCTAAGCAGTAAACACTAAACCCTAAACTATGAAACGTAAACACTAAACCCTGATCCCTAAACCCTAAAACTTAAATCATAAACCCTCAACCCTTAACCCTGATCCATAAATCATAAAATATAAACCTGAAACAATAAAATCTAAAATGTGAACCCTAAACGCTGAGACCTAAACCATAAACCATGAAACCTAAACCATGAACCCTAAACACGAAATCTTAAACCCTAAACCATGAAACTTGAGCCCTTTACCCTAAAACATAAATACTAAATCCTAACCTAAAGGAAAGTCCTAATAATATCATTTAGTGTGTTTCAGTGTGTAGGGAATAGTGTTTTATGTGATCGATCAACTCATTAAATTTTTATGAGAGACTACTTCCTTTAAAGGCCTAAAAAGGCTTTTTTTTGCCATTATGTAGCTAATTGAACACCCTTATGAAGGTTTTAGAGAAAATATAAAGCATCTGAGGGTGATTTAAGAGAGAATTGAATATTTCTAAATAAATTTAGGAAAGTTTATGAAATAAAATCTCATTCAGGAGCAATCCTTTTAAGACCAAGTATTTAGGTGCATGAAATAAAAGATAGAACGGTAAAAGTTGACTTCTTTGGATAATTCCAAAAGTTCTGGAAAGACTTAGGAAGAAACAAAATAGGAACTGGAAGGATATTAGAATAATATATAATGTATGATAATCAACATTGATTCAAGTATTAAATATTACTTTAAGTACTACAAAATTCTTCATCTACCCCTCTAAGTTCAAAATCAAATAAGACCTAAATTTTGAGTTACAGGGCGAATTAGATTTTTATAATAGTTTCATTTATTGTAAAATATGATTTTTAGTGTTTCATTAAAGTATGGAGGTAAAGAACATATAACTTATTACCAAAATTAATTCAAGTATTCATCCCTTATCCAGAGGTGGAAACACATTTACACGAGGATCAACTTGAGAAAAAACATTTCCATATACCATAAGTATTCTTACACCCAGGTTTATTCTTGGTAAAAAATTGAATTATGAAGGATTCATCATACTCAAAGGTGAAATGTGGAGCTCAAGGAGTGACTTAATGATCATCATATGTTGACCATGTCATTGTACCCCAATCTCTCCAGAGAACAAGCTAAAATGAGCTAGTTATGCAACCAAGGTATCCAAGACCATCATATTTGAAGTATTATGACATTTTCTATCTCCATGAGATACATATGAGTAAAAAAATGTATGACAGTATTGAATTTAGAGCCAAGAAAGTTGGAGGGATGATCTTTATATATGGATTACCATGTTTCAAAGAATGAGTAATCATCTAAGTTCACTTGATGCAATTAACTTGGTATTATTCATAACCTAGTAGTGTGATCACACCTTAAGGAGGAGGCACATTACAATCACCTAATTTTCTCCATAGGAAAAGAATCCCATTTAGGGAGCAATACTCTATCTAGAAAACAAGGATCTCATTTTAGTAAGAAGTATACAAGCTTCATAGAGTTGATTCGTGGTCACTGAAGTGAATTTTGGTACAAATTTTGAAATTCGTATAAATTCAAGAAGTGGTAGTGCCAAAATCCTATTCAGAAGGTCAAAAAAATCACAAAATGATTATATATTTTCCCAAATAAAATACCAACTACGATATATACGTCATGAAAGTTTGAGGTCATTGTTGACATCCTAAACATGAATAAGAACTAACCAGATTAGATTTTGAAAAACTAAGTTCTATATTATAACTAACAGAGCTACAAGACAACTTCCATCATGTGTAGAGTGACCCTAACATATTATATTTAGTAAAATATAATTTAAAGTATAAGAAATAATCTAAGTATAAATTTTTTATTTTTTTTACTTTCTATTATTTCTTATACTTACAATTTATTTTAGTAAATTTGGCTCGTCAAGCCCTTACAAACTACATATAGAGAAAAATGCGTATGCATTTTTTGATCATAGAAACTGCATGTGAATTTTAACATGATTACATTATAATTTGGATGTTTTTTAGGTTCATTAATTACCAATCATAGGAAAACATAACGTGATTGTTTCATTGCAAAACACGATCGCATTTCATCCATTTTCAAGTATTTGTCCACTTTTTGGCCCCCTAATTTGGTACACTTACCCATTAGTATAAACTTATAGATAGGGTCTTCCCACAACATGATGTTTTTAGGAATACACATTTATTAAAATCATGTTTCAATATTTAACTTAAGTTATAGGAAGGCTCATAATGTGACAGTCATATATTCCTTTTCCTTTCTTTTATTTCCTTTGTATTGTTTAAAATTTAACTTATGGTGTATCTCCTTAAATAACGATCATCTACATTATTTAAATTAATTCTTTAATCCATTTGTTAGTTAATATGATATTTATTTACACACATGGCTATTTACATACATACAAAGCTACTAGCTATTATCCCTAGGATTCACTCTGAAGGGCATGCATCTTGATCTTATATAATACCTTCATTACACAACATGTTGCTATCCAAATTGAATCTCCTATGAGGGATGAGCAGCATCAGGAAACTGAAAGGATGCTTAGAGACAGTCAAACCATGATATGATTCATTTTGTAGCCGGGGATTGGATTTTGCTAACTCTTTGTCACTCAAGCCTTAGAGAAGAGGATAACACCTCACTGAGGGTTTGATCTACCCCCACTACTTTAGGTTGTTCATTCAACTAGGGTGAGAGGACCCATTCTATAACCCATGTTGGTGAAGGAAATCAAGAGATCCTTCTCTTCACAATGTTAATGAGAACCCTGATGAAATATGATCAATGCAACACAATCTAACTCTCACGAGTTGTCACACTAGAGAGTGGAGATGTTTCCTGGGAAGGGTTCGGGTTACTAAAGACAATGATCAAATCCTGATTGTCCCTGCATACTTTGGCAATGGAATTTTTTCATTTTTGGATACATAGTACAAATAGGGCTAGTTAGATTAGGATTTATTGTTTCAGAAATTTTTTGGTGGGAAGTTAAGCAAGATAGAGTTGATTCTACCGGATCTTTGAGAGGATTTACAAAAAATTGGAAAACTCACAGACAAAATGCTTCAGAACAGCCAAAATATTCCTTCAACCAGAAGGTGTGTATCAATGGAGGTCCATAGATACACATTTTCACACAATATTCAAGAATTTAACACAAAGGCTCATGTTTAAGACTCAATTAAATGTTAGAAATCCCTGGTTATTCATGCCTGAGATACACTCATAGGTTTATAAACAATCTTTATCAACATAGTGAGAGTAAAGTGATTTTAAATTGTTTATTTAATTACCAGATGAATGATCTTCTCATAATGAAATTGAAAATGCCACAATACTAACACACAGACGAGATCTTGTGCGACTTAGAGAAATTTTAACATAAGATTGCAACAAGAACGAGAAAAAATATTTGAAAACATTCTCAAATAACAACAAACACAATTATGCTCATGATCAACACAAATTTATTCGAGGTTCATTAGATTCATCAAAAGGGGAAATTTTCTTGAACAATCTCATAGCATGTCAATGGTTATACAATTAGAACTACCTTGACATGATTTAATCCAAAACATGGGAAAATAAAGTGGTCTCTAAGATAGTCTCTCGAGAAAATGGTTTTCTCTCAAACTTTCTCAGAAAATCTAACCCCCCTTTATGAAAGAGTATTCTCATTACATTTATACATTTCAATTGCTCACTCATCCCAAATTTTCTCCCCCCAAAAGAAGAATATTCAAGGAATCCTTTGTTTGCTACACATTTGTTCCAGAAAGTGATTTTTAACATATTTACACCCAAAGCCGCTAGGGGAATAAATTATGAACTGATCACGTTTCTCAAACCCTTAGCTATGAATGGGATGCCATATCATAATTTCAGATAGTATTCTTAATCATTATTTTATTCTGTCATGCAAGAAATCCCCTTTTTAATAATTTTTCAGGTAGCTCCATATGGCTTGATTTAACAATCAATCCTTTTTACCTCTTAGAATAATGTTATCTCAGTTTTTCCCCCAAGAAAATTGATAAAACACAACCCTTTACAGAAAGAGATTCAAGAAACATTTCCATCAAACAAACCCACACTTAAAATCAAATAGATAAGTTATAGGTAGGCTCTAAAAAGGAGGAGCAGAGTTGAGGAGGGAAGAAAACAGTGTCAAAGAAAACCAGAGGCTCAAAGGGAAAGAAATGGAGAAAACTTGAAGTCTTTAGGCTCTGAGAATGATTCAGAATGAGCCTAAAATTGGCTAAGTATGGAGGAATCAGCGGAATCCTCCATGTGCCTCATCGACACATCTACAAGGGCTAAACTCAAAAATCAATCTCCATACAAGCGCAAAGATTCCATGTGTCCCAAGCCTAAAAAAGGATAGTGTCAGCCATTGAAAAGTCTACACAAGCGGAAGGAACCACATGTCAACTCGGCACAATTTCAAGATGGGATCCCAAGGAGGAGATTCAAACTTGTGCCAACCTTCCATATGGCCAGGGGTCAACAAAGGTCAAATCTAAAAGCGGCCCTAATTGGTTAAGAATATGAGTGCAGGTGGAAAGTTCCACGTGTCTTTACAGTGCACATTCAAAGGCGCAACCAAAAATAGTGACTCAAAGGAGCACAAGACTTCCATGTGTCATTCCAGTGCATCTCCAAAGATAAATCTAAAATCATGTCCTTAGAAGAGCACTAAGACCCCATGTGTCACAAGTCAGTTATACAACCCCGCTAGGAAAGATGACTTAGTCAAAAAACATAAAGGGACAAAGAAAATCTGCAGAAGAAGCCACATGTCAGCCTGGCACAACTTCAAAAGAAAAATCCAAAAGCATTCCCCAAATGCGCACCAGCCCTCCATGTGGCCATATTCCAAGTCAAAGTGGGGAGGTAGGTCTCAGGGAGTAATTACAACTTTTTGGCTTCATTTCCAAGGGATATAAAGTATAAAAATGAGTCGTGCCTCCGTCGATGCCTGAGGAGCCACGGGTCAGACCTAAATTACATGCGGGCAGTGTGCTTTGAAGTGATTTTTGCCCAAATGAGAAAATGTGAACCAGGAGACCCAAAGATGGTTTCTTGACAAAAGGGTATTGCGTGGTAGTGGAGAAAATTTTGCATTTTTTTATTTTGGTGCCAAAAAGGGGGTGCAAAGTGAATTTTGGGCCCCGCGGACCCATTCTACTAACTAGTTTCCACCATTTTTTATACTGACCTGATTTAAAAAACTTCAAATGGCCATATCTTCTGATCTGGTGCCCAAAATCCTACAAATTTGGCACCAGTGGAGAGATCTCAACCTCATCTACATCATGGAGATTTGAAACTTTAATTTTTAAGAAGTTAGGTCAGGAAAAATGAAAAGTGTCTTCATGCCATTAATATAGGCTCCATTTGTTCTAACAACCAGATTAGATTTGATTTGATCTGCTGATTCTTCCTCTTTCAACATGCCAAACAAGAAATTTAGGTAGATTTGACAGATTATGGGTGCATTTACAGGGGCATTAATGGCTAGTAGATGAGTTTCAAATTAGATTTTCCTGCCTCTCTCCTCCTCTCTGTGCTAAATCTATAAAAGAAGGGGTTGAGATCATTGTAAACGGTTGGACATTTTTTTTTTGCACTCTCCCTTCTTCCCTTGTCTATAAGTGAATCTGTGGAGTTTCCAAACCTCCCATTCAAGTTTTAATGTAACATTTTTCCTCTTAGCCACTATAATGCACTTTATTGACTTTTGGAGCAATAATATATGTTTGTGGATGATTCTTGACCCTCTCATGTGTTTATTGCTACTTATGATCTCTCATTGCAGTTTGGTTATATGTGTATGGTGTTGTATTGCATTTCTATGGTCTGTGTTAGCTTAAAAAATGAGTGTTTAAAATTCCTTTGGTGCATCACCTCATTATCTTAGGTTTATTTTTGCATCTTCTCAACCCTTTATCCTTGGTAAGATAGAGTAGGTTTATAGTAGACCCCATGTAATATATTTGTGTGCACCTGAACAGAGGAATAGGAACCAGCCTTAATCCAGAGAGCTCTCTCGATTTCAAAGTCCCACACTTTGAGATATGATCCATGTTATGAAATCACACTGAGAGTCTCAACCCATCTGATTGTAGGCATTTAGGGGTGCTGTGATTCTGCACTAACAATGTTGATCAAAGAATACATGTCAAAGACCGCACAAGGATTCTGCGCGGGATAAGAAGGCTCAAAACCAAGGGTGTGGAAGGACAAGAAGGACCCACGTGTGGAAGGAAAGTTCATCTTTCATGACTTATCTGATTTTGAGCATGAAGGCCTATTTGTATAAGGTGGCGTGCGGAACACACCAACGATGCAGGGATGTGCGTGACATGCATTGTCTATCTTTGGAGAAGTGGATCGAAGTGTTTTGCATAGAGACGAGTTGAGAATAGAATTTACAAGTCAGTTAACTACAAGAGGACTCTTGATAGAAAACTTTCTTGTGTGGTTATGCTTGTAAATAGCGTGTGGCTATCAATAAGATATAGCCTATTTCTTGAATAGATAAGTAGTGAAGGGAAATTCCCCACCCTATATATATGATGTTAGGTACATATTAGAAGTATGTATGAATGTGTGAGGATGTATGTGTAACAGAGAATATACAGAGTGTGAAGTGTGCGTATATGCATATGAAATTATTGTATCAGATCCATAGGCGCGTTGGTATAGATTGACAATACTGTAAGGAGCTTCTCTATTTATTAATAAATGGAAGATATTGGCTGAATCTAAGTGTCATTTTGTCTGTAGTTGAGTAGTGCATGTTATTAATTCAATCATGATGACTGTTCAAGCTTGTTCCTTCATAGATCTAAGCGTAGCATGCATTTTATAATGATGGATTAGTTATGAATCTATATGTTTATCCCTTCATCATACTAACATCCTGCTACAACAACCTTAAAGAGGGACCTTGTACCTTTGCGTACTTTGGGTGAGTGCTCAATCAAGGTTGAGTGATGTGTTAGCGCGACTAGGGTGTTATCTTGCAAATTCTAGGTTACATCATTGGTTTTATTATCTGGGACCTATTTTTTAGTTGTTTTCAGGATGGTTTGCAATGAAGACATACCGGTTAACTTTAGAAAGTATTGAGGAATGGATACATGATCTAGAGGAAGAATATGCATGATAGTTCAGCAGTGGATCTAAGTTTAACACATGCACTTGGGTAGAATAGAACCTGTATGACAGCTTATATGAGAGATTTTTTGTTATATTTCCAATATAACTTTATAAGTGGCTTACTTCTTATTCATCTCAATATAATTTAAGATATCATGCACTTGTCTGGAAAC
The DNA here is from genome assembly GCA_019776745.2 of Taxus chinensis. Classification (NCBI taxonomy): domain Eukaryota; kingdom Viridiplantae; phylum Streptophyta; class Pinopsida; order Cupressales; family Taxaceae; genus Taxus; species Taxus chinensis. The sequence continues at coordinate 705,378,537 of CM034154.1, forward strand.
AGGAAGAATTTCAATCTCTTGATGATGTTGATCTGATTTGGACTCACACAGTGGATATGTGGTTTCATGGCATTCTAAACAGTTATATTATAGTTTTTTAGGTATCCAAGAGGAACATATTTGCATGGTATTCCATTGGAGATCAAGATCTTAATGGTAACTTTGAACCTAGAGAGTAAACCAATTTCTAGCTAAACTTCACCACGTGTGAAGGTAGGAACAGGTTTGGTATTAATATAGCGTACCTAGCGGAAAAAAAGCAAAGAGAGGAAAGGTGGCTTAAGTATAATGAGGCACATGAGAGGGAAATAGAGAAGCAGTGTTCTATTGTAGAAAGTATGGTGTTGAGGAGAGAGATGGATCGTCAAGGATTTATGGCTCATGTAAAAGACATGGAGCTAGAGCATTAGGAATTCCCTCATCTTGGAAAGCATGATAGAGATCCCTTCTCGGCCTCACATGGAAGTGCACCAACATAGACTACTTGGGCTGTAGGCATGCATCTTAATCCACCTGGTGACCTAGCCTTTGTGCTTGGTTTTTCAGTATCTAGTATGACAAGTAATCAGCAAGCTAACTTGGGAAGTAGGAGACCAGGAGTAAGTCAACGATCAAGTACATCAATGGCAGGATAGATAGCTTCAATTTTATATGGAGGAACATTCTTAGGTGCATCATCCACACAAAATGTGAGCGCATAAAATGTTAGATTCACCTCTGGAAGTGGAGCTACCTCACATCCTATAGGGGTTCAGTATAGTACTACTATCGGAGCACATGGGAGTACATCTACAGGTCCTACTCTAGCTACAATTAGAGGATCAGGAGGTATAGGTGATTCTAGTTCTGGTGGATCTGGTGGTTCTAGAGGTAGAGGGAACCCAGGGGGTTCTAGATCAAGTGGTCAAGGTATGCAACAACTATAGAATATCTACATGGATATGTCTCTTCATCTCTCGAAATATAGAGGTATAGAGGATGCTGCCAAACATGTGCATATGTGTGAAATCTTATGGCGCACTAAAGGGATTATAGCTACTGAGTGAAAGGCAAGTTAATTTGCTACTACATTATAAGGGAGCAAACATAGCTAGTATATGAAGTTTGACCCTGATCAAACTTGTGTGGATTATGCAGCACTAAGGGATGCTTTCTTGAAAGAGTTCCATATCCCTGAGTTTGAGAAAAATAATATAAGTGCACTCAAAGATATCAATCAAGGCACTACTAAGAGTGTACGTGAGTATGATGCTCATTTTAAGACACTTATATCTAAGTTGTCTTATGATATCCACATAGTCAGCATGCACAGTGGTTCGTTGAAGGATTGATTACACCTTTTAGAAGGGCGTTGTCACATAAAACATACATGGATCCACATGAAGCAGTAGAAGTAGCCTTGCATGCTGAGGTAGTTGGGAGCATTGACACTAGCGTTAGTCCATTTCTAGAGTCACAGATTACAGCTATGGCAAAGTAGTTAGAGAATCTATCAGTGAACTCAACCCATGAAACACGCTCAGGGATTTGGTGTACAAATTGTGAAGTGGAAGGTCACACCAAGGATAGTTTCCCTCATAGATCTATGTGCTTGCTATTGTTGGACTATGAAAATTTCCATTTAAATCATGATGTGATTCATTTTTCTTTGTTACAGCGTGCAATAAGGAAGGATGTATCTTGCTTTTACAAAATTTATTGGTCCACGACCCATGATACTAAGGATTGTCGGTTGATTGGTCAGATCCAGGATGTTATAGACATTGGAGTATGACAGACAAGTATAACAGATAATTCTAAGGGTAGGAATGAGCACCAAGATCAGGATCATAATCAAACACGTTATGACAGGAATGAGGGGGGTTTTGAAGGAGGTCGTGGAAGGGTACGTGGATATCATGCTGGATATGAAGGATGAGGCTGAGGTGGAGGAAGAGGAGAGTTACCTCATGGAATATGTTATACGTGTGGATCTCCTTATCACTACAGGTGTGAATTTCTTCATAATAATGCATGTTCTTTCTACGGGAAGAACCATAGCTATAAAGATCACACAAACTTATATGAGCATCTGAGTAAAAAGCATAAGCAAGAAAACAAAGGTGTCAGGATGGTCAGAATCCAGCGCATGGTAGAAGACCAATGGATGCCCAAGATAACAGAAGGACCTAAGGAATTGATAGTAAAGATCACTGCACGTGCTAAAGTTGTGTGCACATGAGAGGCATTGCACCAGAAACCTACGATTACCAAGGAGGAGGTTTTGCATGCAAGCTACCCAGATCTTGCTCATCAGAAGGAATTTTACCAAGATACCATAGAATTGCTAAGGAATCTTCAGGGTGAGATACAATACCTAAAGGAGCAAAAGAAAACATAGTAGACAGTCCAAACTGATATTGATGATCTATGGGAGGTGTGCAAGATGTTGCGCCAGGAGAACATTATTCCACTATGGGGAAGTTGGTTGAAAGGGAACACTCCACGTGTAAGCCTTGAGACCGGATGACAAATTCTACATGAAAATCTTCCCCCTGATAGCATTGACTATGACAAAGAGATTACTCTTAATGTTGTTGAGCAACATATTGATTGATACAGGTGTGGAAGTAAATGTACTGACATTAGATGCATGGGTACAAATGGGGAGGCCTCCATTGCAGCCATCATCTAATGTGTTATTCATGGCAAACTAGACTAAGGCCACTCCCATAGGAGTGTTGAAGGATGCATCTTTAACTATACAAGGGGCCAAGTTCACTAGGGATTTTGAGGTATTAGCACTTGCAGAAGCTGATAATTTTCTAGCCTTTCTTGGACGACCTTGGTGTTATGAAAATAATGCTGACTTGAGATTTAATAAGGGATATATCAACTTTTAAAACAAGGAGGAAAAGGTTGTGATACCTTTGACAGATAGAAATTCTATGCCATATGTTGAGCCTTTAAGTGAGGAGGGTTTAAACAAAATTTTTGTATGTGCCATCCAAGACCCAGAGGTCAATGAGCCATCAAAAGAAGGCATCCTACATTGGGAGGACTCTCATTCTATTAGTGATACTATGAGTATTTCTTGTGACAATTGGGCTCATGGTACATATGAATTAGTAGGGTGCAAGGTGAAAAGAGTGGTTACGCGTAAGAATATATTTCATTAAATTCGACGGATAGGTAGCAAAGTACCTTGGTATACAGGGACAGAAGGTCTTCCTACGTTTTTGAAGGCCATGGAAACACAGTGGATAGATTGCGCTAAGCGAAGGGATATGTTAGCATATACACTACGTGAGATAGCAGTGCACTGGTGGGAATTCCACAGAAATAACCTTATATACTGGGAAGAGATTGGAATAGCTTTGTCTGCTAGGTTTATAAGTAACAATGCACCTAAGAAAATATGCACTTATCATGGTGATCAACCTATTCAGCATCACATTCAGCAGTGTGAGAGACTCTAAACAGCAGGACAGGAAGCATTACCACATTCACTCTGGGTGCATAGATTGTATTCCACACTTCAAGGATGCACACATGCTTAGTATGTATATGTAGAACTACATAGAGAAACTTGGATCTGGCAAGATTTGACTACAGGTATGATCCAAAAATTTGACTACTTCTTGACTCAACCTCCTATAGTAGAGGCATTAAAATTTTTCAAGTGCTTAACTATGGGAGATAGTGTGAAAGCAGAAGAGCATATTCAGGAATTATTTGGTGAGACAGAGTTCAGAGCATGTTTTGAGAAGGAAGAAGAAATAGAATCCAAACTACTTGAACATGCTTTCCTTGAGAAAGAGAAAGAAAAGATGGTCTACATCATGGATGATGAGGAAGTTGAGAACCTAGATATTGAACATTCACACGGGATGCACGAGGTCTTGGACAGTACAAAAAAATATGCGTGTGCCTGCCATGAACCCATAAAGAAAATGAAGGTGAATATAGGTTTGGAGGCTGAGCCTAAGGAGTCCATAATTGGATATTAATGGTCAGACTCAGAGATAGAAAAGATCATCGAGTTACTCAGGGATTATCAGGACTTATTTCCTAGGGGATATCATGAACTTAAAGGCATGCATGAATCACTTGGGGAAATGAAGATAAAACTTAAGGACGGTGCATAGCCAGTTAGGAAGAGACCTTACAGAATGAATCCTAATTTGCACAAAAAGGTTAAGGAAGAAATTGATAAAATGTTGAAATATGGAATTATCAAGCCCCTTGATGAGTCAAAATGGGTTAGCCCAATGGTGATCAGTATCAAGAAAGATGGATGGATTAGGATATGTGTGGACTACATGGAGCTAAATGTTGCATGCATCATAGATCCTTTCCCTACGCCTTTCATTGAGGAAATACTAGAAGGAGTTGCAGGGTGTGAAATATATTATTTTACAGATGGATTTTTTGGGTATCATCAGGCTAGGATCGCTTAGGAGGATCAAGAAAAGACAACAATTACTACTGAATGGGGCAGTTTTTCCTATACTTTGATGCCTTTTGGATTGAAAATTTTACCTGCTATATTCTCATGAATAGTTTGTTCAGGCATTCAAATATTTTATTCACAACTTCTTACAGGTTTACCTAGATGATTGGACAGTATATGGGCTTGTGAAAGATCATTGTGAAAATATGCACTTAATGTTTGAACAATGCAGACAATTGAGTATCTCTTTGAATATCAAGAAGTGCATATTTTATACACCATTTGGGATACTGTTAGGGCATATAATCTGTAAGGAAGGTTTGCTATTTGATCTAGCCAAGGTTGCAGTCATTTTAGGCCTAGAAACACCTACCAGTCAAAGTGAGATGCACAAATTTTTAGATCATATAGGATATTACAGAAAATTTATAAAAGGGTATGCCATAATTGCAGCACCCTTGGAAGAATTACTGAAGGGGAAAGGTACATTTTATTAGGGAGAACCGCAACAGTACGCATTTGAGATATTAAAAGAGAGACTTACTATTGTGCCCATTCTATACTTTTCATCATGGGATAAGCCATTTCATGTGCATGTGGATGCTTTTGTTATGGCCATTAGCATTGTGTTAGCTCAACCTGGTGAAGGTATTATAGATCATCCAATTTTTTTTGCTAGTAGGAATCTGACTCCTGCTGAATGGAATTATACAACTACAGAGCACGAAGCTTTGTCAATGATCTATGCATTGTACAAGCTTTGACAGTACTTGTTAGCAACACCATTTGTGTTCTATACAGATCACATGGCATTGAAGTACTTGGTAAATAAGCTTGTCTTACAAGGGCGCATATGTAGATGGGTTCTCCCATTTCAATAATTTGACTTCACAATTGTGGTGAAGCCAGGGAAAATCAATTCTAGACCAAACCATTTATCTAGAATCAATTCAGGAGAGGATGCACAGACAATTGAAGAAACAATGTCAAATCCATAGTTATAAAGGTTGTAACACGTGCCCATAGAATTATAAGACATTGTTTTCTTTCTACGAACAGGTATGGCACCAGAAGGAATGAAATCATTAGAAAAGAATTAGCTTGCTATACACACGGCACCATTTATGTTAATCAGTGGTGACCTTTTCAAGCTAGGTAGGGATGAAGTATTATGTCGTTGTGTGTTAGAGCATGAGTGCAAGGATATCATGGAAGAAGCTCATGTTGGTATTACAGGAGGCCATTACGTAGGTGATGCAACTTCTCAGAAGATCTTAATTATTGGATTATGGTAGGAGACACTGTATAAATACTGTAAAGATTATTATAAGGTGTGTGATCATTGTCATCACCTAGGTAAACCAGGGCAAAGAGATGAGATGCCTTTGAGACTGATTACTAGTGCCGAACCATTTGAGAAATGGGCCATTGACTTTGTAGGACCTATTTCACCAGCCACATGCAAGACTGGATCATGCTATATCATTACTTTCATAGATTATCTCACTCGGTGGGCAGAAGTAGCACCTACCAAAGATTGTGCGGCAGCTACAGTAGCTAGGTTTCTATGGGAGAATGTTCTTACATGATATGGATGTTCTTTAAGCTTGACAAGTGATAGAGTTACACACTTTTTAAATGAGATAATCAGGATCATATTAGATGAGTTTATGGTTTCACACCATAAAACTACACCTTACCATCCTCAGGCAAATGGAACTGTTGAAGCCTTCAACAAAATTTTGGGACATACTTTGAAAAAAATATGTGATGTTGGAAGAAAGGATTGGGATGAAAAAGTGTCTGATGTCCTTTGGGCATATAGAACAACTTAAAAGAGATTGAACAAAGCCACACCATTTCAGTTGGTGTTTGGCGCAGATGCTATTCTTCTTATAGAATTTATGTTACCCTCTTTGCACATTGTGTGCATTGGAGGTCTAGTTGATGAACAGGATTTATAAGAACATATTGCCAAGATGATTCAACTGGATGAGTGTCGAGCCATAGCATGGTGGAATCAGAATCAGGAAAAGGCCAAGTAGAAGGCATGGCATAACAAAAACATAAGAGATAATAAATTTGAGATTGGAAAAATGGTCCTTCTTTATGACTCAAAGTTCTTACGCCATCCAGGAAAACTTAAAGTACATTGGTTGGGGTTGTATGTTATGACTTATATACTTGAATCAGGTGCATGGCAGTTAGAAGCACTTGATGGAACACGTCTACCTGGTTACTTTAATGGGAGTACGCTGAATCCCTACTATAAAAAAGTCTTCTTTGTGTTTGTAATAAGGCAGTATTTCCATTTAGTTTATGTTTTTAATTCAGTATTTCCTTTATTGTCGTTATGTTTTTTAAATTTAGTTGTTGTTTGTGTAATAAGCTCGCTTGTGTGCATGAAGCTAATTAATGTATGAATAATGTTTATGCGTAGAGGACTACACATACTTTTATTGTGGGGTGGTTGTAGTGATCCAAGAGAAAGACAGAAAAAGACGGAGGGAATTGAAAGATGAAAGGAATAAGCTATTACAGGTGTGCTTTAAGTCAAAAGAAGATTGCTTCTCAAAAGGTGACCAAGGATGGAGATGGATGAAGGAATAGTATAATGCGAGGTAAACGGAGGCCATGATAGCTACCAAGAGAAGGTGTAGTGATGAGGAAATCAGGCATAGGAGCGCGTGCTGAGAATCTTGTGACCAGAGGATAGGAAGGCACACTAGAAGGTTATATCTGGGCATAAAGATGTACCACATAGAACAAATGGATTTGGCTAATGAATGAAGGGATATTTGGTAGGTGAGGAGAAATAAATGCATCAAAATTTGAAAAAAAAAATATAAGGATGGGATGTGGATTCATTTTTTACCGTTACAACTAAGAGTATTTGAGAGGAGAGCCAAGTGCGAAGAGATGAGTGATTGAGTTAAGGTGTAAAGGGTGTGAAACCAAGAATAACAAGCAGATATGTGCTATAAAAATCTTGTGTCCCCGGTGGTGAAGGGTTTGAGTGAAGCATGGAGATAGAAAAGAGTTAGGTTATAAGGTTTCCACCTAGGGCATAATCTAATCGAGATAGGTTTTGATTCACAGATTTGTAGGGTTGAAGAGGAGACATTTGCAAGGAATAAATGGCACCAAAGAAAGCATCTACAGTAGTAGAAAAAGAAAAGAATAAGGTGGTCATTGAGGAAGAAGAGATGGCACCTAAAAGCCATTTTTTAGAGATGCAATACCCAGAAGGAGTCATTTTCAGCCAAGAATGGGATTCGCCCATTAGAAAAAGCAAAGTGAGTGAATATAATCACAAGATGTGGAGATAGTGCGCATAACGTAGGAAAGGGACTTTACGAAGAAGAAGAATGAAGTATCTATAAGCATTGCAGAGGAAATTGGGGACATAGTAATCAAAGCAAAGCCACACTTGAAACCTGTTGGTTTTCAAATAGGACTTTTTAGAAGAACAACAGTCAGGGGACAAGAAGTCCCTCCTCTTTAATGGGAGAGGTTCCCTTATTGAGACACGAACTTATTTACAAATATACAGAAGGTCATTTTATGGTTGAACTTGGATACCACGAAAATGTTTTCCACAAAGATCATCAGTTACAAACGGGCTGAGGAAAGAGGGTACGAAGATAAGCAGAATAGCAAACGTTTGGAATTATAGATAACAGAATAATTCTTTACGAGTGCGAAGTTGCAGGGAATTTGGAACAAGATTATTTGTATTAGCTGAATAAGATTAAAGACACAAAGTTCTTCAAACGACCTTCTTCAGATTCATTAATCAAAGACACAAAGTTCTTTCTTGGTCGTGCAAGATCACTGTATTTGCAAAAGCAATCAGCAAGACTAACGAATTAGGTACAAAATAATCTTCACAATACTAAAGGAAAACACAGAGATACAGAGATTCAGATAGAGAATGAAAAGAAAAGCCCTTTTGTATTGATACGTTCAAGATCTATTTACAATTTCGAGAGTATGCCAAGTTCTTCCTCCTTTTTCAAAATGGCGTGGAAAGGCCATTATATAGCTTACAAGTCGGTTACGACTTGTAACCATTTCTTTTAAATAAAGAATAGTTAAGTATTGCCGGTTGCAATACCTTAACTAATTACAATGAATACGAAAAGAAAGGAAAGAAGAGGAAAGGAGAGAGAAGGAGACAGGTGGCCGGCTACTGGGAGGGACCCACTGTCTTCAGAATCCGCTGCCTGAACTTCTTCAATGACTCAGCTATATCTCTGCCACGAGGGACTGATGTGTTAGTTGCAGACTGAGTCCAAAATCCCAGGCATTTCTCCATCTCTTTATCAAACTCGACGTGAGTATGATAGTCTTTGTTTGCTTCTTCAATGGCAGACTGGAGAGAACAAATTTCCTTTATCTTGTCTTTAGAGATGGAGTCTTCCTTGAAAAGATTATCTTTGACAAAAGCTCTGAACTGAGCTTTGATTTCTTGCAAGGACGAGGGAATGCCAGAGTTTTCATCCTGAAGATGACAATGCATATCTTTGAAAGCAGCAGCTGCTAGCGTCTTGAAAGCTTCTCCCTTTTGCCAGCTATTCTTCATTTCTCCTACAGCTTCTTCTAGGACTCTGATTTTCCACTCTACACTGTAGACCCAGGATTTTGATAGATTATCTTCGGCATCATCGAAAATCTTACTTGCCAGTAAGATGTTCTCATCTGTCTGTCCCATGAGGCGAAGGTCTACAATGCAACTGCCCCAAAGTTTAAGCTCCTTATTCATAACCTCAATGGTAGAGGATAGTTTATGTTGCAACTTGTCTACCTTTCCATGTAGCTTAAAAGCTTCGTCGATGAAGTTTAGTCCGGCAACAAGCATGTCATCCACCATGGCTTCGATAGCTCTACCATAGACAGAATACTTGTGCATATCTTTAATTTCTTGCACTTCATCTTGGCTTAGAATTACAGGAGGGGGTAGAGCAGTCAAGGGAGTGGGGTCTAAAACTTTGTCCTTAGACAAGAGTGACTTGATAAAACTCGTGAGAACTTGGGCTTGTTCTTCCAGCTGTTCAATTGTCTGCTGCCCTTTCTCTACCCTTCCAATGACTCTGGTGACTGTTTCCTGGAGGTTATGAATCTCACCTTCAGGAGTAGACTCTCCCATAGGGATCCTTGAAAGCTCCAAGTCGGATGTCAGCAACTCTGATTCCGATTTGTCTACTGTGGGCTTAGCAATCTCCAGGAATTGCTGACCTCGAGCATCTGACACAATCCTGGAAGTAGTTCTGGCTTTCTTGGCACGAGAAGGAGTGGTGCCCAACAAGGCTGCTACAGCATCAAAATTTGGTCCCAAGCTTTGAGAGGAGGATTTTCTCTTCCTTTTATCAACCAGAGGTTGCACCCAAGCAAAAGAGGAAGAAGAATCTGCAGGAGAAGCAAGGGGACCAAGAGACAGGGAGCTCATGACACTCAAGGTCTGTGCAGCTGTTGACTCAAGCTGAGATGTAGGCAGAACACTGGAGGTAATGGCGGCAGAAGAATCAGTAGTACCTGGAAGTTCGGTGCTCTGGACTTCTTTATCTTTATCTGCTGGATTTTCAGGAACACTTGCAGGAATTGGCACCTCACTGTCTTCACTTTCACTGAGAACGATGATGTTCTCTGGCCCCATAGGCAACTCTGCCTGTTTTCTTGGAGGGTCATTCTCTGCAGGCTCCTTCTTTACCTCTTTGAGTTTCTTCTTGTATACCTGGGTAGATGGAGAAGGAGTAGATCCTACAAGTCCCTGAGCTATTGAGGCAGGAGGGGTTTTCACTGGTGTCCCAGACTCTGGAACTGATGCTTCCCTTATGGGTGTCGAATCATCTTTGGAGCTGGATTCTCCTGAGTGCCTCTTGAATTCTCGGATCTTCTTACTGAACCAGACCCTAGTTCTGATCAAGACTGGGGCAATAATCTCAGCCAGATCATCTCTTTCTTTTCTGTTCCAATCCAGGTCCTCCAGAGGGGTGTGCTTAATCACATTTTCGTATTCATACGAATATAGCTCAGAATTGTCATCCTGGAGACCTTCAGGAACTTGGTACAGACTGAGTTCTTGGATCAATTGCAGGGAGAACCTGCCATACTGCCTTCTTCTGGATTCAAAATCATCTGCACAGTCGGCCCAGTAGTCTTCTGTATCTGCCCTGTGATGATAGACTATCTTGATGTTCCTTTCAATGAACTTCTTCGAGTCAAAACAGGTTCTTGGCTTGAAGAAATGAACAGTGATAGGGACCAGGGCTCTTTCTACGTTCTGAGCATCCAGGGCCGTTTTGCATGTGTAGTTTCCCAGAGAGATGGGAAAGTGTAAGCCAGAAATCTTCTTGTCTCTGCAAGTTCTGTGTAACTTGTCCAGTTGCCTACATATCTCAATCAAGGCCATTTTGTCGTTGCAGAACATGGGAAGTCGCAAAGGAGTGTTCTCATAGCCAGCAAGCCTGATATAAGAGAATTTCCTGAACTGAATGAAATAGGCTCCATATTGTGATATCAGGTTCATAGCTTTGTCTGAAAACCTCCTGGCAGTGTCACCTTCGAGCAATCTGACCACGTACATGGTGAAGGCATCATTGACCCTTCTGAAATTCTGATTGCTGGTCTCTAGGGTGAACTGCGGGCAATAGGCGTACACTGGATCGTCTTTGTGCGCATCAATGTAGGAAAAGCCAAACCATTGCCATGACGCTGCTAGGGTATACATCAAATACGAAGTCATGAAGAACTTCTTTGTTTGTTGCACATTGGATAATTGCTCGGCTAAATTCAAGCTTATGATTTCTGCCCAATTGATGTTTTGCATTCCCTCGCACACCATGCTGATGAGCGGGCACATCCAGAAATGAAACTCATTGGTTGAGGGAAAACCCATAACCCGAGCCAGTAGGATTATAAAATCTGACAATTCTTCATTGAAATCCGCCCAGAAGAGGGTTTTGGTCAGACGAGAAGCTCCTTTCCTAGGGTTCTTCAACCAAGACCTCGCCACTCGAGCTTTATATTTATCACTGTCTTGGTCGAACATGGCCTGTGCTTGATCCCGAGAGACGACTATAGCATTTTCCATCTCCGGAATCCTCAGAGCAGCTCCAATGGCAAGCAGCGTCCAGTTTGGCAATGAGCTCCCCGTGTACATTTGTCAATTCGCTCGAATCGGGGTTGAAGTGAGCTCCGCATGAAAGTACCGTATCAGCACACTGCACTGAGATAGGGAAACCTCCGGCGAAAGCTAAACCGCTATCATTAATCATCTGTGCCATCGGCGTAGGGTTTGCATCTGTCATTCTTGACCAAAAATCGCCGAAGTCGAGATGACGGGCTTCACTGTCTCCGATATTGCTAACGGCAGACTCAAGTGGAGAAATTTGCTCCTGTCCCTGAAACTTGATCTTCATATTGATAGATTCGGAGCTGCGACCCAGACTCTGGAAGGAATTTGCAAAGGGAACTAGGTTGCAAGGGTTTGAGCAAATGATAGCAAGAAAGCAATGTGAAAAATGCGAAGGTGGTATGCTTGGTTATATAGCCGTTTGAGGAGCGGAATGAATTTAATGTGCATTGAATACACCACCACCAATTTGAAAGAGCGTCATAATCGGAATGAGCGGGAAAAGCTAAGTGTGAATGACACTTGGTACGCTTGGAACAGGTGAGACGCGAATGCGCGAAACACGCGGCTCGGGCGAAATGGGGAGAGAATGCACAAAAGCTTTTGGAACAATTGGGACGAAAATACGCGAGGTACGTGGTTCAGGCATTTCGGCTGAAATTGGAACAGCAGGCCCATTTGGACTTGGGGACTTTTGGAACAGAAAATTCCGGAGTACGCGACTAGGAAGTTTCGGCCGAAAATGGGAAAGCTCGCACAAAAGTTTTGGGACACTTGGGACAAAAAGTTCCGATGGGCCCGAGAATGGGATAGTTTCGGGGACTTCGGCCGATCGGGGAACAACTTGCACTTTCGTACTTGGGACAGGTGGGACAGAAAGTCCCGACAGACCCGAAATACTTACAAAATGACCCAAAACTTAGATTCTTTCGACTTCACGACCTGGGTATCTCAGAAAAAGCACTTAGACTCAAAATTTTCAAAATTTGTCCTTGTTAGAGAGGGGAATTTTGAGTAGACAACAAGTAGTAAAAGGAAAGAAGAAGGTGGTCATCAAGGAGGAAGAGATGGCACCCGAAAGCCATTTTTTAGAGACGTAATATCTAGAAGGAGTCATCATTGGCCAAGAATGGGATTCACCCATTAGAAAGAGCAGAGTAAGTGAATGAAACCACATGACTCTGGAGAATAAGGAGCTCGATTCCTTACTCACTGCTAGGACAAACAAGTGCAGAGTGGATGACATGTAATGACGATGCAGGTGAGAATATTTTGAAGAGAATTGAGGTCTACCAGTTATATGAGCTTTTATATTTCAGGAAGTATGAGAACTTGTATTATTCCCATGAGCAGGCTACATGAAGACTTCTACTTTGCAGAAAGCAGAGTTAGAATATCATATGCACTTGTCTCATTAGTTACTAGTCTGAAGGCCACATGAGAGGACATAAAAGGTGATCTCGTAGATAAATCCATGATTGCATGGACCAAAAAAGAGATGGGGTACCTAAATGGTCCACATGGAATGGACATAGACAAATTATAGAGCTATCCAGTTGTGCAAACTACAACCCACCTTGTTATAAAGTTGAATGATCAGGAGTAATGTTCATAGGTAAATACTATGTGGTTACATGTGGCGCATAAGATGTCAGAATGGAAAATCTCAATTTGCAAGGATAGATTATAGAGAAAATACAAACCAGAGCGGACCCAAAGACAGTTTTTTTACAAAAGGGTATTGCGGGGCTCTGAGGAAAAATTTTCATTTTTTTATTTTTCTGCCAAAAAGGGGCGCAAAGTGAATTTTGGGCCCACAAACCCATTTCACTAACTGGTTTCTACCATTTTTTGTATGGACCTTATTCAAAAATCTTCAAATGGGCATATCTTCTTATCCGATGCCTGAAATCGAACAAATTTTGCACCATTGGAGAGATATCAACCTCGTCTACATCATGGAGATCTAAAACTTTAATTTTGAAGAAGGTAGGTGAGGAAAAATGGAAATCATCTTCATGCCGTTAATATAGGATCCATTTATTCAAACAACAAGATCAGATTTGATCTAATCCACTGATTCTTCCTCCTTCAACACGTTGAACAAGTAATTGAGGCATATTTGACAGATTGTTGGTGGGTTTGTAGGGGAATTGACGGCTGGTAGCTGAGTTTCAAATTAGTTTTTCCCACCTCTCTCCTCCTCTCTGTGCTAAATTTATAAAATAAGGGGCTCATTGTAAATAGTTAGACATTTTTGTTTTGCGCTCTCCCTTCTTCCCTTGTTTATAATCAAATTTTTGGAGTTTCATAACCTCCTATTCAAGTTGTAATGTAATATTTTTCCTCTCGGTCACTGTAATGCACTGTATCTACTTTTGGAGAAATAATAAGTGTCTGTGGATAATTCTCGACCCTCTAATGTGTTTATTTTTACCTTATAATCTCTCATTACACTTTGGTTATTTTTGCGTGGTGTTGCATTGCATTTCTATGGTCTGTGTTAGCTTACAAATCGACTGTTTAACATTCCTTTGGGGCATCACCTAATTAGCTTAGGTTTATTTTTGAATCTTCTCAACCCTGTCTCCTTGGTAAGATAGAGTGGGTTTATAGTAGACCCTCTGTAATATATTTGTGTGCACCTGAATAGAGGAATAGGAACTGACCTTAATATGGAGAGTTCTCTCAATTTCAAAGTCCCACACTTTGAAAGATGTTGCATGTTGTGCACTCACATTGAAAGTCTCAACCCATCTGGTTGTAAGCATTCAACAGTGTTGTGATTCTACACTCATAATAACACCTTGAGAAATGAGTGCCCTCGCATGGATACCTGCATTCATGTGCTGTGAGTTCGAGTCAGGTAGCAAAAAAGATGAGCCAGTGGAAAAATCCACGTGTCTCCTTAGCATAACTACAAAGGTGAATTCTAGAGGTAGAATACCAAATGAGCATGGGCCCTCCACGTTGTTTGAAACCCTACAGAGTTGCACTGGTTTCTGAAAAGTTGAAGTATGGGAAGGTCTAGTGGAAGCTTCCACTTGTCTATTCAACACAACTTCAAAGATGACGTTTTAGAGGCGGGACCTCAAACAAGCACAGGCTCTCCACATGTTCTAGGCTTAATTAACTTGGCTCAGCCTCTGAAAAAGTCTTAGTATAAAGAGGAGCCAGTGGAAGCCTCCACATGTTTCTTTGGCGCACTTTTGGTATGGTGCTCAAAAGTGGGGACTCCAAATGAGTGTGAGCTCTCCACGTGTCCTGAACTTTGAAAATTTTTAAGAACTAGTGGAAGGTGCCACATGCCTAGGGTCCGATAAAGATTCATCGGACGCTTGAAAAGTCCAAGTATGGGAAGAGCCAGCAGAATCTTCCACATTTCTTCTCAGCACTTTATTTTGTATGAAGGTCAAAAGAAGAACACCGAAACAGGTGTGGGACTTCCTTGTATCTAGGGTCTACCAAATTTACACTGGACATTTGAAAAATCTATGTATGGAAGGATCCAGCGAAAACCTCCATGTGTCACTTGTGCACTTTTTCAGAAGTAAATTTTAGGGGTAGGTCCCCAAATAGGTGCAGGCCATCCACGTGGAAAACATTTGAGTTGAGGCAGGTCAAAAATCTTCATAATTCTTTAGTGACCTGCCTCTCCACTTCTAACTTTTGATGTGGGCCCCAACGAAGTTGCGGCTCACTTTTATACTTTTTCTTCATTTTTCTTAAAAGATCCAAAGTTCTCCATTAACCCACCTCCCCACTTTGAATTTTCAATGCTGACTCAAACATGTGACATTAATTTATCCCCTACGGAGTTGCGGATCATTTTATAACTCTTCTCCCTTTCCCAAAAAGGAAAAAATATTCCAGATGTTCCCATGATCTGCCTCGCCACCTTTGACCTTTCAAACCACCACATGTCCTTCTTCGGGGTCAAAGTAAGAAATTTTCCTTACCTCTTCATATATTTGAATAGCCAATTATGTACTATTGGGGCTACAGGACCAATTTGGCATTTTTTACAAATGTAACAAAAGTGACAAGTTTAACCGAAAAATACCCGCCAAGTCACGTCCAATTAGAAAGGACCGCATATCCTCGGATGTTGGGACAAGATTTACAAAGGAGACACAGTCATGGAAGACACCTAACAACATAATTTTTCCCCATGGAGATGAACAATGTAAGTAAAACACAGACTCAATGTGATCCATGACCTAAGGAAAGGACTAAAAATGGAAAGCAAATGAAGGAGAAAGATTTGATGCATCCATATAGGGAGAGAGAGAAAACTTCAAACCATGCAGACTGAGAAATTTTGAACAAACAAGGTGAGATTAAATTGAGCACCAACATCAGCTCTGACTTGGGGATAGGCACTCCCTATGAGTACCACAAGAATAATAGACCATGTACCAAAAAATCCATTAGGCAATGGAGTCAAGAAAAAGCTTGCAAAGGAAAAAAAAAAACCAATCCTCCAAAGATTGAACTAAGAAACCAACAAGAACTGGTCACTAGGGACCAGGAGAAACCGAAATAGAAAAATGTTAAAATAGAGTAAGAACTAAAAGACTGTACACTATACAAGGATGCATGTCTTGATTCTAAGAAATCAATCAAGGAAATGTTTCAAGTGCCTGCCATTAATTGGAAACTTAAGCAATTCCCCATCATAATCCTTTAGGAAAAAAGTGTGATCTCCAATCCAGATGTCAATAGAATAAGGTCCCATCCATAAAGCATCAAACTTTCCATGCTTTCCCATATCCTCGTGTCTGATATACCACAATAGAAAAAGATATCCCAGACTGAAAGCTCTTGGAGTTTCATTTTTATCAAATAATTTCTTCAATTTTTCCCTGAACTTCACATGTCTTTGGTGGGATTATCTTCTTTCTTCACCTAATTTGACATTTTGATTAATACGAGCATCATAGGGACTGACCTCCTAGTCCTCCAATTATTGAATAAATTGATAAAAATATATTTGCATATGCAGGGGATGTAGAGCTTGAGTTCCATACACTAACTCAAATGGAATTTTTCGAGTATCTCTTTTAACAATGATTTTATCATCCCAAACAGAAAACTTCAGCTTCTCACTCCACTTCCATTTGTTTACTTCCAAGGTCCTTTTGATTATATTCAACAAATTCTTGTTTCTTGATTCTTATTTTCCAATACCTTGGGGATTATAATTTGATGCATACATTAAATTTATCCCATATTCTTGACACATAGCCACCAAATGTTTAGCTCAAAATATCATGTCAAATTATCAACAAATATTTTGGCAGGTACTCCAAACCTGTAAATGATATAATTCAAAATGAAATCCATGACAATTTGGTGGGTTACCTTCTTGGTGGAGATTGCCTCCACCCACTTGGTGAGGTAATCAGTGGCCACTAATATAAACTTAATGCCTGCACTTGAAGAATGAGAAATATCTAGAATGAATTCCATTCCCCACTTCTTAAGAGGGGATTCAATTGATACATGCTGCATCGGGAGGAATCCTGAAGCTTTTAATCTCCCTGAAAAATGTTGATAGCTCTCACATTTTCTTATCAGTACAGTTGTATCCTTAAAAAGTGTTGGCCACCAGTAACCAGCCCTTAAGATCTTATGGGTTCATACTCTCCCAGCAAAATGGCCCCCACAAACTCCTCCATGGAAATTAGTAATTATTTTTGGGGCCTCATCCTTAGTGATACACCTTAAGAGAACTCCTTCAGGGTTCTTCCAAGCCAACCCATAATCAGTGATGACATATTTTTTGGAGGCTAACCTAAGTGATATGTTTTGATTTTTTCTTATGTATTCCGGGCATTACAGATGTTTGAGATAAAAAATAATATTCTTGTACCATTCACAATTTATCTCTTTCTCAAGAATATTCACACTTTCCCCTTCAATCTCATTTATCTCAACTATTTGCAAATTTCTCTATTTCATTAGCTTTGCTAGACCCATACCTCTGACCAATTTTGTGGTTTGAATATCCATGTCATATTCTTGTAATTTATTTTCCCATCAGCATTGCTTACTTGAAATTTCCATTTCTGATAGGATATCCTTAACCATGGTATGGGGAACATAAGCTATAACTTTAGAACTTAAAATATATGGCTTGAATATTTTTGTGGCTCTTAACAAAGAAAAGGCCTGTTTCTCCATGATACTATACTTCATCTCTGCCCCTTGTAATTCTTTACTAAAGAAAGCAATTGGCCTTTCAGCTCCTTCACCATCCTTTTGTAACAGTACAGATGCAATAGTATTCTCAGAAGTGAAGGAAAACATTTGAAAAGCCTTTTTATAATCAGGAGTTGCTAAAACATGGGCATTCTTCAATGCTTCCTTAATCCAAGAAAAGGATTGAATAGTTGCTTCTTCCAATTTGATACTCTAATCCTTATTCAACATATTAGTGATTGGGATAGTAAATTCAACAAAGCTGGAAATAAATTTCCTAATAAAATTTATTTTCCCAAAAAAGGATTGAATTCCCTTTTTGGTTCTTGGAATAGGAACTTTGCTAATGGCTTCCACTCTCTCAGGATCAATCATGAGCCTTTCTTTTGACACAATATGTCGAAGAAAATTTTCCTTTTGAACCCCAAAATGACATTTCTTTGGGTTCAGTGAGATACCATATTCCCTGCATGTTAACAATATATTTTCTAAATGTTTCAGGAGATCACTTCTTTTTCTAGAGAAAACTGTCATATTATCTTGATACACAACAATGAAGTCATTTATATATCTTGAGAATGCTACATCCATTTCTCTCTGAAACATGGCTCCAGAATTCATCAGGCCAAACAACATTCTAACATACACATAGGTTCTCCATGGAGTGGTGAAAGCAGTTTTGATTCTCTCTGACTACTTCATAACCACCTAGTTATACCCAGAGAAACCATCGAAAGTAGATAACTTAGAGCCAGCAACCAATTACAACATGTTATCCATATTTGGAAAGGGATATTTATCCTTGATTGATGGCTTATTTAAGTTTCTGATGTCAACACACAATCTTATATCCCCATTTTTATTTCAAACAGGTACCAGGTTTGCTACCCATGAGGAGTATCTTGTAGGATGTAGAATTCCTCCATCCATTAAAATTTTCAACTCTTCTTGCATTTTTGAGGAAAGGAGGGGATTAATTTGTCTTTGTCTCTACCTAAATGGATTAGCATTGGATTTCAAGGGTATTTCATATTGAAAAATTTCTTCCCTGTATGCTTTAAGTTCTGAATATGACCAAGCCAAGCAATATTGGTACTTTTTTAGCAATTGGAGATATTAT
This sequence comes from Taxus chinensis, assembly GCA_019776745.2. Classification (NCBI taxonomy): domain Eukaryota; kingdom Viridiplantae; phylum Streptophyta; class Pinopsida; order Cupressales; family Taxaceae; genus Taxus; species Taxus chinensis. Next base: position 705,397,428 of record CM034154.1, read on the forward strand.
TACTTTTCTTCTATTTTCAAGTTGTTGCCTAGCCAAATTCTACTGGGTTTATCCTTTGTGCCCAAGTTATATTCTTCAACATCCCTCAATATTTTCATGTCTCTATTAATAATGCAATCACCATTATCAAAATTTGATTCCAGTGCAACCAAACCTCTAGGAATAGTATTGGTTTTCAATTGGATAATGTCTTTACCAAATAGGGTCTCTTTTCCATTAGTTACAAAAACCATTGGTTCCCATTCCATACTTTGATTGGAAAATTCTCCTTTATTCTATAGAAACCTTTAGACCTGGGAATCATCTTTAAAAACTTGCCAATGCTTGATATTATCAGGGAAATATGGCCTGGTCAATATTTCAATATCATATTCACAATAGGGAGACATTATACAAATTTCAAATCTTGATCCCTACCAATTTATATGCTATAGTATTATAGCTCCTATCATGATGTATTATATTGAAATAATCAAACATTTCAATGAAGTCCCAAACTACATTCTTATACTGTATCTTTCTTTTATTCTTTGTAATACAACTTTCTAACTTTCTCGACTATCAGCTCCGAATCCCCTTTAACAATAATATCCTTGACACCATGTTTCTATGTAATCCTTAGACCCTAGAGCAATTCTTCATACTCAGCTATATTGTTTGTGCACTCAAAATTGAGTTTAAAATAAAATTTAAACTGCTCTTGGCTTGAAGATATCAAGACAACACCAGTGTCATTACCAGATCTATAACAAGCCCCATCAAACATCAAGGTCCAAGGAGAACCAACTTTCTCAAGATATTTGCACTCATCAATTTTATGCTCCTTACAAATAGCCCACAAAGTTACTGACATCAACATCTGTGTACAACACTTCATAAGAAGCATTCTTAAGGTCCTCAATAATATGCAACATTTTCTTCTCACTATATAACTTCATAAGGCTTCCCTCAATTGGTATGTCTGCATATGACATGTCCATTTGTATGCTTCCACCCACTCTGGCTGCCCATTTTTTGGATAACAACATCCCCCACTTGGCAGGACAATCCATAGTAACCACATTCATGGTTAAGAACTTTCTTGGAAAAGCTTCTAATTACACTACTAATCATTTGACATATCCCATTACTAGCACTTCTCTTGAATCCATAGCAGTTCATTTCCCAAACATTTTTGTTACCTTGATATTTAACTCATTCATGACCTCAAGATGCATTATATTACATGAGGCACCTGAATCAAACATGCAGTTATGTACCATCCTATCTTTAATAATCAAAGTGATAAAAAATGGATCCACATTAAGCTCATATTCAACCATAGTTTTTCCCAAATATACGTCAGATGATTCACCTAGTTCCTCTGATGCTAGTGGTATTTCTAATTCTGCAATAATGGTAGGAACCTCTATATTATTAACACTTTTTCCCTGAGTAATATTTTCTTCCTTAAATCCCAAATATTTGAATGCCCTTTTCCTATGCTAAGGGATCCCAAATAAGTCAACAATGGGAACAGTGACTTTGATATGGCTTAAGATTTGGGCTATGTCACAAGAAATATATTTGGTTAGGGTAGTATTAGGACGAATATTCACAATTTCATCTGAGAGTATAGGAGTTTTCAGAGTCTGGGCATGGGCAGGAGCATAATTTTTATTTGGGGAAATTAGGCCTTTGCCAGGTGTATCTTTCTTAGGGATATCCTTAGGGATACTGGTAAGGATTGGAACTTTTGGCTTGGCTTGTAGCCCTACCCCTTTGACGACCTTATTTATGGTGTTATGTTCTTTCTCCTGAGTAACTACTGCATTCATCAATAGTTGTCTGTCCTCTTTATAAGGGATCCCTCCATCATACTTTTTAATCATTGAGGCCCTTAAGTATTCAAAATCATGACTAGGAAGATCAAATGCTTGTACCATGTCAGTTTCAAAAGTATTAATGGGAGGAAGAGGCATCACCCAATGGACACAATCCCAGAAATATATCAGCAGTTCTGACAGTTATCAATTCAGTTGAGGTTTCCCCATATCGTGAGTTTACAGGGCATTCCATCATGCACACATCATCATATATTTCATCATCATCTACTTCCTCAACTTCTTGATCTACATCACATGGGGAATGTGGTAATAAACACCTATCACACCACTCGATAACATTGGCCTCCTTCATAGTAGTAACCCTGGAAGTCAAATGATTAGGAACCAATCTATTCTCATGGGATTGAGGTTGTCTATTTCTTGATCCTGCGAGCCCTCTCCCTCGGTCATCTAGTCTATGATCACCTCTAGGATCATTTCCATATCTCTCCTTACTATGTGGCTTGTGCTAACCATAAGAACTTTGTCCTATCACTTTTTCTTCTCTGGGAAGTTTGTAGGATATTTCTTTAACTGCTCCAGCCAAAGTTTTTATAACCTCTTCTAGATCCATAGCTTTGCTTGACTGAGGCTTTTCAGGATTGATCAACTTAACACCTTCCCTCTTATGAAGCTTTCCAACTTCTTTGATGTTATTTTCTATTTGCAAGGCCATGGTGAAAGCCTACCTCAATGTTCATGGGTTCTTATCTTTCAAGTAATAAGCAACCTTTTTATCAAAAGCATCAGAATATTTTATCAAACATGACACATCACTTGGCCTTAGGATTACAGGTAGCCTATACAAGGTCTTATTGAACCAAGTATTGAAATCATGGACATATTCATTTGGATTTTTCTTTATATTTTCAAATTCAGATAAAAGGAACCTGGGATCTATCTTATCCCCATATTGCAATCTAAAGGCATTTTTCATCTTGTTCCATGAATATATTGAATTATATGGTAAATATTTATACTAGTCATGTGCATCTTCCTTAAGAGTATGAATAAACAACTTTACATACATGTATTCAAACTCAATTTCAAAATCTTCCATCATATTGACAAAGAGTTTCAAATGGTGGTCACCATTGATTACATTATTTCCTTGAAATATTGGCAACCTATTTCTGACATCTTGTGGCACCATATTAGGATATCCATGCGTACCTCTGAAATATATAGGTCCAAAAGTGTTGACAACGAAAGGAGGTATAGGTGGAGTTTGGGCCATATTTCCTTGAGGAGGTGATCTTACAGGAGAAACAGAATGATAGGGAATGAGGGGTCAATGGAGAAAAATATTATAACTCTCAAAATAGATATCTCTATTGACTAAGTCTTTTGGAAAACCTTATCAACCTTGGAAGAAAGAAGGGAAAAGTGAGAGGCATGCTTTTAAGACACAAATTATGGCCCCTCTCTAGTAGGAGAACATAAATTTATATAAAGATTACCTGGTTCAATATCACTTGAAGATGTATGGTAATCTTCAACCACAAATTGATTACCCTTTAGGACTGATGTCTCCCTTTTTGATTCTTGATCTCGAACAATTGTCCAAACCTATTTTCCTTCTAAATTTTCTTTTCTTAGTTCTTGAAATAACTTTCTAGTAAGATCCCTAGTGAAGAGAGATCTTCTTCCCTCAAGATTTACATAGATTGATGACAAATTTCACTTGACATAGGTTAGGCATTGGTAATCATCAAAATTTCAATTCAACATGGAGTTGCCACTAAGGATTTTCATGTTTGTTGTGCAGTTGCCCTATAAGTAACTTGTCAAGTGTCTATCAATGCTTAATTTCTACAAAGACTACCAGATCCAACCTTTCTTTACCCACATTGATCACTATTCATGCAAATTTAGTGTAATAACCACCAGAAACTAGAAATACTATACAAAGGACTTGTAATCTTGCACAAATCTTACCGATCTTAACAAAAGGATGGTGTTATAACAACGTATTTACAATGAAACCATGTAAGAAACATTACTCGGGTCAGCATGTGTATGCATTTGTAAAAATAGTCCCTGGAAACAATGTCAGTTTGGTGTTGGTATCCAAATTTATTCTCCCGCAAGGGCCGAGTAGCATCACGAAATTGGCAGGATTCTTAGAGAAAGGAAAACCATGATATGAGTCGTTTTGTAGCTGAGGATAGGATTGACCTGACTCTTTTTCACTCTGGCATTAGAGAAGTGGATAGTACCTCATTGAGAGTTTGATATACCCCCACTACTTTAGGTTGTGCCTTCAACCAGGGTGAGAAAACCCATTTTTTTAACCTGTGTTGGTGGAGGACATCAAGATATCCTTCTCTTCACAATATTAATTAGAACCCTGAGGAAATATGATCAATGGAACACAATTTAACTCTCACGAGTTGTCGCACTAGAGAGTGGAGATGTTTCTTGGGAATGGTTTGGGTTACTAAAGACAATGATCAAATCATAATTGTCCTTAACATACTTTGGCAATGGAATTTGTTCATTTGTGGATACACAGTACAAACAGGGGTAGTTCATTTAGGATTTATCGTTTGAGAAATTTTTTGGTGGGAAGTTAAGCAAGATAGAGTTGACTTTACCAGATATTTGAGAGCCTTTACAAAAATTAGAAAATGCACCGACAAAATGCTTCAGAACAACCAAAATATTCCTTCAACTCGAAGGTGTGTATCAATGGAGGCCCAAAGATACATGGTTTCACACACTCTTCGAGAATTCAACACAAAGGCTCATGTTAAAGGCTCAATAAAATGTTAGAAATCACTGGTTCATCACGCCTAAGATACATGCATAGGCTTACAAACAATATTTATCAACATAGTGAGAGTAAAGTGATTTTGAATTGTTTACTTCATTACTAGATGAAAGCTCTTCTCATAATGGAATTGCAAATGCCACAATACTAACACACGGACAAGATCTTGTGTGACTCTAAGAGATTTTAACATAAAATTTCAATAGGAACAAGAAAAACCATTTGAAAACATTCTGAAATAATAGCAAACATAATTATGCTCATGGTCAACACAAATTTATTCAAGGTTCATTAAATTCATCAACAGGGGAAAGTTTATTGAAAAATCTTAGAGCCTGTCAATGGCTGTACACTTGTAACCACATTGATGCGATTGAATCCAAAATAGAGGGAAATGAAGTAGTCTCTTAGATGGTCTCTTGGGAAAATGGTTTTCTCTCAAACTTTCTCATAAAATTTTACCCTCTTTATGCAAGAGTATTCTCATTGCATTTATACATTTCACTTTCTCACTCATCCCAAATTCCCCCCCCCCCCCAAAAGAAGAATATTCAAGGAATCCTTTGTTTGCTACAAGTTTGTTCCATAAAGTGATGTTTAACATTTTTACACCCAAAGATGCCAGGGGGATAAATGATGAACTGATCACGTTTCTCAGACCCTCAACTATGACTGGGATGCCATATCATAATTTTTGATTGTATTCTTACATCATTATTTTATTCTGTCATGCAAGACATCCCCTGTTTAATCATTTTTAGGTGGCTACATATGGCTTGATCTGACAAGCAATCCTTTTTACCTCTTAGAATACACCTTGAGAAACTGAGTGCCCTCATATGGATACCTGCATTCATGTGTTGTGAGATTGATTTGGCCAAGGGAAAAGAGGAGCCAACAGAAACCTCCATGTGCCTCCTTGGCACAACTATAAAGGTGAAGTCCAAACGTAGGTTCCCAAATGATCATGGGCCCTCCATGTGTTTAGAACCCTAGAGAGTTGCACCAGTTGCTGAAAAATCAGATTCATGTGAAGGTCCAGCGAAAGCTTCCATGTGTTTGTTTGGCGTAACTTCAAAGATGAAGTCTAGAGGCGGGATCTCAAATGAGTGCATGCTCTCCATGTGTGCCGGGCTTAATAAATTTTCCTCAGCCTTTGAAAAAGTCTTAGTATAAAGAGGAGCCAGAGGAAGCCTCCACGTGTTTCTTTGGTGCACTTTTGGTATGGTGCCCAAAAGTGGGGACCCCAAACAAGTGTGAGCTCTCCACGTGTCCTGACCATTGAAAAATTTTAAGAACCAGTGGAAGGTGCCACATGCCTAGGGGTCCAAGAAAGTTTCATCGGATGGTTGAAAAGTCCAAGTATATGTAGATCTAGTGGAATCTTCCACGTGTCTTCTCGGCGCTTTTTTGGTATGAAGCTCAAAAGAAGGACTCCCCAAACAAGCGCGGACCTGCCACGTGTCTATGGTCTGCCAAAGTTGCACTAGACATTTGAAAATTCTAAGTAACGGAGGATCCAACGGAAACCTCCATTTGTCTCTTTGACGCTTTTTCAAAAGTAAAATTTAGGGGTAGGCCCCCAAATAGGCGCGGGCCCTCCACATGGAAAAGATTTGAGTTGAGGTGGGTCAAAAATCTTCAAAATTCTCTAGTGACCCTCCTCTCTGCTTCTAAATTTTGATGTGGGCCCTAGCAAATTCATGACTCACTTTTATACTTTTTCTTCATTTCAAAATAGAGATTAAAAACTCCAAAGTGCTTTGTCGACCCACCTTCCCAATTTGAATTTTCAATGCTGACTCAAACATTTTATATTAATTTGTCCCCTGTGAAGTTTATAGATCATTTAAGAACTTTTCTCCTTTTCACAAGAAGGAAAAAATATTCAAAATGTTTCGACGATCTGCCTTTGACGTTTCGAACTGCAATGTGTCCTTCGAGGTCAAAGTAAGAAATTTTCCCTTCCGCTTCATATTGTTGAATAGACCTGTTGGGCCATGTCTAATCAGAAAGGACCACGTATCCTTAGATGTTGGGACATGATTTACAAAGGAGACACAATTGTGGAAGACTCCTAACAACAAAATTTTTCTATGTAGAGATGAACACTGTAAGTAAAACCCAGACTCATGTGATCCACGACCCAAGGAAAGGACTGACAATGGAAACCAAATGAAGGAGAAATCTTTGATGCATCTATACAGGGAGACAAAGAAAACTTCAAACCATGCGGACTAATTTTTTTTTAACAAACAGGGCGAGATTAAATTGAGCACCAACACAATAGAACAAGTATGAGTCCAAAGGAGGTGAAGATCACATTTTTTATAGGATTTAGGGTTTTTTTTCTTTCGTTCATTTATAAATTCATAATTTATTTAATACCCAATAAGTATTACATGAATTAAAATAATTTTAATCCACAACAAGACAGTTTAATCACATTATAAGGAAGATTGTGTCTCACTTTACCTATGGAATAACATCTCACGATTATGTTTCTCAAGGTCAAGCGCCAATTATAATTTTATCATAGTTATGCTCTAACAATTAGTTAAATATTCAAAGACTCTTAACATTGCAACATACTTCCCTATTATTATTTCTATACTAGTTTCCCTGATTATCATTTACATCCAACTTAAAAGGGTTTTTCCTAACTAGGTTCATATGACTTTGTAATGTATTATGTAACCTATTTGTTAATAGGGGCATTTGTATCCTCATGAGACCACTAGTCCCTAACTAAGGAGATTTATCTCTAAGAATATGATCACATAGTTTCACATAGCACATTCGTTATCTAATAGGACTAGTGGGAAAGCAAGATGGAGTAGTTCATTGTTTAAAGGGTTAAGATTCACATTAGAGTTTACACCACGTAGAATTCTTTTCTTACCAAATTATTGTTCAAACATGTTATATGAACAATATAAACTTCATGTTTCTCCAAGCACCTCATCTTATGGTTAAATTTTCAGCAACTAATTATAAATTTGAAACTTTGGTATGTTTCACAACTAAATCTTATTTTTACACCATAAAACCCAAATGATAATTGAGATTGGGTTTCAAGTTCATTTAGAATCCCAACTCTTAAAGTTGAATCTACACGTGTTTTCAGGACAAGAGGGTTTTGAAGCATGTTTTAATTTGGTTTCCCATTGAGTACTACCATGTGAAAACACATTCTCCTTACTGCACACACGATTACCAATGCTAGAAGGGAACCACATACTGAAGACAAGGTTTAACCATGATGTTCCCATCCGTCAGGTTCACGATGATGTCACTAAACATATAGGTTGTGATGACAACTCAAAATTGGCTCTTATTTACCTAATATAGAAGGTTTCATCAAGTGTAAACATTTAAGCTCATCCTAACTAGGATTTAGTTTTCTATGCTAAAAATAATCACACAGGAAGAATAGTTATGCACAATTTTTATACTAGGGTTGACTGTTTCGTATAGATAACTTTATTACGTTTTAAAGGTAAGGAACACAACATATGAATTATTTAATCATCAATTGCACACTTGAAATACACTATAATATACTAAATTAAATTTCATTTAACATATACATCAAATCCCACCTTTTTCCCATACATAAATTTGAATCAAAATGAAACCTCTGGTTAAATGCACATTTCCCAGATAACCCTAAACACTTGCAACTCATACACATTACAGATAGGGAAGAGAGAGAAACACTATTTCCAAAATTCACATTTCACACAACAAGCCATAAGAGTGAGTTTCATATAGTTGTTTATATGTATTAATAATTTTCTCTTCAGTTTATTGTCTTGGCTAGGGTCCTTTGGCCTTATTTAACTTTTTTCTCCTAGTTCCAAACACATCAAATTTTGGATCAGAGGCTAAAGAACCATGCTCAAAAAATATATTCCGATAGGTAAATGCGCAATGGGTGAAATCCTACAAGTACTACTATATACCAAGAATTCACAGGAACTGATGGAGTTCAAAACTGGTGAGTGGTTTACAAATGATGACAAGTTTTATGGGGCCATCCGTTGTAAATATACTAGTTGCAACAACAACCAATTTTAGCTCGAGGGCTAAGAAAATTCATCCAAAAAATGACCCTCGATGGATGGAATCCCCATATAAATATGTCTACATGCCCCCCTATATATTGAGAATACGTCACAGTTGACAGAACTGAAAAATAGGAAAAGGGGTTGGAAACAGTGATGTATTTTCCAAAGCCACTAGTTGTAATTGGTTCAGTTTCACTACGTCACAGTTGATAGAACTACAAAACAAGAAAAGGGGTTGGAAACGGTGATGTATTTTCCAAAGCCACTGGTTGTAATTGGTTCAGTTTGACCTAGTCAAACTATGACAAGAGAGCTACAAAACCCTTTTCCCAAAATGTCAAGAAGAGTGATTTTACCCAAACAGAAGGTTACAAGAAATTATCTAGTGAAAATAGTATAGGTTTGAAAAAATGGTTAAACATTTCATTCCTCAGAGCTCAAATGACGAGCCGAAGCGAGACCCTACTTTTTAATTTTAAAAGTTCCTAAAAGTGCAAAAATGGGGTAATAGGGCTCCTAGAGGAATGGAGAAGAGAGTATAAATGATTGATTTGGGTCAGTTTAAAGTTTGATCTGACTTTCCTCATAACAAGGAACACATACGATGCTTGACATCTCTTTTACAAGGCTTAGAAGGATGCTTTGTACGTCTCTAGAAATTGCATTTTTCTAGCTTTGCAAGGTGGAAAGAAAAGGTTGTTCAAGTTAACTCATCTAGCTCTTACCAATACCAATGGACACGAGCACCAATTTTTACAACCATGGGTTTAGCAATGCATAGGGTTGTGGTCACGACATGGTTGAGGGTCAACTTGTAAGTTGGTAGCATAAATTACGAGGTGTTGTTTTATTGAATGCACTAGTTGTCTAGTTAAAATATTCAATTATTTGAGTAACTAATAGCTTAATATATCTATTAGATTGCAAATGAAGAACCATTCATACAAAAATTATAAAAGATGCAGGTAATGAGACCATTCATGAGGGGAAAAATTAGTCAAAGTTGTGGAGCTTGGTTCCACATCCCCACCAGATAATTTGCTAACGTTCTGTGAGCCTCCTCTCATCTCCCCTGCATTGAATGGTCCCGCAAGAGATAAAAACCATGCAAATGCCTTCATTTATTTATAATATAAAAATTACTTGCACTATCATGTTCAAACTTCCCCTAGTTATTATTTTCTTCCTCTTTCTTCTCACACACTCTGCAACTTTTTTGTTCACCCATACTTAGCAAAACATTGTAAATTATTTCCGTACACCTTAAGTAATCCTACATCAAACACTAGAGATACTTCAACAATTTTTCAAACTGACGTATACTAAGTGTGTAGTAGAAACACCCTTTAGTCATGTATTATTCATCATCTTAGCCATAGCCTAACCTCATATATTCTTATGACATATCTTCTAGTCCCTTATTCTATCCTACACTTTTTTTGTGAGCTTCAACTCATTATATCAAAACCTCTTCCTCTAATTGGATCCTCATCCTTGATACTTATATTGTATTTTATCATCACATTCCTTCTCCCTTGCAAATAATTGGCTAGCCACAAGCATTCTATTATTCATCCTTCTCCTAAGGGATCTCTCGATATATTTTTCCTTGACGATTCAACATTCGATTTGAAATTTCTGCCTTACAAGTTTTAACTTTCCTACGTCCTTCCAACTCAACCTAAGCCATTTAGGGTGATTCTTTTCTCTTTCCCTCTTTATTTGTATCCTTTTTTCTACTATAATTTTCACTTCCATGCATAATTTCTTCCCGGAACCTTCCTTACATACTTACTTACTCCATGGAATCCCACACAACCCTCTATCATTATGCACTTCTTTCAATGTGATCCTTTCATCGGCCATTTACCATTACCCCTTCTCATTGATAATTTTCATCTTGCACATCCAATGGTGTTTCTACTCCACATGCACCTTATTTTATTTTCATTATCTCATGTGCTTCATTCTCTTTACATATACCTCTTTGCATTACAGTTTCAATGGATTCCATACCCTGTCCTACTGCTCCCATTATGGAGAAAGCTGGGAGAACTGAAAAACCAACTTTCCATTATGCATTGATGGATGTTCGTGCCCTATTTCCAAGCTACTACTATATTTGGAATTTTTTGTGTGTATGCTAGAAAATGTGGAAATGGTTAGGTTGGACACCGGTTGGTTGTATATAGTGAAACATGGTTGTTTTAACAAACCCGTTTTGTGCACATACTGCAATCATTACATTACACAAGGCCACTTCTCTTTGGGCACTCTCTCAAATAGTTCACATGCCTTGTGTATGCTCACGTGTTTTGCATCCATGTATACCAGAGCATTTGCAGCTACAACATAGGAAAACATTCCTCTATCTTTTATGCTTTGTTGGATGTACATACCCTTTTCAAGAACTCGTATTTTGGTACAAGTTGGGAGTACACAGGAAAATGTAAAATGATATAGTTGGAGACCTTTTTGTTGGATAGGTGAAAGAGTGTGACTGTCTGATGAGGAAACCCATGTCTTCAGTACACTGCCACTACATATTCCATGAGAAGTTGTCTCTTTCTTTCATTCTGTCAAACATTGTAACAACATCAAATTATGTGAGTGGCCCTTGATGTAAGTAACTGATTACTGCTAAATTTACAACTTGAACTTGGGTTTCAATGTGGTAAATTTCTTTAGAATTCCAATAAATTGGTTGAATTATTATGAAAGGGAAGTGACAAGAGTGATGGCCATTTATGATGCGCACGTGCCCAGCTAGGAAGGGCCATACTCCTTGTCAGAAAGTTTGTGTGCCTTCACATGGAAAATTTACTTCACCCAACTACCTGCCAATATCCCCACCATTCACCCTTCATCCCACACAAATCTGAAATTTTTATTATTATTTTTTTGAGTTTTTTTTTTTGGTTTTACTTTGGGAACTACAATTGTGCAGATCCGAAGATTAGTTTTCTGATATTTTTTCTGAAGGCTTTGGGAAATGAATTTTTCAAGTAATTGAGAAATTGTTTGAGAGTTTGTGATCAAGAATATGTTAGATTTGGAAGGTCACAGTTAGCTCCAGAATAATAAAAATTTTAAGGTCGAAATTAAGGGGAGTGTTGGAAATAGAAATTTTCTCCCCACATGCTTTCGTTATTATTAGGAAAAGCAAAAGGCAACATGCTTTTCCATACATAGTTGAGTTTTAATTAGATGTCCCTATTTTTAGGACAAAAGTGAATAAAACAAATAGGTTTGTTTGCATTAACAAAATCATGCACTATTTTAAGTTGATAGTTGTATTATTAAGATTGCTCTATTATTAGAGTTGAGTGTTCTATTGTTAGATGAAAGACCTTTATATATTGGAGGAAATTGTAAGTGTTTTTACACACAAAGATTGTATTGAGCCGAATCTCTGACAAAGAAGATGATATACACACATGGCTTGTATTGAGTTGAAGCTCTAACAAAGAAGACGATACACACACATATTGTATTGAGTTGAAATTCTGACGTGAAAGAAGATATATATACACATAACTGCCGATTTATGTTTGGAATACTTTGTTTATTTGTATTTATTGGCATTAAGAATGATTTGTATCAAACTTTGAATACTATATAGAGAAAGCGAGACAAATTTTTTTGTAATTTATATACATATTCATTACATGATAGAAAATGAAAATCATGTTTTCAGTTTTCCTCTTTGTCAAGATTCATTGTAGAGTGACAAATTCCTTTAACACATGTAAACTAATTTTAGAAAAATTCAATATACTGTTATTAGAGAAAAGGGTGTTAGTGGCAGCAAGGTCCTAACTAAGTTTGGTCAGGCAATGGTTTCCTTTAGGGCCCCAAATAGGGGTACTGGGAATGGATCTATAACAGGGTGTGGCGGGTCTAGATCATTTATAGCAGTTGCGAACTTTGGTAGTCGCCCCCCTTTCAAACCCATGGCCTACGCAAAGAAAATGCCAATGGTTTCTTTTGGAGAGGATGTTTCTGAGTCAGTGGAGTGTTATCAAAGCAGGGGATTGATTTGCAAGTTCAATAGTTATTGGTCTTACACGAATGGATTTCTGAAGGTAAAGTGAACATCTATCCTTTTGCTCATGGTATATTTTTAGCAGTGTTTGACAACTCCTTTGACAAGGATGTAATCTTTGGGAGAGTATGGGAGTTCCATTCACATCTCCTCCTCTTCAATCCCTGAGTTCCCCACTTCAATCCTTTGACTGAAACATTCAATATCAGACAAATGTGCATAAGATTACACTAATTACCTCTGCATTTTTGGGGCGAGGAATGCTTCTAGGATATATTGTGTGATGCTCTAGGTAAATTCTTAGTTATAGATCCCAAGACCGAATCTTATGATCACACCACATTCGCTCACATTTTGGTGGATATGGACATGAGTACAGACTTTCCTACAAGAATGGAGCTTAATGTCAAGGACACGATATGGATATAGAACTTGGGTTATGAAGGCTTCCATTTTAGGATCAGAACATGTTTTTCCCTAGGTCATCTGGCTTTGGATTATCATACTGTAAAAAAACAAATAAAGGGGGAGGGTGTCATGATGGAAGGATTTCAACCCGGATAACTTAGTCGTATATTCTCAAGAGGAGAGTGATAAAGATAATGAATTAGCTAATTCTATGGAAAATCGAGAAGAAAAGAAGGTCAAACTGGTTTCCTCTCCCTCTAGACCGGTTTCTTAGCTGCCTGTTGGAAAGGGGGAGGTTTGTCTACAACGATCTTACAGATCATTGCAGATTCGTAGTCCTCAAAATAAGGTAGCTTTTGAAATTTGCCTTCCTATCCACCCGGATGAGAATGAGGATCCTAATGCAGGGAATGGATGGAAGGTTGTAAACAACAAAAAGAAAGGAAAATTTGGAAATTCTCCTATTAAGATGAGCCTCAAACCTCATTCTGGGAAAGACCATGGTAGATAGGGTTGCTCCTTGGTTTGTTGGTTAAGTTGCTTTGACCAGCTGGGTTTTGGAGGTCCCTTTCTCCCATTTAATGCTCTCTTGTCTATGGGCCTTTGGTTTGTATGTTTGCTTTGCCTCTGGCATGTAGGGCCTTGTTCCTTTGTGGTTTCTTCTTGTGCGCTTAATTGTTTCATCTTTTGGTTGTTCAGGATTCCCGATCCCTTCAAAATCTGCTTTTTTACTTTATGCAATAAAAAAATATTACAAAGTTTTAAATGTACACAAATATTTAATGCGATTTTTGCATGGCTCATGAGGCACGTTAGGAAGCCCAACAGTATCCAAATTCAATGATGAATGTGAAACCGTGCGTTATTTTTCCCTATCCACTTAATTTTGGAAAATTGTATATCATTAACCTGATTACATCTTTAACACTTTTTGGCATGGTAGAATGTTAAACCAGGTCAGTCAATGCGATTATTCCAGAACGTACGCGGTGTTTACTTTCAGAGCTTAATTTATCCATTTCCACGTATCATGCACTTTAAACGCTATTTTCTATTAGCAACGAACGATGGTAAAGATTTTGAAATTCTATTATAACACGTTTTTGAAAACAGACAGCACGAGGACGTGAAAATGACAAAGTTACATACAAAGGAATTTTAGAGTTTTCCTTGGGAGAATTTTAAGAAAAACCCATTTCACGCGCACTTGGCACTTAAGAGGTAGAGTTCATAATACCCTAGGCACATGGACCTATGGAAATTTCTGATAAGATTTTTCACAAAAGCTAGTAAGTTTGACATTTAAGTTTACATATCTAAAATTTATCTATCTGACGAGGTCTACAAATTGTGACCAAAGCATCAAAAATTGATAGAAGTAAATTTTTGGGAACAATATGCAGAGAAAGCTAATATGCGGAGACATGACCGACCTATAAAATATACTTGAGGCGTGAAAGTATTCAAGATGTTCTGGACAATATCTATCACGAAAGAGGACAATGGCCTTTGCCTTTGCTATTGGGTGCCTTGAAATATATCATTACAAGGAATCAATTCTAATAGATGACGTTTATAGATAAAGACACTTTTAAGAGAAGTTCATCTTTTACATAAGTGATGGTCGAACATCTTGTTAGTGTGGCAGTTAATTTCTAGTATTAGCATAGTGTGGGTGCACGATACTTACAAATGGACATAGATTGTAGACTCACATAGAACACTGAAAACAAGCAGTCCGTTGAGAAGCTGAGCTTAGTGTTTCCATGTTACAATGTGGTGTAATTTTGTGAGGTAGTGCATAAAATTGCATGAGTTGAGATGGCATAAGACATTTAGACTACAAGTATTGTGCTAGACATCCACATATTATAGAAGATGAAAGTTTCGCGAAGCAAGTATGAGACATTGTAGATGTTTTAAATATTATGAGATGCATATGATGTTGTGTGGTTCTACAAAAGATATATTTATGATAGATAGTATGACATGAGTTGCATCTTGGCACTGTGGAAACACTCAAGGTTGTAGATGATCTCTAAAGATCACGTAGAATGTTGTTTAAAAGTATGTAGGTTCCACAAGCATGCACAAGATTGTGAACTACACATAATTTTTTTTTTGATGCCTTGAACTAACTTTAGGGTCAATTAATAGAAGCATAGAATATGATGTTATGATACTGAAATGTTGGTGCACAAGTTGGTGTAAAGATCAACTTTTGGAAATCCTTGACATCATGTGCGACCTCGAGGTGTACCAATCAAATGGAGTGTCAAGAAAGAAAAATTGATTGTGATGGTATTGATCTAGTAGGACCAATTTGATGGAACTTGATGTGCCAACTTTTACAATACATAAATTTTCTACCTATGCTTTTATAGTGGACTATAATACTGCTCTAGAAATGTTAACTCATGATCTAGATGATTTTTAAGATAAATCTAGGCGACTATGTTTTATGAGATTTGGAAAAACTCTGAAGGCTTACAAATATATCTAGATCAATTTGTGTCGTCACATGGGACATGTGAAAAGGAGTTAGCTACATTTATGTTACTATGCATGGACTAAGTGAGGTGAAGAAAGGAATCGTAACGCTGAAAATCGATGAGGATCTGCTTCTAAAAGTTCTCAAGGAGGAGGAAAATCTTACTCAGCTGGGTCTCATATGCAGATTTCACTTATTTTGGCCTAAACTTTCTCAGCTCCATGACTAGATTACCCATAGATGGAGAGAAAAGATACAAGGTAAGATTGAGCTTTATCCTTGTGCTAAAGCTTATTTCATTGCTGTCTTTAAAACCCCTGAAGATAGAGATGTAATTTTTAGCCAACATTGGGTTTGGGGGGAACATGGACTTATGTAAAAACCATGGTATCTGTCTTTTGACCCTTTAAAAGAGTCTTTTGACACATACCCAATTTGGGTTCGATTGCCAGGACTACCGCTACAACTTTGGAACAGATCTTGTCTCATTCCTATTGGGGATACTCTGGGCTCATGTGCGGCAGTTGATGATAAGACCTCCATTCAAACCCACACTACTTATGCTCAAATTCTTGTAGATATAGATACCTCCAAACCCTTACCTACAGAAATCAATCCACAGATCGGTGAAAGGCTCTGGGTGCAGAGGATAGACTATGAGAGGCTTGCCTTAAGATGTCGACGTTGCTTCCAAACTGGTCATATAGACGATTGTGAACATTCCAAATGTAAGACCAAAACTACATGGTGAAAGGAATCTCTACCCGAGCATCTTACAATTGGTTCAAATCTCGTTGAGGAATCTAGTCTCCAAGTTGACTCACCTGTCGAGGATGGTTTGCAAAACAATATAGAAAACATACCTCCAGACTATTCTCTTCAAGGTGATGATTCAATGATTCAGGATGTTTCGACCCCCCTTCCTATGGGTCACATCCCTATCAATTCCATTGCAGTTATTCTCCCAATTTCAGTGGATGCAGGAAATAAGGAATGAACAGTGGTGGATAGGAGAAAGAAGGAAAATTCTAAATCTAAGTCCCCCACCATGTCGGACAAGATATGATTCTTGACTTTTACATGTTATTGTTGCTAAATCTAGGCAAATGGACTACTACATAGTTGCTGGGCAGCTGTGTTGTTGTTATGAAGTTGTTTATTAGCTAGCTTTGTTCTAGTTGGTTTTAATCTTGGCAGTTTTTTTCTATTGTTGGGCTTTTTGGGGTAAAATATGGCTTTTAAGCACTAATGTACAAGGGTATAGTCCCTTTCAAAAAACTATTTATCCATAATAAAATAACACTCCTCTAGTGGAGTTCTAATAACCATAGTAGTATGCCTATGTAAAATGTCATATATATTATGAAAATGACTTCAAATCTTGATGGTTTCTCCTAGAATTCAAAAACATTGATTTTCCATAATTCATTGCAAGTAATTAGAAAAAAAAATCTCCTTCTTACCATAATAAGATCATAACATGTTTTAAATTGATAAAATATGGAAGGAGTTCGAGGGGGAATGTGTTAGCCCTCTATTATTATCAAGACCTTAGGATTTTGAATATTTTAGAAAATACCAAGCCATGTACAATGTGGTTTAGTTGACATTTGTGCATCCCCACTACAAGAATAATTAATTTAGATCTTTCCATGTGTATCATCTAGCCATATCTCTCTGTAAGTGTACAAACCTACCTTAAGTGGACACTTTAGGTTACTATGTTTACTGTTATTATTCAATAATTTGAATTAGATCAAGTTTCTGATTCTTTTAGAGAATGTGTTGTAAAATAATAAAAACATGATTAAGTATTATTGTTAAATTTATAAATAAATTTATTTATGAATGTATTCATAAAAGATTCGTGACCTTTAATGTATCTTTATCATTGTCATTCTCATCATCAACAAATGACAAAAAAACAAAAAAAACCATAGTTATTGTCTAATTAATCAATAGAAATGTAATTTAATATATGTTAATTGTTTGTGATGCAATAAGTAAGAATAAACATTATTATTTTTTATTTTTGATGATTTGACATATTTTCATGTCAACCTAAACAAAGTGAATGAAAATGATAGAAAGTGGACACGAATATTCCTGGAATACACCATGGGGCTACTAGATAATAAAAATCATAAGAAAAACAACATTAAAATTTGAATTTGAAATCCTATGTATAATCTCTGATGTAAATTTTTGACGTTACATGTACTATCACATTTTATTTTAGTTCTTCATTGAAAATGTTGATCCGCATCGACATTTACAGAAACAAATTATAATGCTCATGACATGATTTTGACACTAATCATGATGTTAAATGATGAACTTGTATTAACAAATGTTAGAAGGGTTAGTATTTGAAATGACTGTATGACTTGGTAAATAAGGTGAACCACGAAGTTCTTGATTGTCAAATTAGATTCATTAAAATATCTACTATATGGTTTTTCTTATAAGTATTACCTTGTATAGTCACACCATAGGTAGTCTCCTAAGTTTTGGTTTGAGATTGAAATTTTGCTAGCATATTCAATAATTTAACTCTTTCATTAGAATTTTCCAAAATATTTTTTTCTAAATTTCGATTTATAAGTCTTGGAGCCTCTCACGGTCATTTGAAGAAACTTGTTCTGTGTTACTACTTTTATATTCAATATAAGAAATGATAAATAATAGGAAAATTTATAGAATTATCATTCTTACAAGTATCAATACAAAGAGAAGATGCAAGTTTAAGAACAACATGAGCATAATTGAAGTTAATCTTTTTCTTTTGAACACAAACTTTGGAACTAATCATAATTTTTTGTTTTTGATTCTATTGAATTCACCAAAATGTAGATTTATAAATTCGTTTTGTACTAATAATGCACTAAAAGATCCATAAGTATTTGCTAAATAGTATGATTCAAGTATTTAAATTAAAAAAATTAGTTCTAATTGTAGAAATGAATAACCTAAGGCTATAATAAAATTGGACCAATTGTAATGCTAGAGATATATAAGGTTTTACCTCACGATACATATGTTATCATGATTTTGAACATAGTCATAAAATAGGAAGGGGAAAATACATCTAAATGTTAATATCAAGAAAACACAAAAATGAGATCAACCATAAAACCTTGACCAAAATTGTAGTAATCTTTTAGTGGTATGAAAAAATATAGTGGTGTAGTTCTCACAAATCAAATATTGTGAAACTAATTTGACATTTATATTCATTTGTTCATGGGATTTTAGAACATCATTCGGTTTTCCAAGTTATTGGGAAATAATTATCCTTCCTTGTAATTATAATAACTATACAATACATTGCAAAAATGTAAAATGTACGTGGATTTAACCAGTGCATGTGTTATTCCTCTTATTATTATTAGACCCCTAGGATTTTGGACTGTTTGGTAAAGAAAAAACTAAATATAATGCAATTTATAAGACCGATAGTCCAATATGATCCATGTTTCCCGACATGCAACAAGTAAATAATATATGCACTTATCTAAATATTAGAACTCTTCTTTTGGCATAGGGATGCTCTTGAAAAAAATAAATTCTCTTTATATGCATCTTCATTAAAATGAATCTTGTGCAAATGAGATGTTGTTATTTGCATTATTCCTTAATGAACCAATGCACATATGTATTTTTATACTTATTGAATTCAAATTAATACCTTATTTTTGTTCATGTTAAAACATAATGGGCAAGACAAGCCAATAAAGAAAGGCCAAAAACTTGAGGATCTTAAACAAGGTTCAAAAGGGTACACAAAAATGTAACCATCATTGTAATAGCATTTTTATGGTAGATTGAAACTGTACTACCACTATTTTAGCAAAACACTTTAAATGGTAAAAACGAAGGGAAAAATGAGAAAGATAAGGAGGAGAGAGAAAATAAGAGAAAATGGAAGTATCTAGGATTAGATACTAAATTAAAGAGTATTAAAAAATACAATTAAATGTAATGCAAGTTTATATAATTCAAGGGACACGTCAAAAATCAAATAAAACATTGGAAACATGAACCAAAAGAAGATCTTATCCACACATTTATTCAAGAAGCACACCAAAATACTACCAGATGAAAATTAGGTGTGTAGACAAACTGGGAGATCCTTATCTAGCATGCAAAAACACTTCTCAAGATGCTCGAGAATAAAAACAAAACAATCAAGAAAACTATCAGAGCATATTTTTATAAATATAATGGACATATAATATAATGCAAGAAGTTCATGTGGGTGGAATGGCTAGGTGGATGTTGTCAAAACAACTAGGTTTGATGGTCAAATCCTTGTAATAAAAATGATATTTTTTCTGTCAAAAAATGAGTCGCAAGTAGTCAACTTGTCACTTTAGGCATGTTCTTTATAATCACCTGACAAATTAAATACTAATATTTGTCTATTTGGTGATCATTAGGTTAATCATTGGGTTATTGAGTTTACATTAAATAATAGTTATTGCATTATATATAAGGGAATAATCTTAGTAAGTCATCACGTTGTCAAAGAAATGATAATGTCTACATTGCTGACTGTATAAATCTTAGAGCTCATGTATTACTTGACCCTTTTACTCTTTTTTGATATAAAGCTTATATGTTAGGTTGAAACACTTAATTGTATACAATAACTTTATTTTGTTTTTGTCAAAAAGAAAAGTCTCTTCTAGTAAACTGTATAAATCTTAGAGCTCATGTATTACTTGACTCTTTTACTCTTTTTTGATATAAAGTTTATATGTTAGGTTGAAACACTTTGTATGCAATAACTTTATTTCATTTTTGTCAAAAAGAAAAGTCTCTTCTAGTAAGCTTTTAGTTTTAAAATATATATTATTTATTATAGCTTTGCATACAAGAAATGAACATGGGATTCCTTATAGTGGTCTATAATTTTTTTTGCAATATAATGATAGTAATACAAGGGTTACTTTTTAAGATAGCAAAGATAAATTAGAATGAGTCCAAAATCATTTCATCGTTGAGTCATTATAAAATGCTTGTACCAATTTTTAAAGTAACTTAACTCTCGACTTTAACAACTTTAAGAATATTGGAGTTGAATTTTGGACCTACCATATTTAGTCTACACACCAAATAAATTCATAACAATTCAATTTCGATATCTACATCCAAAATCATTTTATTCCTTTTTAAGTCTTCATATTCTTTGTAAAATGCTTATACTAATTTTCAAGAATACTTTTTATCTTGGCTTTAACGACTTCTTAGTATCTCTCAATAGAATATTGGAGTTGGACCTACCAATCTTAATATAGCCCATGTGAGAACAATGAATAAGTGAAGAATTTCTTGGTCTTCAAACCTGGCTGATTCATTACAGTTCAGTTTCGATTTCTACATCTAATTTCTGGGGTCCCATTCACCGAGTGGCAACGAACCAAAGAGAATAAGAAGAGAAAGATATGAAAAAAGAAACCAATGGCGTGCTTGTTCTTAGTTGAAATTCTTCGTAATCTCAAGCTATAGAGGAATACGCATTCAAAAATACTAAAGAAAGTGACTTCTGGTCCTCAACTGTCAGTTGTGGAACAAATAATAAAGAAACGGGCATTACGAAGAATCATTATTTCTTTATCAGTTTTACTAATTAATTATGTACACATAGTTATGCCTTTAATCATTTAAACCTATTTTAATATATAAAACGCCTGCTTTTCTCTCCCTTAGTAAGTAGGTGGAGATATTGACCGCTAGGAAATAATGGCGAATTAAATATTAGCAATAAGGAAAGTAGCACCTATAAGTACATGGCACACGCTCACTTTCGTACCAAGGCATTTCTTACCCTAAATATATGTATGCCCAGTAATATATAAATATAGTGCATCACAGTGACAAGCTGCACTACCAAATATATGTGGGTTTGTGCATTTCTGTGAGCGCTGAACTAGTTCAGTAATTGACTACTGTCGTGTATTGTGGTGGATATATACCCAAACAAAACACAGAGAGATATACACATAAAAGAGATTAGGAAGTTTGTGATGGGTGATGATGGTGGTAAAGAGGATGCTGTTGCTTCTTCTTTCTCGGGGTGTTTCAGTTATACAAATGCACTGGCTGAGACTCCAAAGAGACTGAAAGAGAGGGCATGGGTGACTTCGACACCCCTCCAAGAGATGACGCAAATCAGGCAACGGTCTGGAGCGGATATGCGAAGGAAATTGGAGTGGTATGATTTGGTCGCCATGGGAGTTGGAGGAATGCTCGGAGCGGGTGTTTTTGTGACCACGGGCACCGTTGCTCATGAAACTGCTGGGCCAGCCGTTGTGCTGTCTTACATCGTTGCCGGTGTGTCTGCGTTGCTCTCGGCTTTCTGTTACACGGAGTTTGCAGTAGAGATGCCTGTGGCAGGTGGCGCCTTCAGTTATCTTCGGATAACATTCGGTATGCATTTCAGTAATCATTGTACTCCTATGTCGCACGATTATGATTGTGTATTAAAGAGCACATTTGATGGCACTAACATTGGAAAAATTATGGGGAGCAGGGGAATTTGCAGGGTATTTTGCTGGAGCCAATTTGGTGATGGAATATGTACTGTCTAACGCCGCCATTGCTCGTGGTTTTACAACAAATTTTGCAAGCGTATTTGGGATAATGCATGAAAATGCATGGCGAATAAGAGCGAATGGTTTGGCAGATGGGTACAACATGCTCGATTTTCCAGCCGTGGGTCTCGTGATCTTGCTGAGTATATGCCTCTGTTACAGGTTTGTCTTAATCTTACTCTTCTGTTTTAACAATATTTGTTTGCTCTTTGTTGAGATGTCATATAAATGTTTTCCAGCACCAAAGAGAGCTCCACGCTGAACATAGCCGTGACATTCTTTCACCTGCTCTTGTATGGATTTATTATTGTTGCCGGCTTCGCATACGGTAATTTTGACAATCTTACCAAGCCTTCGAAAGCGACAGAGCCAGAGGGATTTGCGCCTTTCGGAGCTCGGGGTATATTCGTAGGAGCTGCAATGGTTTATTTCAGTTATATTGGGTATGATTCAGTTTCGACCATGGCAGAGGAGATAAAACATCCAGCAAAGAGCCTTCCATTGGGAGTGTCCGGGTCTGTCATAATCGTCTCTATACTCTACTGTCTCATGTCACTTGCACTTTGTCTTCTGTTACCTTACGATCTGGTAAGTGCCTGTCTAATTCCAATTAGTGTTCTGTCTAATCCTAAATTAATATAATATACTTCTTTTCACGAGTACAACAAACTCTTTTTTGAAAATTTGAGTACCCACTATGTCTTTAAAATGGAAAATTACACGCTTCTTTTGATTTTAGTAGATTATCGGTTGTCAACGTTAGCAATGTGCTCACACTGGCAACTGTTTTTGGATCAGAAAAGCGAATAGTAGAACTGTTTATAGGGGTAAGTGGGCACTAAAAGCTTACAACAGTTATTTAAATAGGTGATTTGAATTGATTACAGATAATGAAGGATTCGGCGGCTTTCCCGGGAGCTTTCAAGCAATCAGTGGGGTGGAAGTGGGGGTCAAACATGGTGGGCGTGGGGGCGAGCTTGGGAATAGTTGCATCACTTCTAGTGGCAATGCTTGGGCAGGCCAGGTACTTGTGCGTCATTGGGCGAGCTCGTTTGATTCCCTACTGGTTTGCACGGGTCCATCCCACTACAGGCACGCCCATGAATGCGACTCTTTCCTTAGGTAAGCTTACACAACCTACACAATAATTACATCACAGATAAAAGAGATGGTGCGATTGGATGATTTGAGATGTCGAAAAGTTCTATCTTCTTTCTTCTTCTTCTTTTTTTTTTAAAGTCATGGTCTTCCATAATCATTATTAGTGGGGCAGGCGAGTTCATGAACAGCCGCTCGGTATCATGGACTATAAAAACAACTATTATTATATCTGATGTAAAACTGTGTGTTACTTTTATTGTCTGTGCAGGAGTTTGTACAGCAGTCATTGCATTGTTCACCGAGCTGAAAATCGTACTAAAGATGATTTCCATTGGAACCCTGGTGGTGTTCTATATCGTTGCCAATGCTCTTATCTACCGCAGACATGTTAAGAACGGAATCACCAAACCGTTGTCAACCCTAGTTTTCTTGCTTCTCTTCTCGGCAAGCGCCACTGGATTTTCTCTCTTCTGGCACCTCGATAAAAGTTCTTGGTGGGGTTTGGCGATGTTTGCCGTTATTTCGGTTGGATTGATTGCCGGCTTTCAATATTTGGTGCCGATAGTGCATCACCCAAAAGATTGGGGGGTTCCTCTCGTCCCATGGTTTCCTGCGTCTTCCATATTCCTCAATGTGTTTTTGCTATCTTCTCTGGATAAAAAGTCCTACCAGAGATTTGGCATATGGACTGTTTTAGCAATCTTATTCTATATTTTCTACGGTGTGCATTCTAGCCATGATGCCGAGGCAAGTGAAGCCGAAACAACAACAACAGATGCTCCTCAAACGAAGCAGCTGGAAATCTCTACGTTGGGATTCACAGGCAGGGATCGTGAGATCAAAATTGAAATAATACTACAATAAAAAACAAACAGAAAAGATATACCTTATATATGTAGTCTCAGAATCACACAAATACAACCTGTGTGAGCTTATTCTTTCTACGAAGCGCTAACCAAGTAGTGAGAATGAGTATTCAGCGAGTATTCATTAATTACTTATGTATTAAGGAAAGTTTTAAGTAACTGGCACCATACCGTTTTGGCGTTTTTGAAACACACTCAGAATCTGCGTAGATATAAATACAATAGACACTCGTAAATTTCAAATTGCTGGCTAACTTTTAACCTTCTTTTTTCCGATTCACGGTTATGGTTAACACTTTTACTCCTAATTAAAATAAAAATTATGGATTGTCGATGCCTTTAAATCGACAAAATCAAGCTATAAAAATACTACAAAAAAGTTGTCATTGCGTGAAAGAAGGCTTTAGGAAATGTACTACCGTCATGCTTGTCTCTTGTACTCAGAGACGTGTACTTAATCATTTGGGTTTTGTGGGTTTTGTTTTCTTCATCAATAATGATGTTTTAATTAATAAACTTTGTCGCAAGTATTTACTGTTGAGGAAGAACGATAACTAAGTTAAATAGACGAGAGATTTGTGTAAATGAGTTTTATACATTGAATAGATGTTTCTTTCAAAATGATTTAAATTTTTATATACATTAAAAGTATGGGTTTTGGAAGGTTCCCCTCTCTTAAATCATTAGAATTAGAAAGACAACACAAATAAGATAGTTAAACATATCAAAAATTAAGATTAAGAAATGTATATCGATAACCTCCAATCATAAGTGCATATGAGTCCAACATCTAAGAGGCAAAACAAGCAGAGAGCCTAGAACAAACATGTCACCAACTCAACATGGGTTCGACTCACAAGAGAGACAACCTTACTCTCATCGAGACTTACATGAGATGATATAAGAGATAGAATGCTCTGAGCTTTCGTGGGACACCAAGAGAGATTGGTAAGATGATCACTACTAAAAGAAGGTTCATTTCTTCACATTGTTATCAACAAAAAACTAGTTTTGTGGAAAATTTGTCAAATATCAACATTAATTAGAAAGCTTATATAAAAGTTTAGGTAGATTTCCCACAATTTAATAAATTCATATTTTAATATGTAAAATAATCATGTTTTTTAAATTTGATTATGGGAAAAAAACACATTTTCACATGTTTAGGAAAATATTATCCACTATTTCATAAAGTAAAATTTAAAATTGTGAAATATCCATAGTCTTGAAAATCCATTATGGAAAGGATAACATTTTTATCACTTATTTTTTAGAAAATAGACCTTTGAAAATAGAACTATGATATGTTTTAACTCAACCTAAAATATAGTCTTAATTAGTAGTAAAAATGTAGAAATAATAATTGTAAAAATTCAACATGTACTAAAATATTGATTTTGTATCACAACCCAATTATAGTCTCACTATTCAATTCTTTTGCATGATCTTTAAGGTTTAAACAAAAACCATATATACACTAAAAAAATTTAGAAGTAAAATATTTAAAAACAAAATATGCACTAAATTATTAATTGTGTATTATTTACAAAATATAAATACATATTTAACAACAATAATAAAATATACTAAATTTGAGTGGAGGATATCACCGACTCGTTAACATGCATATGAATAATAAAGATTACAAGAAGTATACTTATTTATACATATTGTTATCCATAAAATAATTGTTTTGTTGAAATACTGTGAATTATCAACACGAAATGGATAGGATTTACTTATTATTTGATTAGGTAAAAAGCATATTTTGAAGGGATCAGGAACCCTGTACAACTAAAAAATAAGCAATGAGGATCAAAAGAGAAACATCAAGGAACAAGACCCCACGGGCCCAAGGAAAAAATCCATACAAACCAACATCCAAAAACAGGAGAAACCCTAAAAGAGTGGTAGGACCTTGCAAAGGAAAGCGGTCAAAACAACTTGGTCCACTACCCAAGAAGTCCAAACGACCTAGGTTTTTCCTTTATGAGATATGAGGCTCATCTTGAGAGGCGAGTTTCCAACTTTACCTTTCTTCTTGTTTTTTACAACATTCCAACCATCCCCCCATTAGGATCTACATTCTCGTCTGAGAGGACAGGAAGAAAACTATAAAGAGGCTCCATGTTATACCAACACTTTAACTACAAAGAATCTGAGAAAATCAGTGAAGAAGCCGCCTTTTCTTGCAATTTACTGTGATTCAAAAACCAGTTTTGTGGGAGAAAGGACAGCCCCTCCCTTCTTTTCTTCCATCTTCATGTTCATTTTCTCAGCCATCTTCTCATCCACCTTTTCATCAAGATTACCTGAATGACTATGTGAAACGTCAATACTTCCATTGTCCTCCTAAGCATAAACCACTAGGTTATTTAGAAGAAAATCCTTCCACCACGAGACCCACCCCTTAATTAGTTACTTGATTATTCAACAATTAGAAGCCAGATGACCAAGGGAAAAACAAGTTCTGTGTATGGAAGGAAGACCTTCAAAATCCAAGTTTTGTGTCCATGTAGAATCCATAACTTTTAGCTCCATTGTGGCTGGGAAATCAGCAGTCATGTCCATATCCACTAAAATATGAGCGAATGTGGTATGATCAAAAGAGTTATCCCTAAGATCAACAACTAATAATTTTCCCAAAGCATTCCTAATAGCCTTGAAACAATCTTCACTCTAGAAATGCAAACACAAATAGGGCAATCTTATCCACACAAGTTTGATAGTAAAAATTTCAATTAAGGGATTAAAGTGAGGAAACCAGGGCTTCATGAGAAGAAGATGGAACTGGAAATCCCATATTTTTATGAGAATCAAATCCCTTTCAGAGGAAATCTCAAACACAAAAATGAAAATACCTCGAGCTGAGGGGTAAATGTTGACTTTACTTTCAATAAGGGGTCGCCATTATTCATATATCAATTTGTGCAATGTTGGGAAACCCGGACAGCAGCCGATGAACCTAGAAATTAGGCCTCAATTTTGTTAGAACTCTACAGATTCAGAGATCTCCTCTAAAAAAGAAACAACAAGAATATATTTTGCATAATCCATAGGCTTAGCATTTATTTTCCGCCAATATTTCACCACCTTTAGGAAAGAAATGGCCTCTCCCCTAGCACAGCCCTACATCCTAGCTCCCCTAAAACTCCCCTTCCCACCATAGCTATTCTCCCCATGTCCTCCAGTAGTCAGCAACCTGGAAGCAACGCCCACGATAGTACCCTGACCTCCATCACTCATCGAAGCTGCCTGTGATAGAACAACAGGATGAGACCATGAAATTCAGTTGCCACTGTGGAAGGAGTCTCCAACATTAAAACCAGGAACCAAGATCCCACTACCACAACCACCATACTCTTGTTGAATAAGGATCAGGCCATTAACAATACCCACCGTAGAAGGGTCGACCTCCAAACCCACCAGAAACTGTTCATGACCACGAAGGTAGCCAACAGGGATGGAGGTTCCGCCACCGCGAGAGCCACCATTATGAGAACCACTCAAGCGGGAGCCACCACCACCGCCATCCGTAATGGATATCCTTTACAATTCAATATAGATATTCACAATTTCGTAATACTCTTATATAAATTTGTTGCTTATCCATATTTTAAAATTTCTATTATGGATAATTCACATTTTTCCATTGTTGTGTGAAATAATAGATGTTTGAAATTAGATTTTTTTTTTAAACAATCCAAAATAATGTATCTCAATTCTAATTTATTTCAATACTTCTATAATACAAACCAAATTTATAAAAAAAAATATACATTGTAGACAATTTTATATTCCTTTTTGTTTAAAATCACAATATTAAAAGCTTCAATAATTAATTATGAGAC
Source organism: Taxus chinensis (assembly GCA_019776745.2). Classification (NCBI taxonomy): domain Eukaryota; kingdom Viridiplantae; phylum Streptophyta; class Pinopsida; order Cupressales; family Taxaceae; genus Taxus; species Taxus chinensis. The sequence goes on from CM034154.1 coordinate 705,425,494, forward strand.
TATATATATATATATATATATATATATTACACCACCTAATTTTAATTGTTACCAATATAGACTAACAATATAAATATTTATGAATAGTCACAAAACAAATACCATTTCTGTTCAAACAATATTAATTTAAAAATTTATCACAATTGTATATATTACACCACCTAATTTTAATTGTTACCAATTTAGACTAACAATATAAAAATTTATCAATAGTCAATAAACACATACCATTTCTGTTCAAACAATATTCATTTAAAAAAAAAATCACAACTTTACATTTAGCTCAATAATAATTATGGATAATTCACACTATCCTAAAATAATAATGATAATTAAATGATCCCACACTAAGCCTCAATATCAATATATGATTTACTATTTCCAAATTAGACTCTTTAACCGAGTTATAGCCCAAAAATATAATTTTTTTGAAAGAGTATGTAGTGTTCAAAATATCATTAATAAAGGATATAGGGTTGTTTCAACAAATATTATCATCCCTAAATGCAAAAACCTTAAACGCCAAGAATTTCCCTAAATAGGACGATGACCATGGCCTTGTTCTCTCCAAGGATGAAGGCTTTCATAAGGCCCCTCAAGCTGCACAATCATATGGAGACAAATCTATTGATAAAGCCAGCACTCCTGATGTCAACCCCCATGCAGAGAAGTTGGAAGATAAAATGTCTTGGATCAATCTATCTTTTTCCAAATACAGAGCCATCCCTCCACTACGTCCAAAGTTGAGCCCTAGCTGAACTCACCATGGACGTAAACATCCTAGTGATGCACTTATGAACCTAGATATGGGTTGGGCTACCACTAACAAAGGAGGTTTGGATGATTTTTTTTACATCCCGAGATATTTGTGACCCCGGGGTTTTCTGTGGGTAGCAGGAAAGTTTTGACTATGGGAGGAGACGTTGTTTGGTTTGGATCTAATGACAGCAACATTTTTGATGGCCCCTTTTGAAACGCCAGAAAATGAACGCCGATGCCACACTCACGCCAACGACGACATCGTCAATGATGATGCCGCAACAAACAAGTGACCCGAAAATGCGACAATTTTTTTTTTTTTGAAATTTAAGAAAGGTAGTGGAATTCTTGTTTGAATGGTTTTATCCGCAGGTCTTGAGACCTGCTTGACCTTGGGAACAGACAAGTTTCAGTCTATTACTTTGTATTCCGCTCGCAAGACTAAAACTACAAGATTGTCGCAATTCCATCTGCTCGAGATTTACTTCAATATTCGTTGTATTCGCCTCTATCCTTAGCGGATAAATTTCGGGTTTCAACATGGTGTTACAAGACTTCATAAGGGTATCTGATCACGGATCCCGTATTCACATTATGATCCAATTTATAAGAAGGTAAAGGCGTCCCGGGTAAATGTAGGTATTATGGTTTTATTGATCTCTTTCTTTTGATATAGTTTAATGTATATATGTTGAGGTATGTAGCATAGTTAACACAATATTGCTATTCTTGACGACTTTAGAAATCTCTTAACATATAATCATCGATATCTCACCAAAGGAATCTGATACTTTTAATTTAGGTGATAAATATATAAAGATATATTATCAAAATTTATATTCAATTGGGTTTATGCGCCTATCATAACAAGGGCATTAATATCCTCCAAACAAACCTTTTTGTCTATTGAATTTCGAATTATAATTAAGTTATATAAATACATATATATGATCAAAATTTTCACATAAACTATTCTCATACACCTATATCTACCTTAGTAAAATAAGGAATAAGAATTCGAAAACTGTGCTTTAAATGGAACGGTTGGCCGGTGAGTGGTTCATCGACCCCTTTCTTGTCCATTAATGCCTTCTCCCTTTTCAACTCGCGTGTAGACTTTCCTCAACCAGCCGCCTGACACACGTTATTGCACATGGGTGCACTGTACAGCCTCCCTGGCCGCGTGGGAAAAGAGGAAAAGGGGAGTTACAGGCGCATGATAGGTGTTTTTCCATGCTACCACCGCCCCTGGCCGCGTGAACAGCAAGGAGGAAGATCTATGGTGCGTGAGGAGGCGTGTAAAAAATTCCTGGGCGCGGAATTCATGGCCTTGGCCTGTCATAACAGTCGGCCAGAGAGCAGGCCGAGCACAGCGACTAAAAATCCCTTATTTTTCTGTGCTGGGTGCGTGTACAGTCAAATGGTGGATGCTGAAAGGTGTGTGCGGGCGTGGAGGCTCAAAAACGAGTGGATCACCAGGCCGCGTGGGAGAGACAGCCCCATGGGCGTTTCCAACAAACAGGTTGTTCAACTATGTTGTTATCTGCTCAGTATCGACTTTTACAAGCACTGCAACAATTAACTATTCACTGTGACAGACAGTGCTTTGTATTTCAAGTTGTCTGTCAGGCATATCTACTGAAACGTATCATCATTTTTTTTTGTTATATTAACAGTTATCCTCTTAGGATTTATGGGTGATTGACTGGTCTTGATTTTGAGACTAACTTCACACTTGTTTGGGCAGTTGCGAGACCTGCCATGTAGCTTGATATTCGTGAAGCTAAGACCACTTGCAGTGTCCTAATCTGTAAAAAAAATATGTATAAACCATTTGTAAGCTTTGCAACAATTTAAATATTCGCTGTGACAGCCAGCGCCTTGTGTATCAAGTTGTCCAACAGGCATATCTGCTGTAACGTATCATCATTTCTTTTTATATTAGCAGTTATTCTCTTAGACACGATTTAAGGGTGATTTACTGGTCTTTATTTTGAGACTTACTTTACATTTGTTTGGGCAGTTTTGAGGCCTGCCATGCAGCTTGATATTTGTGAAGCTAAGACCACTCACAGTCTACTAATCTGTAAAAACATAAAAAAAAACGTTTAAACAATATTTGTAGGCATTACAACAATTTAATTATTCGCTGTGGCAGTCAGTGCTTTGTGCATCAAGTTGTCTATCAGGCATATCTGCTGGTTTTCATATTAATTAAACATGGGTAATAATTAAAACATTAGTTCCCTTTTAAATGAAAAGTGGTAATGAACTTATTAAGTTTAAAATTTTGTATTAAAATCTCCTTCCACACAAATCAATAAATATAGCAGGGGTATTCTAAGAGATTCGATTTCATTTTCTTAACATATTTGCAATGGATTTAACAATAAATTCACGGATGGATAAAACATAAAGGGGACTAGAACTTGAAATGCTTGTTGCAAATCGAATATTAAGGATGTTCTAATGGAAAACATTTGGAATACATTAAAACCATATTTTGACTTTAGTGGTGCTTCCTTCCTTTTGAAAAGATACATAATTGTGCCTTATTGTTATAAAGTTTTAAATGGATCAAACTCCTCTCTATTTTGAGCCTATTGATAAAATTGTTTATAAAATATTTCCTTTTACACTATCATTCCACTATTAATACATCTCCTTGTGGGCAACAAAATGAGATCTAACATGTATAGTCTTTGTAATTTTCTTTCCATCCTCCCACAATAGAATTCAACAACATTCTCAATAAGCTTTAGAGCAAGAAATACTATCATGCCAATGCAACATTTCCTTCAAATCTTATTACAACATATTCTACTTCATGTGGAAACCAATTTACAATGATAGAAGCTAAGGAAAGCAAAACAATATTACATTTCTTTCTCCACTCAAGGTGGTTAATTACATGATGTTTTAGCATTGTCAACAACAAGATTCAAGTGCTTCAAAGTGTTCTTCACTCATGCTCCAAATTCCACGCATTTCCAATCACAACCAAGATAGGGGGAGAGGCAACACTCTCCTCCCAACCAAATCTCAATGGAGAAGAGAAGCAATCTCCTCCATTGACCCCCGAGCCCCAAACACAACACAATGAAGGATGGTCTCCAACTCAAGGCAACAATACTTGCTTCCACAATACAAGTTTCATTCACAACATTCAAGGTAAAAGAGAAAACAACAAGGAAACACAAATAACACAATACTTTGCACAAAAGGCTTTCATCCAAGCCAACAAGAGAAGGAACTATGGGAATGTTTTCCTTATGCCTCCCAAATGAGATGAGATGCCCATCCAAAACCCTCCACAATAAAACACAAGCCCCTATGACTCTTATGCCTCCCTCAAGTACCCCTTATTCCTCCCATACTCTTATGCCTCCCTCCTCTTATGGCTCCCTCAAAGACAAGGTAGAATGTAACCATTCTTACCCAAGATGGGCATCCCTCTCAAACTCCCTCCACAATATCCTAATCTACTCTTTTGCCTCCCTCAAGTGTATTCCCATAGACCTCTCCTATACTACACAATAAGCATTCTATCCATTTTCACAATACACCAAAGTAGACATGCATTTTTCACAATTATAGCATAGAAGCATCAATAATATGAAAGCAAAACAAAGGAGAGGGTTTCCTACCTCTCCATTGGAGAAGCCTAACCAAGAAACTTGTCCAAGCTCCTTCCCAAATCAATCCAAGCATGCAAGTCCAAGCACTCTTTCTTTCTCTCTCTCCCAAAATAACAAAAGAGAACTCTTCCACAAAACAAAAGCAAAAATCCAACCCCCTCAACAAGAGAGGAAGTTTCAATAAATAGAACAAGGGAAAGGGTGAGGGTGATGTGGCTCCATGTAGGATGCCACATCACACATCCTCAAACCACCTCCCAAGGTCAACCCAAATCCCAAAACACCATAAATGGGTGGTTGGGTTGAATGACAACTCTCTTCCACAATCCAACCCTTTTCCCATGTGCCTTAAGGCACAATAAATGCAAAATGAAGAAAAGAGCACTCCAAAGTCATATTTCCCTTCCCAAAACAATAAATAACCCCCTTTTTGGATTCCCAACCCATAGATATGGTTGGTAAGGGGTTTTGGGAAGTGTGGGACAAGTTTAACTTGTCCCACAAGTCCCCCAAAATTGCCTCAATCTCAAATTCGAGATTTCAAGAGATTTGGAGTGGTCAACACTCAAGACCAAGCATTCAATACATGAGGACAACACAAGGCTCAAGGAGCCAACCAACAAAATTTATTACCCCCACTTGACTTCCCTCCCAACTTAAAAATTAAAACAAGATATTAAATTAATCTAAACATACTTAACAAAAGTAATAAAAGAAAAGACATCACAAAAGAAATCACCTACTAAAGTAAATAAAACAATTAAATAAAATTCTTAACCCCATGGTCACATTAGAACATTTCCCCCTCATGAAAATTTTCTCAACACATACAAGAATAAAGGTAACACAATACAATTTACTAGTTGCCTTGACGACCAATGTTGTAACCACCCGACATCCTGTTGTGTTTGGTTCCCAATCCCCCTTTAGGTTGTGATCATGCTGTGTTTCCTGCAAAATACAGAATACCTCCCTCGGCCTTGTGACCATATTAGTAATGTCGAATTAATAAAACACATGCACGTATACATAAAAATTTACATCATTGAACAACCTAATTAAACCAATGCTAGAATCAATTAATTCACCAATTGTTTAATTTTCTAACATTTCGATTATAACAATCCATCACTTTGCACTAAGATCACAACATCAACAATCATCTAGAAATATCCCTAATTTATGTCTAATACCTCCATACAGTAGTAACAGTTAGAACATCGAATATTGATTTAGGAATCAAGCATATAAATTTTCTGCAATTGTCACATCATGTCGCAAGTATAACATGTATGTACTGTCTATCCAATAAGTAAAATGAGTGTAACAATTTCCATCTAGAAATGTTTTATTTTTATTACGATATCAAGGTCTAGGGATCCAATAAAGAGTGACCAGATCCTAAACAATACAACAATAGTAATGACATAAAGTCAAGGTAATAAAAATAATCAAAACACCATATAAATCTTGGTGTCCACACCTCTTAATTTTCATGCTAACAAGAAAACAGCAGTCATGTTTACGATTGTAATCAATTTAGAAAAGATGCTCATGGTTCATTTAGTATCGAAGGGAAGTGGGCATTACATCCCCCTCCCCTTGGATTTGACTTCCTCCTGGAAGTCAAGGAGAAGAGATAGGAAAAAAAAAATGCAAGAGAAAAATAGGATCACACCCTTGTGGAATTCATTTGCTTCAAACAAGTGTGGATCTACAGAACTCGAGTTTGGTCCAATGTAATTTAAACAAGAAGAAGTAAGATCGTAAGGAATGAGTTCTAAATTTTCTTCAGGTAAGGTTACAAACATGAAATTCTATAGAGTAACTCTACGCGCTCAACCAAGCTACAAAACATAGTATCACAACATGAAAAGGTCAGAGGAGTCTCAAGAATAACCACCAAGTACAATAACATTTGTACTCAAAGGTATCACAATTTGGAGATCACACGTGGTGAGGTTTAACAACAAGGAAGACACCAGAATTAGCAAAACATTTACAATCAAGAAAACTATTCATGGGAAGCACTTATATAACTCAAGAGGCACAATCAAATTTTCATGGTAATACTAAGGAAAAAACGTGACCATAAGGTTTCTATAACTTTGTTTTACATTCAAGTTCGAACACAAAACACTATCCTGATTTAGAAATGTCAAACATTTGGATAATATTACTACTAGAAACTAACATACCAATAAAAGAGGCACCACTCACTCTACATAACACAATGGGATTTATTTATCTCAAATCCTTCTCAAGCTCAGATTAATCATGAGCAAAGAGCACTCAGGTGAGCTAGAATAGAAGAATAGGCAACAGGAAGGGGGGGGGGTCCAACTACAATCCAAAGTGCATCGTACCAAAAGCGAGCAACATCTACAAGGTGTCACAAGAAAATAAGAAGAAAAGATGTCTTCCCAAAGTTATGTCATATCCTTAACATATGTTGCCTTAAAATTGCAATAACCTAGGTCACTAAGGATTAAATAAACACACAAGGAGGTTGCTTTTCTTAAAAGAAAAAATATAAGATCCAATCCTAGAAGGCCGCAACTCACATTCGTCGAGCTACGAGGCAACAAGGGTACGACGACCCAAACTCCTACAAGGGAAAATTACATATGTCTACGATCAAGGGAGTAGTACTACACAACTAGAACACATAACCATCAACAAGATGTTTCACAAATCTAGGTAGGAGACAAAACTAAAGGTTCAAATATACATTGCACTCAATACATAAATCTTACTGGTTTTATAAATTAACTTAATAAGTTCAAAGTTATAGTTTTGCTTGTTAAACACAATCCTTACAAGTTTTCTTAATTAAGACTTTCTTTTATTATGATATCACAAGTTGTGTTATAAGGAGCGCCACTAAGGTGGCATGATATCTTGCCATTCCGAATAGGTGGAAACAACATTTATTTTTACTCCTAGGGAAGGTAGATGGATAAAGTTCCTTTCTATTCTTCTACCTAGCTTATATTTCTTCTATAAATCTACTGAGGCTAAATCAAGGACCATTTTCCTTTTTTCTATGTCCCAACTTATTTTTTTCAAGTTTCAAGGTCAAATCTTCTCAATTATAATTCTATAGTAATTGGGTGAGTCATCTTAACAGTTAAAGTTTTAATGGAAAACGAAAGTCAAACAAATCACATTATTATTTTTATGGGAGGGAGATATGAATCAACACATCACATTATTAATTCTATAGGAACAAGAGACAATCAACATAGCAAACACATTTTTAATTTCTTAAGAACTAAGAATCCATAATTCAATATGTACCATGCCAATATTTCAAGGGTTTTCCAAAGGATTACAAGCATCATTAAACATTTATAGTGGGCCTCTACCAATTTCAAATGAACTTACAAGGAAGACTCATTAAAGAGGCATATTTACTTTTACGAATTTATGAGGTTTAACAATGTTTGTTGTTTAGGCTCAAACATTTTACTTGCATAATAAGACAAGGAAAGTTTTCAAATCAACACCTATATTTCCACAAGATACCACCAACCAAGAAACAAGATGACAATGCAAATCTTACTCCAAGGACTCCACATTCCCACTAGAGATCATCAATGTAAGAGGACAATCGACTAATCTATCCAACCACGGACTCTATGACCAAGAGTTATAGTTTTAAAAGAAGAAACACAATATAAACACCACCGAGATTAAAATATTAAGATCCACCAAACTAACATCTCTTAGAGCAAGGACAAAAAGATCCATCAACATCCATAAGTGTCTCCACGTAATCCAAAGACTAATAGGTCATATAGTTTTATTCATAACAATATACAAATTTAAGGCAAGGGTAGACTTATTTATAGGTCAATGAGAGGAAAAACAAGCACACTTAATTAATCACATTTCCCGGATGGGCTTACATCTAATCATAATTACCAAGATACATACAATCCATCAGTCAATACCTTCTATAAAGAAATAAGGAAACCATGATCCAAATTAGCATGCCATCGATGGGATGTCACTACCAACCAAACATTTATCCACTTAAAATATACAGTCAACCAAGAGTCAATCCGATCCTAACACAATCCATAAGCCCATAACTAAACACATCTACTCTGACGAGGATAAAATCTCTTACTAGGTTGTAAGAGGGTCACTGTCACCGCTATCAAGCTACCAACTAGAATGCACTACACAACGAACTCTCCAGGATCCTAGACACACTCAAGGTTTCGTCTTTCTAAAACTGAGGCATAACTTAAAGCACCTAAGATGACATTCAAGGCTCCTACGGTGTACCCCCATACGACAAAATGTCACAATACAACCAGTGTAGAACCAGCTCAACAACATGCAGGAAGGAATCACGTAACGTTTAGCTAAGTAGCCAACAGATAAACGAGCTCTGAGTCACCAGTCAAATTAAAATCCAAGAAATATTGGCAATCAAGGAAAGTGGATAAGCATCCGCATTGCAAAGTCTGAAATCTCGCAAAAATATAATTACTAAAAGAGCCTCAGAGCTTCTCAATCAAATCATAAATAAAACGCTGGTCCTTGATAAAATAAAACCAGTTTACAAATATATAAAATACAGAAAGTCAACATCACAATCACTTTGCAGCCCTTTATGGCTGCTAATAGGGGTACTATGCCTCGAGCTCCGTTTTAATAATGCATACGCTAAGCTGGATCAAAAACGACACCAAGGCCTAATATCCACTTACTCATACGGGGATTTAGTTTTCCATAGTGGCGACCAAAACTAACTCATCTAACAACTAAGAGAAAAAAGGGAAGCTTTGGGTGACTAAACAACTTCTAATTTACTATGCCTGACCCCAGAACACAACCACTAATGTTAAACTACAAGAATCGCAGCTTATAATTTATCATTCCAACAAGGAAGAATCTTACGGGTTTTATCACATCATACAACTAAAGAAAAAGTTAGTATGCATCAACAACATATTTTTAAATGAAAAACAAGTTCTTGTTACATCAGAATTTCACAAGAGTATCCATTTAATTTTAACATTTTTAGTTATCTAGGTTCGACAAAATGCCACTAGGCGAGTTCAGCAATTTGAAGAATTTTATTACTTTATTTTTATTTTAAATCACGGAGATTAAATTTTACTAATTGGTTTTCGGGTTTTGAAGTTGGCCCAGGGTCCAAGTGTTGAACCCACGGCTCTGATACCAAAATGTAACGCCGAAAACGAACGACGACGCCATGTCGCATCCATTTCGAACAACGAAATGCGACAATTTTTTTTTTTTTTTTTTTCTTTTTTAAAGAAATGGTTCTTGCCGCATTACATCTGCAAGTTTGACCCGATATTGGGGACTGACAACTTCAATCTTTTTTTTGCATTTTGCAATTTAGAGCTAGTTGCAAATCCAATCACTAGACTTACTTCAATTCTTGTTTGAATCAAAGTCTTTAGAATCTCTTCACGCAGGTTTGAGACTAAATCTGCTATGACCTAGAAAAGCGTTACAGACAACACTTATTGTCTATTGTTACTATTTTATATCCACTCTTGAGGCAAGACTAAAACTACAAGATTGTCCAAATTCCATCTCGGCTCTTGATTTATTCAAAATTCAAAGTTATTGGCCTCTATTTGTAGCTTGGATACAACTTTCGGGTCACCAATCACTGGTGTTACAACATTTTTCCTTTCATAAGGGTAACTAACTAAGCCCTATACTTGAGCAATATTTTGCAACGTTTTTCAGGGAAATTGTACTCTAAAAATGAAATTGTTTACCTTTCAGGGTATTCACATTGCTTGATGCTAGATTCTTGTTTAAATTTGACCCAATCAAGAAGTAAAGGCGTCATTGCCTTAATTGACGGCATAATGTTGTTGTTAGGTATATAATAAATGGTTAATTATCATTTTATTGCATGTATTTTCTTTGGATTATATTTTAATGTATATATGTTGAGCCATGTGTTTAGTTATTGCTATAATATATGCTATGGTCTTGACGGGTGTTGGTTTGAAATCTATAATAACATATATATGCATGTGTAGAATTACTCAGGTGTAGATGTTTAAATAATGCATATGACCTTAATTTACTAACTATATACTCAGTTTTCTTAACCAATTAACAGTATTACAATGTATTCATACAATGTGTTTCACTTAAATAGTATGCAGCTGAAAAATTGGGTTTTGTGCCTATCATAAGTAAACTAATATAACAAATGGAATACCAAACTAATCACCTATTTAATCCTACATTAATAATTTATTCACACATGTTATTCTGTTAAGTATGCCCAAATATACATATATTAAATCAAATAATTTTAAAAGAAACTAAATTCTGTACAACTGGCTTACAAAGCAAAATAAGGAATAAGATTCGAATGGGGGGGGAAATCATTTCAAACTGTGCTTTAAATGGAACGGTTGGGCGGTGAGTGGTTCATCGACCCCTTTCTTGTCCATTAATGCCTTCTCCTTTTCAACTCGCGTGCAATGTTCAAAGACTTTCCTCAACCAGCCGCCTGACACACGTTATTGCACATGGGTGCACTGTACAGCCTCCCTGGCCGCGTGGGAAAAGAGAAAGAGGGGAGTTACAGGCGCATGATAGGTGTTTTTCCACGCTACCACCGCCCCTGGCCGCGTGAACAGCAAGGAGGAAGATCTATGGTGCGTGAGGAGGCTTGTAAAAAAAAGTCCTGGGCGCGGAATTCATGGCCTTGGCCTGTCATAACAGTCGGCCAGAGAGCAGGCCGAGCACAGCGACTAACAATCCCTTATTTTTCTGTGCTGGGTGCGTGTACAGCCTGAGGGGCAGTTTTACCTCCATTTTGGAGGTGCTGAAAGGTGTGTGTGGGCGTGGAGGCTCAAAAACGAGCGGATCGCCAGGCCGCGTGGGAGAGACAGCCCCATGGGCGTTTCCAACAAACAGGTTGTTCAACTATGTTGTTATCTGTTCATTATCGCTTTTACAAGCACTGCAACAATTAACTATTCACTGTGACAGACAGTGCTTTGTATTTCAAGTTGTCTGTCAGGCATATCTACTGAAACGTATCATCATTTTTTTTTGTTATATTAACAGTTATCCTCTTAGACACGATTTATGGGTGATTGACTGGTCTTGATTTTGAGACTAACTTCACACTTGTTTGGGCAGTTGCGAGACCTGCCATGTAGCTTGATATTCGTGAAGCTAAGACCACTTGCAGTGTCCTAATCTGTAAAAAAAATATGTATAAACCATTTGTAAGCTTTGCAACAATTTAAATATTCAATTGTGACAGCCAGCGCCTTGTTTATCAAGTTGTCTAACAGGCATATCTGCTGTAACGTATTCATCATTTCTTTTTATATTAGCAGTTATTCTCTTAGACACGATTTAAGGGTGATTGACTTGTCTTTATTTTGAGACTAACTTTACATTTGTTTGGGCAGTTTTGAGGCCTGCCATGCAGCTTGATATTTGTGAAGCTAAGACCACTCACAGTCTACTAATCTGTAAAAACAAAAAAAAAACGTTTAAACAATATTTGTAGGCATTGCAACAATTTACATTATTCGCTGTGGCAGTCAATGCTTTGTGCATCAAGTTGTCAATCAGGCATATCTGCTGGTTTTCATATTAATTAAACATGGGTAATGTATTAAAACATTAGTTCCCTTTTAAATGAAAAGTGGTAATGAACTTATTAAGTTTAGAATTTTGTATTAAAATCTCCTTCCACACAAATCAATAAATATAGCAGGGGTATTCTAAGAGATTCAAGATTTCATTTTCTTATTTATTTGCAATGGATTTAACAATAAATTCACGGATGGATAAAACATAAAGGGGACTAGAACTTGAAATGCTTGTTGCAAATCGAATATTAAGGATGTTCTAATGGAAAACATTTGGAATACATTAAAACCATATTTTGACTTTAGTGGTGCTTCCTTCCTTTTGAAAAGATACATAATTGAAGCCTTATTGTTATGCTAAGTTTTAAATGGATCAAACTCCTCTCTATTTTTAGCCCATTGATAAAATTGCCTTTTATAAAATATTTCCTTTTACACTATCATTCCACTATTAATACATCTCCTTGTGGGCAACAAAATGAGATCTAACATGTATAGTCTTTGTAATTTTCTTTCCATCCTCCCACAATAGAATTCAACAACATTCTCAATAAGCTTTAGAGCAAGAAATACTATCATGCCAATGCAACTTTTCCTTCAAATCTTATTACAACATATTCTACTTCATGTGGAAACAAGATTTACAATGATAGAAGCTAAGGAAAGCAAAACAATATTACATTTCTTTCTCCACTCAAGGTGGTTAATTACATGATGTTTTAGCATTGTCAACAACAAGATTCAAGTGCTTCAAAGTGTTCTTCACTCATGCTCCAAATTCCACGCATTTCCAATCACAACCAAGATAGGGGGAGAGGCAACACTCTCCTCCCAACCAAATCTCAATGGAGAAGAGAAGCAATCTCCTCCATTGACCCCCGAGCCCCAAACACAACACAATGAAGGATGGTCTCCAACTCAAGGCAACAATACTTGCTTCCACAATACAAGTTTCATTCACAACATTCAAGGTAAAAGAGAAAACAACAAGGAAACACAAATAACACAAACTTTGCACAAAAGGCTTTCATCCAAGCCAACAAGAGAAGGAACTATGGGAATGTTTTCCTTATGCCTCCCAAATGAGATGAGATGCCCATCCAAAACCCTCCACAATAAAACACAAGCCCCTATGACTCTTATGCCTCCCTCAAGTACCCCTTATTCCTCCCATACTCTTATGCCTCCCTCCTCTTATGGCTCCCTCAAAGACAAGGTAGAATGTAACCATTCTTACCCAAGATGGGCATCCCTCTCAAACTCCCTCCACAATATCCTAATCTACTCTTTTGCCTCCCTCAAGTGTATTCCCATAGACCTCTCCTATACTACACAATAAGCATTCTATCCATTTTCACAATACACCAAAGTAGACATGCATTTTTCACAATTATAGCATAGAAGCATCAATAATATGAAAGCAAAACAAAGGAGAGGGTTTCCTACCTCTCCATTGGAGAAGCCTAACCAAGAAACTTGTCCAAGCTCCTTCCCAAATCAATCCAAGCATGCAAGTCCAAGCACTCTTTCTTTCTCTCTCTCCCAAAATAACAAAAGAGAACTCTTCCACAAAACAAAAGCAAAAATCCAACCCCCTCAACAAGAGAGGAATTTTCAATAAATAGAACAAGGGAAAGGGTGAGGATGATGTGGCTCCATGTAGGATGCCACATCACACATCCTCAAACCACCTCCCAAGGTCAACCCAAATCCCAAAACACCATAAATGGGTGGTTGGGTTGAATGACAACTCTCTTCCACAATCCAACCCTTTTCCCATGTGCCTTAAGGCACAATAAATGCAAAAAGAAGAAAAGAGCACTCCAAAGTCATATTTCCCTTCCCAAAACAATAAATAATCCCCTTTTTGGATTCCCAACCCATAGATATGGTTGGTAAGGGGTTTTGGGAAGTGTGGGACAAGTTTAACTTGTCCCACAAGTCCCCCAAAATTGCCCTCAATCTCAAATTCGAGATTCAAAGATTTGGAGTGGTCAACACTCAAGACCAAGCATTCAATACAAGAGGGACAACACAAGGCTCAAGGAGCCAACCATCAAAATTTATTACACCCACTTGACTTCCCCCAAAGCTTAAAAACTAAAACAAGATATTACATTAATCTAAACACACTTAACAAAAGTAATTTTAAAAGAAAGACATCACAAAAGAAATCACCTACTAAAGTAAATAAAACAATTAAATAAATTTCTCAACCCCATGGTCACATTATAACATTACCCCCTCAAGAAAATTTTCTCAACACATACAAGAATAAAAGCTAACACAATACAGTTTACAAGTTGCCTTAACGACCAATGTTGTAACCACCCGACATCCTGTTGTGTTTGGTCCCCAATCCCCCTCATAGGTTGTGATCATGCTGTGTTTCCTGCAAAATACAAAATACCTCCCTCGGCCTTGTGACCATATTAGTAATGTCGAATTAATAAAACACATGCACGTATACATAAAAATTTACATCATTGAACAACCTAATTAAACCAATGCTAGAATCAATTAATTCACCAATTGTTTAATTTTCTAACATTTCGATTATAACAATCCATCACTTTGCACTAAGATCACAACATCAACAATCATCTAGAAATATCCCATAATTTATGTCTAATACCTCCATACAGTAGTAACAGGTAGAACATCGAATATTGATTTAGGAATCAAGCATATAAATATTCTGCAATTGTCACATCATGTCGCAAGTATAACATGTATATACTGTCTATCCAATAAGTAAAATGGGTGTAACAATTTCCATCTAGAAATGTTTAATTTTTATTACGATATCAAGGTCTAGGGATCGAATAAAGAGTGACCAGATCCTAAACAATACAACAATAGTAATGACATAAAGTCAAGGTAATAAAAATAATCAAAACACCATATAAATCTTGGTGTCCACACCTCTTAATTTTCATGCTAACTAGAAAACAGCAGTCATGTTTACGATTGTAATCAATTTAGAAAAGATGCTCATGGTTCATTTAGTATCGAAGGGAAGAGATCTTTGGGGAGCCTCTTGACGATAGCTCGAACCCTGATGGAAAGTTGCCTACCTCCTCCACTCAGAGGAATTCTCGTGTTTCCTTCAAATATGTTGTATAGGGTTGAATATCCATGACCCCTACAACCACTACCCCAAGCATCACATTTGATGAGGAAGTGTTGGATTATAACCGATTTTTCCAAGAACAAGCTTTGATGTTCTTATTTTGTGTGTTATGTCCCAACCTACCCGATCTACATAAATGGTTCTCTAAACAATGGATCCCGATTCAAAGAGGTAGGTTAGATCTATATCCATGTACTAAAGAATTTTTCATTGTTTTTTTTTCTTCAATATCTGATAAAGATGATATAGCGGGGAAATTATGGGTATGTAAATCATGCTACCGCATATTAAAACCATGGTTTCCCTCTTTTAACGCACTCACAAAATCCTTTTCCCGCAAACTTGTTGCATCAAAATGCCTCATCTACCCATTCAATTCTGGAGCTGTGACTGCTTAACCTCCGTAGGCAATGTTTTGGGAAATACTCTTTTCATTGACTCCCAAACAACTGATTACACACACACACAACATTTGCGAGGATCTTTGTTGAACTTGACACTTCTAAAAACCTTCCGGCAAACATTGATCTTAAAGTGCAAAATTGAACATGGATGAAGCCGCTTGATTATGAAGGTTTTGTCTTTAGGTGTCGAAGGTGTTACGATGTTGGTCATACAACCTCAAAATGTAGGTTGGAAAAGCACAATACTAAGAGAAACAATTGGTTGAAAAATGCCCTTTCTGAGCATTTGGTTTTTGATATCAAGGATGAGTTAGTTTCGAATGCATATTCAGATGTTGTATCTGAATTACTCCCAGAAACTCCTACTAAGGTTATTCCTGTTGGTGGGAGCATGGAGAATACAAAAAATGTAACGCCCACATTTTCCCCACATAAATCCCCATAAAATTCAGTAGCAAGCAGGAAAAATTATGGAATAATATATATATATAAAGGTTACAATGTATTAGTCGAGATTTAATCTAATCCAAATTATAAAGATTTTAAACAATTACAAGACATCAGAAAACAATTATCAACTAATAAAGATTTCCCCAATTTTTAAATTTAATATTATGTTTTAATTCCTTCACTAACACGGCTCAAAAAATTTATTTAAATAATCTTCATTAACTTTTCAAAACATTACTCTATTAATACCTTTTAAATTAATTTTATTTAAGGTACAAAATCAATTTTATATTAAATCATACTAGGATAATATTCTTCCATTCTTAAAGACATGCACATTATTATAAATTTATTTTCCCATCAACTCAAGGTATCCAACTAAACCAAACCCCCTTAGGCCCCATTTACTAATACACACCCATTTTTTATTTAAACATTCCCACAGAAATACTGTAACACACCAAAAAATACCAACACAAGGACAACACAGTGAAATACAGGATAACTTTTTTTTGACTTGCTTTGACTCAACACAACACAACATGTTGTCACAAGGTTACAACCAACACTAGGAACCACTTGTTACGGGGGACACCACAAGGTCAGCACGGAAACGTTCACACCTATCAAGGACAATGTACTCTTCTTTTGACAAGACAACATGGAAGTCCAATCCACATGACTCAGTCACAACTAGGGCATCCCATGAGGAATTTCTTGTTAAATTTTCTTGTTTACTAAAGTGTCTCTTAATTCTTAACTTACGTTCTTATAAAATTTCATGTAATGACTCACACAATTCTTTTCTCAAGGAAGAAATTAATTCTTTTCAATTGTTTGACTAAATAACTTAAGACCAAGCTTTCTAAACTAGGATCATCAATTTGATGTCCAAATCTTTCTTATTCATTTGATTTTAGAACATTTTCCATTTCTTTACAAGGTTAATTAATCTTATTCAAGCCACTGTCACATGTTCCACACCTCTGTTGCACAGGTGAAGGCATAAGTTCCGATTGAGGAAAGTACCGCTTAGGGTTCATAACAATAACCTTCTTGTTTAAGGATCAAATTTTGACCTTGCTTAAGAAATATCACCATGAATTAAGGCATGGGTTAACAGAACAGGACAACAGAATTTAGCTTCAGGGTCACATTGTTTACTATCAGTCTTTCATTGAGGTTAAGAGTTTATCAATAATGGTTAAATGTTCCATCTAGACTTTACTTTATTAAGTTTGACAAAGGAGAACATTTCAAACGATAGAGAGATATTTAAGGTTTTATTAATCACTTTCCCTCCTACTCAATAAATCATATCATCTTCTAAAATCTAACCATTGATTTCACCATGAGATCATTTAAGGTTTCACCAAAAAAAATAGTGTTTATTAGTTTAGCTCGGGGGAAAAAAAAGTAATCATATTTTGTTACAAAAGATAGATTCCTCTTGATTGTTCCAGGTCTCAAAGGTTTCAAGTGGATCACATCTACATTAATAGGCTCATAAACATAAATTTTTGTTTAACTTTTATAAGGAATATCCAGTCCACTTTATAGTGCTTACAAACTCATTGCTACTATGCCTTAGTAGGATTTACAACTCAACATTTTAACTCAAGAGCAAAGTTTGACAGTTACAACAACAATATTCTATAATGCATCTACTAGGCACTGACCCTTCTTCTAAAATGTCCAAAGACCCTTTTCAAATTTTATAACATAATACACATTCGTACGAAGGAACATCATAACCAAGGTTGATGTAATAATCTACAAGTCTTTCCATCATCTAACCACGTAAGCCATCTGCAACAATTAATAATTTGAGTCAGTTCGCGAGAACTGAGCAAGATAAGACTATACATAGCAACAATAAGCTAAGAGCTAACAATACCAAGAAAGGAAACATTCTATTTCAGGAAATGGATCAAAGTTCTAACCTCTAAAATTTTTTTGAAACAAGATGTAATTTTCAACATACCAACTAAGAAGAAAACCATAAGTTTTAGTTATGAAAAAATACCTCTAAAACTACAAAAGTTTGACAACCAAATACGCAAGACTATGAAATTTAAATGATTAGACACAAGTGTTGAGAGTATTAGAATTTCAATCATATAATCCCATAGATTACGTGATTGAAATATAAAGTGTAACCCATCAATCCACATTCTCAAGGTGAAGTCAAAAGATAAAAACCAGACCCGTTCTTAGTTGCCAAAAAGAATATAGTTTTGGAATCGTTTCGTAGGGCCGTAGGCCTAATAGGCTAGAAACGAACAACGAGGGTAGCAACAAAGTTCCATCATGTTATCAAAAAGTTCTTAAGGATGAAGATCATATATTCAACCCACAACCATTATATCTTAGGTAATAAGTGACTTCATAGCTAATAAGGATGAGTGGAAATGATGATAAGAATGTCTGGAATAGGCATTGTCTAACAGCCTACCTACTGAACATAACCACAGCTGGGATAGCGAAAAGCCTCATTAATACCCAAGTTGAGTATGCAATCTAGCATTCTAAACACATCCTTGCAATTTTCATAATACTTTAGATTTGTAATCCTCCCGTTCTAGAGGAACATAGCCATGAATCTAGACTTGGTTGAAATTCTCCGACATCAACTCACTTCCTAATATCATAAACGATGTATACAAAGGAAAAGGTCTCTCAACTCTCCTTAATTTACATCTCATCACTAAGTTTATGGTAACCTATGCAGAGATTAAACACATAATATACCATTGAAGATAGATATCCTCCAATAACGAACTTCTATAACGATGTAATTACAATTATTACATTCGACACATAAACAAACTATTCCATAGCTTCTTTTCCCTTTTTGACAAAAAAATATATTCACGATCTTCCATCACAATCATTCTAAATTTTTAATGAAAGGTCACTCATCAAGAATGAAGTACAATTTTTTTTTTACTAAATTAATGAACTTCATGTTACCTTAAGCAGTTGATGAAAACCTTAACTTTCACGAACCGTGAAAGATATTACCTTACTCCATCAAGGCATTATGTCTATACATGATTAAATCGATCACACAAGGAATCATCAACATACCATATCTTAACACCATAAAGGTCATTAATTTTATCAAATTTTACTCATAGAAAGAGTAGAATCAAAATGGGGTTCTATCAATAATTTATGCCCTTCTATCAACCCAGGACGTATTTTCGGCCCAAAACTTCCTTCTTAACAAGCATATATATTGAACTTCTAATTTCCAAAAGCCCTAATAATTTGCACAGTACACGAAGTGCATAATCATGCTTATCATAAAAATAATAATAATAATTTAACTGTATGTTTTCCTCTAGGGCAACAACATAATAGGAAACCAATGCTAGTCAACGCTGCAACGTTCTAGGGGCGATTACATACCCAGGTTCACAAAAGAAACAACGACATTTTTGCAGAAGGAAGTAACTTTAAAATTATATAAATATATATATATTTTTCATATGATCAATCAAAGCATACACTGAGAACCTTTGTTTGTTTTATATATAAAAATGGGTTGATCACGTCAACGAGAACAACCAACAGAGGCAAATCTAGAAGTAATAAACTATTGACCATATATTGAACACAAATCCACAAAATCATAGATTTAAACCAATTTCTAGAAAGAAAAAGTTTCATTTCAAGAGGTTTATTAGATACTAGCATATTATGTATATGGTTAGTCTATCTTTCCTGTTTTAACGCATCCAGCAGGGACTGCTACAGCCACACGCCCTCCACTTTATCCTCTGCTTCACTGGTCATTTCTTGCAATATATCACACCAGGATTCCCTTTTGAAGGCACGACTAGAAGGATGCAATAGGTGGCTGTCCAAACACTAGATTGCATCAATGCCGCTACTTTGGGGGTGAGAGTCGAACTGCTTACCACTCAATCCGAGAGCACTTGCGCTAGAAAGCTACACACCGACCATGGTTTAAAGCTCAGACACAAGACATAATGATTACATCACTCCTGGCTCTGAAAGGCATCTACCGTATTGATACACAACCTTTTCCTTCATCAGATTTGGGGACAACATCAAACTCTCGGTGCAAACATTGTAGATGTAGCTTGTAAGGTGTGATAATTCCAACAGCACCCTTTATGCCTGCCAACATAGTGACTCGTTGGAGATGCTCATATAATTGCAAGGCAAATTGTGCTTCATGAATATTCTGACATGATACAAATCCACGCCTAAGAGATTCTCTTCCATGCATTATAGCGTAAAACAAGTAAAGTCTCAAAAGAGAATCCTTGCAATAATTTTCATCAGGTCTCCTGGTAACTCTCTCACCGTCACAAGGTCGATTTTGGAGAACAAAACTCAGTACATGATCTGAGTCTGAAAAATATCCTGCTACCTTCATCTCCCCAGACATTTTCTCCAACATTGCATAGATCTCCTGTGCCCGCGGGTGTGATCCGTCTCCTTGAAGGAGAATCCTGAATTTGAGGGTGTAATCGATGCTAAACAGATAACAACAAGGTTGGACCACCTGCTTGTTGGAGCGTTCAAACAGGATTCTACTACTGCAACATGCCTGCTACCTAGCTAATTATTGTTGCAGGCAGTTGTTGTGGATCCCCAATAAGAACACACCATACAACACCCAATGAACGTGGAGGTAACACACCTAATTCCCTATCTTGCAGCTTCAACTGTAACCACTATATCAAACCCAACTTAGAGCAACATAACTGTCACCAATAAGCAAAGACATTGGCCTGCAGCCTGGCTGGAAGAGGCTTTCCAAAAAGAAAAGGTAAGACAGCTCAACTAAAACTTTATCTCGTTCTCCTACTACAGCTGCAAGATTTTGCTACAACTGATCACGACTGTGTGGTCGCATACAACCAGAACACCAGGATCAACACCAACGGTTCCCCATTCTAAACACGACCTGTCCGCTGGAACTCGTTGCAAGAACAACCTGCAACTCCATTGAACTCCCTGTACAACACAATTATGAGAAGCCAAACCCACCCTTGCAACATCAGGGCGACAAACCTTCATTTCACCATTAATGAATCCACTGTCCAAAACACGATGAAGTAATTCATCTGTTTTAGCATTTGATGGAGTGAAAAACAAACATTCGTGGTTTTGGGCAGAAGAGGTAGACCATGTGACAGGAGATGGCAAGTCAAAAGAATTAATGACTGGGGCATGTGCGGCCACCAACCAAGAAGAAAAACTGAACACGCCAAGAAAAGGGTGCAGGGCTCTTTAATGCCATGGCAGGTAAAAGACAACCACATGGAAAATCAAATTAAAAATCTAATTTGAAAGATATGCAGCCAGCAAGGAAGAAGACATACGGTGGGTGGATAAAAATAAATAAATTTGTTTCATTACTTCTCACCAACTATACGCAAAACAAGGCACTACAAATACCACATCACTTGATTGATGTAGGGTTCATCCTACACCAATAGATTAGGTCTTTCTCAACCCTTAGATTTAGGTTAAACAAAAGTAACCCTAAAATCCTTATGAAACTTCTTATATTCATTTTCTTTATTCAAACAATCATTTCCTTTATTTCATTTATAGGTCAAACAGGAAGGAGAAGGCAATGAGACTATGGAGGCCATTGGAGAGGATTGCTAGTTCTCTTTGCTAAGCATTTGTGTTGAATACAAGGATAAACCTAACCCATTTGTGGGTATTTGGTCTTGCTTATTTATTTGTTTATATGTAGTATTTTCTTGCATGTTAGTTATATATACAATAAGTATTTACCCAACATTTTAAGGTTTTTTTCTAATATACCATTATATTTAAACGATTCTCTTTGTTTATTACAAATATATATATATATATATATGAAAAAATAAACCTGCGACCACGAAAAGAACTTGGCGTAGAGACTATAATGGCCGTAGCGAGATTAATAATACACATGCTGCATACTAAGACTGGCCACATTTTAATTTTTTTTGGGGTTTTTTTTGAAAGGTTTTATTAATAGTGGGGCTTATTTTAGTGGGGGGAGGGGCACTGACCCCACCACCAACCCATATACAAGTATATGGTTTGGGGGTGGGTTTGGCACCTGTACCCCTAACCATATTCAAATTAAACAAAACACTGCACAAGGGGTAGGCCACAACCATTAGGTTGAAAGACCCCATTTTTTTTTTTGTTCAAATTATATAAAACAAGACCTCCCTCCCCTCAATGCACTAAGGGATAATTTAAATGTTAGTTACTAATACATGTTAGTATAAATATATATTATTGTAGTATAAAATATATTAGTTTCTATTAATGGATTATTTATACAATGATATTAGAGATATTATAAAAACAATCAACGACTATAATATTAATATATAAAAATTATACACTAATAATATATATTTATTTATAAATTGATTCTCTCATTGAAATAGGGAATGGCAAGTAGTGAGGCAGAATTAGAACTTCATAAGGATAAAATTTACATGAACCCAGGAAATAGTAGAAGTGCACAAATTGTGTATTTATCAAAGTTTCACTACTTATCAATTTAATTTTTTTTTATAACTATCTTAAGGGTATAGTTAGTTGTAGTTCACTCATTTTCTTACAATGATTCCAATTGCAATAGAGAGGAAATTTGTAATAATAAATCCATTTTTATTTAAGCCTTTTATACAACTAGTTGGCTAAGGGAAAAACAAACCATTCTTAATGAAATTTATTTCAACATTCGAGTAAAAAAATATTGTTAATAATACAAATAATCAACATTTAGCTCCCATCCAAGAGTACTAGCCTTTAAAATTAAACACATTTGCAATGCAACTCCTAAACAAAATTTTGATTTGTGATAACTTAATTTCTATTACAAGATCATTACAAAGTTCAATTTCATATGAAGTAATGTAAATCATAATAAACCACTTATAAGGATCTAACCAATGTCCAAAATTACATCCAGTACACTATTGGTATAGTTTACAAGTTGAGGAGTATTAATATTGCAAGCTACAAATTCATGTACCTTTCTCCAACAAGAGCACTTCATCCTTAGAGTTTTCCATCTTCATCAAGCCCTGCACACAACAAAATAGGGGAGTAGGAAACACTCTCCACCCAACCAAAATATCCAATGAGGGAGAGAAGCCTTCTTCCTCACTGGTGGCAACTCAAAAATGACTTCCACGTACACATTCAATCAAGAAAATCAATGAAATAACTGTTATCCAATTTTTCATCTCAGCAAAATTTGATCAAGAAAGTCCTTGCATAGAATCAGTGGGAGGGTGGTTCAGTTGTGTGAACTCGAATTCACTTTCAAAATTCATGTTACAAATGGGATCCTCAAGGCAATGCGCAATTAGCAGAGGAGTGGAGAAGCGAAAGTCGAAGAAGAAAGGAGGCAAAAAAATCTGAAATTTCAAAGTCTGAAAGTATGAAATTTTAGAATTTTGGGTTTCAGAGTTTCAGAAACCTCAGCCTCAAAGTTAGAAAATGGAGCAAAAAAGTCCGAACTTCTGAAGTCTAAAAGTCCAAAAGTTCAGACTTTCAGGTTTTGGAGTTTCACAAATATTAGCCTCAAAGTTAGAAAATAGAGCAAAAAGTACAAATTTCTAAAAATCCAGAACCTGAAACTCACCCGAAAAGCAAGAAAAAAGTCCAAAATCTGAAATTCTGAAATTTCAAAATTTTGGTCTTTCAGACTTTTGGGGTTTCAGACTTTGTAATTTTGGAAGTCTCACTCCCCTAAAACAAAAAATCACAAGGAAATGTTCGAAATCCCGAAGTCTGAAAGTCTAAAATTTTAGACTTTCAGGTTTTCAGATTTTGGACTTTCAAAATTGTAATATCATTTTGAGCGATGAACAATATTTTTTCTTCGAAGAAAAAAATTTCTGAAATTCCGAATGTCAGGATTTCAGAGGTAACATGTAACACCCACTATTTTTGACACACAAGACTACCTAGAAAAACACAGGATAATTTTTTTTTACTTTCTTGACACATAACACGACACAACATGTCGTTACCAAGGTTACAACTAACTCTATGAACAACTTGATGCAAGAATTACCACAAGGGAAACAAGGAAACACTCAACACCCACCCAGGACAGTGCACTTTTCTCGTTGATAAGACACCACAAAAGAACCCACCCAGAATACCTATTTACAGTTCAAGACACTCAATGAAAAGATCCTTTAAGGTTAAGTATTCACTAAAATAGTCTTTCAAGACCTGACTTCATGGTTCAGATGATTCGTGTTATGATTCATACAATTCTTCTTATAGGGTTAGGTTTCTTTTCTTTTATACTAATAAGGTCTATCCTAGGATCATCTCTAATATGAAAATTACTTGTTTAATTCATTGACAAAACCAGGAGGTAGTCAATTCCATCAAGTTCTCTATCCGAAACCACATTACTGAGACTTGTTTCATACTTCCTTTTCATAAGGAAGAAAGCATAAGTTCAAAAGAAGTGGAGTATTGTTTAGGTTCAGAACCATAATATTCTTTGTTCAAGGATTAATATTTTAACATTACCAAGGAGGATCACCATGAGTCAAGGAAAGTGTTAACAAAAACAACTCAAATAGAAATGATCTTTAGGGTTTCATTGCCTATTAACCCACCTTTTATGAGGATAACAATTCATTAAGATTAATTATAAGTTCCATTTATACTTTTTTTTATTAAGTTTGACAAAGGAAAACAATTCATATTTTGAACGCTAGAGAGAGATTGAAGGGTTCCTTAATAAATTTCCTCCTACTTATACAACCTTTTTATTTTCCAGAAACTAATCATTGATTTCACCATAAGACAATATAAGAATTCACTATAAAGGATAATGTTGATTTGTTTAGTTTGGGTGGGGGGAAATACAAGGTATATATATATATTTATTATAAAGCATAGTTTCCTCTTTGGTCGATTAAGGATCAATTGTTATCAAGAAGATAATAACTACATTATCTCTCTCTTTTTTATTTATACATTTATAAGCATTAATAACCCACTTTAATATTCCAAGGTTTACACTTATGCCAAGATGTAGGGGTAGATATTACAAAAAGTTTTAACTCGAAGATAAGTTACTCTATTTTTGAAAATAAACATGGGTACACATTTTATCCAAGACGAAGAACAATCTCATCGGTGGGGAAGGATCCTGGAGAACTTGACTTGCAAAAAAAAGGGGGTAACAATATTGGTTGAACCCAAGCTGAGCTATCTTTCAAATTTTTTATAACAATTAATTTCTCAAATAAAGTTGTGATCTAGTTATATAGCTTACAATATTATTTACAAGTTCTGATTTCAGACACAAGTGACAACATTACCCATTGTACAAACTGGGCCCATAAAACTTGTTAAACAAACAAAAAATTAGAGGATCTCAACAAAATAAAGTGTATACAAACAAACGAGCTTCAAAGCAACACCGAAGCAACTCCCTCTTTTCTACCCATGGAGGCCATCTGCATAATTATAGCATGATAAGGACTACACATATGAATAGTATGCTACCATTAACAATATCAGAAAATCTTTTAACACTGGTCATATTACAAAAGATTGTGAACATTCCCAATGGAAAATCAAGCCCACACGGTGGAAAGACTCTCTTCTAGAGCATCAAAAAATCAATCCCCAGGAAACTCCAGTTACGAAAGTTAGCATCCACATGCAAGATAACTCACCCATCATGGAAGTCTCTTTGAATAATGTAAATAAGTTATCCCCAGAAACTAATATAGTAATCAACTCTATTTTGAATCCCCTTACTGAAAATCCCACCCCGCTTAAACTAATTGAAGTGGTTATTCCAATATCAATGGAAGAAAGAAACGAAGAATATAAGGTTGTGGATAGGAAAAAGAAGGGATCTGGGAAACCTAAATCCCTCATCATCTTGGACAAGGCATGATTCTTGTCCTTTTGCTAGCTCTTATTTTTATATCCGGGCCGTTGGTCTATTTTACAGCTACTCGACAGCTGTTCTGATGTTTGTTTGTTGTATTTTAGCTATTTTTTAGTTGTTTTTTTGCTGTTGGTTTGTTGTTTGAAGGATTTTCTCTTGGCAGACTATATTTTTCCATTGGGATTATTGTTCATATCTAGATTTTGATCCCTTTTGGTTATGTTACTTTTCTTATATCTTGCTTTTGAGTCATGTTGTACAAGGGTATAGTCCCTTTCAAAAAACTATTTACCAATAATAATAAAAAAACAATATCATAAAATGAATCTTTTGTGGATTGAAAAAGTGCGAAGCTCTAAACCTCTACTACTTCTTTACTCATGCTAGAAGCTTTAGTATTTTCACATAAGAATAAATCCATAGAAAGCAAAGTGGTTATGAACATTGTGCCTAAAACACCCAAAAGTCTAACCATCATTCTAGTAGGGGTTAATGACCCAATGAGATTGAAACTAAGTGGTGAGTGTATTGGGATGTCATCCATGTAATCGTATGTATTACATGATTGGAAACCCTAATACTCAAACATAAATCAATTTTTTTCTTAGATAAGCCATATGGTCTAATAGATTTAAAGTTGGAACTTCCACATCATTTATCTAACCACTATTTACTACTTTCAAAAATAATTTTACAACATTACAATACTAAACTATTTGAAATTAACATACAAAGTAAGTACAAAAAGGGAGAATTTCAATTAACATTTGATTATCTTACCATGGAATACAAAACAATTATCATGTATGATAAAAGAAGTATCCAATATCCAGTTAGTCAAATAGTCCAATTTAAAACCAATGCTAAAATCTTACTAATTCTATCTTCGATATCATTCCACTAAGTTCGAAACAACTCAAAAATGATACTAACATCGGACAATGTGACTCCATATGAACCAACCACAACCTAACTAAAGTTTGACTAACACCAAAATGTTTTCTATGACCTCATCACATCACAAAAAACAAGGTGATAGGATTTCTAAAAGAATACAGAGCCCTTATCTCAGGAACACGGTTGAAAAATCAAGCTCATTAATGATCTATCAAGAAAATTGGACATGAAGTTTTAACTATTACCTTACCAAGGCTATATTTTTTTGTATGCAATGATGAGTCGACTCAATACACAACTCTTAAAAAATTCTAACTCAGCAGTAATAACAACAGAACAAATGTGATGATAACCAAAATATCACAAACACAAGGGTTTTCTAAAGCCTTCTCAGATAGATCCACCTAGTTTTCCAAAATACCGATACATCCATTAAAGTTTCTCTTACTAACATTTAACGTTATAGTCAAATCAATTTAATTACCATTACCCAAATATCAATAGATTCAAAGCAAACTGTCCAAGGAGGTAGTATAAAGATGTTATACGAAAAGAACTTATTCATATCTCCTTCAATGGATAACCATATATTCTAAGTTTCCTTAAATTTAGTCAAACACCCTCACTTTAGTCAAAATACCTTAACCAACTGATGCACCATTCTTTAAAAAAAAAATTAAAACTAAAAAATAAAAAATAAAAAATGAAGCTCTTTCCCTTATGGAAATCCAAGTAAACAAACATGGTTATAATACTTGTAAGCTCGAACCCCAACAAGCATTAAAAAATAATAATAAAAATCAACTGTAACATCTAGACAAGGGAAGAGGACAATAAAGGAATTCGTTTGCTTGCCCCAAAAATCAATACGCATAAAAAAATGAAACCATGAAAACCCAGTTCACCGGTCAGTTAGACATATCCACATTACCCAAATATTGCTTCAATCAAACACAACCTGAACTCATTCAATTTGACTAAGGGTAGGTAATTTCACTTGGCTATACGTAACCACAAATTTAAGGAAATTTCCACATATGGGAAAGAATTTGTTCTCAAGATAAAAAGAAACATATATAATGGATTAGAATGCCAATGAAACAATATATATATAAAAATTGCATAAGATAAAATTGATTCATAAAATCATCATTATAGGTTAAACTACTAGAAAAGGGTGGAAGGGACCGAAGGAAGATATTGAGGGTAACAAAAAAAAATAGCTGCAAAACAAACATTGCACTCTAAGCAAATTCCATTTCAGTAAAACAAAAGACACTTCATTTCTTGATAAGGTAAAAAGATAGCATAAGAATCAGATGAGTATAAGATATCCTGTTTGCTTTTTTTTTTACGCTTCCATAAGGTGCTTACACACCTCACACGCCTACAATAGTAACATCAGGAAAAGTTCCACTGAGAAATTTTTTTGTAGGCACCCACATATTTCTCACGGCCATGTTCTTCGCACAACCACGTCTTTTCCTGCGTGGATAGGGAGTATGTTACAAGGTAGAGTGAAGAATAATTCCAAAGTAGCATTGGCTTGAAAAAATGGTGCATCATTCACATAACCCAAAATTAATCCCTCCACCACACTCATGCTGCCAGGTAAGGCGCATCCAACTACCAATAAAATTTAGAGCATGATATTAATAAAGCAACAGTTGCAAGCAAGTGGCCAGATCCTTGTTTTGGCATCTCCTTCCCTCAAAGCATGAGCCAAGGAATGGCATAAACAAAAACAACAAAGGGGATTAGGTCACCCATAGCATACAAGGCAAGTAACATTAATAAAACTTGGAAGAAAATAGGCGGCCATCTTCCAAACATCAATTTTCCTACATGCTTGGCCTTAACGAGAATTTATGGAATTGTAGGTGTCCAAATTCCAAACACACTTTCACTATAGACCATGCCCAAAATAAAAAACAATAAAACAAGTGCATACAAATAGCTTGGATGAATAAGTGGTGGGAGGGGGTGGATGCCTCCACATAAACAAGAAAAAATAAACGCTTTATCAACCAAGAGTTATATTTACAAAGTATGCAAGGGCACCTAGATGACCAAGGAGAAAATATTAAGCATTAAATACGAGTATCACATCCTAAACAAAGGTGTCACCAATAGCAAGCTCCTCTTGCGTGAATTGAAGCTCGGGCATGAGAGCAGACTAAGGTGAAATAAGATAGCTTAAAGGTAATTAATAATATTCCTGAAAATCGACACAATAATAAAATAATCGTCAATCGACAATTAAATAATAATATTATTATTATCATTATTACTACTATTTGTACAACCAAAAATATAAAATAATAATAATCAATCATATTAATAATGATCAACATGCAGTTCGATAAAGCGAGAACAAGATTTTCCTTTAATAGGATAACCATACAAGATGCTACAATTTCCACAACTAGAGGTGTCGACTATGACTCGAGAAGGAAAGATGGAGAGGGAGGCTGCTAAATCTTTACTGTGTAAGGACAAGGTCAACTAATGGTCAACAGAAGCACACCCTCAACCTTCCTAGGCTTAGTAATAGGGTCGATGGCAAAAAAGATAGGGGAATGCTGAATGGGCCATTACATAACATGCATTTTGGACTTTTGGAGTTTCAGAACTCCTAGCCCGCCATTTTTAAAGAATGGCACCTCGACCTTCAGATGGGCATAAATTTTGAGTGGGAGCTCGAATTTGAGCTAGAGAGGACATTTTTGAAATCTCTCAACATCTGCTACGCAACTACAAATTTTTTTGGAAAGTTATTAAAAAGGAAAAATATAGTTTGACATTTTTTGAGGTGTCCCAGGTTTCTCACCTACTACCATTAATGAAGTATGGGCTTCCTTTTTTTCCCAACAAGGAACATCACATGGAGGATGGGATTTTTCATGGCTCTCATCACTATTTCAGGAGAATTCAATGCATTTTGGAAGTGGTGGAGGGAGGATGTTAGGTTTTCCTCATCTCTTTCTCTGTTTCTTCCTATATATTATCAGGAAGGGCATTTTGGCTTTGCACCCTCCCTTCTTCTGTCTATAAGTGATCTTGTGGAGTTCAAACCTTCCATCAAAAATTGTAATGCAATTTTGTGCCTGTTTGCCATGGTAATGGACTGTATCAAATTTTTGGAGCAATAAAATAAGTCTGTGGATGATTTCAAGCCTCTCTCATGTTCATTTTTTTCATATGATCTCTCGTTACAGTATTGGTTATATGTGCATGGTAGTTGTATTACATTTTTATGGTTTGTGTTTAATGGAAAAGCAGGTGTTCAGAATTCCTTTGGTGCATCACCTTTATTAGTTAGCTTTATTTTCTTGTATCTTATTAACCTTATCTCTTTGGCAAGTTAGAGTAGGTTTTAGAGTGTATCCTCTACAAATAGTATGTGTGCACCTGAACAGAGGAATAGGAACCAGCCTTCATCTGGAGAGATTTTTCAATTGTAAAGTTCCACATTTTGGGAAAAGCTCCATGTTATGAAATCACACTGAGAGTCTTAGCCCATCGAGTTGCATACATTGAGGGGTGCTATGATTACACATCAGCAATAACACAATACCAATTTTACAACAACTCAACAAATATCAAAACACAAATGCTTCATACTAAATCCATAGAGGAGAAAGGAACTTTGGGGTTCTTCTTATGCCTCCCAAGGGCTTGGGTGTCCACCTATGAGCCTCCAAAAACTCCATCACAATACAAAAAAAACCTTTTATGCCTCCCTCCAAGAAGATACACCACCCTTATGCGTCCCTCAAGAAATCAACCAACTCTTATGCCTCCCTCACTCTTATGCCTCCCTAAAGAAATAACAAGATAAACACAAATCATATTTATCAACAAGGTGGACATACCAACCCAAATACCTCCTAAAATACCTAATAAAATTTCTCTTATGCCTCCCTCAAGTCTTAATCCCCCATTTCCATTTATCCCACAACCTAAGAATCCAATCTATTTCCCATAATCATAACTAATATAACAATCTACATCTACACATAAGAGAACAACAAAATAGCAAGGTAAAAAAAAAGGTGTATATCTACCTCACAAATGAAGAGTATCAATACACAAAAATCTCTAAGCCTTCCAAAATCGTAAGAAAACAATCTACACTCCAAGCTCCATTCATAATTCTCAAGAAAGCTCCCCAAAATTCCAAACATTACCAAAAAGAAATGAGCAAGTAACCCCCAAACAACCAATTTAACATGCATAAATAGAAAAATATAATAGAAGGGTGAGGTGGCTCCATGTGGGATGCCACATCACTCATCCTAAACTCTACATCGCTAGTCAAACCTCAACCCCAAGGAAAAATAAATGGGTGGTTGAGAGGAATGACAAACCACTTACACACACCACTCCAACCCACACCCCTTAAGGACAAAATTTAAAACACAAGTAAGAAAGTGTAATTAAATATTACCTTTTTTCCTTACAAACACATAATATGGTCTAATTTTTACCCCCAAACCCATAGGTAGGGTTGGTATAAGAAATTAAGAGGTGTGAGACAAGTTTAACTTGTTCCACAAGCCTCCAAAAATGGCCATTAAGCCCAAATCCGAATTTCCCAAGAAGGCTGGAGTGTACAACACTCAAAATCACATACACTCAACTAAGAAACACAAGAACCAAAGACCCAACTAATTTAATAAATTAATCCGTTTGTCACATCCATAATTAGCTTACTAACATGATTAATTTTCGTAATTATTAAACTTTAATCCATAATGATAAAAAGGGAACATACACAAAATCCCCATGGTCACAATTGGAGGCCACCCCCCCATGGGAACACCATAACAAAAAATAACAAAAAAACAACATTACACAAATTTCCATGGTGACCAGTTGTCAATACCCCACATTCCTTCGTTGTTGGTCCCCTACCCCCCTATAGTTTATTGTTGTAATATAATTACCGGAAAAGTCACAAAATACCTCTCTGGCCTCATGGCCATATTAGTAATATCGAACTAATAAAAGTGTTTATATATACATATCAATTTCAACATCAAGTATCATAACTGCTATTGCTAAGACTAAGTAATTCAAAAATTACTCTCAATTTTCAACATTTCGATTCCGCTAATACATCAGTTTGCAATTAAGATCCTAACCCAATTGAATCATCTAAGTTAACAAATACCTTTTCCCGTTCACAGTTTCACCATTTTCTTTAATATCTAGGAAATCACAAGATAACTTCAAATATCATAATATAATAACTACAAATAAAGTTCAAAATATCAATATATCTAAACTGACAACACATTGTTATCTTCCATATTGAATGTCTATAAAAATTTAACCAGTTTAGTTATAGTAATGTTTATCCTTCAAATTCCATATCACAATGCGTTAATGTCGTTTCTTTATTAATATTATCAGGTACCATGTGCAATGATGACTATGTGTTCAGTCACAGTGATATATTAAATATAACAAGACAATATCGAAGTATAATGATATCACAATCAATTTATGACAATGCAACCATTCTAGCTAATTGTCTTATCCTTAAATGCCAAGCAGGGTCTGCAGTATGACATATAGTCAAAATAATAACAACACAATAGTAATCATGATGCACCACACATTTTATTTGTATGCTAACTAGAATACAACAACAAGGTTTGAGATTATAACCAATTTGAAATCAATAACACAGTTCATTTAGTGTTGAAGAGGAGTGGGCATTACAAAAACTGCATTATCACATCGTAAAGAAGAAAAGGAAAATATCTCTCCTCCTCTTCTAGTAGAAAATAGTAAATATTTTCCGATTGAAGCTCTTGAGGTTATTCTCCCTATCAAGGAGGTTTCTGACGAGTGGAAGACAGTGAACAAAAAGAAAAAATCCAATGGAAAGAATTGTGTTTCTCCCACCTAGCTTGGATGTGTAGCTATTGTTTTGCTGATGAGTCACTGTTTGTTTGTTGTTTTTATGTTGTTTTCTGGGCAAAATGCTTCTGCTACTAGGTTTTCATGTTAAATCTTGATTTTGATCTTTTTTGTTGAGATAAAATTGTAAAATCTGGCTTTCGAGCATGCTTGTACAAGGGTATAGTCCCTATCAAAAAACTATTTACCTATAATAAAAAGAACAACTATGATTAGCTAAATAAACTAATACATTATATTTGTAGTGTTGCAAATCTACAATGTATTTAAATTTTTCTATAATTAAAAGAAATTAAATTAACACTTTGAATCATTAGTGGTGGATTTAAGCATATTTTATCTATTGATACAAAATATAATTGTCTATAAATGTTACAAATCTACAATGTATTTAATTTTTTGTATAATTAAAAAAAATTGAATTAACACTTCAAACTATGTGGAGTGGATCTATATATATTCTATACATAAAACATAAAATAAAATTGTCTATACTTTATAAAATTCCTCACTTTTTCATAATTTAAGTGGTAGAAAAAAACATTTTCATTTATCTATTACATAGAAAACCACAATTTTATGTTAGTTCATAAAATGATTATGAAAATTCCAACTAATAAAAATTATAATATAAAAAATACACTGATAAGAACTAAAATATTTTAAATTATTTTGGAAGAATCAAACCCATGCATAAATTGTAGTTTGATGTTATGGAAAGTCCATATTTTTAATTAAAAAACACATCAAAACAATATTTAAACATATGTAGATTTATCTTTTATTTTATAAATAATTTTGATATAATTTTATTTCAATTTTCATTTGCATTCCTTTAAGACACTATGTTCAAATAATTTAGAAATTAAGAAATTAATATGGTATTGAGATAATCAAATTATATTGAAATCAATTTCATAGTGTTCAATCTATAATCAAGATATAATATTTACTTAAAACATCATGTTCCTTTGGATGTGACAATAACCCCTTCAAATAGTCATGTCCCCTTAAGATAGTTACACCCCCTTAATATGTTTACATTAATGAGTTTGATTAAATCCAATAACACTATAAATTGTAAAAATACTAAATAAGTGCTTGATATAATTACAAAATGATGGGCCTTAATTATATACTACATTGAATGATTATTTGCAATGTAATATATTATTGTAATTATCCTTGTGAATCACTCATAACCCAAATTTTGTACTAGTTTGAATCAATGAATTGATTTTTTCAATAATGTGTGTAAATGGAGCTAAGAAAGCCCTTATGTATGCTTATTAGTTTACATAGAACTAATGGGAGTCGGTTAGCAATAACATGAATTATGTATCTAGTGAAACTAATTACTAGTCAATTGGTTAATTTAGGACTAAAATGTAAGATAATCATGTCCAAATGAGAATTATATTTTTCTAATCATTCTTATGAAAATAGATTTAAAATATTCATAAATGACAAGTTTGTCGTGCATTTTGTAAAATAGAGACCATACATTCAATTTTATATAGTGATTGATTTCTCTTTCTTTAACGTTCAACATTGTTTTCAAATCATCCTAAGAGGTTTTTGTTTTCCCATCTAGTCACAATCTTCTTTTACTACCACTCACAACATGCATATTCTACACTCAACGACATGCTCAACTTGCATTCTTCTTATATTTGGCATCAATTTAACAACCACTATAAGTTTTTAGATGTCAATTGATCACGTACAATAAAAGTTATATAACATTTATTTTTATCCAAAAATTATTGTTTCAAAATTTATTAAAAAAATTGTAAAAAGTAAAACAAAATAATAAATTAATATAATATGCAAAAGTCAAAAATAATATTCCTCGCAATTTTAAAAATATATTTTTTTAGAATGATTTGTAGATATAATACCTATTAATGTTTTTATAACTTTTAGTTAATTGGCTATATTTATTTGCATTAATATTTTTTATTATTTTTATTATTTTTATCACGAATGCAATTTTTTTAATTTTATAATGATATATATCGTTTCAAATCTATAATTAAAATAATGTCACATAATGCCCCCATTGATAAGAATTAGTATACCTATCTTAGATAATCTATGTAAAAGATGCCAAGAGGTAACATACTCAAGGTGCCCATTCCACTTAATTGTGGAATGAAATATAAGTGCCTTGAGAATGATGCCTCTCAGCGTATTTTACATATATTTTATAAGATAGGTATGCTAGTAGCATCTGTGACCGTGTACAATAAAAGTAACTATTTATTCATTAAATCAAATGTATGACCATCTATATTTAACATTCATGCTAATTTTATGTAATCTCATATTAAATTAAAAATAGAAAGAAACACCATATTAATAATTAATAAAATAAATAAATACACATATGATATATCCACCATAGTCATTATACGGTCTCCATATAATGGCTCTCGGGCCCATCTATTTTACCATTGACCTATATGTGGTTGTATCCATTCTCCTACTATGGGTGCTTACCCACCTTGCTGCAAATATCTTGGGTCAAGCCCAATCGGTCCATGGCCCATTAAGTTTACTCAGTATCACTATATGCTCATACACCCATACGTGTAATAAATTTGTGGCTCCTAATCCACCCCATGATCCTCCTAGGTAAATCTATACAAATATCTATATAATTTGAGAAACACATACCACACCTATGCATACTTAGTCCCATTGTCCTCTATAATATGACAAATATCATGCATGTTGTATAATATATATGAACAACAACATTAAGTTTGTGATTCTCAAATATTATACATTTTCTGCTCCAATAACAAGAATCCTTTTTCTTCATCTTTTCTCTTATCAACTCCTTTTGCATTCTTCAAAATATGAAACCCTTCATATGTGAATGGAGGTAAGATTTTCAATCCATCAAATTATTCGACATGTGAAATCACAACAAAGGTTAAACCCTGTATTTCTTTACGTCCTATATCAATTGTGAATTTGTTCAGAGTTAAGCCT
This sequence comes from Taxus chinensis, assembly GCA_019776745.2. Lineage (NCBI taxonomy): Eukaryota > Viridiplantae > Streptophyta > Pinopsida > Cupressales > Taxaceae > Taxus > Taxus chinensis. The sequence continues at coordinate 705,461,271 of CM034154.1, forward strand.
TGTGATTTGTGGATAGTCAATGACCATACCAATTTCAAAGGTAGTTAACACACACGACCCCTTTCTATAGGTGTTACTAGAATTATAGCTGGAATTTAAACAGTAAAAGTAATTCTTATGTAGTTATCAAATTCAGCCATTATATATTTTTATGGGTTAGGTGGTCCCAATCTTGGTTTTTAGACAATGCTTTGAATAAATCCAAGTGCACCATTGAGAAGACCTAATTCATTTCATAAATTTTTAGTGAGCATCAGTCTTGCACCAACAACAATAAATAACTCAACTTGTCATCATCTAATCCAGTACCAATATTATTTTCTCTTTTAGTGTCAATGCAATGAGTAATAGGTTGATTTAATGTATATGATTTCATCTTATTATGTTCATCCATAGCATTATTTATGGAAAATAAATGCATATATTCATCAAAATCCTCCTTTTCAACAATTTGTATTGAAGGATTATTTCTAGTCATTAATAACCTCCAATCTTCAACTATTGGATTGATATCTCTTAGATTTGTTACAAGTTGAGGGAACCATTATTGTTGTTCAGTTTGGATTTTCTTTCTGAATACCATATCTAGTGTAACAACAATTTTTTTAAAATTCCATATTAATTTTTCTTGTGTTATACTTGCATATGAAGGAATAAGACACACCAGAGATAAAACTCCTAAATCTCAAACTAAAATCATATACCTTCTAGCAAAACACATATCCACATTTTATGGAAATTAATTGCATAGTTGAGAATCTACATTCCGAAGCATCTTTTGACAATGAATCTCATCGCATCAATTAAAATATACTTAACATGTTGCATTTCTTCTTGAAATCTTGTTAACCTCATTCCCTCTATTTTTTTCAAAATATGAAACAAGAATTTGCAAGCTTGTATGCATTTTTTATGCACCAATGTTAAATGTTGCCACTCCACTTGGGGGAAGTAATAAAAGGGGAAATGTTGTGGTTGTGACAACATTAAAATACCTAGATGAATTTACTCTTGTAATATTTTTTGTTCTTTATTTGTGAACGCATTTAAATGTTATTTTTCTTTCAAACCTTATTCTTAATCCATGTTGATCATCTTTTGATGTTAGAGCATGGTGTGCTACCATTTCATCTGCATTTTCCCTCATTTGTGCTTGTAGTTCTTCAACCGATATTTCAGCCCTACGTTTAGCACGTCTTTCTCTTTCACTTTGATTTCATTGTTTTATTTTTTCCTCTTTCATTTTTTCATGTTGTTGTCTGTGATATCATTGAGAATATTCTCTTCAATATTCTCTTTGTTGTTCTTTAGTTTCAAAAGGAAAACGGGTGAACCATACCTAATTTTACAAACATGTAGATTGAAAGAAAATATTGATTAATAAAGATAAAAAATATGTATTTCTAATTTTCACATTCTTGAGACATGAAAATAAATTATTTGGAATTTATAAAAATTATAAAATAAAATCATACTATACCATACAACATTTGAACCATAATTAAATAATAAAAAATAAAAGAACATGATAGAAAATTTATATCTCCAATTTTCACATTCTTGAACATGAAAAAAAACTATTTATAATCAATAGAAGTTTAAAAGATAATAACACAATAAAAAATGACATTTAAGTCATAATTAAATAATTAAAAATAAAAGAACATAAAGAAAATGATTAAAAATAAGGTAATTCTACATGAGTTATTATGAAAAATAATAACTCCTAAAATATTTGATGGTATTTTTAATTTATTTGGCTTTGTCACCTCACAAGGGAGATCACGAAACTGTTCCATAATTTCATATCGACGTTAATGAGATGGACAAATAAAACATGTTTTTTAAAATGTTTTTGGGGTTTCCCAATTTTCCAATGATTATTTTTATTAGATTAGGTAATGTAGCATATTTTGAAGGGATCGAGAATCATGTAGAACTGAAATATAAGCCTCAAGTCCCAAAAGTGAAACAACAATGAATAGGTCCCCAAGGAGAGCCAAGAAGCCCTAACTACCATGGTATTTCCCTTTATGAGATCTAAGGCTCATCTTGAGAGGTGAATTTTGAGCTTTTCCTTTCTTCTTGTTGTTCACCACCTTATAACCATCCCCCCATTAGGATCTACATTCTCATCCGAGTGGATAGGAAGATAAATTTCAAGAGAATGCTTGTTTTTATGACTTTGGAAATGTAAAGAATCTAGGTAATGCAACTGAGAAGCCTCCCCCTTTCCTAAAAGTTGTTGTGAATCAATATCAAGTTTAATGGGATGTGAGATGACCACACCCTTGTTCTCTTCCTTCTTCTCATCCATTTTCTCTTCCTTATTCTCTTCCTGATTACCTATATGATTATTTAAAAATGTTATTACTATCATTGTCCTCAATCAACATATAACCGGATTATCTGGACTAAAATCCTTTCACCATGATACCCGCCCATTAATCCACTTCTTGATGATGAGGCAATAAGAAGTAAGGTGACCAAGGGAAAAACATGTTCTTCATATAAAATGGAGACCTTCATAATCCAGGTTTTGTGTCAATATTGTATCCATGACTTTAAGCTCCATGGTAACTAGGAAAATAGAAGTCATATCCATATCCACCAAAATACGGGCATAAGTAGTGTGACCACAAGATTTAGTCCTAAGATCAACATCAATTAATTTTCCGAAAATTTCCCCCATAGATCTGAAGCACTCTTGACTTCAGAAGTGCAAAGGAAAATATGGAATCCTTATCCACACAAGTCTGATACTAAAATTTTCAATTACTAGATTAAATTTAGGGAACCAGGGCTTCATGAGAAGATGATGCGACTAGAAATCCCATAATTTATTAAAAATCAAGTCCCTATCAATGGAGTTGTCAAAAATTGCTATGAAAATACCACAAGTAGATGGATAAATGTTGACTTTACCCACAATTAGGGGGCACCATTGTTCATATATCCATTTGTGGAGGGCTAGAAGGCTAGGAAAACAATTAATGAACATGCAAATTAGTCCTCTATTCTGGTAGAATTCAACTAATTAGGAGACCTCTTTCCCAAAGGAGACAAGAGACATTGATTTGACATAATCCATGGGTTTGGTAGGCACTCTGCAGAAAAGAAATGGGATCTCCCCTAATCCGGCACTGCATCTTGGCACCCTTGAAGCACTCTTCCCCACCACATTTGTTCTCCCTGTAACCTCTGCTAGTTTACAACATTGAAGCTTTGTGAGGGACATGAACAACCATTCCCAGGCCTCCATTGCCCACTGAAACACCCTTTATAGAGGTCAAGTAGGGAAGTAGACCGTCACCAGGAGAAATCCCCCCCATGCCACCATCACCATACACTTTGTTTATTAGTGTTAGACCATTAACATTATTCACCATAGGAGACTCAGAAGTAACCCCCTATAGGATTTTATCAGAGACACCTCCACCAGTGAAACTACCGATGAAACCTTCCACCTAGTGAGAAAAAATGATATAAGCACACCGATCATGAGAATTATACCCATTTTATCCACTCTTTAGGGATTTAGGGCACACAGTCTCAACCACATGATTTAGAACCGCTTTACTAGGTTTTCTAATAATTATTTTTAAAAGGTTTTGGTAATAACATGATGAGATTTGAACTGGATATATAGCACAGAGATCATAAGCCTAACATTATGCCTCACAACAAACCTTCATCACCAACTCGCCTATCCACCACCCTTAAAAGGTTTTTGGTAAGAACATGGTGAGATTCGAACCAGAGATGTAGCACCGGGATCATAAGCCTAACCCTATGCCTCACACTCCTTCATCACCGACTCGCCTATTCACCACCCTTAATTTTCCAATGAAGTGGTTTAGGAAATTAAAAATACAAATTATAAATCATTTTAAATTTCTTTTTCACTACTGAAACATAAAGAGAACACATTTGCCTATAATTTTTCCCTCTTTCTCTTATTTTTTGTTTTGATAGAAAACCCAAAACCTAAAATTTTGAATCCCCTTTTATTTATTGCTACCATGAGAGGTCATTGAGAAGTGGTGGAAATGGGAGATGTCTATGTAGGTGGGTATGTCACACAAGGGGTAGAGAAGTATGGGGAGATCTGGAAAGGCATTGATGTAGGATGCTAGGATCTACATTTTATTTATCACAGTTTGCTTGAATTCCACACAGACACCCATATTGGCCATCATGTTTTCCATAAATTATAGAATAACAAGGTTTAAATGAATATTGAAAATAAAAATACCCAAAAATTAATTGATTTTATTTTTCTATATATATAATCCAAGAAATCCAGTCTAAGGACAATAACATTTTAGAATGTTCCTAATTTTATTTCTACTCTTTCTATGCTATTTTATCGAAGTATTTATTTATTGAATTATATTTGTTATTTTGAGTATTAATTTTGTTATTCTGAATTTTGATTTTCCTAATATTGATCTCTGTTATTTATAGATTTCCCAAACATTCTAAACATTGTGTTGGTTCATAAATTTTTTGCATGAAGGAGAAGATGAAAATATTGAGGATTGGATGATGTTGCATTCAGGCATATCACCTTGCTATATTGATTTAAATTCTTCTTCTCCTAAACATCTCTGTTATGTGCATTGTAACATGTGTAGTATATTTTCTAGCTCCTTTTTCTTTATTTAGAGTAGTTGTTGTGTTGAATAAGACATTGAAAGTGTCTTCATGCTATCCCACATATATCTCTGCAAGATTTGTCTCATTCATCCTTCCCTATGCCAAAGGGAGCTGTGAAGGTACCAAGGGATGTCCCATCAAACTCCAAACATGTGTAGGCTGCAAAAATAAACATAAAAACAAAAATAATAGTCTATTTGGGAAAGGCGCAAGTGATGTGGTCCCATGCAATGAAAAATATAGGTAAAATTGGTTGTTGTAAAAGCCATAAACAGTTCAATGCATTGTTTTTGGTAGATGTTAAACCAAATCCCACAACGTATTACTGACACCTCCCTGTTTGTGTCAAAGGGGGGAAATTTACAAGAAATGAGCCTCCTCATGAATGGTGACCACTACCAAATAAGATATTTAGAGAAGGTGTGGATATGATTTGCATCAAATTGATTCATATAAATTGTTGAAATCTTTTGGACATGAAATGCACTTAACATCATTACAAGTTATCTATTGATTGAAGACTACGGGGGGAGTATCTCAACAAAACATGGTCTAATGGGAGACCATTATGGAGAATGTGCAAATCATTTTCTGGAAAGTGTATAAAATATATCAATAAAATGCAATGGTGGAATTAAGGATGCATGTAAACCACTTGATGAAATGCCTAATTGAGATGTAGAACAAAATCCCCACAATTTCGACCGACTTTATTCCTTAGGCATGGTATCCTCACCTTTATATTTTATAAGTTTCATATGATTTGGTTCTTCATTTGTAATATAATAGAAATATCAATCCATTAGATACTTAAACAATTAGATATTTTAACCAGATTGTTAGTGCGAAACAATAAAACTCCACCTTATGTTTTACGTTACTAATTTACAATTTGACAATAAAATGTGTTGCTACCATTAGCTTATGCATTGCTAATATAGGGTATCACAATTTAATGCTCATGACCACTAGTAGCAATGAGATTTATCTAATTCATAAACTAAACACAACCTTGTTCGTTAACTTGGAATGTTAGAAAAACACCACATTAAGAGAACTGCAAAACAAAATTTTGAGACCCATAAAAGTGATGAAAAGAATCGTATGTGTTCCTTTTGATGTGGAGAGCCACATCAAGCATTGGATAGACCTCAATTGAATGTTTGTGCCCACTTTTTCATCCCTCTACGAGCCCTGCTACCCCATTTTGCAATTTTAGGGAGCTATTAAAATTGAAAAGTTGGTTTTTGTTTTATCTCACCATTTGGACCCTGAGTGAAGGAACAGTTTTCTGATTTTGCAAACCTCTAGTATTTCTACTAGAAAATTTCTTGTAACTTTTAGTTTGGGAAAAAATACATTTATAGAAAATTTGGCAAAGGCATTTTGTAGGCCTCTAGCCATTGTTTGTGTAATGCCCCGTGCATCGAGGACTTCTGGTTCCGCCACCTTGGCCTCCTCCTAACCACCCGGCCTGCAGAATTTTGACCACAGCGTCTTGTCTGTCCTTGCGCGAGATGTGAGCGGAGTCACATTTTTCTTCGCCGTGATCTCCTTTTGATCCTCTTTCAATGCGTACAGGTGGGGGTTAGGTGCGTTTGTTTTTCCTTGTGCGTTTTTTTCTTCTTTCCTGGCACATTTTTCTTTGCCTTGGTTGCTGCGTGAGTCTGGTTTGATGTGGGTGTTGATGAAGCTACAAGATAGTGTAGCAGGCATGTTACCTCCATTCTCTTGGGCGCTGCGAGGAGTGTTCTAGTTGCACGCAACCACAGTCGTGATCAGTTGTTGCAAAATCTTGCAACTATAGTAGAAACCTTTTTGAGCGCTCCAACCAGAAGGTTGTCCAACTTTTTTATTATCTGTTCAGTATCAATGCATCCTCAGATTCAGGATTCTCCTTCAAAGTGGCAGATCACACCACGGACACAGGAGATCTTTGCAATGTTGGAGAAAATGTCTTGGGAGATGAAGGTAGCAGGATATTGTTCAGATCTAGATCTTGTACTGAGTTGTTTTCTCTAAATCGACCTTGTGACAGTGAGAGTGTTACAAGGAGACTCGTGTTCAGACCATATTTTCCTTTTTTTCTGTGTTCATTCTGTGATGCTTCATGAATTTCTCCACTGCGGATGCGTATAATTCTTGAAATTGAACCTGTACATTCAGTTGCAGAAAGGAATGATGCGGAGCTCTAAATTACAGAAAATTGTAGTTCCCAAGTGCAAGAGGAGTGTGAGGGTGAAGTAGCGCAGCCAATATGCGGGCTTCAATTGGATAAACCTTGGCTTTGATCCACTTCGACAAGGTGGCATGGCTCATTGTTCAAGTAACAAGGACAAATCACCTAAGATTTTTGACAGAAAAATGGATTTGTTTTATGAAATGCCAATTTCAAAGGATCGAAGGAGAGGGCATGATGTTTCCCAAAATGAGACTATGATGTTTCTGGAGAGAGAGAACAAGGAAAACCTTTATAAAATATTAGAGATGCCTTGTACAGAATTAGAATCAGCCACTCAGAGTACAATTTCAAATTCCACAGAGAATGGGTGTGTGGGGGCAATGGAATATGATGCCTTTGATCAATATCGATTTGTAGAAATACCCAGTAGTGGTACTGGCTCTGATGCAGCTGAAATGTTTGCACCGAGAGTTTGATGCTGTCCCCAAATCTAATGAAGGAAAAGGTTGTGTATCAATACGGTAGATGCCTTTCAGAGCCAGGAGCGATGTAATCATTTTGTCTTGTGTCCGAGCTTCAAACCATGGTCGGTGTGTAGCTTTCTAGCGCAAGTGCTCTCGGACTGAGTGGTAAGCAATTCGACTCTCACCCCCCGAAAGCAGCTACATTGAAGCAATCTAGTGTTTGGACAGCCACCTATTGCATCCTTCTACTCGTGCCTTCAAAAAGGGAATCCTAGTGCGGTATGTTGCAAGAAAAGACCAGTGAAGCAGAGGATAAAGTGGAGGGCATGTGGCTGAAGCAGTCCCTGCTGGATGCGTTAAAACAGGCAAGATAGACTAACCATATACATAATATGCTAGTATCTAATAACCTCTTGAAATGAAACTTTTTCTTTCTAGAAATTGGTTTAAATCTGTGATTTTATGGATTTACGTTCAGTATATGGTGAACAGTTTGTTACTTCTGGGTTTTCCTCTGTTGTTGTTCTTGTTGACGTGATCCAACCTTTTTTTTTTATATAAAAGAAACAAAGGTTCTCAGTGTATGCTTTGATTGATCATATGAAAATATATATATATATATATATATATATATATATATAATTTTAAAGTTACTTCCTTCTACAAAAATATCGTTGTTTTCTTTTGTGAACCTGGGTATGTAATCGCCCCTAGAACGTTGCAGCGTTGACTAGTATTGGTTTCCTGTTATGTTGTTGCCCTAGAGGAAAACATACAGTTAAATTATTATTATTATTTTTTGATAAGCGTGATTATGCACTTCGTGTTTTGTGCAAATTATTAGGGCTTTTGGAAATTAGAAGTTCAATATATATGCTTGTTAAGAAGGAAGTTTTGGGCCGAAAATTTGTCCTGGGTTGATAGAAGGGCATAAATTATTGATAGAACCCCATTTTGATTCTACTCTTTCTATGAGTAAAATTTGATAAAATTAATGACCTTTATGGTGTTAAGATATGGTATGTTGATGATTCCTTGTGTGATCGATTTAATCATGTTTAGACATAATGCCTTGATGGAGTAAGGTAATATCTTTCATGGTTTGTGAAAGTTAAGGTTTTCATCAACTGCTTAAGGTAACATGAAGTTCCTTAATTTAGTCAAACTTGTTTTGTACTTCCTTCTTGATGAGTGACCTTTCATTGCAAATTTAGAATGATTGTGATGGAAGGCCGTGAATATATTTTGTTGTCAGAAAGGGAAAAGAAGCTATGGAATAGTTTGTTTATGTGTCGAGCGTAATAATTGTAATTACATCGTTATAGAAGTTCGTTACTGGAGGACATCTATCTTCAATGGTATATTATGTGCTTAATCACTGCATAGGTTACCATAAACTTAGTGATGAGATGTAAATTAAGGAGAGTTGAGAGACCTCTTCCTTTGTATACATCGTTTATGATATTAAGAAGTGAGTTGATGTCGGAAAATTTCAATCAAGTCTAGATTCATGGCTATGTTCCTCTAAATCGGGAGGATTATAAATCTAAGGTATTATGAAAATTGCAAGGATGTGTTTAGAATGCTAGATTGCCTACTCAACTTGGGTATTAATGAGGCTTGTCGCTATTCCGGCCCTGGTTATGTTCAGTAGGTAAGCTGTTAGGCAATACCTATTCCGGACATTCTTACTGTCCTTTCCACTCATCCTTATTAGCTATGAAGTCACTTATTACCTAAGATATAATGGTTGGGGGTTTGAATATAAGATTTTCATCCTTTAAACCTTTTTGATTACATGATGGAACTTTGTTTTTACCCTCGTTGTTCGTTATAGCCTATTAGGCCTATGGCCCTACGGAACGATTCCAAAACTATATTCTTTTTGGAAGCTAAGATCGGGTTTGGTTTTAATCTTTTGACTTCTCCTTGAGAATGTGGATTGATGGGTTACACCTTAGATTTCAATCACGAAATCTACGGGATCACATAATTGAAATCCTAATACTCTCAACTCTTGTGTCTAATCTTTTAAAATTCATAGTCTTGCGTATTTGGTTGTCAAACTTTTGTAGTTTTCGAGGTATTTTTCATAACTAAAATTTATGGATTTTCTTCTTAGTTGATATGTTGAAAATTATATCTTGTTTCAAAAGGTTGTTAGAGGTTAGAACTTGATCCATTTCTTGAAATAAAATGTTACCTTTCATGATATTGTTAGCTAGTAGCTTATTGTTGCTATGTATAGTCTTATCTTGCTCAGTTCTCGCGAACTGACTCAGGTTATTAATTGTTGCAGATGGCTTATGTGGTTAGATGATGGAAAGACTGGTAGATTATTGCATCAATCTCGGTTATGATGTTCCTTTGTACGAATGTGTATTATGTTATAAAATTTGGAAAGGGCCTTTGGACATTTTAGAAGAAGGGTCAGTGCCTAGTAAATGTGTTGTAGAGTATTGTTGTTGTAACTGTTGAAACTTTGGCTTGTTTGGTTATCATGTGAAAGATGAAATTTGATTACCACTTGGTTATGGGATATTCTAGTGAACTTTAACCCTTAGTATAGTAGCGGGGCATGTCCCATGTTATTACTCTCTTGCTCCCTAGTCATGGTTCAATAGAGATGGTATGTCCCTTTGATTTGTGCATCATGTTGGAATGAATTGATATAACCTTGTTTGTTTCCGAAAACAAGTACTATTAAACTTTGCTCTTGAGTTAAAATGTTGAGTTGTAAATCCTCCTAAGGCTTAGTAGCAATGAGTTTGTAAGCACTATAAAGTGAGCTGGATAATCCTGATAAAAGTTAAACTAAAAATTTATATATATGAACATATTATGTAGATGTGATCTACTGGATAACCTTTGAGACCTGGAACAATCAAGAGGGAACTATCTTTTGTAACGAAATATGATAACTTATTATTGTTTTTTTTTTTATTCGAGCCAAGCTAATAAACATTATCCTTTTATGGTGAAATCTTAAATGATCTCATGGTGAAATCAATGGTTAGATTTTAGAAAATGATAGGATTTAATAAGTAGGAGTGAAAGTGATTAATAAAACCTTAAATATCTCTTTATCGTTTGAAATGTTCCCCTTTGTCAAACTTAATTAAGTAAAGTCTAGATGGAACATTTAACCAATCTCGATAAACTCTTAACCTCAATGAAAGATTGATAGTAAACAATGTGACCCTGAAGGTAAATTCTGTTGTCCTGTTCTGTTAACCCTTGCCTTGATTCATGGTGAGATTTCTTAAGCAAGGTCAAAGTTTGATCCTTAAACAAGAAGGTTATTGTTATGAACCCTAAGCGGTACTTTCCACTCAATCGGAGCTTATGCCTTCACCTGTGCAACAGAGGTGTGGAACATGTGTTAGTGGCTTGAGTAAGATTAATTAACCTTGTAAGAAATGGAAAATGTTCTAAAATCAAATGAATAAAAAGCTTTGGACATAAAATTTGATGATCCTAGTTTAGAAAGCTTGGCCTTAAGCTATTTAGTCAATAGTTGAAAAGAAATAAGTTCTCCCTTGTGAAAGGAATTGTGTGAATCATTACATGAAATTTTATAAGAACGTAAGTTAAGAATTAAGAGACACTTTAGTAAACAAGAAAATTTAACAAGAAATTCCTCATGGGATGCCCTAGCTGTGAGTGTGTCATGTGGATTGGACTTTCATGTTGTCTTGTCAAAAGAAGAGTACATTGTCCTTGATAGGTGTGAACGTTTCCGTGCTGACTTTGTGGTCTCCCCCGTAACAAGTGGTTCCTAGTGTTGGTTGTAACCTTGTGACGACATGTTGTGTCGTGTTGTGTCAAAGCAAGTCAAAAAAAAAATTATCCTGTATTTCACTGTGTTGTCCTTGTGTTGGTAATTTTGGTGTGCTACACTTTGGTATCAGAGCGTAGGTTCATGCTCTCGAACCTATGGGCCAGATTGGTGTTATATGATGATGTTACATGGTGGTGGTGGTGTTACATGATGATACTGCATGATGATGATGATGTTGCATGATGGTGGTAGATATTGGAAGAGTAATGTGCTTTAAACGTGATGTGATTATTGTCATAATTGTGATATTGTGAACGCACGTGATGTGTATGTCACTTAGTGTGTGTTTGTTACCATGCTGATATGTTGGGGATGGGAGTATTCTCTCTCCTTCTTGTGGATTCTAGGAAGAATTCACGTGTGAATTATTGTTTGTGATGTGTGAAAAGAATTCTAATGTGGATGACGTAGTGTTGGAGCATTGTGGTATATCGTGATATGTGAGTGTATCAATGTTTTGTATGACTAGTTGATGTTAAAAGAAACGAGTTGTATCATGATGTTTTTACTATGTTCTGAAGAAATGTGTGTACCACCTTGCTATGTTACAATGGATGTTATGTTGTGATGCACTATGTTCATCGTATGTATGACTGTGCAAATAGGTAATGCTTCATGTTGTGATTTTGGGTCATACGGTGAGTGTATGAACCCTATCGTATGGTGATTGCACTTTGGGTGCAGAATGTGGTAAAGTGATGTATTACACCCTGTGAATGTATGATTGTGATCTACCCTGTATATGTACCATACGTGAGTGTTATGGTACGTTATGTGTGCCAGTTATGTTAGTGATGTTGTTGTATGTTATGTTGTGAACCTTACGCTAACCGATCCTGAGGGAAATCGGTAGAAGTGTATGTTGAGAGTGAGGAATGGTGTACCATGGGTCAATAACTCGAGCTAAAACTCGGTTTAGTATATTACATGTGATTCTTTCCTCTCTCCCTATGTGGTTGTATGTATGCATAACCTAAGTGCAAATATGACTATGTTTAGCCTTGTCGAAGGGTGGCGGGATGATTCAGATGGAGGTGATGATAGTGGTATTATTGATATGTATTTTACGAGCTGAGGCTCGATGTTCCGAGTGCTAGCAACTCGTTGAGTACCCCTTTGGTGGCTAGATAAGGCCACACAGTTATCGTAATGTGACATTATTATAAGTTGATTTTATTCGTAAATTGAGCTCTTACTTTATTTTGCAAGGACCAACATCTTTTCTTGATTGCAATGCTTTACAATTTTGGGCATTTCCTTGGTTTGTGGCACTAACATGGGGATTTTGATACTAACTTTGGCTATTTGGCCATTTATTTTAGCTTGATTTGGGGTCTTCTTTTAAATTTGGAATTTTTACCGCCTTGCCCAAGGCTTGTACTTTGCCACTTGGCACTTTGATTGGATTGTTGTGCTGGTTCTAATGTCGTGATGTGTGGAATAGGGTCATGGGATGCACCATGGATTGGTTGAACCTATGGACCCACTTCGTTGTATGGGGGTACGCCCCAAGGGGTACATATAACTAGCGGGTTGTTGAACCACGCGTTATTATGTCACTTGGGTTAGGAGTGTTCGAACTCTATGTGTCTTGGACCATAGGGACAACCGGCCTCCTTGAGGAGGCATAAGAGTTTGAGGGAGGCATAAGAGACTTGAGGGAGGCATAAGAGTTTGAGGGAGGCATAAGAGACTTGAGGGAGGCATAAGAGTTTGAGGGAGGCTTATGATATTTGTCTGTATGGTTGATGTTTCAGGATATATGTTGAGTTATTGTGCTGTTTGGTAGTGGTCTTTTGATGTATGTATTACTCATGTCAGATGGATATGTGTTGTGATGTTGTGGTTATGTCATTGATTCCCTTGTGGACACTATGTACCTGTAGCTTGGTTTGGTGTTATGTGAGTCTTTCATTGATGCAAATTGAGGGAATGTCTGGTGGATTGTAGTACTCTTTTGTTTGAGTATTTTGTGTGTCAGTCATTGATGTGTGATGAGTACTACGTTATGTGGACTGTGCCAATTCTATTCCGTATTTGAGTAACCTTTTGTGGTGTAATACAATCATGAAGTATATACTTGCGTGCTTGTGAATCTGTAGTGTCTTGTGAACCGATAGGGTGTTGTGTTAGCAATTCATGTTGGGCACCCACAATAAAGAATAAACCAAAAACCCTTCAATGATGATATTTTTAAAAGAAACAAAAAAAAAAAAAAACTAGAAATAATGATAATGGAAAAAGACTAATGAAATGATGAACAAGAAGGAACTGCCAATCTTCACAGAACATTGAAAGTTAAAATTTCTACCAAATGTTCCTGAGGCTACTTTGTGACCGTGCTTTAATCAACTAAAATTTTAAACCATAAAGTGTACTTTCTCCTGTACCTGTTCTTGGTTGCGAACCATTTCTTTTCCGTTGTGTTATGTCACATCGAGGACGATGCTTTCTTAAGGGGAGAAGAATGTAATGCCCCGTGCATCGAGGACTTCTGGTTCCGCCACCTTGGCCTCCTCCCAACCACCCGGCCTGCAGAATTTTGACCACAGTGTCTTGTCTGTCCTTGCGCGAGGTGTGAGCGGAGTCACATTTTTCTTCGCCGTGATCTCCTTTTGATCCTCTTTCAATGCGTACAGGTGGGGGTTAGGTGCGTTTGTTTTTCCTTGTGCATTTTTTTCTTCTTTCCTGGCACATTTTTCTTTGCCTTGGTTGCTGCGTGAGTCTGGTTTGATGTGGGTGTTGATGAAGCTACAAGATAGTGTAGCAGGCATGTTACCTCCATTCTCTTGGGTGCTGCGAGGAGTGTTCTAGTTACACGCGACCACAGTTCGTGATCAGTTGTTGCAAAATCTTGTAGCTGTAGTAGAAACCTTTTTGAGCACTCCAACCAGCAGGTTGTCCAACTTTGTTGTTATCTGTTCAGTATCAATGCATCCTCAGATTCGGGATTCTCCTTCAAAGTGGCAGATCACACCACGGGCACAGGAGATCTTTGCAATGTTGGAGAAAATGTCTTGGGAGATGAAGGTAGCAGGATATTGTTCAGATCTAGATCTTGTACTGAGTTGTTTTCTCTAAATCGACCTTGTGATAGTGAGAGTGTTACAAGGAGACTCGTGTTCAGACCATTTTTTCCTTTTTTTTCTGTGTTCATTCTGTGATGCTTCATGAATTTCTCCACTGCGGATGCGTATAATTCTTGAAATTGAACCTGTACATTCAGTTGCAGAAAGGAATGATGCGGAGCTCTAAATTGCAGAAAATTGTAGTGCCCAAGTGCAAGAGGAGTGTGAGGGTGAAGCAGCGCAGCCAATATGCGGGCTTCAATTGGATAAACCTTGGCTTTGATCCACTTCGACAAGGTGGCATGGCTCATTGTTCAAGTAACAAGGACAAATCACCTAAGATTTTTGACAGAAAAATGGATCTTTTTTATGAAATGCCAATTTCAAAGGATCGAAGGAGAGGGCATGATGTTTCCCAAAATGAGACTATGATGTTTCTGGAGAGAGAGAACAAGGAAAACCTTTATAAAATATTAGAGAGGCCTTGTACAGAATTAGAATCAGCCACTCAGAGTACAATTTCAGATTCCACAGAGAATGGGTGTGTGGGGGCAATGGAATATGATGCCTTTGATCAATATCGATTTGTAGAAATACCCAGTAGTGGTACTGGCTCTGATGTAGCTGAAATGTTTGCACCGAGAGTTTGATGTTGTCCCCAAATCTGATGAAGGAAAAGGTTGTGTATCAATATGGTAGATGCCTTTCAGAGCCAGGAGCGATGTAATCATTTTGTCTTGTGTCCGAGCTTCAAACCATGGTCGGTGTGTAGCTTTCTAGTGCAAGTGCTCTCGGACTGAGTGGTAAGAAGTTCGACTCTCACCCCCCCCAAAGCAGCTGCATTGAAGCAATCTAGTGTTTGGACAGCCACCTATTGCATCCTTCTAGTCGTGCCTTCAAAAAGGGAATCCTGGTGCGGTATATTGCAAGAAAAGACCAGTGAAGTAGAGGATAAAGCGGGAGGGCATGTGGCTGAAGCAGTCCCTGCTGGATGCGTTAAAATAGGCAAGATAGACTAACCATATACATAATATGCTAGTATCTAATAACCTCTTGAAATGAAACTTTTTCTTTCTAGAAATTGGTTTAAATCTGTGATTTTATGGATTTACGTTCAGTATATGGTTAACAGTTTGTTACTTCTGGGTTTTCCTCTGTTGTTGTTCTTGTTGACGTGATCCAACCTTTTTTTTTATATAAAACAAACAAAGGTTCTCAGTGTATGCTTTGATTGATCATATGAAAATATATATGTATGTATATATAAATATATTATATAATATATAATTTTAAAGTTACTTCCTTCTACAAAAATATCGTTGTTTTCTTTTGTGAACCTGGGTATGTAATCTCCCCTAGAACGTTTGCAGCGTTGACTAGTATTGGTTTCTTGTTATGTTGTTGCCCTAGAGGAAAACATACAGTTAAATTATTATTATTATTTTTTTTTGATAAGCATGATTATGCACTTCGTGTTTTGTGCAAATTATTGGGGCTTTTGGAAATTATAAGTTCAATATATATGCTTGTTAAGAAGGAAGTTTTGGGCCGAAAATTTGTCCTGGGTTGATAGAAGGGCATAAATTATTGATAGAACCCCATTTTGATTCTACTCTTTCTATGAGTAAAATTTGATAAAATTAATGACCTTTATGGTGTTAAGATATGGTATGTTGATGATTCCTTGTGTGATCAATTTAATCATGTTTAGACATAATGCCTTGATGGAGTAAGGTAATATCTTTCACAGTTCGTGAAAGTTAAGGTTTTCATCAACTGCTTAAGGTAACATGAAGTTCCTTAATTTAGTCAAACTTGTTTTGTACTTCCTTCTTGATGAGTGACCTTTCATTGCAAATTTAGAATGATTGTGATGGAAGGCCGTGAATATATTTTGTTGTCAGAAAGGGAAAAGAAGCTATGGAATAGTTTGTTTATGTGTCGAGCGTAATAATTGTAATTACATCGTTATAGAAGTTCATTACTGGAGGACATCTATCTTCAATGTTATATTATGTGCTTAATCACTGTATAGGTTACCATAAACTTAGTGATGAGATGTAAATTAAGGAGAGTTGAGAGACCTCTTCCTTTGTATACATTGTTTATGATATTAAGAAGTGAGTTGATGTCAGAAAATTTCAATCAAGTCTAGATTCATGGCTATGTTCCTCTAAATTGGGAGGATTATAAATCTAAGGTATTATGAAAATTGCAAGGATGTGTTTAGAATGCTAGATTGCCTACTCAACTTGGGTATTAATGAGGCTTGTCGCTATTCCGGCCCTGGTTATGTTCAGTAGGTAAGCTGTTAGGCAATACCTATTCCGTACATTTCTTACCATCCTTTCCACTCATCCTTATTAGCTATGAAGTCACTTATTACCTAAGATATAATGGTTAGGGGTTTGAATATAAGATTTTCATCCTTTAAACCTTTTTGATTACATGATGGAACTTTGTTTTTACCCTCGTTGTTCATTATAGCCTATTAGGCCTATGGCCCTACGGAACGATTCCAAAACTATATTCTTTTTGGCAGCTAAGATCGGGTCTGGTTTTAATCTTTTGACTTCTCCTTGAGAATGTGGATTGATGGGTTACACCTTAGATTTCAATCATGAAATCTAAGGGATCACATAATTGAAATCCTAATACTCTCAACTCTTGTGTCTAATCTTTTAAAATTCATAGTCTTGCGTATTTGGTTGTCAAATTTTTGTAGTTTTTGAGGTATTTTTCATAACTAAAATTTATGGATTTTCTTCTTAGTTGATATGTTGAAAATTATAACTTGTTTTAAAAGGTTGTTAGAGGTTATAACTTGATCCATTTCTTGAAATAGAATGTTACCTTTCATGATATTGTTAGCTAGTAGCTTATTGTTGCTATGTATAGTCTTATCTTGCTCAGTTCTCACGAACTGACTCAGGTTATTAATTGTTGCAGATGGCTTATGTGGTTAGATGATGGAAAGACTTGTAGATTATTGCATCAATCTTGGTTATGATGTTCCTTTGTATGAATGTGTATTATGTTATAAAATTTAGAAAGGGGCTTTGGACATTTTAGAAGAAGGGTCAGTGCCTAGTAAATGTGTTGTAGAGTATTATTGTTGTAACTGTTTAAACTTTGGCTTGTTTGGTTATCATGTGAAAGATGAAATTTGATTACCACTTGGTTATGGTATATTCTAGTGAACTTTAACCCTTAGTATAGTAGCGGGTCATGTCTCATGTTATTATTCTCTTGCTCCCTAGTCATGGTTCAATAGAGATGGTATGTCCCTTTGATTTGTGCATCATGTTGGAATGAATTGATATAACCTTGTTTGTTTCCGAAAACAAGTACTGTTAAACTCTGCTCTTGAGTTAAAATGTTGAGTTGTAAATCCTCCTATGACTTAGTAGCAATGAGTTTGTAAGCACTATAAAGTGAGCTGGATAATCCTGATAAAAGTTAAACTAAAAATTTATATATATGAACATATTATGTTGATGTGATCTACTGGATAACCTTTGACACCTGGAACAATCAAGAGGGAACTATCTTTTGTAACGAAATATGATAACTTATTATTTTATTTTATTTTATTCGAGCCAAGATAATAAACATTATCCTTTTATGGTGAAATCTTAAATGATCTCATGGTGAAATCAATGGTTAGATTTTAGAAAATGATAGGATTTAATAAGTAGGAGTGAAAGTGATTAATAAAACCTTAAATATCCCTTTATCGTTTGAAATGTTCCACTTTGTCAAACTTAATTAAGTAAAGTCTAGATGGAACATTTAACCAATCTCGATAAACTCTTAACCTCAATGAAAGATTGATAGTAAACAATGTGACCCTGAAGCTAAATTCTGTTGTCTTGTTCTGTTAACCCTTTCCTTGATTCATGGTGAGATTTCTTAAGCAAGGTCAAAGTTTTATCCTTAAACAAGAAGGTTATTGTTATGAACCCTAAGCGGTACTTTCCACTCAATCAGAGCTTATTCCTTCACATGTGCAACAGAGGTGCGGAACATGTGTTAGTGGCTTGAGTAAGATTAATTAACCTTGTAAGAAATGGAAAGTGTTCTAAAAGCAAATGAATAAAAAGCTTTGGACATAAAATTTGATGATCCTAGTTTAGAAAGCTTGGCCTTAAGCTATTTAGTCAATAGTTAAAAAGAAAGAAGTTCTCCCTTGTGAAAGGAATTGTGTGAATCATTACATGAAATTTTATAAGAACGTAAGTTAAGAATTAAGAGAAAATTTAGTAAACAAGAAAATTTAACAAGAAATTCCTCATGGGATGCCCTAGCTATGAGTGTGTCATGTGGATTGGACTTTCATGTTGTCTTGTCAAAAGAAGAGTACATTGTCCTTGATAGGTGTGAACATTTCCATGCTGACTTTGTGGTCTCCCCCGTAACAAGTGGTTCCTAGTGTTGGTTGTAACCTTGTCACGACATGTTGTGTCAAAGCAAGTCAAAAAAAGTTATCCTGTATTTCACTGTGTTGTCCTTGTGTTGGTAATTTTGGTGTGTTACAGTTTGACTACGTCAAATTGGACCCATTACAACTAGTGGCTCTGGAATAATCATCTCCGTTTGTAACACATTTGCTAGTTCTCATTTTCTGTTGAATCTAGTGAATTATACATATATAGGAGATGATTTAGGAAATTTTCCGTTGCGCGTTCATCTATCGAAAGTTTGTTTTGGATGAGGTTTCTTTTCCCTTGAACTAAAATTGGTTGTTTTGCAATTTTTCCACTTACGACCGATGGCCTGACAATACTAGTTGCATATTGTGAACTGTTTGCCAAATTTGAATTCCATTAGTTCCTATAATTTTTTGGTATATAGGAGTACATGTAGGAACTTAACCGTTGTGCCTTTTCCCATCAGAAGACATTTTTCAAATGTGATTCCTTGGCCTTCGAGCTCAAATTAGATGTTTTTTGTAACTACTACGAAAATTTAAACTAATGTCGTATGACCTTAGTCAAGACAAAAAATCATCATGAAACCTTATTGAAAATTATAAATAACTTTATGAAAGTCTCCCTTGTGGCTTGTTGTGTGAATTATGACTTTTGGAAAAATATTGTTTCTCTCTATCCGGTCTCTTCCATATCTCGTTGTCTCTCCTCCCTTGGATAAGAAATAAAATGAAAAGAATATATGTATATAACCCTCTCTTGTTGTTTGTTAAATATTTTTATTATGTAAATGGAAAAATGAAAAATTTAATTATATTGTGTTTAGGTGGATGTCATGCCAACGATTTTCGTGGACTCATGCTTAGATGGTTTTGCAAGGTACAAATAAGATGTTAAAATGACATCATTGTAATTTATTTTTGTATTGTTTTAATTTAGATGTGATAATGAAAAAATATGTATTTCTATGTTTATAGTAAAGTTACATCCTTATATTGCTCTCAAATTAAAGATTTTCCTTATCGTGTGTGAAATTTAAATAAACTTGTAATTGTTATTTGTTATCGAGTTTTATGAGGTATCCCATTAATTACTTAATGATCTTGTTTAATTCATTTATAATTATGATATGAAAACTTACATCATGTATGGTGTAATGCCCCATTTTTCACCCTTAACCGATTAAGTGTGGATTCCACCTTCACACCTAATTGTCGATGTAAGAGTGTACTCCTCCAATTTCTCGGATGTTAATTGAGGTATCGGATCCATGTCATTTTATCTCACCGAAGCTTTGAGGACTTCCATGGACACCAACTTCTGCCCTAGTTATTTCTTTTCATTTCTTTACATTTGTTGGATAATAATAATAAGGAGATTAATAAACAGATTCAAACAAGATATATAGATTAATTAAATATTATTTAACTCAACCGAATCAAATAAATAAATTGAAATTGTTTACTAATACAAAAAACTTTATTAGCAAGTAAAATAATATTTATATCTACATATATATTTTTTAAAATATTAAAATGCATATTATTTGCATTATGTAAAATGCTACGGTGGGTATGGAGACCTACCACAGGAGTAAAGGAGCTTTAATGCCTTTGAGAAGGGGTTACATGGGCATAAGGATATCTTTCATTTCCTGCCACACAAATAATCATAGATAATTATTTTTGTTGGTTGAGAGTGTGAGGTGCACATCCTCCCCAACGTTCCTTTTTGACTTGACAACCATTTCCTTGCATGAGAATGTCAAGAAATATTTTCAGACCAATAAGCCTTATACCGATTCAAACCATTTTAACGTGATGGTTCAGGACATGTGTTTGATAGTTGCAGCGATGTCAGAAGTCAAATAGTCTACCCTTTTAAGCTTCAGTTTAGGACTTTCCATTTTCTCTTTTTTTTCTTGTTTGTCTTATCCTTGGTTGGTACGCGTATGCTTGTCGGATCTGGCCATGTGAAGATAGAAGAGATTTGCATATGGGGGTTGAAATGGAGAGGATGTTCAAGAACTCTTTTCTATCAGAAAAATACCGTTTGCACTCCTTTATGGGTGCCTGTAACTGTAACCTTTATCTGAAAGTTGTTATCTCCTTTATACTAGAGTGGATGTCCATTCCTGTTTTAAAGACCCTATTTATCACTGGCTATGTACATGATAGTAGAGGTGAACGGAGGAGGTTGTGACACCTGAAAACTTTGGCTGCATGTGGGTATACAAATCCTTTTTTGGATGTAAATCCTATACAGATCTTGTAGTCATGGCATTCATGTGATCTCATCTAACAAAATTTGACGGCTCTTTATCAAATGGTTATCCTACCTCGTGTATACACTCCCACATTTCACTTGTGATGGCCCTCAATAGCTCCTACTTCTAGAGATGAAAAAAATACCCTTTTCCCTCTTGTTTCGATGGATGTTCATACCCTACTCTAACCGTCCCATTTATACACAGGCTGAGAGTATGTTTGCAAGGTTATGGAGTTTGTGTTTTTACTCCTTTCCATCATATTTATTTGGAGTTCCTGAGTCTTTTCAATAAACCTTCATTTTGACAAAATAGATACTAGGAAAAAGTCATGTTTAGTCTTTGAGACCACATTTATTATTACTAATGTAACTCGTGGATTTTGGAGCTCCCTTTCTATGCCAACGTGGGAGTGAGTGTGGTTTTAGACATGCCTATCAAGTGGAAGAGATGATATTCGACCTGAGAAGTGTTGTTGTAGGTCTATGAGGTGTTCATACGCAACTTGTAGAAGCTAGACAATCAGGAAAGATAAACCTACCATTGATACAATTGCTAAAATTTAAAAATTTCATGAAATAGAAATTTCCTTTCCCTTAAATCAGTTTGTCTCTATTACTTTGTTGTGGGCTTGGGCACCTTGCTAAGAAATCTCACCTTTCCTCTTGTAATATTCTTGTTTTAGCTTTAATCAGTTTTCATTGTTAAAGTTGGATAGCATGGATTTATTTTCCTCCTGAGGTGGTTTTTTCCTTTTCATGATGAACTAAACGACCTCCTACCATTATTAATGGCATTTATGTGATTGAGTCAACAAGGTTTTTAAGTTGTTTATAGTAAGTAAATGTTGTGGTGAAAGCAAGGCTTGTTATAAATATAAACCTCTTGACTCTTTATATGAGCTTACTACCTGTATTTTATTTTCTTCCAGGTATGTTGACCACAGTTCCCATGGGGTATGAAAACTAGTTACTTTAGCAGTAATCCACTAGATTGAACTGATCCGGGTCAGGAGAGTATGATTCTATAGTTTTATAGACACTTAATCACCCTTTTGGGTTACGAAAAAAATTACGTAATTTCAAATATCTCTTTGATGTACCCAACCCATTTAGTGGTGAAGTTGTTGAGGTTAGTTTGACCTCAATGTCATCGTTGCGATTTGGACTAAGTAATGGCCCCTTCGATTTCAATCCATCCCGCAGGTTTACAAAACTTATGTGTTGTTGACTTAAGTGGTTAGTTTTGTGTTTGGAGGGAGTATATTGGCTAAGGTTTTGAACCTTGAGTATTCCTACATAATTGTTTATGATGCTAGAAATATACCCTATGTTCCCATTGATCATTGGTGTAGGTCCAAAACGTTGTAAGGTTTTCCTCAAGGGACACTTTGGCAGTTTCTTATGAAGCTTGAAAGATAATGAAAAATAATTTCACTGAGATTTGAAGTTGTATGTGTGTATTTATGGATAGTAATCTTATATTTTAAAAACTACCTTGTCTTAATTTTAATTCGTGATGATTCTTGGTGGTATATATAATGGTGTATTTATCTGATTTTATTGACATTTGTCTGACGTATGTATGTTGATATCTTGTTGACTTATGATGGATCTGTTAAGATCACTAGAGATATTTGGGGTATTTATATATAGATGCATTGTTGATTTATATTTTAAGTGGATGCGAAGATAATGGCTTTTGGTGATACATATAACTGAGAATTTCTTTTTGAAATGGTTTGAATATGTTAATGAGGGGAAGAACTTGTGATGGAAAGGGGTGATCCACTTGTTTTAAATTGAAACTATAGACTTATAGTGAAGGTTTTGAAATCCCTAGTGTTGTAAAACTTGGATTGATGTTTGAAATGTTAAATTGCATATGAAAATCTCTTTTACTCTTGCTTGTTGTTACTAGCCTATGAGGGTAGTGGCCTCCTCTTGAATGTTTGTGAAATTCCTTGCAGTTATTGGCCAAAACTAGTAATTATTTTCCTTCCCTTTTAAAAAATTTTGAATGGTGGTTGTGTATTAGATTTCCATCATATAATCTATGTGATTACATGTTTAAAATTTTAATATACTCAACATTTCGTGTTAACCATTGAATCCCATGTTTCCTCCTGGATTATTTGTTCAATTTTTTCATTTTAGAAATTTAAGTATCATAGCCTATGCTTTTGGGTACCTTTTATAATTTTAGATTGTTGGTTTGAATATCAGTTCTCAGTCTTATAACCTAATTGCTTATTCGATGGAAACCGCGTTACACTAAACTGTTGTTTCTAACTTATTAGACCAGTGGTCCCTTCTCAAATGATTGTTATATTTTTGTTCCTTTTGAGACAATGTTAATAACTGAATTATAAATCTTTCTTCCTAGATTGGCATTGTTGAAATTTTTCATTTAACTTAAGGGTTTGTAAGTATTTAGATCTTCAATCAAATTCTTGGAATAGAATTTTTCCTTTTTTGATATTGTTAAATAATAGCTTATTCTTGCTTTTTGTAGTCTTATCTTGCTTAGTTCTCGCGAACTGACTCTGGTTACTAATTGTTACAGATGGCTTATGTGAGTAGATGAGGGAAAAAAATGTATAATATTGCATCAATCTTGGTTATGAAGTTCCTTTGTACGAATACCTTTTTTTTGTGTTGTAAAACTTTGCAAAGGGAAACGTGGGAAATTTTAGAATAAGGCTTGTGCTTTAGTAATATATTTTATGGAGTAATGTTTTAATAAGATAAAACTAAAACTGCTATTTACTATCATGGAAAAATATAAAATTTGATTATCATATTGTTATGAGTGATTTTAATGGATTATATGAATTTTAAGAATAGTATAGCATTTTTTGATAAGTCTTGTTACTTTTTTTCCCACCTAGTCATAGTTCCTTAGAATTGTTTTGTCTCTTGGGTTCATATGTCGTGTCGTATAGCAATGATGTAACCATGTATAGTTATCACAAAGTAGTAATGGTAAAATTTTCTCTTGAGATAAAATGATGTGTTGTATACCCTTCTAGGACATAGTAACTATGCAATTACAAACTTAATAAAACAGGTTAGAAAATCCTTATAAAAGTTAAAATAAAATATATATATATAGGAATAAATTAATGTAGATGTGATATACTTGATAACATTTGAGCCCTTAAGTGATCAAAGAGGAAACTATCTTTTGTAATAAAAATTTATACCTTGTTTTCCCCCAAGCTAGACAAATCAATATTATCCTTTTATGGTGATTTCTTAAATGATAGTAAGGTGAAATAATTTATTAGGTTTTGGAAGATAATAAGGTTATAATAAGTAGGAGGAAATTCATAAATAAACCCTTCAATCTATCTCAACCATTTGAAATGTAAATACTTTTGCTTTGTCAAAATTAATCAAGAAAATTCTAAATGAATTTTTTAACCAATCTTGATAAATTATTATCCTCAATAAAAGACTTGTTAATAAAAAATGAGACCCTGAAGCTGAATTAATTTTTATCCGTTTCCCTTAACCCTTTCCTTAGTTCATTGTAATATTTCTTAAGTAATGTTAAAATTTTGATCCTTGCAAAAAGAAGATTATTGTTCCATACCTAAAATGGTACTTTCCCTCAACTGGAGCTTATGCTCATCGACTTATGTAACTGAGATAGGAAACAAGATTCAGTAGCTTGAGTATGAATAAATAACCTTTTAAGAAATGGAAAATTCTCTTTTTAAATCAAACAATTTAAGCAATTTATCGACATATAATTGATGACCCTTTTTAGAAAACTTGGTCTCAAGCTAATTAGTCAATAGTATAAAAGAAAGGAGTTCACCTTTTTAAAAATAATTGTGTGAATCAAAACATGAATCTTATATATCGTAAAGTCAAGTTTGAAATAATTTTTGTAAATACATAACCTTAAAATATTTTACACCATGGGATGTCCTTAATTGTAACTAAGTATTGTGTTTGGACTTCTACGTTGTGCCTTGTCAAAGAGAAAAATGAATTTCTCATGATAGGTGTTGTATTTTTCCTTATTTCCTATACGTTCAACATTTCGTTAAGCTTATTAAGAGTTGGTTGTAGCCCTTCTTGGTCTCCTGTGTCGGCGTGTAAAATCCAACTAAGTCCAAAAAAAAATTCTATATTTTGTTGTTTTGTCTAGTGTGTGTGAAATACTGGGTGTTATGCTTGGTATCAGCGTGGATATTCATTCTCTCAAACCTCTGCGATAGATTGGAGTTATGATGGTGTTGTGTGATGGTGGTGGCTATTGGAAGAGTAAGGTGATATAAGCATGATGTGAACTATGTCGTAAATGTGATATTTTGAGCGCACATATTGTGCATATCACTTAGTGCGTAATTTTTAGCATGTTGATGTGTTAGAGATGAGAGTATTCTTCATCTTTTCAGGAATTATATGAGAATTTGAGTGTGAAACGTTCTCTTTTTGTGTGTGTGGAAGAAATGTGATTGCTCATTTTAGAGTGTTGGATCATTTTGGTATTTTTTATGTGTGGGTGTAATGATATGTTGTACGACAAGGTTGGTTTGATGTCATTATCATCTATATAGAAATGTGTGTGTCCCCATGTTATATGGTAGTTGACTATATGTTGTAATTATGCTCTTCATAATATTTAATTCATCTGATATGTAGTGATTCATGTCATGATTTAGGGACATATGGTGCATGTATGATCCCTATCATACAATGATTACACTTGGCGTAGTGCATGTGGTGATGTGGTGTGTGGTAAACCATGAATGTAATGTATGTGATATAACCTATATTGGTACTGTTATCACCGAATCACAACACCCCTGGATGTTGATCAGATTTCTAGTTTGATCACTCTAAGCATCCAGTGTGATTGGATAACATGGGTACTATCTCCAAGTTGTGGGACTTGCTACTTGAGATAGACCTCCAGAGAAAGCTGGTTCTTGCTCCTAAACTACCTGCCACAATCTACTCTAATGCAGGAGAAACTAGCTATTCTAACCTAAAATTCCAAGGGACCAGAGAGAGAGAATGCATAAAATGAAATCCTACACTAAAGCGGTGATACACCAGAAAGGGAGGATGTGAGAGTAATCTCCAAATGTGTGAAATACAGAAGCAAAGTGCACACTAGAAGAGGTGATGACAGTTCACCATAATCCAACAAAATGCATTTACACCAATATTCCAAGCACACACAATGATAATGAATTCCTGCAAGAACATAATAAATAGACAAAATATACTTGTAGAAAGATTAAAGGGGCAAGAAGAATGCAAGGAAACACAGCAGGGGAAGATATATCCACAAACTGATATTTTATTGCTTCATGATATGCACAATTCAATCTATTACAAGATAAGGGCCTGGATCACCATGCAAGGAGTCCACTACAAGGGCCTGCAACACATTGGCTTCACAAAGCAATTTTGACAGAGCTTTGTTACCCAAAAAACTCTCCCCCCTTAAAATGAGCCCAACACTCCAATTTATAGAAAAATGAGAAGGAAAAGAGAAGGGAAAATGGAAATCCCGAAATCTATCCTTCAACCACCTGTAAGAGGCATTAAATTGAGTGGAATGGGTATACATTACTTGGAAAAGTCTCCCCATACTGTCCCATGTGCTGCAGCAGAGAATGAATGATGACCATTGCCTTTTAATTGCACTCCCAGCTACCAAATAAAACACTGTTCTGAACCCGGCCACGTTTTCTTAAAAATATCAATCAATTTATGATAAAATCTAGAATTTCATGATTTTTGTGTGTCGGGCTCGGAACCATGATTCCAACGGTACCAATGTTGTGCGATTTCGTTGAGAAATGCAAAAGTTATGGCCTTCTGAGTGTGGGCAGCTATTTTGGGTCTGGCAGGCGTTTTCTATCATTTGACGGGAAATGAGCATTGACTGATTGGAGCCGAATAGGTTTTTTCTATTTAAATATATATACCCTCATTAAAATTAAGAAATCCAGTTTTTGTGGCGTAGAGGACGTCGTGCTCGTTCCAGAAAGTCCCAATTTTATGAAAATCAGAGCCCGGAGTCAAAAGTTATGGCTGTTTGAAGTTTCCGAACCAAACGTTGACTTTTCTTCCCTGCCTTCAGCCATTTCAGCTTTTCGCGTCCCGGATGTCCCTTTGTCCCATTTGGCATAATGCTGAAATTTCCCATTTCGGCCGATCCGGCCGGTTCACGTACTTTTGGCCCGCGCGTCCCATTTGCTTTTGGACTGTCTGGGACAACTTCGCCCGATTCGGCCGGTTCGCGCCTTTTTGTCCCAACTGTCCCGGGACAAAAGTTCTCATTTCGGCTGATCCGGCCGGTTTGCGTACTTCACATACCTTCGGCCCAACTGTTTCAGGCCGCCTTGACTCATTTCGGCCGATTCACCCGGTTCGCGTACTTTTAGCCCGTGCGTCCCTTTTGCTTCCGGGCCACCTTGACTAATTTCGGCCGGT
Organism: Taxus chinensis; assembly: GCA_019776745.2. Taxonomy (NCBI): domain Eukaryota; kingdom Viridiplantae; phylum Streptophyta; class Pinopsida; order Cupressales; family Taxaceae; genus Taxus; species Taxus chinensis. The sequence continues at coordinate 705,488,645 of CM034154.1, forward strand.
TCAGCCGGTTCACCGCCCGGATGTCCCATCTGTCCCACTTGCATTTAGACTGTTTGTGCTCATTTCGGCCGGTTCGCGCATTTTCGTCCCAACTGTCCCAAGCTGCCTGGTCTAGGACTTAGCCATTTTTTGTGATTTTTCCTGGCCCGAGTCTGTTTTTTGCAATTTTCTTACCTTTCCTCAGAACTTGCTCTCTTCTACTTGGACAGGGGACTTAGAAAAATACGATGGGACCTTAGAAACATGACCTTTCACTCTGAATCAACATAATTGCTTGGGATTAAAGAATTTGATGCATGTTGTCAAAATTACCTTGAGGGGGTGAATTTTGGATAATAGGTACCATGCGTAAGATGCTATGGTAAGGTGTGTGAACCAACATTGTGTTAGTGATGTAGTTGCATGTTATCTTGTGAACCTTACGCTAACTGACCTAGAGGGAAATCGGTAAAAGTGTATGTTTGGAGTGAGGAATTGTGTGCCATGGGTGAGTAACTCGATCCAAATTTTGATTATGTAGATGATGACCAATGATTCTTTCCTCTCTCCATATGTGGTTGTTGTATGGATTCAACCTAACTGTAGCTATGACTGTGTTTAGCCTTGTCGAAGTGGTGGTGGAATGATTTAGATAGAGATGATGATAGTTGTACTATTGATATGTTATCTTACGAGCTAAGGCTCAATGTTTTGAGTGTCAGTAAGTCATTGAGTATCCCCGTTGTGGCCATGTAAGGCCACATAGTCATCGTAATGTGCTATTCTTATATATGTTTTTTTTTTGTAAATTGAACTTTTTATTTTATTCTTATAAGGACCAACAATTTTCTTTATTGTCATGTTTTATATTTTTGGGCATTTCCTTAGTTTGTGGTACTAAAATGTATATTTTTGCACTAACTATGGATATTTGGCAATTTGTTTTTCTTGGATTTGGATCTTCTTTTAAAATTTTAAAATTTTAACCCGCCTTACCCAAGGATTGTACCTTGCCACTTGGCATTTGAATCAAATTTTTATATTGGTTATATTGTCGTGATGTGTGGAATAGGGTCATGGGATGCACCATAGAATGGTGGGACTTATGGACCCATTTCATTGTATTGGGGTATGCCCTAAGGAGTTACATATAACTAGCGGGTTTTTGAACCACGATTTATTATGTCACTTGCGCTAGGGGTGTCTAGACTCTATGTACCTGGGGTCATAGGGAAACCGACCTCTTTGGGGAGCAAAAAGAAAAATTTATTTATTTATTACTACTTGAGGGAGGCATAAGAGACTTGAGGGAGGCATAAGAGTGTTGTGTGTGTGTGATTTCTGCTTTTGGGAGGTATGTAGAGTTGTTACGTTGTTTTGGTTGTGGTGTCATGATGTATGTGTTACTCATGTTAGTGGATGTGTTTTGTGATGTTGTGGATATGACGTTGATGCCCTTGTTGACACTATGTACCTGTAGCTATTGTTCTAAGTTATGTGAAACCTTCATCTCTAGAAGTGTGGGAATTTTTGGTTGTTATAGTACACCTTTTGTTCGAGTATTATATATCAGTCATAGATGTGTGACAAGTACTATGTTATGTGGATCATGCATGTTCTCTTCCATAATTTTGTTAAGCTCTTATGGTGTGGTACCCCCCTTGAAAGTATGTAAAGTTATGCCTATGAATAATTAGTGTTGTGTATGACCCTAGTAGGGTGTTGTGATAAAAGCTCATATTGGGCACCCACAAGAGTGAATAAACTAAAACTCTATAATAATGAAATTTCAAATAACATGGATTAGGAATAATGTAAACGGAAAGAGAATAATTAAGTAATGAATAAGAGGGAAATGCCAACCTTCACAAAACTTTGAAAGTTAAACATTATGTGAAAATGTTTCTACAACTACCCCATGGTCGTGCTTTACGATCAATTTCTTTACCATAGGAAGAATCATTGTTTTTAATTGTCCCTTTGTAATTTTCCTCTTTTATTTTTTATTTGTGTCATGTCACATCAAGGATGATGCTTTCTCAAGGGGAGGAGAATGTAATTCCCCACTTTTTCTCCCTTAACTGATGTAGTGAGGATTCCACCTTCTCACCTGGTTGTTAATGCAAGAGTGTAGTCCTCCAGTTTCTCAGATGTTCATGGAGGTATTGGATCAAAGTCATTTTATCTCATTGAAAATTTGAGGACCTCTATGGACACCAGCTTCCGCCCTAGCTATTTCTTTTCTTTTCCTTGCATTAGTTGGATAATAACAATAAGGAGATTAATAAACAAATTCAAACAAGATATATAGATTAATTAAATATTATTTAACTTGACGGAATCAAATAAATAAACGGAAATAGTTTACTACAAAAAAAATTTATTAGCAAGTAAACCAATATTTATATCTACATATATTAAATAAAATAATATTAAAAATGCATATATTTGCATTATGGGAAATGTTGTGGTGGGTATGGAGACTTGTCATAGGAGTAAAGGATCTTTAATTCCTTTGAGAAGTGGTTGATGGGAATAAGGATATTTTTCTTCCCTTCCACACAAATAATGATAGATAATTACTTTTGTTGGCTAAGAGTGTGAGACAACTCCTCCCCAATGTCCCTTTCTAACTTTATTCTTTCCTTGCATGAGAATACAAGAAATATTTTTAGATCCATAAGCCTTAATCGATATGAACCAAATTAACGTGATGGTTTGGGAGTGGTTGGATAGTTTTAGCGACATCAAAAGTCAAATATCAACCCTTTTACCGTCCTAGGAATTTTTTTTCTCTTCCTACTCTAGTTTGTCTTCTCTTTGGTTGGTTGTGTATTCCTATTGGATCTGGCCATGTGAGATGGGAGATTTACAGATGGGGGGTTGAAAGGGAGATTTTGTTGAAGCACTCTTTTCTATGCATATCGTTTGCACTCCTTCCTAGGCGCATACAACTGTAACCTTTATCTGAAGTCATTTCTCCTGCATGCTCGAGTGAATGTCCATTCTTGTTTAAAATACCCTATTTATCACTGTTGCATACATGCTACCAGAGGTGGACTGAGGAGGTTGGACACTAGTTGGTTACATGTGTGTATATAAATCCATTTTTCCTGGTCCTCCTGTGTAGATCCTGCAGTCGTAGCATTCCTGCAACCTCATATCTTTCAGGATCTTCATCAAATGGTTCTCTTGCCTCATGTATATGCTCCCACAATTTTTTTTTGTGGCCTTGTAGCTCCTGCTTCCATAGCTGAAAAAATGTTATTTTCCCTCTTGCTTCGATGGATGATCTTGCCCTACTCTAACCATCCCATTTTGATGCAAGCTGCGAGTATGTTTGTAAAGTTGTGTAGTCTGGTTTTTTACTCCTATCTATCTTATTTATTTGGAGTTACCAAGTATTTTCCATAAACCCATTTTTTGTATATTACAGTCGTGGCAGTTTTTGAGACCACACTTATTCTAACTGATGCTTCTCATGGATTTTGGAGCTCCATGCCTATGTAATGTGGGAGTGAGTGTGTTTTTAGCACCCAACTAGTGGAAAAGATGATATTCGACCTGGGATGAGGTGTCCATGTGACTGGTAGAATCTAGAGAATCAGGCAAGACAAACCTACCATTACTAGAATTAAGAAAATTTAAAAATATCATGAAATAGAACTTTCCTTATGTTTCGTTGTTTTTTTTTAAGTATTTGACAAAACAGATAACGATGTGGGCCAAGGAGGATTACCTTTTTTGATGGTCACTTTAATGTTTGTTGCGTGCATTCTAAATTCTTGATCCAATGCTGACTGTGAGAGTTCCCTTTTGGCTAGGAGGCACTACCTTAAATACAAAACAAGACCAAAAAAGAGAGTTAAATAGTATATGACAGTGGACTTCCTAGTGTATGCTAGATCGAAGAAGTGTGATACTTCCTATAAGGCCATCAATCTAATGTTTATAAATCAATATAAAATAACTTAAACATGTAAATAAAAGAATCTAGTGTTAGCATTCTGATTTGGGTGCCTGAGATTACTATCAGCATGGATCTGATTAAGAACTAAAATTCTATGAAGGTAAAGGTTTTGGGTTGGGTTATGGATAGCGTGGGTGGTCTGCAGTTCATAGACAAAGTCTTGGTAAGGTTGGTTGAGGTAATTAGGTTGCTATTCTGGAATAATATTATCAAACAAAGAGATCGATGATAGTTTAGGTATGACTGATACTGGTTACTGTGGAAAGTATAAGGGAGTCAAGTTGAGGATTTTTGGGCTCTCTTCTATCTTGGAATAGAGATTTGGAAATGTCTTTGTTGGGGAGGACAAGGCAACTTGTCCAAAATAGGTGTGGTAAAGTTTTGAGTGAGGTTTAGGGTAGGCTAAGGGTTGATTTTTTAGGTTGGGGTGACAATCATAGTGACCAATATCGATTAAGGAGACTAATGTAGGTATAGGATGGACCAACCACGGTTAGGGTTAACCGGTGTTAGTGACTGTGGTGAACAGAAAGATGCTGTAGAACACATTTTGGGTCCTCTCTCTTATTAGACAAAGAGTTTGGAGGGTGTTTGTAAGGTCTACATGGGGGAGGAGGTTTTCGGATATGTTTTTGTGAATTTTAATTGGGGTGTTAGGGGGTGGTTGATAGAGAGAAAGTTGAGGTATAGATTTAGGTAAGAACACTGAATAGATTAAGATAAATAGAGACTACAACTGCAAGTGAAAGAGGAGAAACCAAATTACTTGGAGTTCAGAAGGATGCTAAATGCATGTAATCTTGGAGAGGTGATTGAAGATGCTAGTGACGGTTGATATGTGGAATGGTGCTCAATGTTATGGAAGTGCTTCCTGGAATACTACCATGAATGAAAATACCTCCTGACTAATCTTAGTGCTGGATATGGATGTCTAGATGTTTGAAAGGGCTTTGTTTCTTACTTACATGCAAATAAACTTCATTTCAAAAATAAAAAAAATGTTGCCAACCTCTCAAACAAGGTTACCAAACTAGTTATATGGTAACTGATGATGGTTTAGGGTGATCGGCATCGATTTAGGGTAGATCAGTGTCGGTTAAGGTGGAAAACCCTAGGTTTACTAAAAATACCACATGTTGGCAATCTTTTAGGGCATCTCTTTCTATCCTCATGGATCAAAATGGAATGTCACATTTTATTGAACGGGAATGTGGTTAGAGGGAGAATAGGTATGTGATTTTAGGGTTTCACTAAGTTTTAGTTCATTAAGGTAGGTAGGACTAAGTCTTAGTCAGTTATGGTGAGTGAATATTGAGTCCTAGTAAAAGGGAAACATGTTAAAAATAGGTTTGTGATGAGGTGTCTAGGTGAGGTGGTGGGGTGAGGTGGAAATTAGTTTTATTTAAGGTAATTAAATAATGAATATTGTGAGCATGGGTATTATTTTAATAGTAAATATTTAAATTAATATTAATGTGGGGTAAAACAGTCAAGGTTAAGTGAGCATGTTAAAGATGGTTATTCGAAATGGGACCAAGGAGAGTATGACCCAATTTTTGTGTCTAAATTTTTCCCCCTTTTTGTTGAGTATATTTTATTTGTAAGTGACGCTGAAAAAAACAAGAAGTGATTTCCCCATGTGTGGGTCAAGGTGATCCCCCTCAAACCAGGCACTGATGAGTTGAAATACATAATTGCTGAGTGGTTTGTTAAATGTATAGGTGGGGAAGATAGGTGGGGAAGGGTTTTATTTTTGAAGGAAAGGATGATCGTTAACTTGGGTAATAGGTAGTAGGCCAGGGTCCAAATCAAGTGATGGGTAATGATAATCAAATGCACACACACGTATAGATTACAACATGGTACCAGGTTGAAGAGCTTGCAAACACTACATCATCCAAGGTCAATAGGTTTATCCAAACAAGGGTGAAGTGAATAAGGTACCCAAGGTATAGGATATGGTCTGGAAACACAAATTTGGTCAGGTGCAGGATGTTTAGGTATGTTCTGGTACACCAAAGGTTTGGTCAGGATAAACGACATGATAATAGGCAAGGTATGGTTATTAGAATAAAACAACATAGGTAACAACATCCTAAGTTATACTGATTGCATAAGGTTAATGGTCACACCAAGTAGGTCGGGCTATGGAAAATAGGTCATGGTACAGGTAAGGCCAAGGTATAGGTAAAATAACAACTCCTAAGACACAACAAAAGGAGATGTAGGAATAGGTTGAGCTTGTAGGTATGGTTCAATGGGTGGCCAAAATGATAGAAGGTATAAGAAAGATGGAGTTAGGTCAAAGGAATTGTTAGGATTTAATGAGATATAGGGTTTTCTTAGCGTAAAAAATTTACATTGTCCAAGGTCATTTGGTTCATCCAAATAAGTGTTGTTGAGGTCTGGTATCCAGGGTAGAGGATACGGTCCAGAAACACAACTAGGTAAGATGCAAGAATGTGTAGGTATGTTCTGGTTCATCCCAAAAGTTTAAAGGGTTAAGGGTGGTTTCAATAAACATCATGACATTGACCCAAGGTAAGTTCACTAGGCTGAACAACACAGTTATCATCATTGCAAGATACAATGAGTGAGTGAATTGGACTGTCCACATGATAAATGTTTGGGTAGGGTAGGTTGTAGGTAAGGCCATGTGAGGGGCATAAAAATGCCACAATTGATGGTGAGGTTGGGTGATAAGTAATAAGGTCACAATCATGAGGTATTGGCAAGTCACCAGACAGGAGGAGCAGAGGAGACAGGTGAGCCAGACCTGGAGATCAGAGGGACTAATGATTGATGTTAGCATTTTTACGATGATTTTTGATAGATAACAACATGCATGCTCAAGATAGTGTGGTTGTATATGAGAGTTTTTAGATCTTTGATCATATATTGGCCTGCATGTCGAAGATGGTGAAGTTGTATATGAAATTATTTAGAGATTGATATTATTTTGTATCAGTGTATGTTGGATGTACACAAAATTTTATGATGAGATCGATGTTTCTAGATGATGTACTTGTATTGGAAAATTTTTATTGTTAGCTGTATATGGATGGAAACTAGGTGTTTTAGGAGTGGTTGAGTTAGGTGAAAGGCATGGTTAAAAGGTGGTTTATGATTTTGTTTTAATGTCCAAGTTATTGGTAAGATGGGAAATAAATGATGAGTTATATGTATGTTATAGTGTAGATTTAAAAAATATTTGATATGATGGGAATGTGAAATGATTGATTGGATTTTTTTATGATGTGATAACATGTTAGATATTTATGTTTGTATTAATTTCCAAGTGTTGTAGAAAATAAAAAATAAGATATAATATGAATAAGAAAATGGGGGAAAATAGGTTAGCGTAAAGAGTGGCCGAGCTACCCTCCAAGGGCCCCATGCCATAGGATTGCTACCAACATAGCCCTAGCAAAAAGGGGCCTCAGGCCGATGTAGTTCTCCCATAAGCTAGGGAGGAATATGGTGAGGATAAGTGAATGGGGTGTTAGGTTTTAGGCCAGTTGGGTACATCGTTATTTAGGTAGGTAAACAGGTAAGGGAAAAGGTCAGTCAAATGGGTGTGGGTAAATAGGTAGGGCTAGATGTTGGGTCAATTGCATGGGTAAAATAGGTAAGCTAAGATATCCAATCAAATAGGAGTGGGTAAACATGTAAAGTGGATTTTTTGTTATGGGTATGGATAAATCGGTAAGGAAAGAGGTCGGGTCAAATAGGTGTGGGAAAATGGTAAGGTGGATTGCGGGTCAATGGTATGGATAAATAGGTAGGATAAGATGTTGGTTCAAATAGGTGTGGGTAAATAGGTAAACTTAAATCTGGGTCACGGGTATGGGTAAAATAGGTAGGGTGGGATATGGGTTACATAGGTGTGTTGAATTCTTCGTCATGTATAGGAGAACCAATAGGTAATGAAGAAGTTGAAAGGTAAGAGGTGGTAGAAAGAACCACCTAATTGATAAGGTCCATAACGATTCCATATACCAAAGATTAGATGATGAACATGAGATCCTGAAGGTGTTACATTCTTGACTATTATAAAGGTGAAGGAAGTGACATGATCACAAAATGTCACATGTTGGGGCATATCCCTTGGGAGGGTAAGGAAATTTAGGATGAAAAATGTGATGAGGTGAGGATGGTTGGTTTCATGGTAAGATGAGTGTGAGGTAATATGTCAACATGAAAAGAGGTCCATGATAAAAAGGTCCAATTTTTCTTCTTTTTCATTTTTTGTTTTGATAGACTGATCGATGAAGGAAGTATATGTGGGGTGATTATATTATCTCCTTTAGGTATTCACAAAGCTGATCGATGTAGGAAGCTTCTGAATATTGTGGATAGTCTTCTTTTTATGATAGACTATGTACATGTATTAGTCTTTGCATAGCTATCCTTTGAGGGAGTAGTCTATTTATAGAAATGAGATACAAAGAAGAGATGTCCCTTTTGAGGGAAGGATCTCAATCCCATTTTGTTTTTGAGATTATTTTTCTTTGTGGACATTTAATTCATGGACAAGACTATAGAGGAAGTCTAGGCCCTTGTGTAGAAGACAAGATTGAAGCGTAGAGAATTTAACAATGAAGGCGGGGTTTGAAATGATGAAAAACCATGGGATTCCATCTTGGAGAATATGAAAATTATCCTTGATGATCATGCGATGAGTAGGTCCATGGTACTCATATTGAAGGTAGGATGAAAAAGGTTACGGGTAACCACATGATTATGATTTTATTTAGAGATCCTTCAAATGGGGAACATGTCAGGTGGATGATGCTCAAGGGATGAGAATTCAGTGGACAAAAGGTGATATAGGACTTGATTCAACAATAGAAAGGTTGAAGATGCAAGGCATGGAGGGGCTCTAGTTCAGGTTTACCTTCAAGTGAAGATACATGATAAGCACTGGATTCATAGGTATGAGTAGCGATATAGGGTCCAAGAAAATTACAAGAAGTTTTTCCCCATTTACTCAAGGTGGGTTCAGGTGGAAGAATTTATGTTGAACATTTTTTTTGGTATAAGAAGTCAAAGTCCCCAAAAATGTGTTCAGTGGGTGTGAATGGGAGGATATTTTTAGACCCTGATGTTGTTTATTCAATGGTCCTAGTGTAGGTATTGATATAGGCTAATCGAGGTGAAGAGGTAGGTGTTGGGATAGGTGAAGGTAAGGTAGAAGGGCTATCAATTTTTGGTTGTAACGGAATGGTTGTGTCCATTATGTTAGTTTCAAAGGTTGGGTGAGAAAGGGGTATGTTATGTAGGTATGAAGGTATATGCAGAAAAATAGGTAAAGGGTGTAGTTGGTTAGTTGGGAGAAAGGAATCCTCTCCTGAAATGTCATCCTCATTGAAAATATTATCAGGTGAATGGAGTTACAGACGAATGTTCATGAAGGACTTACACCCTTTCACATCATGCCCTAGAGAGTGGTGATATGCACATATTTTAGTGTCATTGAACCATTTTGGTTTATGTTTAACTGGATCATAAGGCTTAAGGGGAGGTAATCTGATAACATATGATTCTAATAGCATAATGAGAATCTTGCAATAATATCCTATCTAGGAGTCACAGTGAGAGGTAATGGTGGGTTTAGGTAAAGGGGCAGATGAATTTAATAAAAGAGGTGGAGTTTGAGGTTGGGTTTGTTTGGCTACCCTTCTGGTAGGTACTGAAAGTTATGGCTAAGTTGTTATGAGAAGTGGTATGGTTGTGACTTTCTTTACGTTAGAGTAATAGGGATTATGGTGGAGGTTGCACCTTTTTGGGTAAAAATGTAGGCATGATATTTGAGGTCATTGGTAAGATAGGTAGTGTGGATAATTTGGAAACCTAGTTTGCGATGGAGGCTGTCGGTTAAAGGGGAGGTGAATGGAATGTTTAGGGTGAAGAAGAAGGTGTGGGTTTCTGCCATCAGTACTAGGCTTGGTAATGTGGTAGATGGACCAAAGTTGAAGGTTGTGGGCCTAAAATTGAGGATAAAAGGTGAACGTGAAAGTGTAGTTGTAGGGGATGTAAAGTTAAGACACTTGGAAGGTTGAGCTTCTCTCTTTGGCTAATTCATCAGGGAAGAAGGGTGTGGGCCTAAAATAGATGGCAGAGGTGAACGTGAAAGTGAAGGTGTTATTGGGATAGGATACCTAAAGGGTCAAACCTTCCTTTTAGGTGGGTTAGCTATGGCAGAAGCATACGAGCTTAATATTGGTGAGGGAGATGAAGGTGAAGGTGAAGGTATAGGAGATATCAGAGATGTGGGTAGAGTGCTGGGTGAAGGTAATGGTGATGGAGGTATTAGTGAGGATGAGGTTGACATGACCGATTTAGGTTTTTTAGTCTTGGTAAATTTGTAAATTGTTGGGTAGGTTGTCGAGGTGTAGGTAATAGAAGCCAACATTTGGGTAGAAATGAGGATTCTAAGGCTCCCCTAGAGGGTAGGGTAATCAAAATATTTCAGTTGATCCACCAAAAAAGAGGGTTTTTTTGAGGTAGAGGAAGATAATGACAACTTGAAGGTGATCCCTGATGCTTATGCAACAGGGAAGGCCTCAATTTCTGACTTTATCTGTAAAAGCAAGGTAAAAAGAGTGACTAGGTTTTGAAAATCCCTTGGAGTAGAATTGCCATCAGGGGGACTCAAGAAAAGTAGCTCTTTTATGGGTGTAGGATAGGGTGGAATAGGGAATGAAGATATAAAGGGGCCATCTTTAATTAGGGGAATAGGTTGAGTAGGTGGGGTAGGTTCTTCTACGGGTGAAAAGGATGGAAAGGTAGGTTTTTCTATAGGTAGGAGAATGGGTGAGGTTAACTTTGTTGAGGGTAGAGGGACAAATAGCGTTGAGTCTTATATGGGGGGAAAGAGTGAGTAAGGTGGGTTCTCCTTTAGGTAGAGTAGTGGGTAAGGTAAGGTTAATTATGGGTGAAGGAGTGGTCAAGGAAGGATATTCTGAGGGTAAAAAGGTACATAAAATAGACAAGGTGGGTTTCTTCATAAGTAGAGGAGTAGGTAGGGTAGGTACCTCGGTTGGTGAAACAATGGGTAAGCTCTTCCCTTATGTGGATAGAGGAGTGGATAAGGTAGGCTTGACTATAGGTGGAAAATGAGTAAGGTATCCTCCATTATGGTGTGAAGGAGCAGATAAGGTAGTTGCGGTTGTAGGTAGAGGGGTAGATAAAATAATGGGTAGTGTCATCTCCTCCTTGGGTAGAGGGGTTGCTAAGGTAGGTCCAGTTGTAGGTAGAGGGATAGGTATGGTAGGCAACTTGGAAGGTGAATCACTCAGTAAGGTTTTCTCCTCTGTGGGTGGAGGAGTGGATAAGGTTGGCTTGACTATAAGTGGGAAAATGGGTAAGGTATCCTCCTTGTGGAGCATAGGAGAAGATAAGCTAGGATCCCCCATGAGTAGAGGGTTTGATGGGTCATTGATACTATAGTTCGTAATAGACTCCTCCTCGAGTAATGGAGAAGAGGATGAAAGTTCTTGTATGGGAAAAGGAGTTTGTTCACGAAGTTCTTCAATAGGGTCCGTAGGCAGATATGGTGCAAAGGCAATGGGTAAGATACCAAAAATGGGGGAGAAGGAATTTTCCTCCTTAAGAAGAGGAGTTGATGAAGCAGGTCTAGTTGTAGGTAGGGAGGTAGGTGAGGTTGTCGGCTTGGTAGGAGAAATCGTGGGTAAGGTCTTCCTAATCGCGAGTAAAGGGGTTCAAACAAGAATTTCCTTAGTAGATGAAATAAGGGGAAATTCATACAAGGGGACAATTACGGGGTCATACATGGCATGAACATTGTGAACCTTGGTGTAAACAAGAGGGGCTTCGCCAATCTAGTTTGATGAAGTGGTATGATTTGGAGAGGTTTAATGAAGATATGAAGGTTCTGAGTTGTTGGCACAAGATCTCTATTATCCAACATTGTTTGGATAATTTCATTGAATGTTTTATAGTTGGATCTTCTATGTCCCCTAACTCGATGATAGGTACAGAAGTCATGTTTTTTATACTATGCTGAGCAATGGTGAGACATACCACGATTATCTTGTGATTTAATAGGTGGAAGGGTGATAACTCCAGCTTCTAAAATCTTCTCTAGCACATGGGGATAGGGTTCTCCTATAGGGGTATACCATCATTTTTCATCTAGTTGGGTAAGGCCTCCTGAGGTGAAATGGGTGTGATGAGAAGAATAGGGACATAGGTGGTGTAGTAGTGTATGGTTACGCAGGATGTAGAAATTACGATGGGGGTACATAGGTAGGAAAGGAGGGATAACCTCCTGAATATGACATTGAGGCTATAGGTTGTGTGTGAGGAAGGGTATAGGGGGGAGGAATTTGTGTAAAGTTCTCCGTGGAAGTAGGTGTAAGGGAACATGGTATAGGTACGACTGAATATTGAAAAGGGTCATAAGAGGCTAATACAACTGGCGCCTGTGTGTATGTGGGTATATAAGGAGGTGATGAAGATGGGATACCAATGAAAGGGAGCATGGATGAAGGCACGAAAGATTTAAATGGAAGGTTATATTCTAAATATGGAAGATTTATTATGTGGGTAAGTGGTTGGGATGCGGGGGTAAGTAATAGTAGGGTAGTCCTAGTTGGGTAATTGGTGAGGTAGCATTGTAATGCCTAACAGTTGTGATCGTGGAACCTAGTGAAATCCTCATCACCTATGGGTATGGGTATGGTGGAATTAGGGTACATAAGTGTGAGCATGGGATGCCGGCAATGGGTTAGGTGGGAGTGGTTGAAGACTAGTGTTAGCTCAGATATGGGTTAAGAATATGAGGGTGCTGGTATATTTATTGGTCTTCCCTCTATGAATGTCATAGGATAAATAGAAGATTAAAAAGGATAGGTTCTGGTAGATTAATTTGGTTAAAGTTTCAATAAAAAATAAAAATAGGGTAACCGACACTACTTAAGGTGACTGATGACATTTATATAGAGACCGATGATGGTTAAAGTAACTAATACCGGTCACTATAAAAGACTACCAGTTTTAAGCAAATGAAATATCAGAATTTTAGGTGATATGATGGTGTCTTGAGGACCAAAAGAGTAGCAATGAATATATGATGAAGCTTATTTCATGTAAAATAACCAAAATAGTTAGAAGAAGGCACCAGTTAGGTAAACCGACGGTGGTCAGATGTAAAATTGAGGACATATGGAAATGAGGAGAAATGAATAAAAAAGGATGTTGTGAATTAAAAATATATAATGGATCAGACCAGAAGTCTGAGAATGACTAGATAAGGTCCTGACACACTCAGAAATAACCAGAATATTCTATCTATGATGGGGAGTGTGAAAGGAATAATAAATAATGGAGAATCATAACTCACACCTCAAAACAAAAATCAAGAACAAAGCTAACAACAAACATAATCCTTAAAGTTAATTTATGTTTTTTTTAACTTATGTTATTTAGACTGACTTGTGAATTTAGAACAAATCTTTTGATTGGGAAGGCTTCTTACGAAGAAGGAAATTCTAAAGGTGAGGTTTTAGGTTATGTTTTGGTGGGGGTGGGCTATTCTCTGATGTGGTAGTGGACAAAGATAACTAGTTGGGTGCCCACTGTCAATCCTCTTATTGTGTGATTGTTGACAGTTTCTTCCGGGTGGGATATTGTTTAAGAATATGTGTAAATTCCAATTTGTGCAGTTTGGAAAAGATAGAAAGAGACAGAATGTGCTTTCTAGGATTCAGTTATGTCAACCATCAGTTGGGCATGACTTACAACATATAGGTTGACCTCATTTTTAAATGTGAGCTAAAATGCAACATACAAGGATGAAATGCAAAAAAATTTAAACCCAAATCCACAAATTATATTCAATGAAGCAAATGATGAATACGTCAAGAATGTGCTCTTTCACTACTTTGCAAATTCAAGAAGGAACAATTATTTAATTTTAAGAACCAAATTATAAATGTCATTTAGAATATTAGAAGAATACAATATTACTAGGGAGAAGATAAAATGTGTATTTTTTAAAATTAAAGAAACACATAAGAAAGTTTTCCCCTGTATGAATAAATTGAAATGAACCCAAGAGAGGGTACCACATGGTGCCCCAAAATGTTTCACCATTTTCTTTAAGGATTTTACGAAATAGATAAGGGTGTGGGCCAAGGAGGAATACCTATTGTGATGGTTGGTTTAAAGGTCATTGTGTGCATTCTTAATTCTTGATCCAATGTTGACTGTGAGAGATTCCTTTTGGCTAAGAGGGACTACCTGAAATACAAAACAAGACCAAAAAAGAGAGTTAAATAGTATATGACAGTGAATGGTCTCACGTATCCTAGATCTGAGAAGTGTGATACTTCTTAGAAGGCCGTCAATCCACTGTTTATAAATATATATAAAATAACTTAAACATGTAAATAAAATAATCTAGTGTTAGCATTCTTATTTGAGCACCTCAAATTACTATCAATGTCGATCCTATTAATTACTAAAATGCTATGCAGGTAAAGGTTTTGGGTTCGGCTACGGATAGTGCAGGTGGTCTATAGGTCACATACAAAGTCTTGGTAAGGTTGGGTGAGATTTTGGGTTATTTTGGGTGAGGTAATTAGATTGTTAGTCTGGAACAATATTATCAGACATAAAGACAGATGTCAGTCAGGGTGCCCAATGTCGATTTAGGTATGAAGGATACTGGTTACTATGGAAAGTGGCATGGAGTTAGGTGGATGGTGTTTGACCTCTATTCTGTCTTGGAACTAAGATTTGGAAAGGTATCTGTCGGGGAGGGTGAGGGGACATGACAAAAGTAGGTGTGGTAAGGTTTTAAGTGAGGTTTGGGGTAGGATAAGGGTTGATTTGTTAGGTTGGATTGACACTCAAAGTGACCGATATCGATTAAGGATATCGATGTCAGTATAGGATAAACCGACCATGGTTAGGGTTAATCAGTGTTGTTTACTGTGGGGAACTGGAAGATGTTATAGAACAAGTTTTGGGTCCTCTCTATGATTGCACAGAGTTTGGAGGTTGTTTGTAAGGTCTACATGGGGGAATCGGTTTTGGGATAGGTTTTTGTAAAGTTTAAATGGGTTGTGAGGGGGTGGTTGATAGAGAGAAAGATATGGGATGGATTTAGGTAAGAAAAATGAATAGATGAAGGAAAATAGAGAATACAATTGCAAGTGACAGAAGAGAAACAAAATTACTTGGAGTTCAGAAGGATTCTAAATCCCTATAGTGGTGAAGAGGTGATTGAAGGTACTGGTAAAATTTGATCTGTGGAATGGTGCTCAATTCTATGACAGTGCTTCCTGGAATGCTACCATGAATTGCAAATACCTCCTTATTAGTCTTGGTGTTGGATATGGTTGTCTGGACATTCGAAAGTGCTTTGGTTCTTGCGTACATGAAGATATCCTTCATTCCAAAACTCAAAAAATATTTCTAACATCTCAAATAAGGTTACCAAACTGGTTGTATGGTAACCAAAAAGGGTTTAGGGTGACCAACATCGGTTTAAGGTTGACCGACGTCGATTAAGGTGGGAAATCCTAGGTTTAGTTAAAATGCCAAATCTTGGCAATCCTTTAGGCCATCTTTATCTATCATCATGGATCAAAATGGAATGTCATGATTTAATGAGCAGGAATGTGGTTATAGGTAGAATATGCATGTTATTGTAAGGTTTCACTAAGTCTTGTTTCATTAAGGTAGGTAGGACAAAGTCTTAGTCAATTATGGTGAGTGAATATTGAGTCCTACTAAAATAGAAACATGTTAGGAATAGGTTTGTGATGAGATGTCTAGGTGAGGTGGTAGGGTGAGGTGTCTAAGTGAGGTTGAAATTAGTTTTTAGGTAATTAAATAATTAATATTGTCAGCATGGATATTACTATAACTGTAAATAATTAAATCAATATTAATGTGGGCTATAAGGGTCATTGTTAGGTGAGCATGTTTAAGTTGGTTATTCAAAAAGGGAGCCAGGGGGAGTGTGACCCCAATTTTAGCATCTACACCTTTCCTTGAAATCAGTTTGTCTCTACTGCTTTGTTGTGGGTTTTGGTGCCATGCGGAAAATACCTCCTTTCCTCTTGTAATCTTCTTGTTTTGGATTTAATCATTGTCAGTGTTAAAGTGGATAGTGTAGATTTATTTTCCTCCTGCGCTAATTGTTGCATTTTCATGCTGAAGTAAATTACCTCCTACCATTATTAACTACATTTCTGTGATTGAGTAACAAGGTTTTTAAGATTTTTATAGCTAGAAAATTTTGTCGTGAAAGCAATCTTGTTGTATCTATAAACTTCTTTCTCTTCATACGATCTTACTGTCTAGATTTGATTTTCTTCCGGGTATGTTGAGCACAGTTCCCATGGGTTATGACAACTTTACTTTAACGACCAGCCACTAGATTGAACCAATCCAGGTTGCGAGAGAGAATATAGTTTTATAGATACTTAATCACCGTTTTGGGTTATGGCAATAATTACTTAATGTCAATTGTCTATTTGATGTGCCCAACCTTGAGTGGTGAATTTTTTAATGTCCATTGGATCTCCATGTCATCATTCCTCGCACTAAGTAATGGCCCCTTCAATTTTAATCCATCTCACAGGTTTACAAAACTTATGTGTGGTTGACTTCAGTGGTTATGTTTATGCTTAGAGGGAGTATCTTGGCTAAGGTACCCGGATTACTAATTGTTTTACACCTTGAGTACTGCTACATAATTTTTTATGATGCTAGATGTATACCCTATTTTCTTGTTGATCATCGGTGTATGTCCAAAACATTTAAGGTTTTCCTAAAGAGGCACTTTGACCATGTTTTATGAAGCTTGAACCATAACGAAAAATTTTGTCACCGAGATTTGAAGTTGCATGCGTGTATTTATGGATAGTACTCTTTTATTTTCAGAATTACCTTGTCTTAATTTTAATTCATGATGACTCTTGGTGGTATATATAATGGTGTATCTAGCTGATTATATTGACATTTGGATGATGTATGTATGTTGATATCTTGTTGACTTAGGATAGACTTGTTAATATCATTAGGGATATTTGGGGGTATTTATATATAGATGCATTGTTGATTTATATTTGAATTTGATGCTAAGATAATGGCTTTTGGTGATACATCTAAATGCAATTTTCTTTTTAAATCGGTTTGACTATGTTAACGAAGGGTAATTTAAAAAAACTTGTGATGGAAAGGTGTTTATCCACTTGTTTTAAACCAAAACTATAGACTTATAGACAAGGTTTTAAAATCCCTAGTGTTGTAAAACATGGATTGATGTTTAAAATGTTAACTTGTATTGCAGAACTCTCTTTTACTCTCGATTGTCATTACTAGCCTATAAGAGCAGTGGCCTCTTCTTAAATGATTTTGAAATTCCTTGGAGTTATTGGCCAAAAATAGTAATTATTTTATTTCATTTTTAAACAATGTTGAGTGGTGGTCATGTATTAGATTTCCATCATATAATCTATATGATTACATGTTTACAATTTTAATACACTCAACCTTTCCTGTTAACCGTTGAATCCCATGTTTCCTCCTAGATTATTTGTTCAATTTTTTCATTTTAGAAATTTTATTATCATAGCATGTGCTTTAAGGTACCTTTTTTATGATTTTAGATTGTTGGTTTGAATATCACTTGTCATTCTTATAACCTAATAATTTATTCGATGGACACCACGTTACACTAGACTGTTGTTTCTAACTTATCAGAATAATGGTCCCTTCTCAAATGATTGTTATATTTTTGTTTTTTTTTAGACAATGTTCATAACTGAAGTATAAGGCTTTCTTCTTAGTTATTTTTATTTAACTTAAGGGGTCATTAGTATTTAGATTTGTTAGGGCATTAGGTGTGATTACACAACATTGGACCATCTCTCAAGCTGTGGGACTTTTGGACTTGAGATGGCCCTCTAGAGAAGGTTGGTTCCTGCTTCCATAAACTACTTTCCATAAGCTAATTTAGTGCAGGAAAAATATTATCTATCATAATCTAACCATTCCAAGGAGACAGGGAGAGGGAAAGACAGTGAAGGAGAGCCTACGCTTAGTGGTGATACACCAGAAAAAAATTTTGCGAGAAACTCTGCTGAGGGAGGATGAAACGGGGGGTAAAAAGTGATGAGGAAGGTCAGAAAAAAGTGACATAGACCATTATCTAAATCCTCCATCGGAAACTCCACAAAGCATGAAATCATACACCTGAAAACATGAAATACATACACAGGAAACAATCATGAAATGGAGAGGCCTAGAGAAACAACAAAATAAGAGAAATGATTGAAGAACACCACAAAAACATGATTTTTTATCTCTATGAGGTGCACAGACCATTACATGGATACTCAGAAGCATAAAATACCACTTGCTAGGCCTAAGAGAAGTCTTAGAGCTCAAATGGAGTGAGGAAATAAATTTTACAGAGTTTCCCCACACCCAGAATATCTCTCCTCTCAAATGAGAAGTGTTTACATTATATAGATGATGAAAACCAGAGTGAAAGAAGAGAAATTCAATTTTTCTATTAAAGATCAATCACCAACCATTAATTCCCTACAAATCCACCTATGATCTATGAATTTTGGTTCCCCATGTCTGTTTGGCATGTTGGAGAAGGAAGTAGGGTGGATCAAATCAAATCAGATCTGGTTGTTGAAGCAATCGGATCATACATTAATGGCATGAAATAATTTTTTATAAGTTTTAGCCATCCAAGCAAGCTCAAAATAATATTTTTATGCTTCCATGGCATAGAGGAGGTCGAGATCTTTCCAACGGTACCAAACGTTTTGAATTTCGAGCACTAGATCGAAAGATATGCCCATTTGAATATTTGAATCGAATCTGTACAAAAATGGAAAAAAAACAAAATTTGTAAAGCAGATCCGTAGGCACGAAACTCCCCACAGCCCTGCAAGCCCAAAATTAACTTTTTCCCAAATTCCCTTGCAAGCCCACAACCTTATCTTTTTCGTTTGGTGGGAAAAACTCCTCGAGCTTGCAGGCCCACACTTGCAAACTGCGCTTTTATGGGAGTTGGAAAAAAAGCAAAAAAAATCCCGCAGCCCCACAACTTTTCATTTCCTAAAAGTCATCTTCGGGCCCACCGGCCTACATTTTCCACTTTGGCAAAAAGTCTTCCCCAGGCCCACTAGCCCGATTTTGGCAAAAAATCCTTCCAAGGCTCACCTTCCTACATGTAATTTAGGCCTGACACGTGGCGCCTTCCGCGCTTTGACCTAAAACATGGCCATGTGTAGAGCTAGCACATGTTTGGGGACCTCTTTTGGATTTTTCCTTTGAAGTTGCGTTGAAGAGACACGTGGCTCCTTCCACGGCTTTTCTCCGTTTCTTTGTGTTTTGGCTAAGTCCCTTTTGTTTAGCAGGGTCATATGTTTGAACCTAGACACATGGAGGCTTAGCGCGTATTGGGAGTCTGCTTCCGGATTTTGATTTTAAAGTTACGTAGATGAGAAGCGTAGAAGCATCTGTTGATCATTTTATACTTAGCTAATTTAGGCCTGCTCTGCCCCATTCTTTGACTCTGAGCATGTGGCAAACCCATGCTCATTTGGGAACCCACTCTTGATTCTTCCTTTGAATTTGCACTGAGATGACACGTGGAGGCTTCCACCGGTTATTTTATACTTAAGTGATTAAACATCTGACTTTGTCCCCTTTTCAGACCTAGGGCACGTGGAAGCTTTGCGCTCATTTGGGGTCCCTGCTTTGGATTCTACCCTTGGAATTGCGCTGATGAGACACGAGGAAGATTCCACCAACAGTATTATACTTAAACGATTAAATGGATGGCTCTATCCCTCTTTTGGACAAGGGACACGTGGAGGCTTGGCACTAATTTGGGACTGGCCTTTGGGCTGCACCTTTGAAGTTGCATTGTTGAGGCACGTGGCTCTTTCCGCTGACCTTATACTTTTCGATGGTCGATTCAACCTTTTGAGGTTTTGACCAATTGGAGGGTTGGCGCTCATTTGGAAATTCACTGTGGATGTGCCTTTTGGAATTGCATCAAGCTGACACATGGCACCTTCCACAAGTCTTTTGTTCAGCCCCAAGTCGACTTATATGTGGCTATGTCTGAAAACTTTGAGCCTTTCCCCATTTTAGTTATGTGAGCCTCTTGCCTCCTTCGATGTTATTTGATCCTTCACCAACCCTACTCCTCCATTAGAGAGTCTTTTCTGTAACTTGACTATTTGATTTGAAATGTGGGCTCACAGTACTGAGCTGACCCTTCGATTAGCTCTTGTGCAGGGTCGTGTTTGATCAATATTTCTCGCAGAAAATTTGGGATAACAGTTTGGTGACTCACGAGCACATCTTCCTACTAGATGAAGAGACAAGTAGC
Organism: Taxus chinensis; assembly: GCA_019776745.2. Taxonomy (NCBI): domain Eukaryota; kingdom Viridiplantae; phylum Streptophyta; class Pinopsida; order Cupressales; family Taxaceae; genus Taxus; species Taxus chinensis. Next base: position 705,508,996 of record CM034154.1, read on the forward strand.
CTTGAAGCTTCTATTGCACATTGAGTCGTGAATAGGATCCTAGTACTCATCTTGTCCCTAAAAATGTGAGCCCAACTACTTGTTCTTGGTAACCCTGAACTTGCCTCATCGTCTGTACTCTCAATTTTTGTAAGGAAACCTTAAAGATGAGGTTTCTGAGAGTAGAAAATTGTATGACCTGGGGCTTTCACCTGTCCTTGAATGGACTGCCTCGAAAAATATTTTAGTTTCTCTGCATTTGTTTCATTTTGAAATTAGTAACTGTTATAGTAAACTAAGGGACTCTTTGTCGTGAATATTGAAGGGCCTAGTCCATGGACCTCTGGAGAAATACGAAACAAAACCTATATACAAAGATTAAATCATATATGCCTCAAATGAGACATGCAGAGTGTGTAAAAGCACTTTTTCTGCTAAAAACAAACCTACTCCTACTCCTACACTAACCATAACAAAGAAAGCTAAACAAATCCTTCTACAAGCAGGTAGAAATAGCTTCCCTTCTTTAAAAAGGGCAGCCATACAAATGATCTAAAATTGAATATGGCTACTTGTATGAGTGAAAATAATACTATAAGATGATCCTCCACCCATATCATCAAGGTATCAACATCAGTCAAAAATACCTCTTCAATTTTATTGGAATAGGACTTATAGAGGTGCCAATGGTGACCTTTGGTGCTTTGATACTCATCCTTATGCCCTGAAGTGGCCATGAGTGGTTTTGGCTTCTCCCTTGGCTCCAATGAAGCCAAGTACCTGATTGGGCATGGTCTAGTCTTTGAATGTGCCCCTTGCTTTGAATTTAAACTCCAAGAATGGATTTTTCCTGCTGACCTTCCTAGATGGATTGCGTGAGATAGATGATGACATCCTCTTTCCCTTTCCCTTACTTCTCTTGTGAAGAACATGGAAGATTCTTATCTTCCAACATTTGTTCCAAAGGGTTGTCTTGAAGTGCAGGATGTTGTCCTTGAATTCTCTCCTTCATGGTAGTACGCTCATGTGCTTGGAGGGTGGATGATGGAGTAGAAAATGATGTGATCTCCATGGGTTCCTCTCCATCAAAGAAATCCTCCAAGTCAGACAGATAATCTGCCTCCTTGTTGTCCTGTTGCATGTGCTCAACCTCCTCCATGGTGTCTTCCTGATCTAAAACTTTCTCACCATGGTTATCCTCTTCTACATTAGAGCTTGAAGGGGAGGAAGTGGGGGGAAGAACTGAAGGTTCTTCTATGGCCTTCTCTGTACTTGAAAACTCTTGAACTATATGGTTCTCTTCCATATGCTCCCTTTTAAATGGACTTGGAGTTGATTGTTCTTATTTCTTGATGATTGATTGTGTAGTTTGGATTAGATCAGCATCCTCTTCAGAAAAAGTGTCATTATGGACACTGCATTCAGAGAAAATAGGTTAGTGATATTCTTCTTGTTGTTCTTGTTCTTCTTCTGCTACAACTTCATCCTTAGCCACCAATGGCTCTTTAACCTTGACCTCCTTTTTTGGCTTAACCATCAAGGGGATCTTTGTAACCCAAAATCTAGTAGCCTAAATCTTCAGATTTTCTATCATTTCTTCTCTGTTGGGTTCTTCTTCTTGCTTCCCTTGGCTATTTGTCTAATTTTCATCTTCCCAACATGGATTTGGGGATGCAGGAGGAGTAGTAGGTTGAGATTCAACCACTTTTTCTATTGTTTGTGGTGTAGAGGGAAGTGGAACTTCTTGTTTGTTTGGAGGGGATGACTTCTTGGAAGGTAAAAGGGCATAAGAATTGAGATGAGATGGAAGAGTAGGAGATGAAGAAGGGAAAACAACATTTGGGGAAGCAAATGAAGGGCTTGACTCTTGCCCATGTTGAAATGATAAAGTTTTAAGAAGAGAAAATGAAGGACAAAGGAGTTGGTGATTGACTTACCCATTGACAAGGTTGTCTTGCACTTTACTCATATGCCTCAATATCCTCAATCCACTATGCAAGTTGAGGCAGTATTTCAACCATGAAGTCAACCTTCTTCTTAAGGATGTAATGTTTTGGCATAGGGCCGACCCATAGACAAGGTTCCCTATAGCCAATTTTAAACACTTTCATCTAAGCTATGGCCCTTGATTGTACCATGTGTTCCTCCATTATCAGAGTCTCCATGTAGAAATTAGCTTCTTTAGGTGTGGAACTACCTCCAAAATCTATATATCCATGCTCTGTAACAACTATATTTTTTGGAAAATGACCTTGAACTGATTTGAATTTGGCTCAGCTAGATATCCATAGAGTTGATTTTCATTGTGAAACCTTTTTGGAGGTTTCTTGAAGTAACTTGGAGATGGATCTCCATAGCACTACTTCTACACGTGTGAATTCTAAGATGGAAATGAAATCATGATTGCACAAATTCATGGAATTGAAGGAAATGGGAGATGTGGAAAGGAATATGAATGAAAATGGATGGGAAGAATGTTTGCAACTTCAGAGATTGAGTTGTTGACCAGATTGAGTCACTAGATGGAGTCACCAGATATGTTTTACATATGCCTCAAAAGGATGAATCTCACCAAGAACACATCAACTTGTTGAAACGAAGTTGTAAGTACTTCAGACCAGTCCCACCGGGTGTGACAAAACTATTGTGTGGTTGCACGGTAGCTTAAGATTTGTTGTTTTATAATGAGACACCTTGGAAAAATGGAAAAAATATAACCTCAATGTCCCATCGGGCATGCCAAAACTAATAGTGAAAAATCACAGCACTCCGAATGGCCTTAGATTTGAGTGGGGCATTTGGTGTGATTACACAACATTGGACCATCTCTCAAGGTGTGAGACTTCCGAATTTGAGATGGCCCTCCATAGAAGGCTAGTTCCTGCTTCCTAAAATACCTGCCACAAGCTACTCTAGTGCAGGATAAAATCTATCTATCCTAATCTAACCATTCCAAGGAGACATGGAGAGAGAGAGAGAGAGTGAAGGAGAGCAAAAACTAAGCCGTGGTACACTAGAAAAGGAAGTTGTGAGATACTTTGCTAAGGGAGGATCAAATGGGCGGAAAAGGAGATGAGGGAGGTCAAACATAAGTTACATAGACCCAAATCCAAATCCGCCATTGAAACTCCACGAAGCAAGACATCTTATACCTGCAAACGTGAAATAAATGCACTAGAAACAAAAATGAAATGGAGAGGCATAGAGAAACAAAAAAAATGAGAAAGGGTTGAAGAACACCACAAAAAAACAATTTTATTTCTCTATGAGGTGCACAGACCATTACATGGATGCTCAGAAGCATAAAATCTTCTTGCTAGGTGTAAGAGAAGGCTTACAACTCAAATTGAGATAGGAAACAAATTTTACAGAGTTTCCCCACACCTAGAATGTCTCCCCTCTCAAATGAGAAGTGTTTACAATATATAGACAATGAAAACTAGAGTGAAAGAAGAGAAAATCGATTATGATCTTAAAGCTCAACCACCAACAATTAATTCCCTTTAAATCCACCTACAATTTGTCAATTCTGGCTCCCCATGTCTGTTTGGCATGTTGCAGAAGGAAACAAGGAAGATCAAATCAAATCTGATCTAGTTGTTGAAGTAATCAGATCATACATTAATGGCATGAAATATGTTTTACTAATTTTCACCAATCAAATCCCACTAAAAATAATATTTTATGCTTCCATGATGTAGAGGAGGTCAAGATCTTTCCAACGGTACAAAAATTTGTTAAATTTCTAGCAATGGATCGAAAGATATGCCCATTTGAATATTTGAATCGAATTTGTACAAAAATGGCAAAAAACCAGTTTTCAAAAATGAATCCATGGACTTGAAATTCACTTTGCACCTTTTGCAAAAAAATTACAAAAGTGTAAAAACTTCCCACAGGCCAACAAGCTTGAAATTCACTTTTTCCCAAAAGCCCCTGCAAGCCCGGAACCTTCTCTTTTTCATTTGATGAAAAAACCTCCTCAGGATTGTGGGCCCGCACTTGCAAACTATGTTTTTATGGAAGTTACAAAAATTGAAAAAAAAAACCTCCCGTGGCCCCAAAAATTTTCATTTCCCAAAAGTCATCTTTGGGGCCACCGGCCAGCATTTTCCACTTTGGTGAAAAGTCTTCCTCAGGCCCGCTGGCTCGCTTTGGGAAAAAAAATCCTTCCAAGGCCTACCTCCCTGCATGTAATTTAGGCCTCACACCTGGCGCCTTCCACGCTTTGACCTGAGACATGGCCACGTGTAGATTTGGTGTCCATTTGGGGACCACTTTATACTTTTTCCTTCGAAGTTGCACTGAAGAGACACGTGGCTCCTTATGTGGCTTGGCTCCGTTTCTTTGTGTTTTGGCTAAGTCCCTTTTTTTTGGCGGGTTCATATGTCTAACCCTAGAAACGTAGAGGCTCAACATGCATTGGGAGACTGCCTCCAAATTTTACTTTTGAAGTTGTATAAAAGTGACACGTGGAGGCCTTCGCTGATCCTTCTTTACTTAGCCAATTTGGGCTTGCTCTACCCCATTCTTTGACTCTGAAAATGTAGCAAACCCACACTCATTGGGGAACCCACTCTTGATTCTTCCTTTGAAGTTTCACCGAGATGACACGTGGAGGCTTCTATCGGTTCTTTTATACTTAAGCGATTAAATAGCCAGATCTGTTCCCTTTTCAGACTTGGGACACGTGGAAGCTTCACACTAATTTGAGATCCCCACTTTTGATTTTTCCCTTGGAATTGTGTTGATGAGATACTTGGAAGCTTCTGCTAACACTCTTATACTTAGTCAATCAAACGACCCCACTATGTCCCTTTTTCAGACCTGGGACACATTGAGGCTTGGCACTAGTTTGGGACAAGCCTTTGAGTTGTGCCTTTGAAGTTGCACCATTGAGGCACGTGGCTCTTTCTATTGGCCTTATAATTTTTCAATGTCTGATTAAACCTTTTGAGGTTCTGACCACGTGGAGAGCTAGCGCTCATTTGGAAATTTGCTTTGGATGCACCTTTTGGAATTGCACTGGGCTGACATGTGGTTACTTCCGCAAGTTTGCTATTCGGCCCCCAAGTTGACCCGTATGCGGTTAAGTCTGAAAAAATTGATCCTTTCCCATTTTCCTTCCGTAATCCTCTGGCCTCCTTCGACATTGTTTGATCCTTCGCCGACCGTGTTGGCATATTTAATACATTGTTTATTGGTTAGTTTGGGTACAGGCGGTTACACCTCCTAACCATTTTCACTCTGTATTTATTCACCCCCTCGTACATTCAATAGATCATTCAGACATTATTTTATATTGCTCCTGTGCTAACATTGGTATCTGAGCACGTCGAGGTCGTGCGTGGAGGAAGAGAAGAAGAGCAGACTCCCGCGTGAGTTCCCTGTCCCATTTTTTGGAGTAAGCTTTTGCTGTGCGTGCCTGGTTGAGCGTGAAGGAAGAGCTGTGCGTGCATGAGGAGGCGAGGAGATTGTTGCCTATCCTATTTTTATTTTGCTGTTCCTTGTTGGTGTGTCCTCTGCCTGAGCATGGGAGAAGAAAGAAGACTGCAGGAGGAAGCAGTTAGTTGTGATACCATTTTTCTATTCATCCCTAAAACGCTGGAGAAGAGACTCAGATTCCTCTGCCTGTCCTGTCCGTTTTGACTGTGTTGTTCGTGGACTGTCCCACGTGGAAGGGAGGTGAATGAAGTGGTGTCAGAAGTGGGGTTTGAATCCACGCCCTCATTGGAGGACGGCAACAGATCTCTTCAATACAACACCAGAGGCAAACGATTCGCGGGAAGAAAACACGAGGACTTCTCGTGACCATCGAGACCACGGCAGATTTTCCTACCGTCGAAATCTCCCCGAGTTCAAATCGAGGAATTCGGATACGTTTGAAAAGAAGAGGTACAGAAGCTGCAGTGATAAGGAGAAGTCGCACAAGGAAGGAACAGAACGGTTATGACATTTATGATTTACCTTTCAACTCATTACTATTGATGTAGAAAGAGGTCTACGTAACTTTGAAGAGTCGCAGCACAACCGTGGAGGAAGAAGTAGTCTCATTGAGCCAAAGAGGGAGAAGAGAGCATGTGGCAATTACCACTGACCAATTTATAAGCACTGTGTGGAGTTTGACATGAGTGGCATCGACCACCGAAAACCCAGGTGTGCATTGGTAGACTCCTTCCCCCAACATCTTCTCAACTATTGTTCGCAGACCATGCAATACATTAGCAAGCGCATCGTACAAAAGATCAGGAGACATGTGGAATTTGTTTGAATCAAATTGGAACAAAACGAGATTAAGCCCCTTCATTCATTCATCAAATTTTATATCAAAGATGGACGCGAACAACCAGCCTATGATCCCATGCAACAGTCTGAGAGCATGAAAGTCATGCCCAGAGATGTTAGCAGCATTGCAAGCAACCATAGGGATGTGCCGCATTTGAGAGAACCGAAGAGCATCGGTATCTACTCTTAGCCAGTCTGCAAAACTTGCAATCCAAGGACATAATGGACTAAGTCTTGTTCGACATAATGGACTGAGAAGAGTTGTGTCGATCCAGATGACAAATGCGAGATTAAATGCCCTCAGGCACATCTGTGGTGCACCACACGAGATTTTGAGCTCACTTCTTCATCTATTTTTCTACAAACTAGAGCACATCTGTCATAGACATTCAAGAAAATCCAGGAAAAGTCCTTGTTGCAAGAAGCAAATAGGACATGTCATGACATAACAAGATGATGAATCTGGGGTAGATTTGTAAAAACAATATATTAAGGGGGGGAATGTTGGCATATTTAATACATTGTTTATTGGTTAGTTTGGGTATAGGGGGTTACACCTCCTAACCATTTTCGCTCTGTATTTATTCACCCCCTCATACATTCAATAGATCATTCATACATTATTTTATATTGCTCCTGTGCTAATAGACCGTACTCCTCCATTGTAGAGTCTTGCCTATAATCTGACTGTTGGATTTGAAATGTGCACTTGCAATACTGAGCCGACTCTTATATTATCTCCTGTGTAGTGTCATGTTTGATCATTCTTTCCTGGGGGAAAAATTTGGATGATAAGAGCTTTGATCCAATTCTTGGAATAAAATGTTTCCTTTCTTGATATTGTTAGATACTAGCTGATTGTTTCTTTGTGTAGTCTTATCTTTCTTAGTTCTCACAAACTGACTCAGGTTATTAATTGTTACAGATGTCTTATGTGAGTAGATGAGGGGAATAATTGTAGAATATTACATCAATCTTGGTTATGAAGTTGCGTCGTATGAATACTTTTTTTTTGTTGTAAAACTTTGGAAACGGTCCCATGGGAAATTTTCGAAGAGGGCTTGTGATCTAGTAATATGTATTGTGGAGTAATGTTATCTTAAACAACTAAAATAAAAACTTGTATTTACTATCGTGGAAGAATATAAAATGTGATTACCGTATTGTCATGAGTGGTTTTAATGGATTATAGGAATTTTTCAGAATAGTATAACGTTGCTTGATAAGTCTTGGTACTTTTTTTTCCCTTAGTCATAGTTTCTTGGAATTTTTCATCTCTTGTGTTTGTATGCCATGTCATATAACAATGATGCAACCATTTATAGTTATCACAAAGGAGTAATGGTAAAGTTTTCTCTTGACATAAAATTTTGTGTTGTAAACCCTTCTAGGACATAGTAACTATGTAATTCTAAGCATAATAAAATGGGTTGGATAATCCTTATCAAAGATAAAATTATATATATACATACATACATACATATATATATATATATATATATATATACATACATACATACATACATATACATATAAATATATATTATATATATATATACACACACATATTAATATCACATCTACATTAATTTATTTGTATGTATATATATATATATATACATATATATACATGAATAAATTAATGTAGATGTGATCTACTTGATAACATTTGAGCCCTTAAGTGATCAAAGAGGAAACTATCTTTTGTAATAAAAATATATACCTTGTTTTTGCCCAAGCTAAACTAATCAATATTATCCTTTTATGGTGAATTCTTAAACGATATTCAGGTGAAATCATTGATTATTTTTTTGAAGATAATAAGGTTATAATAAGTAGGAGGAAATTGATTAAGAAACCCTTCAATCTATCTCAACCGTTTGAAATGTAAATTTTTTTCCTTTGTCAAACTTAATCGAACAAACTCTAAATGAAGCTTTTAACCAATCTTGATAAATTTTTAGCCTCAATAAAAGACTGGTTAATAACCAATGAGACCCTGAAGTTATTTTTTTTTGACATGTTTCCCTTAACCCTTTCCTTTTTTCATAGTAATATTTCTTAAGTAATGTTAAACTTTCGATCCTTGCACAAAGAAGATTATTTTTCCAAACCTAAAACAATACTTTCCCTCAATTGGAGCTTGCGCTCTTCGCCTTGTAAAATGGAGATAGGAAAAAATCTTCAACAGCTTTAGTATGAATAAATAACCTTGTGAGAAATGGAAAATGCTCTTTTTAACTCAAACGAATTAAGAAATTTATCTAAATATAATTGATGACCCTCTTTTAGAAAACTTGGTCTTAAGATAATTAGTCAATAGTATAAAAGAAAGGAGTTCACCTTTGTAAAAAGTATTGTGTGAATCAAAAAATGAATCTTCTAGATCGTAAAGTCAAGTTTGAAAGAATTTTTTACAAATACATAACCTTAAAATATTTTATACCGTGAGATGTCCTTAACTATAACTATGTATTATATTTGGATTTCTACGTTCTGTCTTGTCGAAGAGAAAAATGAATTACTCATGCTTGGTGTTGTATTTTTCCTTGTTTCCTATGTGGTCAACATTGTGTGAAGATTATTGAGAGTCGGTTGTATCCCTTTTTGGTCTCCTATGTTGGTATGTAAACTCCAAGTAAGTGAAAAAAAATGTTATATGTATTTTACTGTGTTGTCTAGTGTGTGTGACATAGTGGGCATTACATATGGAAGGAAGAAGTATCTCTTTATTAATTAAAATGGAATTTGGCTCTAAATCACTTCAATTGTTCATCTTCCCTCACTTATTGCATGATTAGTAGGTGTGCTTTGACACCAGATAGTTGAGAACAACTTGATATTTCTTTCTAGATTGAATGATCCTCACTCCAACCATGACAATCCTTAGTACGGGTGCTAGTGTTTAGAAACTAATATCTCTTATCTCTAGTGTCATGCTTCGATGTAATCCCATGATGATGATTTTCCCTTATGTTTCTCTTTGCAAATATAATATCAAGTATAAACCTCTACACTTGGCCTTAGCAAAGTGTTAAACCTAATGTAAATTAAAACTCATGATTTATCCCATGGAAGAGCACTAAGCATGTTATGTAATTATGAAATGAGGGTTTGGACCATGAGTGGAAACCACATCGTGAGATACGTACCTATGAAACCTGTGAGTTTCAATCACCTTTCTCTTCACAAATATGGGTGTTATCTTGGAAATAATCCCTCTAGTTGTGCATAAGCTACAAGGTAGGCATAATTATTTTCCATAGTTATTATTTTGGTATGGTGTAGACCCTATTTTATGTTAATGGAAATTAGTCAAATTTGAACCTCTTATGAGAATTTGGGTGAATCACACATTAATACATTTTTCCTAGTGAGAAGGGTAGTCACTAGAAGGGTGTAAGGCTTATAAAAATTATAATTTCTTGTCACTTTGTAATGCACATATAATACATAAATTTCACAGTAATCATCCAAACTTGGTTAGGTGTGAAAGTGAATGCTAAGAAAAATAAAGATAGTTACTCTTAATAAATCCTTCTTATGATGTGAAAGTTGATGTGAATTCATCCACGTGAGAACAAGTGATTGATAAAATATAGTTTCCCATTTAAGTATTAAACCTAAAATGTGTATGGGTTAAGATAATTTGACTTAACAATCAAGTGATATATTGACATTCAAATAAATGAACCAAACCTAATTGAACCCTTTATAAGTTAAGTGTTAAACGAAAGTGATAAATTGTTGTCTTCGAATACCTCAAGTGACACGAAGGATTTGAAAGGTAGGGACATATGATTACTCTTATTTTGTCTTATGGTAGGGTGTAGAAACCCTCGAGTAAAAAAGAATGTAAAACATTGAGTGTCCTCTCATGATGTTGATGAAAAAAGGAGCTATGATGTATTGTTACCAATGATCTTAAATATTACCTTAGAAGAAATTCGAACACATAAAATTATTTAACTTTTGCATTTGAACCCTTTTTTCCCTTTTAGATAAATGTGTCCCTTAGTATGTAGTATTAGATTACCATATGCTTCTCATATGGTGTAATTTTTCCCCCATCCATGAATTCTTTTGAATTTAATAGATCCTGGATCCTGTCTTAAAGTTATTGGGGAAGGAAATAATAATTCCTATTCACCCAATGATTTAAATTGTTTCTTGGAAGGAATTTAGAATCATATAATTATTGGGTTGTCTTTTTATATGCATCCAGTACTTGATAGTCTAAGAGAAATGAAATGATAAGTTAGGTGCAAGGTCACCACTCCTTGTAGTCATGAATCCTTAAGTGTAAAATATGTGTCATTTGAAATTACAATTGTTATAAAACAATGCCAATAGTGAGACCAAAGTACGATGTAAGTGTAAACAGTATAAAAATTAATGAGATTTTAGTAAGGAATAATGTCATACTTGAAGTCAATATAACTTAATGATGCATTCTTATGTTGTAAAAAAGAGAGAGAGAATATGAATTGATATTAGTAAGATAAAATTTCAAGAAAACATAAGTTCTTAAATGTATATATCAAAATAACAATTTATGAAGTGAAAATGTTGAATTCACTTTAACAAGCTATTTAACCATATATACTATAATAGGAAAATAAAGGTACCGTGATAGAAGAATGTTTATGGGAAGAGGTATCTTGAATCTAAATCTCCCTTAAATCCTAATATTTCTTCCTTAACTTCACGTTAGGTTCCCTTTTGTAACAAGGGTAAAATTTAAACATCAATAAATGTTTGAGAAACAAAACCTTAACATAAGAATGAGATAATTAGGAAATTTTTATGCACTTTGAAAGATGGAACATAATTATTTAAGCTATAGAGATTATCGTAAGTGATAAAGAGCCGAATTAAGTGTTTGTATAGTATTTTTTTTTAGATTAGATAACTATTCGTATTATAAGTTCAATGTTAAATGAATTTAAGAATATGTAGATGGAATAAGGATAAATTATCCTTTCATGAAAAATTCTCTTGGAATTTTAATCGTACTAAGATGTAACCATGGTAATTCTGTGTTGTGAATTTTTCAATCCTTGGGTCCCTTTTATGGCTGGGTCATTGCTATTATTCATTCATTAGGGAAAGTCGGCATCGACATGTATATGGTGTTATCATGTTGTCTATGTGGGTCGATATTTTTTGTAAGAATCTTATGTGATGTTAAATTTATCTATTTGAGCCCATGTGGTGTTGGGCAATGAGCATTTAAAGTTTTAAAAAAAAAATATTCTGATATTTTTACTATTGTATTTGTGTGTCAAACTTGTGGGTGTTACATTTGGTATAAGAGGAAAGGTTCATAATTTTGAACCTCTGGGAAAGATTTGAGTTGTGATGGTTATACATGGTTGTGGAGGAGATTGGAAGAGTAATGTGGTATATTTTGTTAGGTGACCAACGTTGTAATTGTGATATTATGAATGCAAATGTTGGGCATGCCACTTAGTGTGTATTTGTTATCATGTTGATGTGCTTGTGATGACAGTATTCACTCTCCTTTTTATGGATTCAATGAGGATTTCACATGTGATGTGTCGCCTTGGTGTGTGTGAAAATAATTTTATTGTTGATTGTGGAGTGTTTGAGTGTCTTGTTATTCCGTGATATGTAGGTGTGTTTATGTGTTGCATGAAAAAATTGGTGTATAGTGAATTGGATTGTATCGTGATGTCACCACCATGTTGTGATGAATCATGTGTGTCATCATGTTGTACTGCAATTCAATATATTTTGTAATGTTATTCATTGTGTTCATCATACATATAATTAGTGTAATATGTGATGATTCATGTCGTGAATTATGGTTATATGGTAATCGTATAACCCCTATTGTATAGTACTTGCACTTTGGGTGCATTATGTGTAAACGTGATGTATTATAACCTATGAAAGTAATGATTTTGTTGTACCCTATAATTTCACTAGGAATAAGGATGTTATGGTTATTGTTTGTAAACAAAATCCTTTTAGTTATGTAGCTATGTGTTATGTTATGTACCTTACACTAGATGACCCTACAGGAAGCAATTGTTAAGAGTGTATGTGTGGAGAGAGGAGGCAGGACTGGGTTTTCATAAGCTTGAGTCGAGTAAGAGTTAGGAAGTGAAAACTCATGTAAACTGAAAACACACTTCTATCCGTTTAGTATACTTTGAGCTTGTTCAATATATTATGGATACACACAACCTTAGGCTCAAATTATGCAAACTAGAGTCCCCTACTCTTTCCTATGTGGGTTTTCCATCAAAAAATCATATCTGATTTTGACTATGTGGATCCTCCTATATGTGATTGGGAGATATATAGATATATGCTCATTTATGGTTATATGTATTTTTGTGAGATGAGGCTCGATATCCAAGTTTCAACAACTCGATGAGTACCCCTTTTGTTTCCACAGAAGGACCATGTAGTGATTGTAATGTTATATTTCAACACTCGTATTTTATTCGTAATTGACATTATTCTCTTTTCTTGAAAGAAAGAATAATTTTCTTGATTGATATGTTCTTATATTTCTGGCATTTATCTTGATTTTTTGCTTACAAGAGGGCTTTACATTATTGCAGCTATTTAGCCATTTTTTTTGCTTAGTTTGAAACTTGCTTTTCAAGTTTAATTTTTTTCTATCCTAGCCCAAGGCTTGGGATTTTTTCCACTTGGCATTTGAAACAAATTGTTATGTTGGTTCTAATGTCATTATGTGTTCGATTATGGTCATAGAATTCACCGTGGAGTGGTTTTACCTATGGACAAACTTTGATTTATGGGGGTACATCCTAAGTTGGTCATAGGCCTATGTAGTTTCTGAGATATAGGATACCATGCCACACTGGCGGGGGTGACGAGGCTCTATGTACCTAGGACCATAAGGTAACCCAACCTCATTAAATGGAGAAATAAGATGCGGCTCTATGGTTGAGTGACCTAATATGGAGAAATAAACAGACAAGGATTTATGGTTGAGTGAACCAATATAAAGAAATAAGGAGATGGAACTCTATAGTTGAGTGACCCAATATGGAGAAATAAGGTGACGGGGCTCTATGGTTGAGTGACCCAACTTGGTTTTGGTACTAAGATTATTTTTGTTTAGGAGATATATGGAGTTGTTTTGTGATGTTTGGGAGGTATATGGAGTTCTTTTTTGGTTATTTTGTTGGTTGATGAGTTACTCTTGTGAGTCTTATTAGGTATTGTTATGATTGAGGTTTGACATTTCTCTTGGTTGGTATGTACTATTGGATCTTGTCTTGGCAGTGTGTGGGTATAGTCATGGTTTTTGGGTCATGTGATACAAGTTGCATAAGTTAAGATAGAAATATGAGACACCTGATAAGATAGACATTGTTAAGCTAGAAAATCAAGTGCCTATTTTTCTTGTGAGAAGTATGTATAAAGACATGTTTCTTTTTCAAAGGGAAACATTCTAGGTTTTCTTGTCACTCTTTTTCTTTTTGTGTTTGCGTGTTTACTAACTTGATGTGAGTCATTATATCTGGCTACTAGTCCATAAAATGGCTATAATTTACTGTATTATATTTGGGTAATGGTAGCGAGCTCCATGTCATCATGCGTCGAGAGAGAGGACTGCATTAAAAGAGTCCTCATGAAATTGATACATGTTATTTCTATATATGCAGGGTGTTTAGTCATTGTCAGAATTAATTAGAATGGCTATCTTCTATCTATTTTTTTATGTGTTTGTGCCTTTTTGTTTTCCAAGGATGTCAATGCGAAATCGAGCCAAGCCACTATCTCTTTACTCCATCTTTCATGGAATAAAATAAAGAAATAATAAAATTTAAAGCTGCAAAAATGGGTACACTAGAGATATATACCTCCCTGCCAACTCATTCATGCCATATCCTACTCAAATGGTCATCAATGACTACATAGAAACATTATGGAAAATATTGGTTACATTGAGTCCAAAGGAAAGGCCATCCTAAGTTTTTTCACTTCATGGAAGATCTGGTAAACATGGCTTAGGACACAAAGGTACTCAAAAGGAGTGGTATTTTTATGACCAATAGAAGAGATGAAAAAGTATCAGAAATTTAGTACTCTTTAATAAATTCAATTGCCAGAGCACCTTATGAATAGATTGACTGGGTTGGATTCTGCCTCAATGATCTACCAACAAGCAACATGAGTACTCAGTGTAATGAAAAACTAATATGTCAACCATATGGATGGTTTCCCCTCTCAAAATATCTCACCCCAAGCCTAAGTTTTAAAACTCCTTCACTGTAATTATCACATATGATTAAAAAGTAATGAAATTAAATTGTTATAGAAAATATCAGCTACAAATTTCTTATTAGTAAATTTAAGATGAAACATATTAATACTAAGAAGACAGTATTAAGAGGAAGCATGTAATTATATTTTTTATTAGATTAGGTAAAAAATAAATTTTGAAGGGATCTGGAACCCTGTACAAAACCGAAAGATAAGCATCAAATCCCAATGGATAAAAAGCAAGGAAAAATTCCCAAAATGGTCATAGATGAAACAAACAGACAAACTAAAACCCACCAAAGATGCACCAAGAGATAGGAAGGCCCCAAAATAGGAAAGTCAAAGAGACTTGACCAACCTCAGGGAGCAAGCCTAACTACCAAAGTACAAGCCTATTTGAGAGCTAAGGCTCATCTTTGTGGGAAAACTTCCAGTCTTTCCTTTCTTTTTGTTGTTCACCACCTTCCAACCATTTCCCATGTTAGGATCAACATTCTCATCGGATTGGACATGTAGCTAAGTTACAAGACCCTCCTTATTTTTAGAATTTTTAATCATCTTCAGACTCAAAGATTGGATCGAGGAGGCCCCACCCTTAACCACCGTAAGATTCGCCATGGCCAACCTCACACAAAATATCCTCCTAATTTTCCTTAAGACCCAATGAAACATTATCTGAATCATTGTCGTCAAGTTCATAGACATCAAGATTATCTGGTTTAAAATCCTTTTTTTAACCATTTAAAAATCAAACGCCAGAAGACCTAGAGAAGATCAAGTTCTACATCTAAAAGGGAAGCCTTCATAATCTAGATTTTGAGTCCATATTGAGTCCTTGACATTGAGTTCCATAGTGGCTGGAAAGTCAGCAGTCATATTCATATCCACTAGTATACAGGCATAAGTGGTATGGTCAAAAGAATCAATTTTTGGGTCGGTAGCTAAAATAATATTATGGTCAAAAGAAGCATGTAATTATATTATTCTAATATCACTTCTCTTTTTATTTTTTATTAAAACATTATACTTAAAACTTGACAATATTAAGAAGAAGCATGGAAATATATTGTTCTCTTAATATTACTCCTCTCTTTAATTTTGTTTTAAAACATTAATAGATTATTAATTGTTATTTGATATGTGAATTAATGAATGTAGCCTTAACATAAATGTTAAATATCTTACAAACCCCACAACCATTAAAAACTAATTGATATGTCAATAATCATGAAAAATATTGAGAACTAATTATATCTCCATAATTAAGACAATAAATTGCTATTGACTTTATACAACATAAGATAAATTAACATTAATCAAAATAGTATATAAAAAGATACCATATTATATGTATATTTGTTACTCTATTTATTTAATAAAATTTGTAATTTAAATCAATTTTATAAGAAACATATTATTTATTTCTCTTATCCTTGTTTAAAGTCCCACTCTTTACATACTTCTTATACTTGACAAGTTGAGAGCTAGGATGACGGAATGAATTGGCCATTGAAGAGGACTCGAAAATAAAAATAATATTTTTGGAGGTCTTACTTTAACAGATTTATTTTTTTATTTTAAAAAATTACAATATAAATTATGATTAAATTAATAGTATATCAATTATTAATTAAAAAACTCATGTCAATAATTAATATACATATATACATTATACAGTAGTACATAACTTTATAAGGTAAACACCAAAAATAAACTAATGTTATATACATAATTAAACCTAGTCCCATAATAATAAATCAATATATACACATAGTTCATATAGTTCATTCTTATTCATATTCTTATTAAACATTGGAAAATAATTCATTCTTATTCCATTTTAGAGGGGAAGATGATTTTCTCAAAGTGATCAATGGAGGCCCCTAGTTCTTTTTGTAAAATAGTGCTACACCTATCTAGATGGCACCTTGGCTTCGACTTCGCGACCCTCAAACCTAGTGCCTTACCTATCGAGGATAGTCTCCTTGATTTGGACATGTAATTTTGGGAAAGAGATGTCCTAGTGGGGATTTCCGAGTCTTTCAGGGAATTTCTATCTATTGATCCCACCACTTTGGCTAGGACAAGGATGAATGCAGCATGGATTTGTGTGAATTTTGCTTTGAATAAGGTGCTTCCTTGTTCCATTTGGATCATTTCATCTAATGGATGATGGATAAATCATTTGAATTTTAAATCTCACCATTGTTATGTGTCAGATGTTTTGGTGTGGTCCATGTAGAGAGAAGCTACAAAGGAGAAAGAAAAAGTTTGGAAAATAAGGGAACCTATCCTGTCTTCTCCTGTGTCTAGTGGTCCAGTAATGGGAGTTGGGACTGAAATGGTGGATACCTTGACTTCCTCACCGGTGGTTGAGGATTTGACTCATGATAAGTTGCTTCCTATGGATCCATTCAAGGTGGATACCATGTTCGAGATATGGAAGATAAACATCTCCCTTTAGGTCATCGGGAGGGATGAAGGAAAAAATGTTGTGACTCGGGGACAATTGGCGAGTCGTGAACCCGTGTCTCTTCCTACACTTACTGTGGACAACATTCAATTAAATGGGGAATAAGGGTCACAAATGGAACAAGAATCTATATAAGTATCAGATTACGATTCTCCTTTGTCAATATTTGTTACGGTTGACCTGTCATTTGAGGCATTTGAATGCCATGTTTCTGGGAAACATTAGGAGGAGGAATTCCCTCCTTTGGAGGTGTCACCGTTGATAGGGGTTGAGCTGGGATAAGGATGCGGAGGATCTTAATGAAGAGAAATTATCAAATCCAACTTTCATTTATGTGAAAATAGAGGAAGAGGTGGCTAAGGACGTGGAGGTAGATCTTGAGAAAATGGATGTTGACCACTTTTTGAAAAATGTCAATTCGTTTGAAGAAATTCATTGAAAGTAGACATTTTATTTCGTCTAAGAGGGCATGCTTGAAGTTATATTACCAGTTAAACAAGTGGCTTCCTTTGTGATTGACCCCGAAACCCTTAAGGTCACTGAATTCTTGGAGAGTGAGAGTTATAGGGAGTATTTCAATTCTAAATTTGGAGGCGACGTTATGGATGGGGTTGATGATGGTTGGAACATGGTTTGCTCTATAAGAAATAAACTGAAGCACCCTTTTCCATCCTCCAATAAAATCACAAGGAGCAGATAGAAATGGTATCTTGATTTCGTGACCCTTTGATTCTCTTTATTTTCTGTTGTGGTTTCACTGTTGTGGTGCAGTGTTTGTGCCACATTTTAGTGGTTGGTTTGTTGTTTCATTTTCTCTTCCTCTTCATTTATTTTGGGGGTTCTTTAGTGTTATTTATATATCAATTGTGATGTTTTTGTCTTTGTGATGATATTTTTCTGACTTTGTGTTGTGTTCACGCTGATTTTGTGTTGTTTGTTGACTAGTTTTCTCTCTAGTCTTGTTTTGGTGATTTGATTTTCATTGCATATCTGGGCTATGGTCTTCTTTCTACCTAGGTAGGATTCTAGCCAAAAACCCTTTACCCTTAATTAAAATAAATTAATAAATACACACAAATACACTATTTATTAATTTATATCATATAAATTAATGAAGCTTAGTCTTACAATAGTTAGTAAATACAACAGTACATAATTATTTATGTTGAAGGTGATGCGAAATTGGAGTGACATCCGTTTCATCTGACACACAATAATGAATGAGTGGTTCGATTTTATTTAGTTGTTGATAATCATTACCATTAATATTTTGTATAATGAATCATTAGAGGTCAAAATCGCCATATTGGAGGTTAAAATAGTGGTACTAGAGGCCAGAATCACCGTACTAGAGGTATTAATTATCACTATTTTTTACATGCATCTATTATATCACCACACTTATAATACATCATGTCAAGATTTGTTATTATAAGGTTGATTATTTTAAGATCATTAGAAAAATATGTTAATACATTGATTTATTAGAAAACTGACTTGGTCGGTTATGGCCAACTGACATCTAACTGACCAATGGTTCCCATGCAACCATCCTGGTCTGCTTGTATAAATCTATTTTTTTGCTTGGTTAATAATCATTCAATAATTTTCATCCAGTTTGTCTCCAGCAGTGGTATTATAGCCTCTATCTCTTCCCTCAACCTGGGGTGGAAATCTGGAGTCAATGTCTAGCAAGAAGAATAACCATTGGCTCAGGAGAAGTGACCTGGTTTGGGCGTCGATCTGCACATACCCGCGTGGAGGATTCATGGTCAATTGAAGACAAAGGCCTATTTTTGTCATCAACAAGCATTCTAATTTTGGCATGGTATGAGCCTAAACGCGTGGAAGGAGAAAAGACAAGCCCAATCCAATAGAAGAAAGTGAGGGAGAATTAAATAGCCCGCCTTCACGTTACGAGAGAATCCAAACTACCTTCGGAGCGAAGGTGCGAGAAATCCTTTCTATTTTCATTTCTGCTCCTGATGTGTTTACTCAAATTAATATTAACACAGAAGAGTTGGCCAATGATGGGTTCAAGTTTAAATCACATTTCTGGTGGGAGAGTAAAATCAGCCCCGACAGGAAATTCTAGAATGATTTTTATTCCTTGCATAATAATTTCAGGCGATTACATGGAAGTGTTGTTGAAGAATTTGCTTGCATTAGAATGTATGGATGCCAATCGAGGAAAAGTGGTAACGGATTATGTGGACTTGATGAGCTTCCTAATCAACACCCTGGAGGACGTCAAGTTTGCTCAAAGATTCGGGTGTCATTTTTTGTTTGAAATTTGAAAGGACTGGTTCTCAAGTTCATGTGTAACAGAAATCTAGAAAACTAACTGTACTGTGATTCTAGCATGTATAATATTGGGGGTGTTTGTAACATAAATTTACAGACACGTCTATAGATAGCGGAAAGATAGTTTCAGGTTTGGTTATCGTTACCAGACTGGTGGTTCTAAGTCTTACTCCATACGTACAAAGAAGGAATTGGCCGTGGAAACATGATTTTAAATGGAGCATATGCAACCTACCTTACAAAGATATTTTCCAATGAACATACAATAGATTAGGATATTAGAGACGTGTGGAGATTATTTGAATCTTAATAAACCTCAAAGCCATATTTTCTAACTAAGTAGAAACATGGCTGGAGGATACACAAGAAGGTTGGAGGAAAATTGATGTCCTCTCATCAGTCACCTACAATTGGTTCACATCATTGCTTTGGTGACATTTTGTTAGTCTTTTTTTGTTGTGTGTGGTGTTGTTTTGTTATGTGAAATGTGTTTTTAATCAAATTCAGCGCATTAACAAGTTTGGTACCTCTTGAATGAAGGACATTTTGAGGAGAAAAAACACTAAAGTAACACTTATTTCTTATGTAAAGGGTTTGTGGAAATCCAAGAAACCACTGAAGTGTACAGTTGATACCTCTGGTCACCTCCAAGTTCGTGGTGACCCTTTGTAGTTGGAAAACCATAGGGGTGTTTCGTAATCTAGGGAGACTAGAAACCACTGAAGGGGTAAGTGCACCAATCTGGGGGGCTAAAAAGAGGACATAAATCAAAGAATAGGCAAAAATGCATAAGCATTTTTAAATAACGCGTACGCATTTTATTTGTGTGGTTTGGTATTTCCCGAAGCTAAAAAGTGTGTGTTATAACACGTACGCGTTACATTAGACTATAAATAAAAATATCAAATGCCTTCCTCATTTTCATTTTCCCTGAATGTGAACTCTCCAAAAAACTCTGCGTTAGCATTTCGTTTTCAACCATTTATCTCCCAAGATCATATGCAAATCACTACGAAGGTTGGATTGAGGTTGAATCAACACTGGAGCCATGGAGAAGAGGCAGGAAAAAATGTTTTCTCTAAATTACTTTTAAATTTAGTAATGATATTGTAGATTTTAATTAAATACATGTTTTATTATTATAAAAGTTCCACCACAACCACAAGATAACCATGTAAATCCTGTCAGTCATCCTATAATTTTTGAACATCCCCCAGGTAGTTGAGAGGATTTATCAACCCTTATAGTGGAAAACAAAAATGAAATTGTGGAATTAATTAAAACAATGAGGTATCCCCATTCTACAAACCCTCGGCACACAACCTTTAAACAATTTGGAGGCATTATTGGCACCGGTTGATCTGGAAACGAGTCAAATTGATCATTGGACATATTATAGAGAGCATTTTAGGGAATATTACGCTAATAAATTATCATATGTAGATGTAAAAAAAATTACAAAAGACCTCATATGTGTATTATTCACAGACCCCAGAACTAATTTTCTTGTTTCGTTGTCATGCAAAAGGTTTCCAATCCATTGGTGCAATAATGATATGATAAAAAACAATTTTTAGGACTGATGTGGATGGTATTTGATATTTGACCTTACAATAAAAATGAGGTTCCAATATATTTTTTGACGAAACTCTATTGCAATTTTATCCTCAATGAGATCTTGAACAATTTTGACTACCGCGAATTTCAAGGCCAAGGAAAAGGCTATGCAAAGGATAGACTAGGTGCACAACATACATCTATTCAACATGGTAGATTCCTCAGATGAAAGGTACCTCATCCTAAGATATTCCCCACAAAATTGAAGGAGACAATAGAGATTCATACACTGCACAGCTTCAAGCACTCTCTAATATCCTTGTGTGACATATGAGGGAAATTTATGATACTGATGTTGGTTGAGGTAGAAAAATTATTCCTCCAGGTTGTAGTAGCATGAGGCCACATATTTGGACATCTTTTAGTAGCATATGCTTGAGACTCGATGAGTTTGATAGTTTCATGCAGAGTGTTGATGTTGGAGTTGTCGTTGGTGGTACACATGATAATGTGGCTAAGTCTGAAATTTTTTTGAGTGATACATTTGGATTTTAGACATTGATGAAAACTTCACAGATATTTTATTATTTTTTTGACATGTTTGAAAAATATCTCATTACTTGATTTACTTATATATGTTAAATTTTTAAATAATTATATTTGAACCTACTCAAATTTATTAACTTACACATACATATGTACATGTATGCATTAATATTATAGTGTGCCGGAGGGACATCATCATCCCAACCACATGTTGCAAGCACCATGGCTATGCATACATTTATAGAGATAATTTAGATTGTTAATTGTGTAAAATTTTCATGTATATATATATATATATATATATATATATATATATATATATATATATTGAAATCAAATATATGTATATCTAAGTGTGCTCTTGTATATATATTATACATTCTAAACTAACTTGACATGATATATATTTTTTAAAGTTGGTGAACTCACTAAACACACGACCATCTCTATGAGGATTAGAGAAAGGTGTTGCCACTGTGATTTCATCTATGCAACAATTCACTGAGGTATACTAAACTATGATTTTTTTTGTTAAATAGATCATGTAAGTCATATTATGTTAAATCATTTTAATAATTTTCTTCATTGTAGCATCATGTAGATAATCAATGTGATTGTATTTTGTATACACAGAACTTACCTACGAAAGGTAGAAAATATATTCATATGATTCATAGGTGTGCCATGGTAAAAAAATAGTTGTATATTGATAATATTACGTACAATAATGTCATTACACATACATGTACTTAGTTGGTGTAAATGTTTACATCTGCATTCAAAACTTTATTGTTAATATAATTCTATAAGATAATTTTTATGTTTGATTTTGTAATCTTATGTGTTTGTATGGTTCAACCCCTTCCATTTTTAATTGGAGGGCACAAACTCCTCAAGCTAATCATTTTGACACCCAGTTTGTGATCTAGTACCTCCTGTTGACTCAACTGAGCGTGAGATGCAGATTCAACATGACCAAGAGATTGTGGGATGTGTGTGCCTATGTGCATGGCATTGTATGCATGTTCGAAATTGTATATATGCCTATATGGCATTGACTTGATATTATATGACATATTCACATTTTTATATTTATTATACACATTAATACTATTTGCACCTTGATATTTTTTATGAGACCTTACATTTATTAGATTTTAATTATATCGAAACTAATATGATGTGCACTTGACAATATAAGACATTATGGATATTTTTCATTTATTGGTGTTTTACACCAGCATTTTCGATGTATAATATGCATGAAACTTTGCATATCAATGTTTATATACAATGTATAAAGATTTATCTAATTTGAGTACTTGTTCGTTCAATTTATAAATGTGTATCTGATTAGAGAACCTTTGATAGACCTAGGTTCAAATTTTAAATTCAAATTAAATAAGATATATTATTGAATTTTTATAATTTTTTTGTGGTTTCATTAGAGAAATTTCATAAATAAGATATATCATTGAATTTTTATAATTTTTTTTGTGGTTTCATTAGAGTGGTTTCATAATAATAATTACTAAGTATCCATATTCATTATTTATGTGACTTTGATGCAGAGAAAATAATGAAATGATCATTTACACAAGTTCAAGATGATTTAACAACTACCCTAACCAATCTCTGCATGAGAGGATCATTCATTAGGCCAAAATGGATAAAAATTGTCCTCTTTGTCTAAACCTTGATTAAAATGTTACAATATAACCTTGAAATGGTCTCCTTGGCACTCTACTATATCTCTATATAGTGCTTCTAGTATAAAGGGACTCTTTTAAAAACAAGTTCTATTTCATACAAAACTTACTATTTTCTTTACCTTACTTGCACTTCTTCTTCATCTTAATCTCTTTGTACTAGTTCATGTCTTATCATGCACATACATCCTTCTTCAATGCTTCTTATTTTTATCCCTTGTTTTATTACCTTAGACAATCATTAGGACCATCACTAACTTGATTCATAAGGCTCCAAACACCATTGTTGTTCATCTTGGAAAAACTGTCAACTACGCCCCATAAGACAATGTATCTCGTAACAATAATGGATAGAAGGATCTAAGGATACCTAGAAATTATTACAAGATTCATTAGTTCAATTTTTCAATTCCTAAGGTGCTCCCAAAATCTTAGATTTCAAATCCATTTAATAACTCCTTAGAGCTCACATTTTCTCTTGAAGCACTAACTAGCCTTGTCCCACTATTTTGTGTAGAATATATCCATTTATATGTGGTTCTTAAGGATAACTCATGAATATTAAAGCATCCATTAATCCTATTATACTTCACTATAAGTTTCAATGCTTATATCAATATATAAAGCTTGGGTTCTTTGTAAAATGGCTTTTCAAACTAGTTTGACAACTGTGGATATAGCCTTCTAAGGGACTGGTGAGGAAATCTCACTCTTCAACCAATGAAACTCAAAACATATTATTTTAACAACTGAGGGTCCTCTTGAAGATCTTTCCTTCCATATATTATGAAATAATTCCTTTATTTCATGCTTCTAGACTACAAACCATCCTAAACCCTCATTTTGGGTTGTTATGGATCCCGAGAGGCAACATTTGGCTATGAAATAGTTTTTATTATACAAGACTTCAAATATGATTCTTGTGATCTTCACCACTCCTTATTGACTCCTATATTACCAGAAAATCTTGGAAATGAACTCAATGGCTTGAATCAACAATTCTTTGCTCATTGATATGTTGGTTAAGGGTATCAAGAAACCCTTGGTTCTGTAATGGGGGATAGTGTTCAATTATTAATTTATAAATCATTCAATTCTGTTGGAATCACCTTATCTAAAAATCTTCCTTAATACGTGCACACACTCCACTTGCCACAATGATCTTAACTATTCAGATGAGAACACACAGTACAGCCATGCACAAAGTTTGCATTTATCACTTGATAATTAAACCATGTAACAGGAGTTATCAGAAAGGGAAATGCATCAACATTAGATACTTGTATCACCAAGTTTCACTCCAATGAAATAATATTGAAAGAAAACACATTTCTTGCCTTACACACACAATCTATTCATGTTCCATTTCATGCTAAAACATAGTACAAATTAGCTTACACACAAAGTGTATTCATCTCTTTTAATCAAAATTTATAAAGATGAGATTTGGGAAAAATAAAAGTTTATCACCAAGAGTGAGAGAGAAAGTAAGAGAAAGAGATGGGGAGAGAATGAAAAAGTGATGAGAGTCAAAGTAAACATTAGCTTTTACTCAAACTCTGATGTATAGTTATATGATACAAGATTTTACAAATGCAAGCTTGCGGAACTAAAAAGACTATGCACACGTGTCAAGGTTTCCTAGTAAATTCTTCGAGAGGATCATTTCAGTGCACAATGATCTTGGTGATTTCGGGATACTTTGTCTGGGCATAGTTCCTTAATAACCTTGAGAGTAAAAAATGATATAAGTTCCCTGGGTGATTTCTTGGACTTCGGGGCACCTTAAAATGTATCGTCTGATCCTACAGCTCCATTTTTGTACTCTATATGAAACCCTACCTCAGTTATTCCTAGACTAATTTGGTATTCTCGGATGTAATATTCCAATGTGAGTTATTATAGGGATTTCCAATGTAATATTTTACAAACAAAATCTCATGGCATTAAATGGACTATGAATACACATTGCAGTGGCATGGTAAACACTTTGAGAGTCTTCGTTGTTGTGCCTAACGATCCTAGGGATTCTAGACTACTTCATCTAGGAGTATTCCCTTAAGAGACCTTGGAGAAAAAAAAACTATAACTTCCCTGGGTGATTTCTCGTTCTCCATGGCACCTTGAATTGTCACATCTAATCCTACACCTCCATGGTGGTACCCTATAAAAAAATTCTCTTTCCATTTTCCCCAAATAATTTTTGTCTTCTTGTGGTCCTACTATTTGTAACTGCACCGAATAGTCTAGTGTGATTCAATGTAAGATGGTCCGATGCAATGTCTTGCAAATAGAAGCTAGTGACACTAAATGAACTACACACATGCATTAGGTTAGACTAGTTAACACTTTTGCAGTATATTTTCACTGCCCAGCGATCTAGGTGATTCTAAGATACGTCATTCGAGTGTAGTCCCTTAAGATCTTTGTGACAAAAAAGGCTATAAGTTTCGCAGGTGATTTATCAGTATCCGTGACACCTTGAATAGTAAAATTTGAGTTAGTGTAAGGTTGTTCATTACTATATATTGTAAACAAAATCTTGTGGTACCAAACCAACTATGCAAATCCATCGGGGTTTCCTTATAAATAGTTGGGAAGGTTTTGTTTTTCTTCCCTACAGTCTTGGTGCTTTTGGGCTACTTAGTCCAGGTGTAGACCCTTAAGAGCCCTCAGAGTAAAAAAGGGTATAAGGTCCCTCAGTGATTTCTCAGTCTCCGTGGCACCTTTAAATCTTTCATCTATTCCTATGATTCCACATTGTTACCCTGTATTAAATATTTTCTAGGTTTACTACATCTCAATTCAGTCCTCTCACTTTCCTATTGTTTACAAAAGTGTCGAATAGTCTAGCTTGAATCAGTGTAAGGTTTTCCATTGCTATATTTTGTGAAAGAATTCTTGTGGCACCAAAATTACTATAAAAACACATCAGGATGGCCTGGTAAATAGTTTAGAATGCTTCATTTTGGTTTCCTACAGTCTCGGCGCTTCTGGGCTACTTTCTCTAGGTGTAGTCCCTTAACAACCTTGAGAGAGAAAAAATTATATATGTTCGTCAAGTCATTTCTCGGTTTCCATGGCACCTTGAAAGGTATCATATAATCCAAAACCTATGTTTTGGTACCCTCTACAAAATATTGTCTCAGTTTATGCCATCTCAATTCAATCCTCTCACTATCCTATTGTTTGTAAAAGCGCTGAATAGTCAAGTGTGAGTTACTGTAAGGTTGTTCATTGTTATATTTTTCAAACGAAAGCTCGTGGCACCAAAATAATTGTGTACACTCTTTAGGATCTCTTGATAAATGGTTGGGAAGGATTCATTTTGGTACCTAACGATCTTAATGCTTCTAGGCTACTTTGTAGGGGTGTAGTCCCTTAAGAGCCCAATGATCTTGGTGCTTTCGGGATACTTCATTCACTGGGTAATTTCTTGGTCTCCATGGCACCTTCAAAGGTCTAAACTGATCCTAAACCTCTCCAATGGTACCCTTTACAAAATTGTGTTTCTATTGTCATTATCTCAATTCATTCCTCTCACTGGCGCATTGTTTGTAAAAGTGTCAAATAGTCCAAATTAAGTCAGTGTAAGGTTGTCTAATGGAAAATTTTTCAAACGGATGCTTGTGGCACCCAAAAGACTATGAAAACATGTTGGGGTGGCCTAGTAAATTTTTTGGAAGGATTATTTATTATTCCTAATGCTCTTCATACTTTTTTCATCTGGTTGTAGTCCCTTAAGAGCCCTAAGAGAAAAAAAGGCTATAAGTTTTTCGGGTGATTTCTCAAACTCTGTCACACTTAAAAAGGTCTCATCTGATTATACACATCCACATTGGTACCCTCTATGAAATTTAATCTTAGTTTAGTCCATCTCATTTCAGTCCTCTCGTTGTCATATTGTTTGCAAAAGAGTTGGATAGTCACATTTTAGTCAGCCTAAGGTTGTCCATTACTATATTTTATGAATAGAAGCTCATGGCAATGAACTTAGTGCACAGATACTTCAGGGTGGCCTTGTAAAAGTCTTAGGAATACTTAGTTTTTGTTCCCTATGGTCTCAGTGCTTTAGGATACTTCATTCGGGCATAGTCCTTTAAGATCTCTGAGAGAAAAAATGTTATAAGTTTTACCAGGTGATTTCTCGGTCTCTGTGGAACCTTGGAATATTTCTTGTTTGATTCTACACCTCTGCATTGGTACCTTTTACTAAATCATATATCATTTTTTCCATCTCAATTTGGTCATCTCATTGTCCTATTATTTACAAAAACATCAAATAGATACCAGTTTGAGTCAGTATAAGGTTGTCCATTGTTATATTCTGCCAACATAAGTTCATGGCACCAAAATAAATACAAACACACATCAAGGTTCTCTATTAAATGGTTAAGAAGGATTCTTTTTTGCACCCAATGATATTTTTACTTTCATTCTACTTCGTCTAGGCATAGTCCTGTAAGAGCCCTATGAGAAACAAATACTACAAATTAGTTGGGTGATTTCTCACTCTCTGTGTTACCTTGAAAGTTCTCATTTGATCCTACACCTCTAAAATGGTACCTTATACAAAATCCTATCTCAGTTATCTCCATCTCAATTCGGTCCTCTCACTAGTCTATTTTTTGTAAAAGCACTAAATAGTCCAGTTTAAGTTAGTGTAGGGTTCTTCATTGCTATATTTTGCAAATGAAAGCTTACTGGCACCAAACAGAATACACACAT
This sequence comes from Taxus chinensis, assembly GCA_019776745.2. Classification (NCBI taxonomy): domain Eukaryota; kingdom Viridiplantae; phylum Streptophyta; class Pinopsida; order Cupressales; family Taxaceae; genus Taxus; species Taxus chinensis. The sequence goes on from CM034154.1 coordinate 705,536,848, forward strand.
GTGTCAGTGTAGCATAATAAATAGTTTGGAAGGAATTTTTTTGGTTCCTAACTATCCTAGTGCTTTTGGGCTACTTCGTCCCAGTGGATTTTGTTAAGAGCTTTGAGAGAAAAAATGATATAAATTCGTGTGATGATTTCTTAGTCTCTATTGCACCTTGAATGGTCTCTTATGATCTTGAACCTCTACATTGGTACCCTCTAAAAAAAATTATACATTTTCTCCGTCTCAATTCGGTCCTCTCATTGTCCCATGGTTTGCAAAAGTGTCAAATAGTTAAGTTTAAGTCATTTTAAGGCTATCCATTGCTACATTTTCCAAATGGAAGCATGTGGCACCAAACCGACTGTAAACACGTGTCAAAGTGGTGTAGTAAACTATTGGGGAGGATTTATTTCTATGCCCAATTATCTCTGTGTTTCCAGGAGAGCAAAAAATGCTATAAGTTCATTGGGTGATTTCTCCATCACCATAACACCTTTAAACATCTCGTATGATTCTACACCTCTGTGTTTGTACTCTATATGAAATTATATCTCATTTTACTACATCTAAATTTGGTCCTCTCATTGTTATATTGTTCACTAAAGTGCCATATAGTCTAGTTTGAGTTAGTGTAAGGTTGTCCAATGCTATATTTTGTAAAGAGAATATTTTGGTACTGAACTAAATTTACACATGTATCATGATGGCCTCATAAATGGTGGGAATAGATTTGTTTCTTTTCCCAACAATCCTGGTACTTTTGAGCTACTTTTTCTGAGCATAGTCCCTTGAGATCCCTGAGAGAGAAAAATTCTATAAGTTCACCGGGTGATATTGTGGTCATTATGACACCTAAAAAGGATCATGTTTGATCCTACACCTCCATGTTGGTACCCTCTATGAAAGCATGTCTCGGTTTTCTACATATCAATTTGTTCCTCTCATTGTCCTATTGTTTGCAAAAATGTCAAATACTCTAGTTTGAGTCTGTGTGAGGTTTTCCAATGCTATCTTTTGAAAACAGAAGCTCATGGCACCAAACTGAATGTGCACATGCGTTGGGATGGCTTGAAATATGATGGATGAGGCTTCATTTTTGGTGACTAAATTTTTTCATTGTGCAACAAGTACTACAAAATAGGTTAATAAGAGATGGTTCTTACAATATAGGTGGTGAAGTGAGAATTTATTCTTATTTCTTCTTTCTAATATTTAATTTCTCTTAGCTTATCTTAGCTTTGAGAATAATAAATTCTCTACTAATAGTGCCATCCACATGAAGGTGGAAGATTTATTGGCACCACTAACCCATGAAAAAATGTTAGTAAGCAATTAAATAGAATTTTAAAACCTACAATATTTTAAAAAAATCATTAAAGTAAATATTCAAATGAAATTCATGTAGATGTATATATAATCTTAAGTGAACATACCTTTGGAAATTCAATTCAATGAATTGGAAGGATCAACTTTACACTTGACAGTAGAAAGAATTGTTTCATGATTTGATTCACAATCCTTCAAAAGATTCTTTTTTGATGGCCTACCTTGATATTTGATAAATTGAATTTTTGTTACAAGAACCAAATGTGAATAGTGATGTATATTTCTATGTACTTCATAGTCTTTAAAAAACTAAGTATTTGATTTTTTAGTAGGATATCATCAATCCAAGTTCTAGTGACTACCAATGACCCAGTGGGATACTCAAGGTCTTCACCATCAATGAATGTGGAATTATAATTTTTTCCATCTACAAGACAGGAAAAGAAGTAGTCTTTACCCTCTATGTTAAATTATGTTGTAATAACTGCATAAACGTGACTTACATCACAAAGTAAAACTCAAATCAAATTGAAAATACGTTAAGAGTTGATCATTTAAAAATTTAAAAATTTATAACATGACATACATGTGTACCTTTTTGCACTAAAACAAAGACTTGGTAAAAGCTAGGTGATGTTTTCATATGATTTGAAGACAGTGTAAGTTGTAAGGCTCATGGAACTTGATATGTGTCAAGTGGAATTAAAATTCTACAAGTCCATTCATCCACCCAATATTGTGACTCACATTCATTCCACACAAAATCAATGCATGATATACAGAAACATGTATTTTACCTAGTATGAATAGTGAAAGAACTTGCATTTGAACTACGAGATGAGTGTATATCACTTGATCCTGTAATTTTCATACAATCTGTGTAGCTTTTTTTGGGTTAGCACACCGGTTGTACAGATAATATATATATTAGAACTAAGCATACATGCAAATAAAAGCATATATTCTACCAGAAGAAATATACACATCAAGAGACATAAATCAATGCCAGATTCAACGGGGTTTACCTAGTGTGGGATACGTCCACCAAGAAACAAACCAATCTATTATCCAAAGCTTTTACAAGATATACAATGAAGATTCATAATCTTCCACACCTCTCAGATGTATAGTACTTTCTTTCTCTCAAGATTTTGCTTCATCACCAAGAATTCTCTCTCTCACAAAATTTTACAAGTTCTTTCTAATTCTTGTTAATTCTCTCTTCTAAACCATAGACTTTATGCTTATAGATTCATTTATAGACTTAGGTAACTTATCCATGTAATTAAAATCAATAGATATATTTTAATTCTAAAAATAGATCTAATTCCTAAGGGTTAATTAAAACATCATTGCATTGGTAACTGATGGCAGTTCTTCTCTTGCCTGAATGATGTTGGTTTCCCATTAACTGATGATGGTTATTGTATTTTCCAGCAAGTTTCCATTGCATTCTAAACTGAATTAATTGATCTCCATAAGCTTAGCAATTGGTGTTCCTATATTAACAAAAAATATCTACAAACTGTTGACCTCTCTTGAGATTCATGGCCATGTTCTTGATATACCAATCAACAATTGTTTCTGCACCTGTAAATTGAGCACAATCTTTGAAATTTAATTCTTCTCTTGTAAGGGTTGTTTTCACACGTGCCCCTGCACCATCATGTTATTATTTCCCATATCTTTCCTTAGTAAAAATATAGATATGTTGAACACCTATTTCTATGTGCATTCTTCTTAGCCAACAAAATATCTGTGCATTATTGAATTGTGATGTTCAATTTTATGACCAAATGTAATGTTGATTAAAAATAATATTCCTCTCATTCAAGTCTCAAACTAAAAGACCAACAGAAGTGGAGTGTAGCTCCAACTTCTCCTTTGCTAATGGCTTTGTTAGCATATTTACAGGGTTCTTTCTCATATGAATCTTTTCCAGATTCAACTTTCCATCCTCCAATACCTATCGTATGAAGTGATACCTCAAATAAATGTGTTTCATTCTCGAATGAAACAATGATTTCTTTACAAAATGAATTGCACTTTGACTGTCACTAAATAATTTACAATCACCTTGCTCATTTCCTAACTCTTCCATGAACCTACTCATCCATATCATCTCCTTGCTAGCCTCTGTAGTTGCAACATAATCTACCTCTGTAGTAGAAAAAAAACAACCTTCTACAATCTCGAAATCCAACTAACTACAATCTAACCGACTATGAAAATATATCTTGTAGTGTTCCTTCTACCATTCAGATCTCCAGCCATATCCGAATCAACATAGCCACATAATGAAATATCTAAATCTCCATAGCATAACTACATGTTAGATGTTCCTTTCAAATACTTGAGTATCCATTGGACTACTTTCCAATGCTCTTTACCTAGATTGGCCATATATCTACTCACAACTCCCACTGCCTGTGCAATGTATGGTCTTGTACAAACCATAGCGTACATGAGACTCCCAACTTCTGAAGAATATGGAACTTGTGTAATGTATTTGACCTCCTCACGTGATAATGGACACTGATATTTTCTCAATTTGAAGTCTTAAGTCATAGGTGTGCTAACAGGTTATTCATTCTACATGTTGAACCTATCTAACACCTTGTAGATATAATCCTCTTCAGATAAATACAATTTATTGTTTTTCTCGTCTCTATGTATTTACATGCCAAGGATTATTTTTTGCAGCTCCTAAATCATTCATAACAAATGTGTGAGCTATCTTTCTCTTAAGCTCAACAATGTCCTGCATACTACATCATGTAATAAACATATCATCCACATACAGTAACAAAATAATATAGCTCCCATTTTCAAGCCTTTTGAAATAAACACAACGGTTAGATTCACATCTAAAGTAACCATGCTCTTGCATTAAACTATCAAACCTCATCTACCATTGCCTTGGAGCTTTCTTGAGCCCATATAGGTTCTTTTTCAACCTGCCCACTAATTTCTCCTTACCCTTGACTTCATACCCAAGTGGCTACTGCATATAAATCTCTTCATCCAAATCACCATGAAGCAAATATGTCTTCACATCTATTTTCTCTAAATGCAAGTCTTCTACTACAAATAAGCTCAATATAGTACAAATAGAATTCATCTTAACAACAGGAGAAAATATTTCACCAAAGTCAATATATGCTTTCTGTGAAAATCCCTTTACTACAAGCCTTGTCTTATATATTTTATGTCCACCCTCTTCTTCCTTGATCCTATAAACCCACTTTTTCTGCAATGTTCTCATACACACCAATCACTTAACCAAATCCCATGTCTGGTTCTGCTCTAAGGAGTCCATCTCCTCATCCATACCATGCTCCCATTGGATGTGGGTCTTATCCTGCATTACTTTTTCAAAGCTCTCTGATTCACCATTATCAGTCACTAATAAATAAAATAGAGAATGTGTAAATCTTTCTGGAGGTTTACTTATCCTTTGTGACCTTCACCCAGGAGTTTGGGGTACTAGAGGCTCAATTTGGACCTGCTAGACATTCCTATCCAAATATGACAATGACCGATACCGGTCACCTCTAACCAATGTCGGTTCGACTAACCAATTCCAATTTGGATCTTCTGTAACTGATACTGGTTCTTCTAACTAGTTCTAGTCAGGGGTCAACTAACACCGGTTACCGTGTAACCCTGTAGGAAGTTCTTTTAAATATGAGAGTTTGTTTTTTATTCAGAAACTTCTCAACTGATTCATCCTCAGGTACCAAAATTTGATCCCTATACATTCTCTTTTCATTCCATTCAACATCATGACTCCTAATAATTTTATAATTTTATAAATGCCAAAAAAAGAAACCGAAATCACCATATCCATAACCAATGAAAGTGCATCTCTTGGATTTTGCATCCAAATTTTTTCTATTTTCCTATCCAAATGCAGAAAAGCTTCTGAACCAAAAAATTTAAGAAAATAAAGATCTACCTCTTTTTTCGGTCCAAGCTTCCTCTAGTATTCCTCCATCTAGTGAACTTAAAGGCCCATGTTTAATCAAATAAACCACTGTATCAAAAATCTCTTCCCAAAACTATAAGGGAAATCTAAAATGTATCCTCATACTTCTAGCTATTTCCATAATTTTCATGTTCATTCTTTCTGCAACAACAATCTCCTGTGGTGTTCTTGGAACTGTTCTTTCTCTACATTTTCCATTCACTGAATAATAATCATTAAAAGCATTGCTACAATATTCACCACCATTGTCATATCTAAGGCATTTTAACTTAGAATTTGATTTATTCTTAACAAGGGCTTTACATCTCTTAAAATTCTCAAAAACATCAAATTTAAGTTCAATACAATAAACCCATACCTTTCTTTTAGCATCATCAACGAAAGTAACATAATACTGGGATCCTCCATTAGAAGCTACCTGAGCTAGTCCCCACACATCTGAGTGTAGAAGCTCCAATTTTTTCTCCTTCTTAGTTACCCCAATTTTGAGAAATCTCACTCTCTTTTTCTTTCCGAAGATACAATGCTCATAGAAATCAAGATCTAAATCTTTCAAATCTGATAACTTACCCTTAGCCTTTACAATTTATATTCCTTATTGACTCATATGGGCCAACCAGTTATGCCACATGCATGCATTTGAATATGAAGTAGATAATACAGAAAAGGAATCAATAATACAGGTGGATAAATATAATGTTCCTGCCTTCTTACCTCTTGCCACAAAAAAATCACCCTTGGTGACTTTCCAAGAGTTTCCTATAAAAGTAACCATGCAACAAGATTCACCTAGTTGCCCTACAGAAAAAATATTTCTCCTAAGCCTTGGCACATGCCTCACATCTTTCAATACCCATGTATTTTCATTATGTAATTTTAGATGAACTTCCGCTTTATTAGTAATACTGGAAGGTTCATCATCACCCAGATAAACATGCCCAAAATTGCCTTCGACATAATTTCTGAAATAACCCTTATTAGGAGTTGCATGCAAAGAAGCTCCTGAATCTAAAACCCATGATTCAATTCTATTATCTAAAGAAAGAATAAGAGAATCTTGCACTACCTCTGATGTAGCAAGATTTTCTTCTTTACCTTTGTCTGGTTGTTGGTTCTCTTTATCCTTTAACCAACAATATTTATTTGCATGTCCTTTCTTTTCACATTTCCAACAAGTAATTCCCTTACTTCTATATTTATATCTGTTATCCCTTGACTTTTATTTCCCATTACTCTTACTCTTATATCTCTCCTTAAGCGTGCTCCTGATTTCTACATTCAAAGCATTTCTAGATGATGATTCCTCTGTACTCTTTCTATGAATTTCTTCATTCAAGATTATACTAACCACATCATCAAACTTCAAAATATTATTAGTAGATGTTGTATTACTAACATCCATTACCAAGTTATCCCAACTATTAGGCAAATAACATAAGAATAAATGTGCTCTTACTTCATCACCTAATGGTATAACAACCAATTTTAACTGATTTGCACTAGATCAGAAATCATTCAAATGACTAGATGCAGATACACCTTCATGCTTCCTACAGCTAAATAGTTTCTTCATCAAATAATATTTTTTTTGAAGCACTGTGTTTTTCATATAAATTAGCAAGAGATTTCATTAACTCTACCGTAGAAGTTACTTTTGTAATATTGGAAGCCACAGATGCTGTCAGGCTCAATCTTATAGATCCCAAAGCCTCAAAAACTCAAAAGCTAGCAACGTCTCACTAGAGAAGAAAAATTGTCTTGAAAAGAGGAAGGGGAGTGGAAATGGAGGTAGGAGAAAACTAATGTTGTGACTAGAATATCATATGCCCACACACATTAATTATAAATTTAACTTACATGCATTTATAGTTAGAAGAAAAAAGAATCTGCAGGAGAAGTTGTAAGACCGAATAAAACTCACTGGTCGCAAAGTACAAATTAATTCCTTAATCAAAGAGGCAAAAATTCCTTCTTTTATTATTGAATCTCGAGCAGAGTTTTTGCATAGCTTGAGAATGGAAGAAATTCGAGGAAGAAGAGAAAATAGAAGAAGTGTGGAATTTTATTTCTTTTCCAGGTACATAACACTCTAGTATTTTTTGAAATAAATCGCTAGCCCTTGGAATGAATTCAAGAAGCCATTATATTCTCCGCAAGAAACTGTTAGAAATTCACAAATCCTCAACACCTTTTAAAATTCCCCTATTGTGAAGAAAACACTCATGGCAGGTTAAAAACCAGATCTTGCAAAGAAACCATTACATTAAATTTTCCAGTTTAAATATAGACCATTTGATTTTCTCCTCTAACTCTGAAATTGGGTCGTCCACATGGCATGAAGGGATTGGAGAGGTTACGAGGGAAGCCTTTCACATTTTTTGATTTTGCGTGAGATTTGGCAATTTGGAACAAATTAGCCTATAGCCTCGCTTTGACTTTTCAACTTAGACACGTGGCACATTCTTATTGGAAATGGGATCATGGCCCTTTTCTCAACATTTTAACCTTTTTTGGAAAAAGGTTCAAAAAATCATTTTTTTCTGCCAGTGCGTTGCTTCGATTTGACTAGGACACGTGGCACGTTCTAGTTGGAGATAGGGTAACAACTCTTTTCTAAATATTTTAACCTTTTTTGGACAAAAAATAAAAAACTCAATTTCTTCCGCCGGCCCCCTACTCCAATTTGACTAGGACATGTGACACATTCTAGTTGGAGACGGGGTCGTGGCTCTTTTCTAAACATTTTAACCTTTTTTGGAAAAAACGCAAAATCTCAATTTCCTCCGCTGGCCCGCTGCTCCGATTTGACTAGGACACATGGCACATTCTAGTTAGAGATGGGGCCATGGATCTTTTCTAAATATTTTAACCTTTTTTGAAAAAAAAACTCAAAAAATCAATTTCCTCCATCGGCCCGCTGCTCTGATTGAACTCTTGACATGTGGCATCCTCTGATTGGAAATGGGGTCACGACCATTTTATCAACATTTTAACCTTTTTGGAAAAAAGGCTCAAAAACTCAAATTTCTCCGTCGTTCCACTTCTCCGCTTTGACTTTTCAGTAGTGGGCTCGAGACCTTGGTGGAGCTGCGGAGCATTCTAGAACTTTTACTTCACTTTTGGGAATTTGGATAAATTACCAAAAGTTCCCTGATGGCCCACTCGTCCACTTTGACTTTTCAATAGAGGGCTTCAGCTTTGAATTTTTCCCTGTGGGTTTCAACTTTGAATTTTCTCTACGGGCTCAAAAATTGACTTTTACCTTTATAGTTTGATCGGGGTCGTAAGGAAAATTTACCATTTTTGCCAAAAGTGACCAAAAGTGTTAAGTTCATCAAAAATCCCATTCCTCCCCATCTAATAGGATGTGACCACGTACTGACATTCATTGGGGTCAAAACTTTACAGGGAAAAGATGCCCATCATCCCGACTGTGGGAAATATGCAGAGGAAGAAACCTTCATCGTTATGAGTCCAATTTTTTAATTTTCTTCATGAACCAGAGGCATGGAGGCAAAACAATGATTTGACCACCCAGGCCATATAACAAGTAAACAATTTCAATCAAAAATGGAGGTTGGAAAGAGGATATTACGTGCACAGACTGGGAAATGGAGGATTTCTAAAAATGACCAAAAGAGAGGTTTATACAACTATAGGGCATGACTTTTGCTAATTTCTTGAATCTCTATCTTGGCTTAAACACCAACGAAGGGCATGAGCTCAAATTTTTTTAATTCGGATATGAAAACGCAGAGTAGTTTCCGGTGGACAACAATTGGCTCTAGCTTGGGGACATGGCGTGAACTGGGCATGGCTAGGGCACGACATGAGGATCTAGAATCTCGAGTTTCAAAACATCTTACGTTGACTAGTTCTTTATCCATTGGGCCTTTCAGATTCATGTACAATTCTGAGAAAGAAAGGAAGGAGGAAACTGTATGTACCTAAAATTATAGGGTACTACATCACCAGAACGATGTTACACATGCCCCAATGATGATACAGGTCTCCTTACAAGGTGTTCGAAATCCAGAAAGAGTCGCCAAGTATACACTTGTATCCCACATGCCCCACTCAGCCTCCGCATGCTTTGTTTTTCCCTTTTTCTCCTTTCTTCTTGCATTTTTGTCTTTATTGACGTAACCGCCGCCCTGCTTGGGTGGCGGTCCCGTAACCACTGCCCTGCACATGGCGGTGTTCCTGTACACATTTTCGAGATCCTTCTGATGATCACATCAAACGTAAATCTTGGATTTTACATGCTTTCTTCAACCACTTTTTCTTGCATTAATGTTTTTGGTCCCCTGGTAATAGTGTTTTTCCTTTTTATATAGTAAAAGAGTTCTAATGGGAGTTACCCTCTGGTAAATTCATTGGTTATAAATAGCCATCTTGTTTTCAAGAAAATGGCCCCTCATCCTCTCAAATCTCTTGTTTATTCTTTCAATTTCCTGCTTATAATTATGTTAGTTTCATGTTTTTCTTCCATTGTTGGTATTTTAGAGGTCTTATGATCTTCTTGTTTCAGTCTTGTTCCATTGCTACTGCATACAATCAATTTAACATAGAATAGCCTCATTTCTAGACTAGAATCCATTAAAGTTGTAGGTTTTGTTTTGTCACAAGGATAGTTTCTGAAACTCTCAGTACACTTGTGTTGTAATCCTGCAATAAATCCCACTAGGAATTGCATAGTCAAACTCTATTCACTTGCGCTATCTCTCTCCTACTCGCATTGTATTCGGTCTATATCCAAAGCTACCATTGTTTGTATACCATCTTCTGTTGAAACAATCATATACATACTTTCTGGATTTACAAGAACATGAACGAATGAGGAGATCACACTAAGGGGATGAAATCACACACAACTAGATTTGCCACTGTTCTATAAATGCCAGGTTTGAGCTATCAAAGTTCTAGTTACAACATATCAAATAAAGTAGTGAATTATTTCATTTCAGTTAAAATTCCACTCTCGATATCACCGGGGAAGCTATGGGGATTGATAGTTTCTTAGAAACTATGATTCATTCCCCACTTCTGAGGTAGGATTGAGAGCCTTTCAATTTAATATATTTAGTTGATTAGATATTTAGCATAAAAACTCAGCTACATAGGCAAATAGCCATACCAGCTTACTTTGCTTATTTCTATTTTGTTACTAGATTAGTTGTCCATTTTATAAATATACTAGAGTAGCTTCTCTTCAATTTCATTGAAATACATCATTGAGAATACAAAAATAGAAGAATGCTTGCATAGTGTAAATACTCCTTTCATAATCAATTTCTTAAAGTTAGTTAAAAGTTGAATCATTTTATATGATAATCATGGAACCTAGAGAGCCTAGAGAGTATATATTTGAACCCATAGTGCCTCAACCAAATCTACGGATGACATTAGTTGATATAGATCAGGACCTTAGGATACAGGTCTTTCAAGCAACAACAAACTTACAAGTAATTAGTCAGCAACTAAGAGGATTAAACATCAAAGAGGATAAAGATTACACATTCTAGTCAAACCATCCAAACTATAGATTGCATTGATAAAACATCTGAATGACTGTGCAAGGATTTGAACGAGAGAAAACACTTGGTTGTGATCCTCTGGTTCCACAACGTAATGTAGGAGACCTCCTTGTCGACATAGACACTAGCATATGTATTCAAGTTGCCAGAACACTTGTTAGGTACTTCGAGAAAATCATACAACTTCTAGTTCTAAACATAGAGGATGAAAAGGCATAACATTAATGAATAGTTGGGAAAGGGGATTGATTCTTCAAATGACCATAACAAGTCCACAACAACCACGAACTCACTATTGTGCTCCCCAAGTCCCACAACCCAATGGGCCTACAAGTCAGTTAAGTATTGACACTGGCTTACGAACGCTAGTATTTAGATCTCACCACTCCCGCCAGATATTATAGTACAATTCTTCGTATTAAACATAGAAGCCAATCAATCTAATATTTTATGGGCTAGGCTAGAAAACCACCCAGTTAACTACAAATCCACTAAATCTCCCATTACCATTTTATGACCATGTCTAGAGATATATACGAAGCTCCCATAGGTCACTTCCCACATATCCAACAATCAAGAAACAGGATCTAGACAAAGCTCGACATTGATTGGAGCCTCCAAGCAGCCATTATATCCGAACAAACCATTACACCAATTCAGGTTAGGAGGTCCTTCTTCGCCTTAGATTCACATATTCTGGTGTTGCGTATTGAGGATATAAGACTACCTGATTAGCTTGTCTATTTACATTCAACATTCACCGGATGTCTCAACACGACCTCGGGATGTTAGGTACAAGGAAGAGGTAATTGTAGATTTCCATGCTTGCATGTCACTTTTCCATCATAAAAAATTAGTGAACCCGACGTGAACAAACATTTCTTCCTTTTATTATTCTTCATTTCTCTCATCCACCTTTACTCTTTCCCATTATTCTCTGGGTATTCATATACCCCCCGAATATTTCAGGATACGATGCATATGGTATACCTCTCTCAGGTCTTAAAACAAACTATAGTCAAACAAATAGGAAACCATCGCCCTCACTTTTTGCATGGGTGAATAACTATTCAAGTAACTACTTGTCATCTCAAACTCCCCCTCAAAGAACTAGATCAAGTTCTTTGTTCCAAATGAAGTTTGATCAGTTTACACAAATACAACAGCCAGAGCCATTAGGCTCTAACAATATGACATTTACTGGAGAGTCCACTTCATCTCCTCGAGTCTTGTTTAGACCACAGATCAGTAGACAGTCAGATCCACTCCCCCTTTTGGATGAGGAATACTTAGCACGCTTCGCTAAAAGAGAACAATGTTTCCAAAACATGTATCCACCAATAGAAAGTTTGAAAATATAGTCTGATACCCCATTCCTCCATGTATGGGAAATACCCTTGGTGAAGCTTGGTAGGTAACGACCAATTTATAGCAGGGTATCATACCCCTTTAAAACCTCAAGCTATACAAAAAGCACCCTTAAGGCAAAGCACTACGTCTTTACCAATGGAGGTCATTTCAGCCTTAGATGAAAAGGTTAGAGGGCTGGAACTTGCTCAAGCAAACCAAAATTCATACTTTGGGAAAGCAGGAATCCCCAACCCTCCACATCATCCCAATTAGGTCGACCTTCTTACAGGAACATGATTGTTAGGCATGCCTCCTCAAAATCCTTATAGTTATGCACAACAAACACCAACTATGACTGCATTTTAAAATGCCTCTCTAGTTGAAAACATGACACCTCTCGGCTTGGCACCAAACAACCCGTACCAGAACAATGTCCCTCCTTACTTAAACATTTATTCAAAGTCACCATAAGGAGACATGTTCTCTTCTCACAAGATGTTCATTCAACCAAAGGGATTCCCATATGTCTCGACAAATGCATATGATATGCCATATCAACAAACCATCCCACCTCAACCCCCTCAGCAAGCCCCATCGATGGTCGAGACCTACGTAGTAGGGACTTATTTAGAATATTTAAAAGAGCCCCTAGACTTCACCATACGAAGTGTTATGCTTCCAAGACATCTCCTCGACTTACCCAAATACAAAGGGGAAGTGGACCCAAATGCACACATGAAGACCTATGCCACAGCCATACAGGAGTTACTCCCTTGGGACAGGGTTTTCACTAAAATATTCCCTAAAACCTTAGAGGGTATTGCCCTTGATTAGTATTATAGAATACCTGAAGCCTCGATACACTCATTTAAACAACTCATGTCAGAGTTCATCAAAGCTTTTGACATGAACAAATTGTTAAGAACGAGAATCAGGGAATTCTTACATATTAAACAAGAACATCATGAATCTGCTGCTCATTTTATTCAAATATGGCGTACGGTTCTCTACTCATCAGTGAGTTCTCCGAATATGGATCAAATGGAACTATGTGATTTATTCCTTAATTCTCTCAATAGAGAGATAAAGGAAGAAGTCCAGAAGTTCCCACTAAGAACTTATGATGAAGTACTCGAGAGTGCTCTCTGAATTGACCATGTACCAATAGATAGTGGTCGCAAGACATATGGGAAAAATGGGAAATTAACCACTCCCAATCAAAGCATTGTGGCCTATTCTAATGCAGGGAACACTAATCAAGGACCTATAATCCTTAACAAAAACCATGGGGTTACAACAGATGGAGTAACTGACCAAGTTAAAAGGGAAAACGTTGTAAACATTTCACCACCTATCAATAATCAACGAAATAACAATTTTACTCCAACAGTCAATGCGAAGGATTTTAATCATCCACCATGGCAACAACAACAACAACAACAATGACAAATCCAAATCGAAACCCAGTTGGATATCAGAGTCAAAACCAAAGGCAACAGCCTCAACTTTTTAACTCTAACAACTAACAACCTTATCAGAGTTTTGGGCCACAACAAGTTTTAAATCAATAGCCTTGAAATTACAATCCCAATCTATATTGTGGATTCCACAAGATTCAAGGAGACGATACTAGGACTTATTTTGAATACAATAAATTCATGCATCCTTTTCCATAAGATCAAAAACAACTCTATAGATATGTTTTTAGAAAATTCTGTAGTACCCACGGCAAATGCTTATGTAGGGGCAGTTTCCCCTCAAAATGCACCCCTTACGATATTTAATGATCTACTCCCAAACCGTCCCAATAATAACAGGCTAGATCCTAATAGAATAAAAACTGGTGTCATAACAAGAAACAATGATCATGAAGCTTCAACTTCATTAAATCCACCAGTCGCACCCCAATTAGGAACTCGACCTCAAACTAAGATAGTTGGTTTAGTGGAGTTTGACACCGAGCTACCCATAGAAACCATAACAAGAACACGGGATTATTCATCCCAACCTTCTCCAAGCTATCCATTACAACTAGATGACAGTCAACAAATGTTGGTACAACCCATAAGCACCTATGATTTAATTAATGATTTAACTAAAACCTTCTCGCACATCTCCTTCTTGGATTTGTTAAAGAACTCTCTCGCCCATAGGGCCAATCTCTTAGAAGCATTAGGCCTTGGTCATTTAATCAACATCACTCCTCCCCCAAAAATGCAAGTAAACCATGTGGACTTTGATGTTTATCCTCCGAGGTAGCCAGATAGGGATACGGAATTTATATTCGATATAAGAAAAATGCCAATAGATGCTGAAATTGTAGGAAGAGGTGACCCAGCTTTACATTTACAAGTTTGGGTCTACAATAATTATGTTAAACATGTAATGGTTGACGATGGGGTAGAAGTTAATATAGTCCCCTTCACTTTTCTTCAAAAGTTAGGATATGGAGAGATGAATTGTTCCACAACGTGAAATATGATAAGAGGTTATGATAGCCTCAAAGCCACATTGATTGGAACCATAGTTTTACCAGTCACTTTAGGAACCAAGACAGTCCTCATTGAGTTTTATATTATAGATCAGGAAACCAATTATAATATGATCCTTGATCAGCCATGGATACACCGCATAAATGCAATCCATTCCATGCTATTCCAAGAAATAATATTTCTACACTTAGGGAAAATATTCGTAGCACAAGGTGACCCAAAACCCTTCAATATACACCTAGCTGATTTGAAGAAAAAACCAGGCGTTCACTCTGAGTTTGAATTCCCAATAAATCAACTCATAAAACAAATTAATTCAAAACCAAAAGAAGAGTTGATACCCACCATAGGGTTGGAGATTACAAATCCAGGCAAGGACATTCCAACACTAAATAATGAGACCAATGTTATAAAAACGGTGTCACTAGGGACTACCACCAGCATTGTCAAGTTGATGGAGAAATATTTACCTATTATCCTAGCATTTGACTCCATGGGTATGGGACACACCCTGGGAATTGCTTCTCTTGCATCAGACGAAGTTTTTATGGTAGAAGTAATTGAAGCAAAAGAAATAGATAAGATAGATATCCCAACATCCATTTTTCCAAACAGGTATTGGAATCTCCACTTAGATGGAGCTAGATGTCCCTTTAGAGCTAGGGTGGGAGTGATATTTACTTCACCTGAGGGAAAAATCCTACCTTTCATCTTTGAATTAAACTTCGAATGTACAAACAATGGGGCTGATTACGAAGCTCTCCTCGGCCTCATTCTAGCTAAAATAATGGGTGTCGACAACATTAGAGTACTCAGAGACTCCTAATTGGTTACAAACCAAGTCTCTGAGGTATATGAAACTAGGGCTGAACATTTATAACTCTATAAGACAACAATATTAGATCTAAGTAAGGGATTTAGCTTCATATCAATTAAAGCAATCCCACGAGAGCAAAACCTTCTCGCAGACTCAATAGCAAACTCAGCTTCCCGTTTCACCCCAAATAGTGAGTTGGAGGATACAAATTTCATGGTATCACTTCGTACCAAGCCATTAGTGTGTAAAATACCAACAAACTCACTCCTAACTCATGGAGAGGCTGAGGATGATTTTTCCATCGTAGATCACTTTGACGATGATAGAGTCACTCTCAAATATCTAAACACCTATGCGGAGCTACACCTTGCTCACCATATAGTTGATCTTTCCTTAATACCACATTCCTCTTCCTATTTTGGAAATCCCATGATAGAGTCTCCTCCACAGAAGGATCTTGATATCTATGATATAGAAGATGGAGAAAGTTTGGAACTACCTCCAGCCCCACCTGAATTTGTAGAAGGTAATGCTTCTTTAATAGAAGAAACCATTGACATAAACATTAGAAAGGAGGAAGAACCAAAAGTTTTAAAGTTGGAATCCTCGTTAACTCCAGAGGAGATAGAAATACACACCCAAATCCTCAAAGAACATAAAAAGTCTTTTTAATTTAATTATAAAGAAATGATGGGAATTGCACCACAATTCGCGGTACATAATCTTGTCACTAAGCCAGATGCGAAGCCAATTAAACAGAAGTCAAGACCAATGAAGCCAAAAAGTGGTTCTCATGGTAAAAGAGGAAGTAATAAAACTTCTCCAAGTAGGATTCATCAAGCTCGTTGACTATTCACAATGGGTGTCTAATATTGTCCATGTCCTCAAAAAGAATGGGAAGATACACATTTGCATAGATTTTTAGGATATTAACAAAGCTTGTCCCAAGGATGACTTCCCATTACCATCCATTGATGTTATCATTAATGCAACAACTGGATTTGAACTGTTGTCCCTCATGGATGGGTTCTCAGGGTATAATGAGATTAAAATATCTAAACAAGATCAAGCCAAAACTACATTCATAACTCCCTAGGGAACTTATTGCTACGTTGTCATGCAATTTGGTCTTAAGAACGCTGGTGCTACATATCAACGAGCAATGACATATATATTCCACGATCCTATCCATACAATTGTGGAATCATATGTGGATGACTTGTTGGCCAAGGCCAAGAAATGTTGTGATCATCCAGAAGTGCTCTGTATCATCCTCTCACGATAAATTGAATATGGCGTCACATTAAATCTAGAGAAGTGCATGTTTGGTGTGATAGGAGGTAAACTTTTGGGCTACATTATATATTCACGAGGGATTGATGTTGATCCAGCCAAAATACGGGTTGTTCCCGAAATGATCTCACCATCAGATGAGTCTGGAATTAGGTCATTTCTTGGGAAACTCAGTGTAATTTGCAAGTTCATCCCAGATCTAAGTTTATCCATTCATCCAATCAAAAATCTATTAAAGAAATATTATAGTATTGATTGGAATGAAGAATGTAATGAGGCCTTCAAAGTAGTTAAATGCTTCTTGTTGTCTCCACCCATGCTAATGCCTCCCAAACCAGATTGTCCTTTGATCCTATACTCATGAGCCACTCATGTCTGGCTAGCCTACATGCTGGCTCAAGAAGATAACGATAAACGGGAACATGTGGTCTATTTCATCGGCAAAACGTTTCTCGATTATGAAACACGCTATACACAGGAAGAGAGAGAATGCCTTGCCATAGTCTTTGCAACAAAACATTTAAGACATTACATGTTAAACCAAGAAATTAGGCTCATTGTAAAAACGGATCATTTACAAATGTTTCTCACACAAGGATCTTTATCTAAAAAGGCTAGACGTTTTATAACCTTAATGGGTGAATTCGAATTGAAATTTGTAAACCAAAAATCCGTTAAGTGACAGATCATTGTAGATTGGTTGGTTGACAATCCACTAGATGGAGGCAATCTAGTGAATATGGACTTTCTTGATGAGTGTATATACTTCATCAAACCCAGGCCTCCCATCTCCACATGTCCTGGTATACTGATATCATCAATTTCATCATAGACCACACATACTTGGAAGGTGCCACGTCACAACAACGAAGGTGGTTATGCATTATTACCGCTAAATATGTTGTCTTAGAATAGGTACTCTATCGTAAAGCCTTGGACGACATGCTTCTAAGATGCATCGATACGGAAGAATCCAAGAAGATTCTTCATGAATCCCACAGCGGGATATGTGGAGGCCACTTTGGTGGTCATGCTACTACTCATAAAATACATCGGATGGGCTATTTTTGGCCCACTCTCGAGCATGATGTAGTGGAATTTGTACTTAAGTGCCACAAATGCCAAGAATTCTCTCATGAGATTCACATGCTAGCACAATCCCTGCAACCAATAGTGACTCCATGGCCCTTCTCCACGTGGGGTATGGACTTGATAGGGAAGTTCTCTCCCTCATCAACTGATGGCCATAATTTTATAACTAGAGCCACGGAATATTTTACCAAATGGGTAGAGGCCATGCCTCTCACCACTGTACCAGGTTCGGTAATTTCCAAATTCATTCTGAACCAAATTATCTGCAAGTATGGTGTCCCACAAGTCATTATCTCAGATAATGGTATGTCCTTTAAAAATGACAAAGTCCATGAGTTATGTAGAAAATTAAAGATAAACCATCATACGGCCTCTCTTTACTATACTCAAGCCAATGGATAGGCCGAAGCAACAAACAAAACATTAAAAGCTATTCTCCTCAAAACAATCAAGGAGAATAAGCAAGATTGGCATCTAAAACTATATCTAGCCTTGTTGGCCCATCGAACCTCAGTAAGAACACTGACATGAGAAACTCCTTTCTCACTGGTATTTAGGGTAGAAGCAGTTTTCCCGCTTGAGGTTGAAATACCCGGTCTCCACATCTCATTACAAGGGATTCTGGATGAAGAATCTTATAGGGAGGCATGCCTCTCTGAACTAGAAATCCTTCACGAGGTCAGGCTAAATTCTGAACAAAGGCATAGAGCCTATGCCGATTAGATGTGCCAGCAATACATAAAAAATTCTATGAGCAAGAAATATATGAAGGAGATCTAGTTCTAAGACTAGACAGCCGGATCGATAAGAAAACTCGCGAAGGAAGAAAGTTCTAGCCCAAATGGTTAGGCCCATACCGAGTCATGAAAGACTACGAAAATGGTGTGTATATCTTGTGCACACTAGAAGGTGAGGAATTCAGTGAAATTGTCAATTCCTTACATCTTAAACGGTTTTACGCATAAAACATAAAAATCACCACTTATACATTATAACTACCTACATTGCATTAGTCTTTTAGCTGCTTTATTCTGTCCATTTTCGTAAAAGTGGTATTCCAAGAAATTGCTCTTAAACAATCTGTTATAAATTTCTAAATGTATTAGAAAAAGCATTCAAAACACATCTCTTCAAACATCATCAAGTATTTCAATTCTTGTCATCAAGTTTGACAGACAAGCATTGACGAAAACCATACCAAGGCCTGCATACTTGGCTTTTCTCTTTCTTTCTACTACGTGAAGTTTTCCTTGCCTACGGTCTATTCTAGAAGCTTCCTGGTGTCACATCTATCCCTCTTAAATCTCTTTGAATGAAAGGATATCCCAAAGTCATAGATTAGAAATGTCAAAATCAAATTAAATCCAAAGCACCAAGCAAACAAAATATTTTATTTTACACACTTCTTTGCCCCATGAACCTTCGGTGATAAGTCCACATCTCTTACTAGTGGTGTGAGGTTTGGAAAGGAAAGAAGTGCCCTCACTCACCTATATCTTGCCTTTGGTGACAAACCCATGCTTCTTACTAGTGGCGTGAGGCAGGGTGTGGGGGGTCTAGTCACACAAATCAACAAATCTTGGTGTGCTATAAACACAAATCATATTCTATTAAGAGAAAGAAAATATCCAAATATCCAAATTCAAAAGAGATCAAATCCTCAAAACCAGATTTTGTCAACCAAGTTACCATTTCTTAATCTAAGTCTAGATAAACTAGAAATCAAGTGGCCTTCTAAGTGTGGTAGTAGTTTTAATTAGGGTAGGTGTGTAGGTCTAAATTTGGTTGTTGCTACTAGTTTGTCTATCTCTCATCATTCCATTCAATCAAATTCATACAACTTGTGCCCTTCCTAACTCTTGGTGTTGAGCCCTCGCATCTTACTAGTTGCATGGAATTGGGATTGGGGCAAGTTCATCTCTTTATCACTATGCATTCATCACATTTTGCCAACATAATAAGAAATTACAAACATTTCCTAAAGATTTCAAAAGTTCAGTACTACCATATGTTAGTATCATCTCATATCAACATTACAAAAGCATAAAAAGTAAAACATCCTATTTACCATCATTTTTTATCCATTGCATACATTCTGAAAACATGAAAACAAATATTATAAAAATATCTAAGTACACATGTAGAAACAAGTCATGAAATTCTAGATTCCAAGAGTCTAGATCCAAAAAGATATATATATATATATATATATATCAAGTTTCATATACAATGCCATCATGCCCTAGGCATGGTCAAAACGCTCAATAAGCCTGAAAGGTACAAAAGCACTCATATGGATATCTGACAAGATGCTACAAAAATAGTCTCTCAATCCCTATGGGATCCCTCAGAGGGTGCATGACCATGCCTAGGACTCCGGCTACATCGGCACTCTGAATGTACTAAGGGCTTATGGTCACGACCGGTAGCTACCGTCTCACTACGAGAATGACTCCTCCTCATCAAGCACTCAGCTGTCCTATATCCAGTTATCTCTATGTAGAGAGAAGTCATGATCTTCGCCACATGCCAGATAGAGAGAAAAACATCAGTATGCCTACCAGCTGTTGAGGGATCTCCTACATCCACGGAAAGCTCAGTGTGAGTCTTTTCCAAGGGAAGAATTAAGGTATCAGTGCACACTCGGTGAATCAAGTCTCACCACTCATCAGCAGTCTCTACAAGTAAAGGAGAAAACAAGTTAGAAAACAATCAATGATAAAACCAAGAGAAAACAAAGCAAAGAGAAATAAAAAACTAAGATAATTCTAACTAAAACAAATGTTAAGAGAAGAGTGATAACTCACTTAGATCTCTGGGCCTCCAAGAAGGATCTCTAGCATCCACGCCTACCACTGATGTCGCCATTGACCGGTGTCCCTCTCTCACATATGGGGCAATGCGACGGCCTGCAACAGACTTGCCATATCCACCTAGGTCCCAAGAGAGTAACTCCTCTAAAACTAGAGTCACCCTCTCTGTGCTCTACTCTGCCCTCTCGGCCTGTAGGATCTCCTGGGTATCATACCACTCGAGATCACTATCACCCCCCCACCCATCTCACTGATCTCCATCTACTCTATCTCCTCCTCGGTCTCTCCCCCAGTGAACTCCTCAGACTCAAAGTCCATGTTAATGGGCTCATCACTACTATGGGAGGGATTGATGGAAATTTGAAGTAAGGGTGCCTGAGGAGCACTAGATCTCCCTCGATCACGTACCACCCTCCTAGCTACAATAGGAACACTGGGAGTAACAATGGTCTAACCCCGACCTCTAGGACCTCCCTGAGCCTCGTGGATAGATCTATACACTTACACCACTGGAGGAAGCATGTCATTGTAGGGGAGGCCGAATTGCTATGGTACTCTGTCAAAGGGGTGAATTTCTAGCTTCCCTACCTTTTCTATTAACTGGCTGGTAGTTTGACAGGAAATCAGTGTAATGGTCTCCTCTCCCCATACCCCTGTCATGGCCTGATAAGGAGTGGCCTCCATGTCTGTAGTGGTTAGAGAGGCCACTAGCTAGTGGGGTGCTCTAATAACTGTCATCCCCATCCACCTCGTTGCTCTGACAGCCCTAGGATCCTCCACCTCTACACCTCTCCCATATGGGGTGATATGCTCATATACCCAACTCTTGACAAAAGTCAGGTGGCTCAGTGACTGTCCCTGTAATCAGACTAACCAGTATAAATCATGATAGGTAGTCCCGAGGATATCTTCTCCCCAAGCATAGACACATCCATCACCCTCAATCTATGAAATAATGGGGGCCCAAAAATATAAGAGGTTATCCCCTCCCTTGTCCCCAATTAGTCTGGATGTAAGGATGCCCATGATGGTCTTGCGAAGCAAGGGAATTTCTAACTCAATAATAGAGTGGATCCTCACACCCTTCTTCGATCCCATTGATACAACTACATCTCCCATGTAGGTGGCCCACTGAACCACCCATGATCTAGATACTACTATCTTAGGAGACATTCGCTGCCCAAGGATCAGAACCCCCAGTATACGGTAAACATTTTCCAGGGTGATGGACCAATCACCCCTAACTCTTGGCAATCGAAAGGTGTTCTGATCTGCATTCTAGTATGAAAATAAGTCACACAGTATGTGACTGGCAGGTGCAACATGAGGGACCTGGGCAGTCCTCCAAATACCAACCCTCTAGAGAGTATCCTGCTCTGCCTGGGAGAGTTCCTCTAACACTGCTGGGAGCCAATAACACTCCCTCTCTCAGCTCTATCTAATATACTCCTCCTTCTACATACACCCAAAAACACAAAAAGGGGAGTAAGTGCTGAAATCCAGTAGGAAAAACTATTGAAAACATGTAAAAATTCAGTACATGCAAAAATTAGTTAAGTTTTCTATTGTTTTGGGCCTCTGTCATGGACCACCACCCTGTGCAGAGCACTGGTTCCATAACCACTACCTTCTAAGGTAGTGGTCCCTTAACCACCATCCTGCACAAGGCAGCGGTCCTATCCCATAATATCAAACAGGTCGTATGCTCTAAAAAATGCTTAAAACAAGAAAATACACCATTTATGCTAAAATGAAAACCTACCGTATGGGTGCCCCCCGTAAAGATACGTTTAAAACTAACATTTTCAAAAATGACCCCCCCAAGAAAAATATTTCATCATTTCCACATTTTAGGTCTAAAAACAATAAATTGAGAAGAACTAACTTGAGAGACTTTGCGGGTCGATGTTCCGCTCTCAGAGGCATGATCGCTATCTCACCACGAATATTTTGACTATACTCTCATCAAAAACCATCACCGTGGGTCCCAGAGCTCCAAAATCTATCCAATCAATCCATGCAAATGAATAGTTAAATGACTTCATTTTATATAAATAGCCCATTTAATTTGATTTTGAATGTCTCTCGCAAGGCCAGAGCATCGACAGAGGTAAGTTCTAAACCTCGCATATATATACCTAAGACCTCTTTTTCTTATCAATTTAGCCTTATCTCTCCAATTTTTTTTTCTAGCTACACTTGAGTCCCTTGTTTTTATTTTACAGATAGCGGGACTTTGGATGGTGACTTTCCAACACACGTGCATGTCAGGTATAACTCCTAACTTCCCATTTTAGGACCGCCATACTCGGATCCACTGTTTTACGCCTCTTCATTGCTAAGATGCTTCTCCGAGGGGGAAATATGTACATACCCAAAATTATAGGGTACTACACCGATGGAACGATGTTACACATGCCTCACTGATGATACAGGTCTCCTTGCAAGGTTTTTGGAATCTAGAAAGGCTCGCCAAGTATACACTTATATCCCGCATGCCCTGCTCAGCCTCTGTATGCTTTGTTTTTCCCTTTTTTTCCTTTCTTCTTGCACTTTTGTCTTCAGTGACATAACCGCTACCCTACCTAGATGGCAGTCCCATGACTGCCACCTAGGACAGGGTGGCGGACACGTAACCGCCAACCTGCATAGGGTGGCGGTCCTATACGCATTTTCCAGATCCTTCCGATGATCACGTCAAATGTAAATCTTGGATTTTACATGCTTTCTTCAACCAATTTGGATTGCATTAATGTTTTTGGTCCCCTAGTAATAGTGTTTTCCTTTATTTAAAGTAAAAGAGTTCTAATGGGAGTTACCCTCTAGTAAATGCATTGGTTATAAATAGCCAACTTGTTTTCAAGAAAATGGCCCCTCATCATCTCAAATCTCTTATTCATTCTTTCAATTTCTTGCTTAGAATTCTGTTAGTTTCATGTTTTGCTTCCATTGTTGGTATTTTAGAGGTCATATGATCTTCTTGTTTTAGTCTTGTTCCATTGCTACTACATACAATCAGTTTAACATAGAATAGCTTCATTTCTAGACTAGAATCCATTAAAGTTACAGGTTTTGTTTTGTCACAAGGATAGTTTCTGAAACTCTCGGTACACTTGTGTTGTACTCCCACAATAAATCCCGCTAGGAATTGCATAGTCAAGCTCTGTTCACTTGCGCTATCTCTCTCCTACTCACATTGTATTCAGTCTATATCAAAAGCTACCATTGTTCGAATACCATCTTCTGTTGATACAATCATATACATACTTTCTGGATTTATGAGGACATGAAGTAATGAGGAGATCACACTGACGGGATGAAATCACACACAACTGGATTTACCACTGTTATGTAAATGCTAGGTTTGAGCTATCAAAGTTCTAGTTATAACATATCAAATAGAGTAGTGAATTATTTCATTTCAGTTAAAATTCCACTCTCGATATCACCGGGGAAGCTGTGGGGATTGATAGTTTCTGAGAAATTGTGATTCATTCCCCACTTCTGAGGCAGGATCGAGAGCCTTTTAATTTAATATATTTAGTTGATTAGATATTTAGGATAAAATCACAGCTGCACATGCAAATAGCCATACCAGCTTACTTTGCTTGTTTCTATTCTATTACTAGATTAGTTGTCCATTTTATAAATATACTGGAGTATTTTTTGTTCAATTTCATTGAAATACATCATTGAGAATACAAAAAATAGAAGAATACGTGCATAGTGTAAATATTCCTTTCATAATCAGTTTATTAAAGTTAGTTAAAAGTTGAATCATTTTGTATGAAAATCAAGGAACTTAGAGAGCCTAGAGAGTATATATTTGAACCCATAGTGCCTCAACCAAATTTACCCATGACATTAGCTGATATAGATTAGGACCTTAGGATACAGGTCTTTCGAGCAACAGTAACCTTGCAAGCAATTAGTGAGCAACTAAGAGGATTAAACATCGAAGACGATAAAGCTTACACATTCAGGTCAAACCATCCAAACTATAGATTGCCTTGATAAAACATCTGAATGACTATGCAAGGATTTGAATGAGAGAAAACATTTGGTTGCTATACTTTGGCTCCATATCCTAACATGGGAGACATCCTCATCAACATAGACACTAGCTTATGTAATCAAGTTACCAGAACACCTGTTAGGTACTCCGAGAAAATCATACAACTTCTAGTTCTAAACATAAAGGCTAAAAAGGCATACGATTACTAGATAGTTGGGAAAGGGGATTGATTCTTCACATGACCATAATAGGTCCACAATAACCATGAAATCATAGTTGTGATCCCCAAGTCCTATAACCCAACGGACCTACAAGTTAGTTAAGTATTGACACTGGCTTACAAACGCTGGTATTTAGATCTTCACCACTCCCACCAGATATTATAATACAATTCTCCATATTAAATTTAGAACCACCCATAGTTAACTGTGAATCCACTAAATTTCCCATCACCATTTTATGACCTTGTCTGGAGATATATACAAAGCTCCCACATGTCACTTCCCACGTATCCAACAACCAAGAAACAGGATCTCAGTAGAGCTTGACATTGATTAGAGCCTCCGAGAAGCCATTATATTTGAACAAACCATTACACCAATTCAGGTTAGGAGGGCCTTCTTCTCCTTAGATTCATAGATTCCAATATTGCGTATTGAGGATATAAGACTACTCGATTAGCTTGTATATTCAAATTCAACATTCACTAGCTATCTCGACACATTCTCGGGAGGTCGGGTACGAGGAAGAGATATTTGTAGATCTCCATGCTCACATGTCACTTTTCCATCGTACAAAAACACACAAGCCAAACCACGCAGAAAAAAAACCAAACGAAACTAAACCAAAACCACACAACAGAAAAGGGAAAAACACACCTACGAAATCACCTATGGTACAAGGCGGGGGACAACCCTCTTTCATTGATGATACAGTTTCAAGTATTGCCCACTTCAATAAAATTCCAATTTCATTCCATCCAAGTATGAGAGGAAAAAAACATTCTCACCACAAGCTCCATGAATTTGGAATGGGTCAAGCCATAATGAATCAAACTTTCCATGCCTTCCCTTTGGTTCTCTTCTATTGTCCCAAAGTAGGAAAAAATATCCATCCTTGAATTCTCTTGCCTTTTCCTTCTTGTCAAAGATATTCTTCACTTTCACTTGGTGTTCTTTAATTCTATCCACAACTTGGCATCTGATTTCCTCCATCTTCTCCAGGAAGAGGATCCTCTTGTCAATGGAGTCTTTGTATTGACCATCTTCTATTTCTTGCAAAAACTTGAGAGCTGACATCTCAATTGTGAGAGGAATATCTACCTCAACTCCATACAACATTTGGAAAGGTGACATACCTATTTCCTTCTTAGGAGTGATCCTAACAGCCCACAATGCATCATATAACTTCTTGTGCTAGTTCCTTTGATTCTCATCTACCAGCTTTCAAACAATGGTCACAATGTTCTTATTGCTTGACTCAGTTTGCCCATTTCCCTATGGATAGTTATCGGAAGAGTGAGATAAGGAGATTCCAAAACCATAACAAAAATCTGTGAGCTCCTTTGAAGAGAAATAGGTGGCATTGTCTACAACAATCTTCAGTGGTACTCGAAAACAGACAATGATATTCTCCTTGATGAAACAGTAGACTGTTTCAGAGATGGCTTGGTTTGTTAGAATGGCTTCTACCCATTTAGTGAAGTAATTAATTGCAGTGAGTACATACGTGGGATCTACACTTGAATGAGGATTCAAAACACCAAAGAAATCTAGCCCCCGTTGCTGAAATGGTTCCTCAAACACTACATGCTTGATTGGTAATGCAACTAGTTGTGTTTTTCCAACAAATTGTTGGCATGTTTTCCATTTTGGAACCCAATCTTGAGTGTCTAAAAAGATGGAGGGCCAATAATATCTCCCCCTGAGAATCTTATGCATAGTGACCATTGCTGAGAAATGTCCACCACAAGCTTGATCATGATATGCCCTGAGCAACTTTTCTTCCTGCTCCTTATCTACACACCTAAGGAAACAACCATCTAGGCCTCTCTTGTAAAGTGCATGATTCTAGATTACAAAATTGGTTGCCTTTAGCTTGAGTGTCCTTCTTTCTTTGTAGTCAAGATGAGGAGGGAATTCTCCATAAGTGAGGTAGTAAGAAATATTATCATACCATTCATTAGTAGTGGTGAAAAAGAGCGCCTGTAGACTGTATCCTAAACAGGTTGAGCAAACACCATATTTTTCTCCCTTATGATCCTTGACAACTTCATCTTTAGCAATCAGCTCGCACAAACCATTTCCTCTTACCAGATTAGAGGGTCTAATCTCCAAGTCATAATCTTGGGTCTTTGAAATCCAACTTCCTCTCTTAGTCCTAGGATCTTGTTGAGTTTATATGGACTTTACTGCACTTCTAGGAACCATCATCATTGTATGAGAATTAAGAATGTAGAATCTGAAACTTTTAACAGCTTTGACCACTACATAGGCATGTTTCTCCAATTGTCTATACTTTATCTCACAATTTTTTAAAGGACAGCTCATGAAAGCAATGGGTGCTTCCAAACCTTCATCGTTTTTTGAACAAGGACAGTAGAGAGGGTTTGTTCTTATGCATAGCAATACATGATGAACTCCTTGTTGAAATCTAGAGATACAAAATTTGGAGCTTTGGCAATGACTTTCTTGATCTCCTCAAATGTTGTTTTTCCTTCCTTATTCCACTTGAAACTTGTTTAAGGCTTCATCATGGAAGTTATATGCTTAGTCAGTTTAAAAAACTTAGGCACAAAATGATAAAGGAAGTTTACCTTTCCAAAGAATGAATTAACTCCCTTCTTGCTGGTTGGTAAGGCTAGTGTTTGGATAGCTCTAATCCTCTTAGGATCAATGTGTGCTCCATGTTTTTTCACAATGTGTCCCAAAAACTTACCTTCTGTGACTCCAAAAATTCACTTCTTTGGATTTAGAGAAATTCCATGTTTCCTACACCTTGCAAGGACTTGCTCTAAATGACATATATGATCTCCCCTCCTCTTTGAAAAAACCATGAGGTCATCAAGGTAAATGAAAATGCAATGTTTCAGATATTTGAAGGCCAATTCGATTGCTTTATGGAAAGTGGCTCTGGCATTGATCAAGCCAAAAGGAATTCTTCTATAGGCAAAAGTGCCCCAAGGTGTTGTGAAGGATGTTTTGTTGGAATCCTCTTCTACCACCTTGATTTGGTTGTACCCTAGAATTAATCAAGCAAAGAGAGCATTTCAGATCTAGTGACTGCTTGCAAAATATGATTTATGATTGGAAGAGGGTAATTGTCCTTGAGAGATGCTTGATTCATATTTCAG
Organism: Taxus chinensis; assembly: GCA_019776745.2. NCBI lineage: Eukaryota > Viridiplantae > Streptophyta > Pinopsida > Cupressales > Taxaceae > Taxus > Taxus chinensis. The sequence continues at coordinate 705,564,908 of CM034154.1, forward strand.
AAGTCTACACAAATCCTTATTTCCCCATTCTTCTTCCTTACTGGCACAATGTTAGCCACCCATGTTGAATGGTGGATGGGGAAGATGATTCTAGCATTGAGCATATTTATCACCTCTTCTTTGATAACATCGCCAATATTTTTATTGTAGAGCCTTTGTTTTTTCCTGAAGGGATTAGCTCATTACTTCAAAGGAATGGAGTGATGCATTTCCTTTGGCTGAAAATATTTGAGTTCATCATAGGAATAGGGAAGGACATCTGAGTAATTTTTTAATAGAGCAATAAAATTTCTCTTCTCTTCTGGTGAGCAGCATTTACCAAAGTTAACCATCCTTGGATTCTCTAAAGTGCCAATGTTTTCTTGATCAAAATTAGATGGACAACAAGAAGAATATTTTTCTCTCTCTTTGATGAACATGTCATGCTTATCAAAGAGGTCTTCCAAATAAACTAGGACTTTTGGGATTTTGTTTCCTCTAAGTCTCATTACTCCCTCTTCATCAATTCCCTTAATTCCTTCCTTCTCTTCTTTGGGGACTAATTCACAGTGTGGGTTTTCACTTCCTTTAAAGAAAAGATTATTGAATTTATACCTTTGTTCTAAGAAGGCTAGGATCTTATTGTCATCATTGAAGACCTGCTAGTGATTTTCATTGTCTAGTGCATTGGGTGTGAATACCATCTCAATGGTCACTTTATCCTTGTCAAAAGAAGGATTAGGTGTCACTAAAGAAGTTGACTCTGCTATAGAATCAACCTTTTCATTCTGCTCCATAGGGATAGCTTCAATGGAGAATGCATCAAAGGATTCAATGCAATACCACACTTTGTTTCTATAGTGCATGAGCCTGGGTCTTTTCACCTGATATTGCTGGTGGACCTACTTTACCACAACCTTTGCATCGCCTTTACATCTCAGCTTCTTGATTCCCATGTCCTCTGCTACATTCATACCTAAGAGTAATAGTTTATACTCTGCTGTATTATTTGTATTGTCAAATTTCAACTTGTAGGAAAAAGGATATACCTCATTAGAGGGAGAGTATAATACTACACCAGCTCCTAAACCTGCTATGGAATGACTGCCATCAAACTCCATTATCTATATTTGGTCTTCTTCTTCCTCCATGAGAAGTGGAAATTCCTCTTTCTTCTGTGATGTAAGGAGGGAATTTCCAAGCCCACAATCTTGAAAAAGGATATCAGCTCTTGGATCATCATACTTCCTTACTGTGAACTTAATTTTTCTGACTGGCAGTAGCTTCTTCATTTCTCCTTTCACTGGGATAGTTGCAGATGACCAATTGATTTTTATTTCTCCACCTAGATCTCTACAAAAAATTCTACTCAACAGAATACCAAAATATGTTGGGATTTCTGCCACCAAAATGGCCAGGAGTATCTTCTTGTCAAGGTAATCAGCTAGTGTAACCTTAGCATCCTTAATCCTTCCTACTAATGGAACTTGTTTGGATTCCATTTTGTAGCATGTGCCATTTACGCAGGTCAAATTGAGGCTAAGAACATTTGCAAATTTTGTTGGCATCACATTATTAGAGGCTTTAAAATCTATAATGCAATTGTTCAGTGGGAAACCTTTGATTAGAAGTGATACGTAAAAAGGCTCAACTCTATTCATGATGGAGGCACTGAGAACTAGCATGTTTTGAGAAGATGGCATGGATGGTGTGGTAAGTAAGCCTTTAGAATTAGAGATTGGGGATGTAGAGTTACCACCCCATACTACCTTGATGAATCTTTCAAATTGGGAAGGGTGTGTTTGAAGGTATTCAATTTCAGAGAGCTAGACTTTGGTTTTGCTAGCATGCTCTAAAAATTCAAATGAAGTTATGGTAGATGAGGAAGAGGTTCCAGCATTGGATGAGGACTTAAATGGTAGATGCATCATTACTTTTGGTGTTGGGTTCTCCTTTTCAAATGTAGCAATTGTCTTGGAAGGAGATGGGCATGTAGCCTTTGATTGGAATTTAGATGTTCTTGAAGAACCAATATTTAGAAGAAAATTTCTCTTAACAACTTTTGAGTTGGGAGAAGAAACAAATAACTTACTTGGCATAGTAGTGTGATCCTTGACAACTGGTGAATCTAATTTCTCTCTAACTGATTCCATGGAAGGTGGTAATGGTGATCCGCTACTGATAATATTTTTTAGTGGAGGTTTGAAGAGCTATATTCTTTGTTCTTCCTACTCTCAGTTGCAACTACTTAGGCTGAAACACCATTCTTGGATTATGCACAAGTGAAAACAACACATGAAAAACTTGGAGATTCTTCATCACTTTCCTCCTCATCAGCAACGTATTCAATCAGACCATTGTGCATGCCAACCTCTTCAATTTCAAGATAATTTTCATAGTCATCCATACTTTCTTCTTCAATTTCCTCAATGTCTATTCCTTCTTTTGATTCCCCATTATCAAAGATGGCATTGACTAGTGGTGCTTCAAGAGCAAGCCTATGAGGAGGTGGAGTACTTCTTGGTCTATCAAGAAGATTTGGTCTCCTTGGAGCATTCCTCATTTTTATTTGTGATGGTTGTTTCTTCAAAGCGACTAGGTCATTTGCCATTTTTTGGAACATTGGATTAGTGGTGACTAAATTTGAACTTTGACCTTTTTGCTTCCCATTTGGCATTTTCATTTTGCTAGAAATAATTAGATCATCATCAGTCTCAATTGTAAAGTCTTTAGCTTCCCTCAATGTTCTTGGTTGGGATCTTCTGAGGAAGAAACCAACTTTTGATGGCAAAGAATTGATGAAGAACCTTTTCAAGTTATTTTTAGAGGGTAGCACATCTTCTAGGATCCTTCTTGTCAACCTATCATACCTTGTTAAAAAATATCTCATTCATTCAGATGTCTCCTTCTTCATTTGAACCAATTGGACTAAAAGATCTTGACAATAGTTTGTGATCTTGAACCTATGTTCAAATGCACTTCTTATATTTTCCCAGCATGTGACAGATCTTGGAGGCAACATGTAGAATCATTTAATAGATTTTTGTTGTAGTGACTCCATAAAGATCCTAACTGAAACATCTTCATCTTCAACTCCCAACACTCCACGAGGAGTGATGAATGATGCTACATTTTCTTTTGGGAGATGAGAACCATCCCCTTTGAATTTTGGGAAGTTATTTTTTGAGCCTCTTGGGAGCTCATGAAGTGGTTGTGGAAGAGCAAGTGGACCAGTATTTCTTCCCCATGGTACATTAGGCCTACGTACTTCATGCTCATGATCACCCATTCTATTCTTGTTTCTAGCCTCTGGTCTTGCTAAGGCTGCTTTTGCTACTGCTCTTTCTTCTACTTCAATTTGGAGTCTCTTTATTTCTTCAATTTTAGCCCTTATCTCCTCTTCAGTTGTTGCCTCTCTTTCAATCTCTTCAAATGTGGGATCAACTTGTCCTCCTTGCCTCAGTTGTCGTATGTATCCTCTATCAGCGAACTTGAAATTTTATGCTCTTTTCTGGGGTGCTAGAATTTGTCTTTTCCTTTCCAATTCGACAACACATTCCTCTTCCAGCTCCAGAATCCTTATGGAAATAAATTATTGATTGAAAATTTGTTTATTATGCCAAATAGCTTCTCTTAGATCAGAAGCAATGTCTTCTTGGATGTGAAAGAGTAAATTAGGTCTCTCAACAGGAGGATTTCCCATAATATCCATGATTTACATCCATGTAGTTTGTGTGATTATTCAATCTCTAGAAAATTTTCCTCTAGAATCGTTTTTTGTATTTTATGACCTTGAGGTCATTTTTATGTGTAGATGTTGTAAACTCTGCTTCACGGTGGGTGCCAAAACCTGTTGGCTAGAAAATTTGTCTTGTGGACAAATTGGTGGGTTTTAGGCCAATGTTATGGGTATCTAAGTCCCTCTACTTTAACAGTGTATCTTTCATATGTGCATGCGTGAAAAAGTGGATTTCAATGGTGCCCTTTTGACTAGAGATCACATAGGGGAACTCCAATGACCATGTGGTAAAGCTAGCAATGTCTCACTAGAGAAGAAAATTTGTTTTGAAAAGGGGAAGGGGAGTGGAAAGGGAGGTAGGAGAAAACTAATTTTGTGACTAGAATATCAGATGCCCACACACATTAATTATAAATTTCATTTACATGCATTTATAGTTAGAAGAAAAAAATCCACAGGAGAAGCTACAAGATTGAATAAAACTCATTTGTCGCAAAGTACAAATTAATTCCTCAATCAAAGAGGTAAAAATTTATTCTTTCATTATTGAAGCTTGAGTAGAGTTTATACATAGGTTGAGAATGGAAGAAATTCGAGGAAGAAGAGAAAATAGATGAAGTGTAGCATTTTTCAGTCTTTTCCCGGTACAGAACACTCTGGTATTTTTTGAAATAAATCACCAGCCTTTGGAATGACATCAAGAAGCCATTATATTCTTCGCAAGAAACTGTTACAACTTCAAAAATCCTCAATGCCTTTTAAAATTTCTCTGTTGTGAAGAAAACACTCATGACAGGTTAAAAACCAGATCTTGTAAAGAAACTGTTACATTCAATTTGCTAGTTTAAAAATAGAACATTTGATTTGCTCCTCTAATTCTAAAATTGGGTCATCCACATGGTAGGAAGGGATTGGAGCAGTTATGGGGGAAGCCTTTCCTATTTTGTGATTGTTGTGAGATTTCACAATTTGGAACAAATTGGCCCACAACTCCGCATTGACTTTTCAACTTAGACACATGGTACATTCTTATTAGAGATGGGATCACGGCCCTTTTATCAACATTTTAACCTTTTTGGAAAAAGGCTCAAAAACTCAATTTCCTCTACCGGTCTACTGCTCCAATTTGACTAGGACACGTGGCACGTTCTGGTTGGAGACGGGGTCATGGCTCTTTTCTAAACATTTTAACCTTTTTTGTAAAAAAATGCAAAAAATCAATTTCCTCCACCGGCCTGCTGCTCCGATTTGACTAGGACACATGGAACATTCTAGTTGGATATGGGGTCGTGGCTCTTTTCTACACATTTTCACATTTTTTGAAAAAAAATCAAAAACTCAATTTCCTCCATCGGCCCACTGCTCCGATTGAAATCTTGACACATGGCATCCTCTGATTGGAAATGGGGTCATGACCATTTTCTCAACATTTTAACCTTTTTGGAAAAAAGGATCAAAAACTCAAAGTTCTTCGTTATTCCGCTGCTCTACTTTGACTTTTCAACGGCATGCATGAGACGTTGGCGGAGCCACAGAGCATTCTAGAAATTTTACTTCACTTTTTGGAATTTGGTTAAATTTCCAAAAGTTCCCCGATGGCCCTCTCGTTTGGTTTGAATTTTTAACAACGGGCTTCACCTTTGAATTTTTCCTTGCAGGCTTCAACTTTTACTTTTCTCCGCGAGCTCAAAATTTTACTTTTACCTTTATAGCTTGATCGGGATCGTAGGGAAAATTTAAAATTTTTGCCAAAAGTGACCAAAAGTGTTAAATTCACCAAAAATCTTGTTCCTCCCCATCCAATAGGATCCGACCATGTACTTGCATTCATTGGGGTCAAAAGTTGACGTGGAAAAGACGTTCGTCATCCCGACTATGGAAAATATGTAGAGGAAGAAAACTTCATCATTTTGAGTCCAATTTTCAAATTTCCTTCAAGAACAAGAGGCATGGAGGTAAAAAAATGATTTGACAACCCAGGCCATATAACAAGTGAACAATTTTGATCAAAAATGGAGGTTGGAAAGAGGATATTATGTGCACAGACCGGGAAATGGCATGTTTCTAAAAACAAGCAAAACAGAGGTTTAAACAGCTCTAGGGAATGAATTTTGCTAAATTATTGAATCTCTAACTTAGCTTAAACACCAACGAAGGACATGAGCTCAAAAATTTTGAATTTGGCTATGAAAACACAAAGTAGTTTTTGGGAGACGACACATGCTAAAATGAAGTTATTGAGCTCTAACACTCAACAAGCTTAGTAATCGTTGTTCCTCTATTGACTGAAAATATCTTCAAACCATTGAAATCTCTTGAGATTCATGGCCCATGTTCTTGATATACCAATAAATAATTGTTTCTGCACCTATAAATTGAGCACAATCTTTGAAATTTGATTCTTCTTTGGTAAGGGTTGTTTTCACACATGTTCCTACACCATCATGCTCTGCTTTCCCATATCCTTCCTTAGTAAAACTCCAGATATATTGAACACCCATTTCTATGTGCATTCTTCTTAGCCAATAAAATATCTGTGTATTCTTGAATTGTGATGTGAAATTTTCTGACCAAATGTAATGTTGATTGAAAACAATGTTCCTCTCATTCAAGTTCATATAAAACAACTAGAAAAACCCTTGTGCATATTTTGTAGAATGTTTCCTATCATCATTGTTGTATAAATGATCATCTATTAATATTTTTCGATCTTTCTTAGAGATTTTCAAAGAATGCATGAATGTTTTATGCATGAAAATAACAACGTGCTTTGATTTATAGGGATTATCTTGAAATGTAATATAATGGCCTAATCTAATGCATATTTGTAGTAAATAAATGAATATTGAAAAATTTAAATAATACCCAAGAAAAGTAAGCTAAAAATATGAAACCCTAATGTGCAAAGAGATTTAGAAGAGCCTTAGCTAATTCACAGAGGTTTCTTGATTATGTCACAGTGGAGAATAGTTGAAAAAAGATCAAGGAACATCACATAGAAGTCTAAATAAATTTAGATCCAGAAGATTCGACTTGAATGGGGTACCCAAAAAAAGGATAGGGGTTCCCATGGGAACCATGGTCTTTAGTTTGGGATCCCTAGTCTACGCAGATGCTTAGAAAACCTCCTCTGAGGTGTCGTAATAAGTTCCCACATATTCACATTTTGGTGTGTGTATTTCACTAAACTTTTCCAAATGTCGTTGTAAATATGGAATGAATGGATCACTTAAAACCCACCCAAAAAATCATCAAAACCTAAGAAACAAATATGTAAATGAAGTGGTTGGACTGTCCCCAGTTTCCAAAATGATGGACTTATCATTGACTGTTACACGACATCTTAGACCCAATGCATTTTTTTGTGCGCGTGCAGAATGGTGCCCTAGGTTTCTCTTGTGCTTGTCACATGTGAAGTAATGAGTAAGTAACTAGATGTAGAATGTAAATAATGTGTGAATGGAAATAATAGACTCCCCTCCTATGAATTTTCATCCAGATGAACCAGGGTTTTTTCCCTTTTTATGGAGATAGATGGATGCAAACAGAGCTATAGATTCCTTTGATGGATGTAACCTCAAGTGGAGATAGTAGATTCTTAGTGTTTGCTCCCTTATTATGATCACATAGATTTATATTTATATGATTCCTTCACTTGAATTTTTTAATTATCCCTAAAATGGATGACTACCAAAAAGATAAGATGCTGAAACAAATAGAAAGGACCTAGAATGTGTGACCAAAGTACAATAAGGACAAGGGTTCCCAAAGAGGATGGGGGCTTCCGGTGCTAATGTCCTAGCTGGGTGTTGGTGTCCAAATGGACAAATGAAAAAAAATTCACAGATAAAATGAGCAAGTACAAGTGCAAGAATGAAATTAGAAGCATAAAAAAAAGAAAGGTGGCCAAAGACATGGGTTAATTAGTGAATTTATTACTTAGGAACCATATGAATAGTAATATGCAATCGAGACTAAATAATGATAGAAATTACATGATTTTGTGTCTGTGTTTTCCCCTACTTTATGTTGGTGAGAAGAATGCTTGGTAACATAAAGTAGATAGAGATGTGTACATGATATCCATGTAGATTAATGTCGAAACTATGTGGATGTACTTGAAAAAGCGTGAATTGATAAAAATATGGAGCGTGGAGACTAAAGATGAAAAAGTTTAAAAGGTGATGAAAATGAAGCTAAGGTGAAAGTGTGTGTGTATATGGAGATGTGTTTGTGATTTAACTCTTGTTAGTATAGTGTTGATGTTGTTGTTGATGATGTTGACTTCTTACTTCCAATATGGATGGACCTATAAAAGAGAAGATGATCAAGTAGTCAAATACGCATGTATATGTAAAAGTGTATAAAAAGATTATAAGTAAAGTATGAAAAAAATGCTACAAATTTGAAAAAGGAACATGTGCACCTGATTCGTGATGAGGAAAAGGGTGTAGAAAGGATCATGTCAGGGAACTACAAGTTTTTTGGGTGATCTCACACCATTGGCCAAAGAAGTATAGGGAGGAAAGTTTTTTGGAACCTCCAACCTTTAACTACTTCCCGAAACTTTAAAGATCTTTGTACTATCGAGTTTGTTGAGTGATCCAATGCCAAAATAGAAGTAGTGTAGATAACAAGGTTTGGTGTTATCCTTTAACCTTTAATTGCTTCCCATGATGAAACACCATTGCATATGAGGTTTACCAATGCATGTGCTAAGGACAACCTTCCCTGTAAAAGTTGATGTGTATGATTTTTGAAGACTTTTCTAAACCCAATCGTTGATTAACTAATCCCTTGGTTATAGGCACTCTAGGAAAGGAATTGCATTACTAAAGACCCATGTATAATTATGAGTAATGAAATGTATTGTATCGATATTGTGTTGTGTAGTATATTGTGTGTAGACTGATGTATTGGGTGATTAATTGACCCAAATGATGCCCCCTCTTTGGAGTTGCATGCAACGTCGTTATAGGAGTATGCATCCCAAAATAGGATTGAATGCTGAAATTTTTCCCTATAGCGGGAAGGGGATGTTATTGGTAGGAACGTAGGTACATGCAAATAAGTGGCTACGAAACAAGTGTTAGGACAAAAAAACATGCATGTAGAATACAAGTGTAAGCTATAAAGATAATGTGTAAGTTAGAATGAAAGTAAACAAGCAAGAAGAAAATATAGACCACGAAAATGAGGTTGTAAACATGGGACACCACTCATGGTTTTGTAAGAAAATCAAGGATGACTAAGCCAAAATCATACAAGCGTGCACACAAGACAAAGGGTGAAGCTTGCAACTAAGGAAAAATAATGACAAGAAAGTACAAACAATGTAATAGATAACAATGGAAATAAGTAGCCCTGCATAACAAATGTTACACATGAAGCTCCCATTAGCATGTTAGAAAGATAAAAAAGTATGTCAAAGTGTGTATAACTTGATAAAGTAGCGTTCTATGACACAAAATAAAACAATAACACATGTAATGTATGAAAGTGGATGCCCCTAGGAGCTGTTGTTGGATTGGTACTAGTTATTGCACCAAGAGTTCATGTTACGTGTGAGGACCTTGTATAATCTACAATCACAACTAGAAAGCAAGTGAATGTGCATGTGTGTATGATAAATACATACAAGATATATATCTTGCATGTGTAATAAAGTAAACATATACAAGTAAATGTAAGGAATAAATGCAACCAAGATTTACATTATGTTGTTGATGGATGGAATGGAATGCATAGTGAATGATAGGAGCCATGTGGCCCTTGAGTGAATGGATCTGTATACAATAAGGTTCATTTTTTATTCTCCCTACTCAGTCAAGAATGAACCGTAAATAAGAGTCTATTACCAGGAAATGTATGAACTATGTGTTGTGTGCATAATGATGTGATGAATGTGTAACGATGATATTAGACATAGAGATGAAATTTGATAATGTGCGATGATATAGCCTAAATCGTATATCACAACAAGATAACAGGAGGATTGATGATTTATCCTAAAGTGTATATTAATAAACGATGCTTGAAGAAGTGATGGTGTTGTCTATGGCGTATATCACTAATGGAGTAATGTCACATGATCGAAAGATTGAATGGTTCAATGTGTGAGTGTGATGAGGTCCATTTGATTTATATACCCTGAATAGTCCAGTATGGACCATGAGACTGGAGTGCGTCATAAGATAGTGAGTGCAACATGTATAAGTAGATGTGTGAAATACATAATGTGTGTAATAGACGTGGGGAGGAGAAATCACTTATGCAATGTGTAATGTGTAGTGTGTAATGTAGGATGTGTAGTATGTAATGCATGGTATGTGGATGATATGAGATGTGTAAATGCATAGTAAGATGCAAATTGTAAGATGTAGGATGTAGGATGTATGTATGTAACATGTGTGAAGATCCATGATGTGTAGTGTCTATGGTGGAGTGTTTGAGGTTCATGTCTATAGGATTCCCTCAATAGTCAAGTGTGAACCGAATCACAAGAGTGCATCATTGAATAATGTTGATACTAGTTTGTGTATAGTATAAGATGCGTTTTGTCAATTATAGGGGGTGGATATGCATAATTCCCCCCAAGTGTCTATGATGAATAATATAATCATGTAATGTCATATAGAATTTCATAGATATTAGGCTCAAATCCAAATGGATAAGCATCAGAGACTTGGTAAGCAATAAGCCTCCATGTGCCCTTATCGGTGCAACTCAAAAGGTAAAATCCAAAAATGGGGTCCCGAAATGAGCACAGGTCCTCCACGTGGTCAAAGCCTGAGAAAGGAATAACTTACCATTGAAAATTCTAAGCATGGGAAGAGGCAGCGGAAGCCTCCATCTGTCAGCTCAGCACATCTTCAAAGGTAAAATCCAAGGCAAGTCCCCCAAATGTGTGTTGGCCCTCCACGTGTCTAGGGTCAAATAGACATTTTTGGACCAAGTTGAACATGTAAGAGAGGTGGGGCCAGGTTAATAACAAGTGGCTCTAAATTTTGAAGAAGATGGTAGAAGGAATAATGTATAACTTTGTTGCTTTGATTGCAGAGGGAATTATTGAGGAAGCACAAGTGGGTGATAGGATTTCATGGGGTGTAATCCTCATATTCATTATATTCATGGAAATTGGAGTCACTCATGGCCCCAAGTATAAAATGTGGAAGTACCCACCTGAGGAAAATTCCCTACAAAATAGATTAACAGATTACACATGTAATGGAATCACTAGTGTATATAAACTAAGAGTGGAAATATGGTATATAAAACTATACGAGGCATTCGAACATGAGTGACCCATCCCTAGTTACTTGCACACTGTCCTAGATGGAAATGAAAAATTTGCGGTGTATTAACACTTTTGCATTAAAAGCTTTTACTTGAAGGATGGAAATAAAAGTCAGTGGTGCAAGTTACCTTATGCCTTTTCACAACGCGCTAATTTTTAGCATCAGTGAACAGGTTCTTGGATGTGTGCAAGATAATGTTTGATGCTAAAAAGGTATATTATGACTACCATACACTGTGTAAGACGTATGTGTACCTAGGGAGGGTGATATACATTTAAACCATGTTATCAGATGATAGAAAAATTAGTTCTACTACATTGGCAGTCCCAAATGAGGAGGAAAAAGAGGTATATATTTACCTGAAGCCAAGATTGGTTAATGGAAAGTATATTGAAGATGAGTTGGATATCCTAGACCCAACCAAAGGAAGAGAAAAATTTGGGATAAAAACAAGTGTACAAGGTCACTCCTCCAAGGTATATAGAGGAACAAAAGACCAAGGAAGAGGAGGAGGAATGAAAATAATATAACATCGTGCTTAACCAATGTGCCAGGAGTAAGTTTAAGAGAATGTATGAGGAATGAGATATTAACATAGGAAATTCCAAAGTTGTGAAGTCACCAGAGATATCAAAGCCTAAGTAGATCCCATAAAAGAAGAAGAATACATGAAGGATGGTGTGTAGAAGTGATATAGATGAAGAAGAGGTAGTTGAGGAACTTAACCATGAGAAGGAAATAGAGCAACAAGAACCCCCAATTTGTGACACAGAGAAAGAATGGAATACAGAAGAGAGCACCCCATGAGATGAAGAGATACATGAAGAACACGAGGTACATGAGGTGTATTTAAGCCATTTTGAGGGTGAAGAAGAGGATAAAGGAGATAAAAAACTAAAAAGGGATGAAACATTAGGTGGAACAAGTGCACGCACTTGAAATTAATAACATGTACCCACATGAAGGAGAAATGGTGGAATGAGAAGAAATGATGAGGCCATGTGAAACACCCAAGGTGAGATATATTGATGATCAGTCTATGGTGTTGTGAGAGAGGTTTCAGAGCACTATGGTGACAAAGAAAATATATAGATGGGGAGGTCATCAATGAAGAAGGGGCATCCCTACACACGAGAAAGATGATGTCATGGAGCATGTAAATGCATATGGACATTCCCAAATTTGAGATTACAAGCGATGCATTTTCCATGCATAAACTAAATAATGCACCAAAGAAACTATTGATGATAAGGCCATAAGAGCTTACAGAAGAGAAAGCTATAAATTCTATGAATAAGATGGAGGAAGAAGTGGTGTAGAGAAATATACATAAGAAGGCCATCATCCAAACATTGGTAGAGGATAAAAAGGATAAGGAAGAGTAATTCTAGTGGCTCACTGAGGAGAAAGAGAAATAAGAATGGCACAAAAAGATTTTCATTGACATGTCAGTCTATATTGCTGATGAAATACTAGACACATGCCCAAATATTGAAGATAGGGCGAAGGATGCATATCCCTTGGTGTTGCACTACTTACAGGATTGGGTGCATATGCTACCATAGGAGAATACTGTACAAGGGAAACACAAGAGGACATGATAGTAGAGAAGGAGAAGATTGAGAAGATCATAGTGTGAAAAAATTAGGGAGTATGAAGCCATGTTGAAAAAAATGAAAGATGCTTTTTAAGAAGGTGGGATGGGCCTCTTACAATTGTCAAGACCTTGACCCCATTATCAAAGCATATACCACTAGGGAGGAGGCAGATTGGGCAAGTTCGTAGGATGCAAAGGAGGGGAAGCTTGGTCGATAATAAATCTTGGACAAGATTGCGTAGAATTGGGATGTCTTAAATATAATCATGAGATACATGTGAAAAAATGATTAACAAGTTAGGGTTCGTGGTCACACAGAAGATTGATGGCTTGGAAGGATTAATCTCGGGTCTAGCTAGATTGATAAGGGAACTAAATCATAAGGGTGAAGACATGACCCTTGAGGAGATGATAGAGGGATATGCGTTGATCCCAAAATCAGAAAAAAAAATTCTGGTAAAGTGGGGTGAACTAGAGAGAACCCTCAATAAGGAGTTCATTGAAATTTTGCAGTCAATTGAGGAGTAGGATACCAATGCACTCTAAAGATTTTTTCATTATTTTTTTCCATATTATTTATATTCACATTATTTATTCTTTCATGCATATTCTTTGATTGATATTGATAAGGAAGGATAACATACCTAGTGTGGGGTAATTTTTGTCAAAATAAGATGATAAGAATTCGGTAGGCAATGCGCAAGGGTGTCCATACAATATTAAGAATAGCATGCAGAAGGGTGCATATGGATAGGAGTATGGTGGTGCGTGGTACTATGCATATGGAAATACAAGATTTGGGACTTGTTGTCACCAAATTGATGCACCCTTTGAATGGCCAAAATGTGAACAAGACGTTCGGTGTGATTGGGACACATGGGATCACCTCTCAAGCTATGGGACTTGGGCTCAAGGTGAACCTCTGGAGAAGGCCGAATTCCTCTTCCTAATCAAGTTTAACAAAGGGAATGCATGTTTTCTTAGTATGTGGTATTTTGTAACCTCTTTAAGTTTCAATAGGTGAAGTTGAGCTTGTGGTGTACACACCCTCTTTAAATTAACCCTTCCTAAGTGTGGCAACACCCTTTATTTGGTGCATCACCATACCTAGTATAGTTTCATTTTTGCAAATCTCTTTCCCTAAAACCCCATGAAAATGCTAGCATAGGATTAGATAGCCATTTTTATTACACTAGGAGTAATACAACACTTAGTTTCGGTTGATCACATAATGAGCCATTAACGCATACATTGTAGATGCCCATGGAATACTCCTCATAAGTTAAAGGTGGTAATGGACATCCATGTGCATAACATTGAGTGATATTTTGCGTATAGCCAAGAAAGGAACTATTACAAATGAAGAAACGACCAAAGGGAATGAAAAATGATATATCAGTATGATCACGATCTAACGTGCCCCCAATGTAATCAAGCCAGGATTTCCCTAATCTAAGTGGAAAAGAGTGAGGACATTGTTATCCCAAATTCACCACCCTAAAAAATTTGGTCAGAATGAGCCCTACACATGAAGAAAATTCGGTCATAATGAGCCCTAATAATATGAGAAAGGAAAATAATTATTTTCTAGCTTTTTTTTCCAACTATCATTTCAATAATTATTTTTCTTTCTCATATTATTAATATTTATTTGGTTGTTTGTTGTGTATGCTCTTTTCCTACACCTTCGAGAAATCTAGAAAATAAAAACAACCACGATCACTTTTCTAATATTTTGTTTGTAGGATAACTACTAATTTCTTTTCTATAGAACCGCGTTGCTGGAATATTGTCAAAAAAAAAATAACAAAAATAACAAAAATCCTGTAAAAACACCACCATTCAAAGAAAATTTCTAAAACCAAAAGAAAAAGTACGCTCAGGTACGTAATTATTTTCTACTAGTGATTTATTTCAAGTTGGAAAGAAACTTGCATTTAATGACTTTATCATTTTGTTTTAACATGTAGACGAGGTGGATTTCATCACCACCAAAGCTACACCAGTGACGTGAACTTGACTACCATGCACCAAAAACATTTACATCTACATTACACTTTGAAACCTAGTCTCATCATAGTGTTCGGTATTTACCTCACCCCTGCTCTTCATTTACATGTAATGTTGTCATGCAGCGCATGCAAGTCACGCCTAAATAGCTATAACAATGAATCTTGAGAATTGTCCTTGTAAATATTTGGGGAGTTATAAGGACACCATACACATTCATCCCTCCATCACCTTCCCCCTTTTCACAAAACCTGTTATGGATGTGGTGATTCACTCTGAAACAGGCAAGTAAGAATTGGTGAGTCTCCTCTAGTGCTTTAAGAGTTCCCCATACCAATTATGTTCCCGTATAGAATTAGGTATATCAGTACTAGGGTATATCAAAGGACGCATCTTCTTGGAGTAATAAGAGCCTGCATCAACCATTTCACAACATACTTGTATGATTGCATGAAACAATGATCATTCCTGAAGAATTTACCTCATAAGAAAAAACAATTGAATCCACATGATTGCTTGTTGTTTGAAAACAAAATAGTTTAGAATTTTTTTATCATAAAACTTGGCTAATATCAATGTGTTCGTCATTTGGCAAATACTAATATGATTACATATCCCATTGTCAGACCCTTCAAAGAAGGACAACCCAAACCAAATTGGTATAAAGACAATGAATATTGTGATTACCATTGCATAAAAGGGCACTCCACATATCGATGCATGCAACTCTACTATTACGTCTAAGACCTGATTGAACATGGAGACATAAAAGTTGAAAATACTTCTGAGACAAAAACACCTAATGAAAGAATTCACATGTTGAAAAATCCGTTCCCTAACCATGATAACAATTCAAAAGATAAGGGTCAATCATCAAGGAATGTTGAGTATGACTCAGTCATCTCAACCATAGATTATGACCAAGACTTAGTGCCAACTATAAATATCAGAACTGACTGTGCGATCACCACTAGATAGAAAAAAATGTGGGTCCCTACTACAAAAAAAATCTACCACTTCATCCCCGGCATCACCTCCTAATCTGCCATCTAATTTCACCACCTATTCCTCTCTACAAACTACGCCATCATTTAATATTGTCAAACAATTAGAGAAGACTTCCGCACAAATTTCAATCATGGAACTACTTAATTCTTCTCCCACACTACAATGCATCCTTATGCAAACATTGAATAATGCTCGTGTCCCTAAGGACATTAATTCACAACAATTCCAGGCTTTAATTTCACATCTTACAGTCCCCAATCCTATTTTATCTTTTGGTTCCATTGACCTGCTTAATCCCAACATCACTAATAATCATTCTTTATACATCGAGGGTTATGTAACTCATCATAAAATCAAGTGCGTCTTAATCGATAATGGATCAGCATTAAATATTTGTTCCATGAAACTTTTACGTTGTCTAAGTTACACTAAAAATGATTTATAAAACAATATCATAACCATTCATGGGTATGATAATAGCAAAATAAATTCTAATGGCACAATCACGTTGCCTCTCCAAGTTGGACCCATCACCTTAGACACGATCTGTCATGTGGTAGATGTAGAAGTTACATATAACATATTCATTGGCTGACCATGGATTCATGCCATGAAATCCATCCCATCAACATTCCACCAATGCATTAAGTTTCCTCATTTGGACAAGGAATTTACATTACGTGTAGATCCCCAACCTTTTAAGTATTGTAGATTCCTTGAAGGACGGTATCAACATGATCACTATTGTCCATCAACAGATAAATATATTCCACCTCGTATAATCCCTAACGAAACACACATTGATCCCGATACACTCCCTAACAATGATCTGAAACCATCATCTCATAACTAAAACACATTTTCCAATCCATTATCATTTTCTGGTGAACCACCTGTTATCCAAAATTCACCCCTCAAGGTAATTTTGATAACATGCATCAAATTCTTTAGTCCCAAGCAATGATATTGAGTCCGGGCAAAAATTCATGTTTCTAGGGTCCCCTCAGATTTTTTCTAACTCCCCTGTCCAATTAGAAGAGAGCAAGTTCTGAGAAAATGTGAAAAAATTGCAAAAACAAGCTCGGGCCAGAAAAAATCATGAAAAATGGCTAAGTCCTAGTCCTTGCAACAGTCGGGACATGAGAGACATCTGGGTGTGAACCGGCCGAAAGGCCACCAGGTGGTCTACGCAGCATTTGGGACAAGTGGGAGAAAGGGACGCGCGGGACGCGGAAATCTAAACTGGCCGAAAAATGGAAATCTGAAATAGGCAGTCTAGGACATCTGGGACATCTGGGCAGTTAGTACGTGGAGGACGCGAGTTGGCCGAAAAGACTTAAGGCAGCCCAGAACAGTTAGACCGAAGGTACGTGAAGTACGCGAACCAGCCGGATCGGCTGAAATGAGAACGTAAAGTCTGGGGACAGTTGGGACAATAGGGCACGAACCGGCCAAACCAAGTGAATCGGGAAAATTTGTCCCAGACAGTCCGGGACAGTTGGGATGAGAGTACGTGAACCGGCCGTTTCAGCCAAAATAGGTAACTTTAGTACTGGGACAAAGGGATGCATGGGATGTGAAAAGCCGAAGCGGTCGAAGGAGAAGAAGAAAAGTCAACATTCGGTCCGGAAACTTCAAACAGCCATAACTTTTGACTCCGAGCTCCGATTTTCACAAAATTGGACTTTCTGGAACGAGCACGACGTCCTCTATGCCACAAAAACTAGATTTCTTAATTTTAATGAGGGTAGATATATTTAAATAAGAAAAATATATTCGGATCTAGTCAGTTAATGCTCATTCCCGTCAAATGACAGAAAACGCCTGCTAGGCCCAAAATAGCTGCCTGCACTCAGAAGGCCATAACTTTTGCATTTCTCAACAAAATCACACAAAATTGGTACCGTTGGAATCATGGTTCCAATCCCGATGTACAGAAATCAAGAAATTCTAGATTTGATTAGAAATTTATTGAGATTTTTAAGAAAACGTTGCTGGGTTCAGAACAGTGTTTTATTTGGTAGTTGGGAGTGCAATTAAGAGGCATGGTCATCATTCTTTCTCTGCTGCAGCACATGGGACAGTATGGGGATCCTTTTGCAAGTAATATACAATCATTTCACTAAACTTAATGAGGGTAGGTGGTTGAAGGATAGATTTCGGGATTTCCATTTTCCCTTCTCTTCTCCTTCCCAATTTTTCTATAAATTGGAGTGTTGGGCTCATTGTAAAAGAGAGAGTTTTTGGGTAGCAAAGCTCTGCCAAAATCAATTTGTGAAGCCAGTGTGTTGCAGGCCCTTGTAGTGGACTCCTTGCATGGTGATCCAGGCCCTTATCTTGTAATAGATTGAATTGTGCATATCATGAAGCAATAAAATACCAGTTTGTGGATGTATCTTCCCCTGCTGTGTTTTTCTTGCATTCTTCTTGCCCCTTTGATATTTCTATAAGAATATTGTGTCTATTATTATGTTCTTGCAGGGATTCATTATCATTGTGTATGCTTGGAATATTGTTGTGAATGCATTTTGCTAGATTATGGTGAACTGTCATCACCTCTTCTAGTGTGCACTTTGCCTCTGTATTTCACACATTTGGAGACTACTCTCACATCCTCCTTTTCTGGTGTATCACCGCTTTAGTGTAGGCTTTCATTTTATGCATTTTCTCTCCCTGGTCCCTTGGAAATTTAGACTAGAACAGTTAGCTTATCCTGCATTAGAGTAGATTGTGGCAAGTAGTTTAGGAGCAAGAACCAGCTTTCTCTGGAGGTCTATCTCAAGTAGCAAGTCCCACAACTTGGAGATAGTACCCATGTTATCCAATCACACCATGAGTTCAAGTCTATGCACTTGTATAAACACAAGGGTGCTGTGATTCGGTGATAACACCACCTTCTACCAGTCCTCCTCCCACTAATCAATCATCTTCTTCCACTAATCAAGCTTCTTCTTCTAGCAACAAATTATTCTTCCACCACACCATCTTCTTCTTCACCTAGCCAATCTTCTTCATCTAACCACACCTCTTCTATTAAGATACCTCCTCCTGTGAATAACCAACCTTCATCCTTCAATCCACCCCCTTCTTCTTATAACCCATTCTCTTCATCTTTTAAGACTACCAAAATAAATTCTCCACCATATGAGGTACATATTGGTCCCCCATCTCACACATTTAAAATCATTGACACGAGATGCGGTGAATATCAATTTCAAAAGATGGCACTCTTTTTATATCACCAAATCCCCACATAGCTATGGAAAACCTAACTCTCCACATCTGAGAATCCATCTCACTTACCAAATGGGACAGTCAGTTTAGAAAAAGTTTGGTTATCTTGACAACAAACATATTCCAAGTTCTTCAAGATCTTGGTTATATAATGACGACTCAAATATTCCTACACATACGAGTCTCATAGACCATGGCCAACCACATCATGCGGCCATGGACATGTTCTAAAATGATGAAGCCATCAAAGAATTCCTTGGAACTCGCGACCAAATCCCTACTTCCGACCATAGAAAAGGATTTGAAATCAATCTAAATGAATCGGCCTATTTTGGCAAAGAGATAAAATATTCAGATCCTTCACCCTCAGAAAATTTGGATCAAAAGCGCAAACAGAGGATTTCCCATAGTCAAAACCTCACCACCACCCTATCCAACAAACATGTAGATAAAATTTTCCAACCAACACCTGACACTGATGACCTGCATCAACCATTAGCATCGTTCTCTGAAAAGGATACATCTAAAATGCTTGTAGAAGAAAAAAACACATAAACATTGGCACCAGTGAACAACCAAAAATTTTACAACTTGGCATTAGTCTGTCTGACCAAGAATGCATGGAATTCACAACACTCCTTATTGAATTCCAAGATATATTTGCATGGACATATAAGGACATGCCATGCCTGGACCCATCTCTTATAGTACACCATCTTGTGGTACATTCAGATGTAAAACTAGTAAAGCAAAAACTACACAAAATGCATCCCCAAGTTGCATTGCTTGTCAAAGCTGAACTTGAGAAACTCTTAGAAGCTAACTTTATCAAACCTATTGATTATTTGGCATGGATATCTAACATAGTTCCTGTCGCCAAGAAAAATCCAGGCATCAGAATATGCATAGACTTCCACAACATCAACAAGGCTTGTCCCAAAGATGAATTTCCCTTGCCAAATATAGACATGATTGTTGATTCTACAACATGTCATGAAATGCTCTATTTAATGGATGGATTCTCTAGTGAAAATCAAATACATATTGTTGAAGGGGATCAACATAAAACAACATTTACTACACCATGGGGCACCTTCTTTTATAAGGTCATGCATTTTGGCTTAAAAAAAGTTGGTGCAACCTATCAATGAACAATGACTGTTATCTTCCATGACATGTTACATGATATCATGGAAGATTATGTTGATGATATATTAGAAAAATCTAAAACATGAATAGGGCATCCAAGTGTTTTGAGATGCATTTTCGATAGATTACGTGAGTATAAGGTTCATCTTAACCCAAAGAAATGTGTGTTCAGAGTAACCTCTGGTAAATTATTAGGGTTTATTGTCTCACGAAGAGGCATAGAAGTGGATCCTGCCAAAGTCAAAGCCATGATGGAAATGCCTCCTCCTCAAAACCTAAAACAATTACACAGTCTTCAGGGAAAGATACAATCTATTGGGCATTTCATATCATAGTTGGCTGAGAAGTGCCATCACTTTAATCAGTTACTCAAGAAAGATGCACACTTTCACTGGAACCATGATTGCTAAGACTCTTTTACTAAGTTAAAAGAATACCTCTCTAGTCCACCTGTTCTTATGTCACCAGTTGTCGATAAACCCATGTTTCTTTTTACATCTGCCACTGAACATGCCATAGGAGCTCTACTAGCACAACATAATGATCAAGGAAAAGAACAGGCTGTATATTACCTCAGTCGATCACTTATTGAGTATGAAGTACGTTATTCCCAAATTGAAAAAGTATGCTTAGCGGTAACCTTTGCATTCCATAAGTTACGTCATTACTTGCTCAATCACACAACTAAGTTGATTGCCAAAATTGATCCTCTCAAGTATTTTTTGTCCAGACCCATTCTCACGGGAAGAATGTCTAGTTGGGTCATATTACTTAGTGAATTTGATGTCAAATTAGTTCCACAAAAAGAAATTAAAGGACAAGCCCTTGCTGACCAACTTGTTGAGGCACCCCTTCTTGGCACAGAACCACTTCAGTTCTCTTTTCCTGATGAACATATTCTACACATAGACATCACATTAGCTTGGACTCTATTTTTTTATCGATCTTGTAATCTCCATGGCTCAAGGGCTAGTATTTTTATTATCACACCCTGTGAACATGTTATCCCCAAATCATTTCGCTTAGAATTCCCATGTACCAATAATATCACAGAATATGAAACTCTCATTGCAGGATTAAAACTGGCTATATCTTGGAATCTTACAGAATTAGCTATATTTGGTGATTCTTTACTTATCATCAAGTAAGTTACCGATGAATAACATGTCAAGGATGAAAAACTTATCCCATATAAATGCATGGTGGATAGTCTTCGAAGCTATTTTCGATTAATTAGCTTTGATCAAATTCCTAGAATTCATAATAAATTTTCCGACGCTATGGCAACCATCAGATCCCTATTAGAAATCTCATCTAGTCAACCCTAGGCACATTTTCTCATCGAACATCTCTTAATTTCTGCCTATGATCTTCCTAAAAAAAAACTATGGTATGTGAGATCGTGGGTCTGAATAACCCTTGGTACCATGATCTTTATACCTTCATTCGTAATAAAACATTTTCTGCCGACATGAAACTAATGCATAAACATGGCCTTAGCACAACGTGCTTCTCATTACACCATTTTAGTAGAAACTCTTTATAAATGAGGATATGATGGCACCCTTCTCTGATGTCTTAATCAAGAAGAATCCTCAAGTGTCTTAGCTGAAGTCCATTATGGTATCTGTGGAGCACACACGAATGGTATTGCCTTAGCCAAGAAAATCCTACGAGTTGGATATTATTGGCCCACCATGGAAAGTGACGCATGTCACTTTGTCAAAACATTTTTAAGCATGTTAAAAGCATGGAAATATTATCCATGCACCTTCCCAGGAATTACAATCGATAACCACACCATGGTCATTCTCTCAATGGGGACTTGACCTCATTGGTAAAATCAGACCAACATCGTCTGATGGCCATAAGTTCATCATTAGCGCTATCGATTACTTCACTAAATGGGTAGAATCTATGCCTCTCACTTATGTTACCGGTAGCAAAATATCGAAATTCATTTTTAATAATCTCATCTGTGGATTTGGTATTCCATCCGCTCTTGTTGCAGATAATGGAAAATCATTTAAAAACTAGGATGTAAAATACCTAGCCAAACTTTTTCACATCAAACTTAAATGGTCCACTCCATACTACCCTCAGGGAAACGGTCAAGTTGAAGCAACCAATAAGACCTTAAAATCCATAATGGAAAAGATTGTCAACACCCATGGACATAATTGGCATACTCAAATTTACCTTGCTCTTTGGGCTTACCGTACATCTTACTGCACACCTACCAGAGCCACCCTATTTTCCCTTGTTTATGGTTGTGAAGCCATTTTACCTATTGAAATAGAACTCCCATCCTTAAGGATCTCCCTTAAAGATGTAATTAATGAGGATGAATACCGATAGTCACGGCTTAAAGAGCTTGAGTTTCTCGATGAAAAATGACTTAATGCTCTCAATCATCTTCAAGTCTATCAAAACCGACTGCAACCTAGTTATCATAAAAAGGTAAGACCTAGAGAATTCAAAATTAGTGACCTCGTTTTAAAAGAAAATCAAAATAATACCACTAAAGAACGAGAAAAAAAAGGAAAATTTGAGTGTAATTGATTAGGACCCTATGTAATCACAGCTAAATTTTTCCCTGGAGCCTATAAATTGGCCACTGAAGATGGTCAAGATCTTGATGAACCAATGAATTTAGTTCATTTAAAGAAATTTTATCCTTGAGATGCTCACTATTCCAAGAAACAACGTGTACATTGTTCCTTCTGTCTTACTTATATCTGAATAATTTAAATTTATTAATTTCCATTGGCAGATATTTTCTTTATCAAAATCACATCTTCATATTTATCATCATAAGACAAATGCTAATATAAATCCTATTAAGTTTGTGAGCATCATACTTCTTCCATTTTCAGTCTCTTTCATCTATGGTCATACCTAGAAGCTTATTGATGGTAATATATTCCCTTTAAAGACATTCACTCTTTCATAAAAAAGCTCTAAACTTCGTTACCCAGTTCGTTTGGTCGTCCATCTCAATCTTTGGTGTTGAACCCTCACATCCTACTATTCGTGTGTGGCTGAGATTGGGGGCAGACATTTCTTCCCAAATACAAAGCACTGTTGTACAAAAATCCATCAATTCAATAACTTATGAATAATTCATTGTCACATCTTTCGTCCTTCATAGTCTTTGGTGTTGAGCCCACACTTCTTACTCGTAGTGTGAGACTGGGAATGGAGAAAGGTGCCCTTACTCATCTACGTATTGTCCTTGGTGATAAAACCTTGCCTCTTACAAGTGGCATGGGGAAAAGTGTAGAGGGTAATTCTCATAAAAGCATAAAAACATTGCAAAATATTAAATATTAAAAAAAAAAAAAAAACAAAATAAAGACAAAAAGGGAATTCACTCACCTATGTTTTGCCTTCGGTGACGAGCCCTTGCTTCTCACTAGTAGCATGGGGCAAGGCATAGGGAGTTATTTCAAAAATATAAAATCTTACAGTGTTTGCAAATTATAGAATCTGTAAACACGTAATTTAGATGCCTAAGTGAAGAGAGAACTATCCCTTAACCTCATATCTTACCAATCAGTAGGCCACATAACTGTCTAAGTCTAGCATGTGACTCATAAAGTGAAAGCCATTTTTGAATTTGGTTCAGTACTGTTATAAAGAATGGATTCACAATTTCCCAAAGGAATTGTTATTAGCATTTGTTTCTATAGTCATTATGTACCTCCTAGGTCCTTCTTGATTCTCGGTGGTGAGCCCACACATCTTACTAGTTGTGTGGAGTCAAGAATGGAGCTAGAATTCTTTTCATCATATCATCACCACCATATCTTACCAAAGGAAAGAGAATTTGTGTTATTCTAAGCATAAGTTACAACACGGAACACGGTACATACGGATAATATCCTGGTTTATCACCTCTAAAAAATAAGTCTGCACTCTGGTCCATAAATTGCCAATAACAGTGTAAAAATAAAAAAACAACTCCAAAAATCGTCAAAAATCTAAAAACAGTGTAAAAATCCAAAAATCTCGAAAACATTAGAAAAAAAATCATCAAAAATCCAAAAACATTAGAAACACTTGTCAAAAATCTAAAAAACATTAGAAAATCTATATATATATATAATAAACAAAAATAAAAGAAATCCACAAAATCGTAAAAACTCTAAAATAACCAACAACATTCAACCTTTGAACTATTATCCCCAATGAATGATCCAATCACCTTGTGACTACCAAATTCAAACCACTTCTCCTCGCGTGAATCCTCACTTGGGGAAAATCCGGCTCTCATTGTTTCCTTGTTTGAGAACAATGACCCAATACTTTACTATGTCCACGTACCCCTTCTTGGGGGAAAATACAATCAATCCTCACTATGGAACATGTTAGGGACATGTTTATTGGTTCTTGTGTTGCATTATTAGTTGTAAATTATTAATTACTTTCTTGTATCTTGATATATTACAGGGGGCATCTTGATTTTATGTATCCTGGTGTTCTCTCTAATATTCTTATGTTATCTGATTGCATGTTGTACTAAGGCATCATACTTTCTTGATGGCCTCTGTCTATGCTCTCTTCCATTTGCATATCACACTGGGGCATCAAACCTTTTTTATGGCCCCTATCTATGCTATCACGCATATTACAATCTAGTCATCCTGATATTTTATATCATGATGCATCATGTTATGTGCTATATTAAAATTAAGATGCTTTTCATCACGTGAGTATCTTCCTACATGATCAACATCTTACTTTGCACCTCATCCATTCACCAATACTAATACATTCCCTAGTTTGGGAATACTACTTGATCATCGTTACAATTTGCGAATCTTACTTGACGGTCTTTTTCAAGTAGCATTCACTATCCAACAACTCCTCCCCCACCATGATCACCATGTATTTTATCCATTCATCTTCACTCCTCATTTTTACTCCTCTGCCACTTATCCCCATATTACCCTTCTCAACATTCCTATCCCCTCTCACCCATTTGTATTCTTTCCTTTCCCCCTTCTGCTTCCCACTTGATAATCTTACTTAATAACCCCTTCTATATGGGATCCTCAGTGGAGGTTTACTCTATCCCTAAGATCTTCCTGTTGTAGAAGCTTCTTCACCACCTCCCCTCTCATCAAACAACAATCACCACCAAGCACATCTTCCCATTCCACCTCTTCTTCTTCTCATTCTCACATCATTACTCTCACCATGTGGGCATCCCAATTAAGGATTCCCCTCACACTCTCTGCCCTCCACTAAATATATTCCTTCATCCATTCATGTTACACTCCTTTGTTTCCTTTCTTTCTTGTTATCACCTCATCTCATATCACATACCGCTCAGGCATACCTCACTCACTCTTTTCTCATCCTTCCCCAAACCCGTCTTATGCCTAGTCATCCTACTCACACACTCTCGTAGTATGGAAAATTCACTTGAGGTTTCCCCTTCAGTCCCTTTTTACATACCCTATACCCACCAACTTTATCATCATCCTTCTTCTTCTTCAGCTTGGAGATCTTACTTAACCATTCCGACCACATGGCAATCTTACTTAAGACTTCTAATTAAGGTTGATCTACCCTATGGCCTTGCCCCATCCCATCATATTTCACTCATCTTATTTCTCCCACCTCTCTTCGTGAACATCTTCTTCAACCTACCATTCCACCCCTGTCCCCAATATCATCTTGTCTTTCTCCTTGCATATCATCCATGTCAGTTAGGTGATCCTACGAAACCTCTCTGGCAGCATGATGATCTTACTTAAGAGATTCTCTTAAGCATGACATGTCATCTTACACTTTCCCATCACTCTACAATCTCACCATCCATATTTCCTCTTCATTCCCCATCATCACATCTTTTTACCACCACTATCACCCTCCTCTACTTGGAAATCTTACTTAACCACTCACCCGGCATGGCGATCTCACTTAAGAGTCCCTCTTAAGGATGATCTGTCTCCTTTCCTTTCCCCATCACTACACACCCTTCACCCTTCACTTTTTCTCGGCATTCCCTATTATCACATCCTTTCACCTCCTTTTCGATTCTTGCAAACACCACTTCTCACTTGACCACTTATCATCTCTAGTTTCACTCACTTAAAAATCTTACTTAATCACTTCTGTCACATGAAAATCTTATGTTAGGGTCCTCCCTACACTTAACTTGTCATCGTGAACTTTTTCCCCACCTCATTCTTCGTTCACTTTGTTGATCGCTTCTTCCACCTGGTATCTCCTACTACTCACTTTTTCCTCCTACTATTATGATTTCTTCACATATCCTCTTACAACATACATCTAATCTATTCCACCTACAATCACGTTCTTTCCCCTGATTTTCCCCTTATTTATCCATTATCCTTCATAACGTTTCTTCCCATTATTTTCATGTCTTTGTTCTTCATCCTCACCTCGTTCATCCTCATCACCTGCATCTTCTACTCTCTTTCACCTAGTCCCAAATCATCCCTCCCATTTTTTTACTCTTTCCACTTCATCTTCTAAAATTCCCCCCACATTTCTACGCACACACGCATTCATCATTAGTGTTCACATTCCTCTATCATTCTTTCATCATCGTATTCTATTCCCACGCTAATAATTGTAAATGGGCTTTCCCTAAAAATCATCAATACTCATCCTGCACGACCTCATTCACTCCCTTGAACCTTCTAGAGTTTCCCTTCATTCCTTCACTCCTCTAAGACCACCACTCATTGTAAAAGAGCTTTCCCTAACGTCCCTTTGTTGGCGTTACCCTTTCCAATCCTCATTAGCTTTCTCCTTTTCTTCATTTTTTCTCTCACCCTTCCCCACCACTCATTGTAAAGGGGATTTCCCTAATGTCCCCTCATTGGCATTGCCTCTTCTATCCCCCATTCTCTTTTCTCTCCTATTCTTTTCCCTCAATCCCACCCTTTCCTATCGCTTCTTACCCATCTCTCCATATTCTCTTTTCCCTCTTCAATATCTTTACTATCTTCATCATACATCCTTTTTATATTTTCTCGTCATCTCAGTATCCTCATTTCATACATCTCCGCATGTTTTCCAATCGATGTCATTCCTCCCTTCTTTCTTCTCTAAACATGCCTTATACTATTCCCTTTCCACTTATTACCCCCATTTCTATATTCCCTTCCTTCTACAATCATTTTCTTTGTTATCCTCTTCTCTCTCCCACCCCTCATCATATTTACCTTCCCATGTATCATCTTCTTCCCCTTTTTCCATCACGTTTCCTCCTTACTTCCCCATCGATACTTGGTTGTTCAACATTGTCCTGTCTTTTTTATCATACCACCCTCCACATGCATCTCCATACAGTCTGTTCCATATTCTTTTCCTTGGTCTTCCTCGCAATGACATAATTCCTTCATCTTATCCTTGTATTCGTTCTATCTTCCTTTCCTCTCTCTAATTTTCACATTTCTTCTGACCACTTCTCCTTTTCTCTACACCCTACCTTTTCATTCATTCTATATCTATTTTTCTTCTTTTCTCTCCTTTTTTCACACTTTCCTCGCCATTCATAGTTTAGTTTTTTCTCCGTTCTACTTATTCTTTCCATCCTCTTTCCATTTCCACCCATTTCACCCCCTACTCCCACTTCATTTCTCCTTCTTATTTATCCTTTCCCATTTCCTGCTTTTCTCAGCTCTATCATTTCTTTCACTTTCACGCATCCCTCTTTACTATCACTGTTGCTTCCTTCATTTTGCCACATCTCTCTATTTTATCCATTCACCCTCTACTCTGTCATTTTCCATATTTTTTCCTTGTTTTTTCCTTCATCATTCCCTTATTTCCCTATCATCCCTCTCTTATTTCTACCTCTTTCATTTTTTTTCCCCCCTCTCCTATCTCCCTTACTCTTCTCGTAATCAACCCCCAATCCTTCCATTCCCTTTCTCTTTCCCACACACCCTCACACTTAGCATTCAAGGTTGATTGAATCCTTTCTCCAATTGGGTCATGCAAGTCATTCCAGTCTCTTCCACTCCATTATCATCCTCTTCTCCATAGAATTCATTTCTCTTCTTTTCGAGAGTTCTATCGTATATTCCATTCTCGTCAGTCCTCTTGACGGGGCATCACCACATCTATCCATAATCACATTTTCTCATGACATTTTTGTCTTGGAGGATACTATGACATCCGTCACTCACCACTTTCTATTCTCCCTAACAAACATTCACTCTACCTTTTTCTTTTTAAAAAGTAGATTGAATTCCTCCCCCATATCGTGTACTTTATTTGAAAGGACACGACTTTCATAGTACACTTCTCAAGAGGGGAAAATGTAGACACCCTAATTTCACATCTGTCCTAAATCAATTAATTCCCCTTCCTCATTTCCCACAAAATACACTTCGAATTAATCAAATATAATTTGATTAATTATCCATTTCAAAATCAAAAAAATAACCCAA
Source organism: Taxus chinensis (assembly GCA_019776745.2). Taxonomy (NCBI): domain Eukaryota; kingdom Viridiplantae; phylum Streptophyta; class Pinopsida; order Cupressales; family Taxaceae; genus Taxus; species Taxus chinensis. Next base: position 705,593,360 of record CM034154.1, read on the forward strand.
TCCTCACCATATGTCATTATTCTCCATGTTTTTCTACTATTGAATAAAAAATTCAAATTTAAATCCTTACGCACCCTTTGTGGTCCCCACTCACCTAAAATCCTCCACTTATGAATTAAAATATAATTCAAATCCTCACCGATTATTTGTGGCTCCCACTCATCTAATTTTGCCCACATTTTCAAATCACTCACCTAATATTTCCCACATTTTCAAACCACTCACTTAATCTTGCCCACATTTTCAAACCATAATTACTCTAAGTTAATCACATCCCCAGGCTATAAATACAACCTTACCCCTCCCCTCTAAACACACGGAGAATAAGCTTGAATTCCATATCTAAGTTCTTGCATCCTTTAATAAAATAACATCCTTTTGCCTTGTCCTAATGCCCAAATAGCCTCATAATCCTTTTTCCCATCTGGTGCAAAGTAAGAGGATCATTGTTGCAGGAAGGTATTGCTCCTTGTTAAAGAAAAGCACCTACATATCACATAATCAGGGCTCAATCCAAATTTCCTAGCCCATTCCAAGGTTTGATACAGAATGCGAAGGAGGAGGTATGATTATTGGTATTTTATTTCCTTGTTAGTAGTGTATTTTTCCTAGCTTACAGTTTCAAAGAGGCTAGATGCGAAAAATAGAAGAAACAGTGAAGTTTTGAAGTTTTCGGGCTCGAAACAGTTCAGGGTGGGCCTCAAAATTGGCTAAGTATGGAGGATCCAGTGGAGGGAGCCAAGTGTCAACTCGACGCTTCTCCAAAGATGGATCTAAATAGAGAGGCTCAAAAAAGTGACGCATCTCCATGTGTCCCAAGGCAGAACAAAGGTAGAGTCAAAGGCAGACAATGCAGGAATAAAACAATTGGCTAATTATGAATGTGCAAGTGAAGAGTGCTAAGTTTCAGTGTAACACATCTCTAAGAGTTGGTCCCAAGGTGAAGACCCAAAAATGCAGGGTTGCCTCCATGTGTCCTCAAAGGGGGCAAAGTTAGTTGAATAGTCAATGCACAAACAAGCCAGTAGAGGATGCCAAGTGTCTCAATGTCACTGATTCAAGGGTTAAATAGAGAAAAAGTTTCCAAATGAGTGCCAGAATGATGCGTGTCCCAAAGGAAAGCTGGTCATCGGGGAAAAGGTTATTTTTTTTTCCCTTTGCCCCAAAAGGTGTAAAAGTTGGAAAATGGCCTACGACTCTGCCAAGGAAAAAATCAACATTTAGACCAAAGTCAAAGCCAAGGCGAAGAGTCGGGAAAAAAAGTAAAAGTTTGCCTTTCGTCCAAAAAGCATAAAGGTAAAAAAGGAAGTGAATTTCCCAGCCAACCAAAAGAGCCACGTGTCCAAGCAGAGCAGCGGGGCCGCGGGAGTTCTTTAGATTTTGTGATTCTTGCGAAAATGGGTAAAAGTTAAGTTTTGAGCCTACAAACCTGATTTTTGTTCTGATCTAGCTACCATGTGTTTCATATCAAAAGGGGAACCCATTTTTCACATTATTTTCCCACCCATTTGTACATAATCCATGCAAAACTTCAACGGGGCATATGTTTCGACTCAGGGCTTGAAATATAGCAAATATGACACTATTGGAAGCGTGTTAATGTCCTCTACGCCATGGAAGGATAAAACATCATTTTTTGCAAGCCCTAGTAGATGAAAAATGAAGAAAAGTCTTCCAGGATGTTAACATAGAATCCAATCTCTTCAACTACCATATCTAGTTTGATTCAATCCACTAGGGAACCAAAAGTGACATATTGTGGGTGGATTTGTAGAAGGCATTGATTTTCAGTGGTTGAGCTTTCAGAATGGGATTCAATTCATATCTCAGAGTGGTTAGAGCATGATTCGATTCTTTCCTTCTTCTCTCTCCTATTCTTCTATATATTGTAACAGAGGCATCATTTCAAAGGTTAATTAGTTGTTGTTCATTCTTCTTCTCTGCCTCCCACTTCTTTTCTTCCCCAGGGTCTAAATGGAGTTTGAATCTCCTCCCCTACTTTGTAAATGGAATTTTTTTGTCTTGCCCATGTATGATGCTCTATGCAAATTTTTCAAGCAATAAAACTCATTTTTGTGATGCATTTCTCCATCCTTCGCTTGTTTTCATTGCATCTTCTTGTCTCTCATCGTTCTAGAGTATTGTGTACATGTTATAGATGTTTCATTTGTAGATCTGGAGCTGTGTTCATTGGGTTGAAACTTTTCCTATGTGGAATCTAATATTTGGTCTATGATGTTGTTGTCCATCCTCTCCATTGCTCACCTCTATTCGTTTCATGGCAGTCTGGGTAGATGATCAATATTTCCCTTTTCTTGGTGCTATCACCTTGTTAGTGTAGGATTTCCCTTTTTCATGCTCTCTCCTCTCCTTGGTCCCTTGTAATTGTTAGAGTAGGAGTAGATAGTCACATTTCCTTCCTTAGAAAATAGTTTAGCATTACGGTCAGGAAGAAGAAGCCGGCTTTCTCCAGAGGGCCATCTCAAGTTTGCAAAGTCCCACAACATGAGATATGGTCTCATGTTATGTCAAATCACACAAAATGAGTCTACCTTAGAAAAAAAAAATTTAGAGCTCATTTGGAGGGTGTTGTAATTTCACACTAACTGTTTTGGCACGCCTGGTGGGATAGGTCTAAAGCACCTTACCACTTCACTTCATTAGGTTCAATGTGCTCTTGGTGAGGATTTCATCCATTGGAGGCACGTTTCAAGCACATTTGACGACTCCATCTGTCAAAAACCCATTCTCCTGAGTTACAAACCTTTTCCATCCATTCCACTCATTGAATCCATTTTCTTCTTCCATCTCTTTCATTCCATTCTCCCATTCCATGAGTTGTGTGTGCAATCATTGACTTCATTCCTTTCATGGAACTCACACTTACATAGCTTAAAAAACACCTCCATGTATTTCCACCTCCTCCAGATCAGCATTATGATAAGATACCCGAACCATTGTTCTTACCCATCGGGAATGTCAAAACAGTTTACTATGAAGCTTACAGGACAAGGGGACACATATGATGGCAAATAGTATACAGAGGATGCTGGGTCTATTGGATAAGATAAAACATTAGAGGTGAACATGGTTCAATAGGAACACTCCAATACAAAGCTTTCAGAATTAGCTTACAGGGCACCTTATGCCCTGGGAAGGCCCTTTTCCAAGACATTACGTCGCTCATGATAATTGGATTCATGATTGGAATTTTTCCCCAACTGTGAAGTGAATGAAGGATACGAGCTTATGATAAAGTCTATAACAACCTTATCAATTGGTAAGTCAGTCACCAGCTTCCTTGTCTTTCATTGTCTCTTCCTCAATCTTTATCATCAATAGGGCAGGATTCAAGCCCCTCATTTTTCTACCCTAGTGTTGATTTCATTTCTCATCCCCTAGTCTTCCACCTCCATCCACCTGTTTTTCCACCCTCTTCTCTTCCAAATCCCAAATCCCCTCCACCACAAGACAGCCAAAATAAATGCCTTTCCCCACCCACCACTGCCGCTTTGCCTTCTCCACGGTCGCCATTTGGGAAAAGAAACTCCAAAAACCAACCAGGAAGACTCATCACATAGAGTCTCCAAAGCATCAGAAATGCTAGAAAAATCTAAAGAGTTGGGCTAGGCTAAATTTGAGTTTGTCAGAGGTTTTCCCGTGTATGGTCTTAGCCTACATGTAGGAGCGGTTAGACTTTCACGACCGTAAGTGGTAAAAGCTTTAGCTACAACACAAGCAGGGGAAGAAGGAGGGTACTCCCTTAATTCTCAGAACGCCCATAGAGGAGTACATTCTACAAATGTGTGAGGAGGCCCAAGAAGTTTTAGAGCTCAATTAAAAAGTGACAGGCCCATCAGGATAGGGAACGTCTTTCAGTCTTCCTCCTGATGAAGATATCTCACATAGACATCACATGCTGGACTCTATTTTTTTAGACGATCTTGTAAATCTCCATGGCTCAAGGCTAGTATTTTTATTATCACACCCTGTGAACATGTTATCCCCAAATCATTTCGCTTAGAATTCCCATGTACCAATAATATCACCAGAATATGAAAACTCTCATTGCAGGATAAAACTGGCTATATCTTGGAATCTTACAGAATTAGCTATATTTGGTGATTCTTTACTTATCATCAAGTAAGTTACCGATGAATAACATGTCAAGGATGAAAACTTATCCATATAAATGCATGGTGGATAGTCTTCGAAGCTATTTTCGATTAATTAGCTTTGATCAATTCCTAGAATTCATAATAAATTTTCCGACGCTATGGCAACCATCAGATCCCTATTAGAAATCTCATCTAGTCAACCCTAGGCACATTTTCTCATCGAATATCTCTTAATTTCTGCCTATGATCTTCCTAAAAAAACTATGGTATGTGAGATCCGTGGGTCTGAATAACCCTTGGTACCATGATCTTTATACCTTCATTCGTAATAAAACATTTTCTGCCGACATGAAAACTAATGCATATAAAACATGCCTTAGCACAACGTGCTTCTCATTACACCATTTTAGTAGAAACTCTTTATAAATGAGGATATGATGGCACCCTTCTCTGATGTCTTAATCAAGAAGAATCCTCAAGTGTCTTAGGCTGAAGATTCCATTATGTATCTGTGGAGCACACACGAATGGTATTGCCTTAGCCAAGAAAATCCTACGAGTTGGATATTATTGGCCCACCATGGAAAGTGACGCATGTCACTTTGTCAAACATTGTAAGCATGTTAAAAGCATGGAAATATTATCCATGCACCTTCCCATGAATTACAATCGATAACCACACCATGGTCGTTCTCTCAATGGGGACTTGACCTCATTGGTAAAATTCAGACCAACATCGTCGATGGCCATAAGTTCATCATTAGCGCTATCGATTACTTCACTAAATGGGTAGAATCTATGCCTCTCACTTATGTTACCGGTAGCAAAATATCGAATTCATTTTTAATAATCTCATCTGTGGATTTGGTATTCCATCCGCTCTTGTTGCAGATAATGGAAAATCATTTAAAACTAGGATGTAAAATACCTAGCCAAACTTTTTCACATCAAACTTAAATGGTCCACTCCATACTACCCTCAGGGAACGGTCAAGTTGAAGCAACCAATTAAGACCTTAAAATCCATAATGGAAAAGATTGTCAACACCCATGGACATAATTGGCATACTCAAATTTACCCGCTCTTTGGGCTTACCGTACATCTTACTGCACACCTACCAGAGCCACCCTATTTTCCCTTGTTTATGGTTGTGAAGCCATTTTACCTATTGAAATAGAACTCCCATCCTTAAGGATCTCCCTTAAAGATGTACTTAATGAGGATGAATACCGATAGTCACGGCTTAAAGAGCTTGAGTTTCTCGATGAAAAACGACTTAATGCTCTCAATCATTCTTAAGTCTATCAAAACCGACTGCAACCTAGTTATCTAAAAAGGTAAGACCTAGAGAATTCAAAATTAGTGACCTCGTTTTTAAAGAAAATCAAAATAATACCACTAAAGAACGAGAAAAAAAAGGAAAATTTTTAGTGTAATTGGTTAGGACCCTATGTAATCACAGCTAAATTTTTCCCTGGAGCCTATAAATGGCCACTGAAGATGGTCAAGATCTTGATGAACCAATGAATTTAGTTCATTTAAAGAAATTTTATCCTTGAGATGCTCACTATTCCAAGAAACAACGTGTACATTGTTCCTTCTGTCTTACTTATATCTGAATAATTTAAATTTATTAATTCCATTGGCAGATATTTTCTTTATCAAAATCACATCTTCATATTTATCATCATAAGACAAATGCTAATATAATCCTATTAAGTTTGTGAGCATCATACTTCTTCCATTTTCAGTCTCTTTCATCTATGGTCACTACCTAGAAGCTTATTGATGGTAATATATTCCCCTTTAAAGACATTCACTCTTTCATAAAAAAGCTCTAAACTTCGTTACCCAGTTCATTTGGTCGTCCATCTCAATCTTTGGGTTGAACCCTCACATCCTACTATTCGTGTGTGGCTGAGATTGGGGGCAGACATTTCTTCCAAATACAAAGCACTGTATTGTACAAAATCCATCAATTCAATAACTTATGAATAATCATTGTCACATCTTTCGTCCTTCATAGTCTTTGGTGTTGAGCCCACACTTCTTACTCGTAGTGTGAGACTGGGAATGGAGAAAGGTGCCCTTACTCATCTACGTATTGTCCTTGGTGATAAAACCTTGCCTCTTACAAGTGGCATGGGAAAAGTGTAGAGGGTAATTCTCATAAAAGCATAAAAACATTGCAAATATTAAATATTAAAAAAAAAAAAAAACAAAATAAAGACAAAAAGGGAATTCACTCACCTATGTTTTGCCTTTGGTGACAAGCCCTTGCTTCTCACTAGTAGCATGGGGCAAGGCATAGGGAGTTATTTCAAAAATATAAAATCTTACAGTGTTTGCAAATTATAGAATCTGTAAACACGTAATTTAGATGCCTAAGTGAAGAGAGAACTATCCCTTAACCTCATATCTTACCAATCAGTAGGCCACATAACTGTCTAAGTCTAGCATGTGACTCATAAAGTGAAAGCCATTTTTGAATTGGTTCAGTACTGTTATAAAGAATGGATTCACAATTTCCCAAAGGAATTGTTATTAGCATTTGTTTCTATAGTCATTATGTACCTCCTAGGTCCTTCTTGATTCTCGGTGGTGAGCCCACACATCTTACTAGTTGTGTGGAGTCAAGAATGGAGATAGAATTCTTTTCATCATATCATCACCACCATATCCTACCATAGGAAAGAGAATTTGTGGTTATTCTAAGCATAAGTTACAACACGGAACACGGTACATACGGATAATATCCTGGTTTATCACCTCTAAAAAATAAGTCTGCACTCTGGTCCATAATTGCCAATAACAGTGTAAAAATAAAAAAACAACTCCAAAAATCATCAAAAATCTAAAAACAGTGTAAAAATCCAAAAATCTAGAAACATTAGAAAAAAAATCATCAAAAATCCAAAAACATTAGAAACACTCGTCAAAAATCTAAAAACATTAGAAAATCTATATATATATATAATAATCAAAAATAAAAGAAATCCACAAAATCGTAAAAACTCTAAAATAACCAACAACATTCAACCTTGAACTATTATCCCCAATGAATGATCCCAATCACCTTGTGACTACCAAATTCAAACCACTTCTCCTCGCGTGAATCCTCACTTGGGGAAAATCCGGCTCTCATTGTTTCCTTGTTTGAGAACAATGACCCAAATACTTTACTATGTCCACGTACCCCTTCTTGGGGGAAAAATACAATCAATCCTCACTATGGAACATGTTAGGGACATGTTATTGGTTCTTGTGTTGCATTATTAGTTGTAAATTATTAATTACTTTCTTGTATCTTGATATATTACAGGGGGCATCTTGATTTTATGTATCCTGGTGTTCTCTCTATATCTTATGTTATTGATTGCATGTTGTACTAAGGCATCATACTTTCTTGATGGCCTCTGTCTATGCTCTCTTCCATTTGCATATCACACTGGGGCATCAAACCTTTTTTATGGCCCCTATCTATGCTATCACGCATATTACAATCTAGTCATCCTGATATTTTATATCATGATGCATCATGTTATGTGCTATATTAAAATTAAGATGCTTTTCATCACGTGAGTATCTTCCTACATGATCAACATCTTACTTTGCACCTCATCATTCACCAATACTAATACATTCCCTAGTTTGGAATACTACTGATCATCGTTACAATTTGCGAATCTTACTTGACGGTCTTTTTCAAGTAGCATTCACTATCCAACAACTCCTCCCCCCACCATGATCACCATGTATTTTATCCATTCATCTTCACTCCTCATTTTTACTCCTCTGCCACTTATCCCCATATTACCCTTCTCAACATTCCTATCCCCTCTCACCCATTTGTATTCTTTCCTTTCCCCCTTCTGCTTCCCACTTGATAATCTTACTTAATAACCCCTTCTATATGGATCCTCAGTGGAGGTTTACTCTATCCCTAAGATCTTCCTGTTGTAGAAGCTTCTTCACCACCTCCCCTCTCATCAAACAACAATCACCACCAAGCACATCTTCCCATTCCACCTCTTCTTCTTCTCATTCTCACATCATTACTCTCACCATGTGGGCATCCCAATTAAGGATTCCCCTCACACTCTCTGCCCTCCACTAAATATATTCCTTCATCCATTCATGTTACACTCCTTTGTTTCCTTTCTTTCTTGTTATCACCTCATCTCATATCACATACCGCTCAGGCATACCTCACTCACTCTTTTCTCATCCTTCCCCAAACCCGTCTTATGCCTAGTCATCCTACTCACACACTCTCGTAGTATGGAAAATTCACTTGAGGTTTCCCCTTCAGTCCCTTTTTACATACCCTATACCCACCAACTTATCATCATCCTTCTTCTTCTTCAGCTTGGAGATCTTACTTAACCATTCCGACCACATGGCAATCTTACTTAAGACTTCTAATTAAGGTTGATCTACCCTATGGCCTTGCCCCATCCCATCATATTTCACTCATCTTATTTCTCCCACTCTCTTCGTGAACATCTTCTTCAACCTACCATTCCACCCCTGTCCCCAATATCATCTTGTCTTTCTCCTTGCATATCATCCATGTCAGTTAGGTGATCCTACGAAACCTCTCTGGCAGCATGATGATCTTACTTAAGAGATTCTCTTAAGCATGACATGTCATCTTACACTTTCCCATCACTCTACAATCTCACCATCCATATTTCCTCTTCATTCCCCATCATCACATCTTTTTACCACCACTATCACCCTCCTCTACTTGGAAATCTTACTTAACCACTCACCCGGCATGGCGATCTCACTTAAGAGTCCCTCTTAAGGATGATCTGTCTCCTTTCCTTTCCCCATCACTACACACCCTTCACCCTTCACTTTTTCTCGGCATTCCCTATTATCACATCCTTTCACCTCCTTTTCGATTCTTGCAAACACCACTTCTCACTTGACCACTTATCATCTCTAGTTTCACTCACTTAAAAATCTTACTTAATCACTTCTGTCACATGAAAATCTTATGTTAGGGTCCTCCCTACACTTAACTTGTCATCGTGAACTTTTTCCCCACCTCATTCTTCGTTCACTTTGTTGATCGCTTCTTCCACCTGGTATCTCCTACTACTCACTTTTTCCTCCTACTATTATGATTTCTTCACATATCCTCTTACAACATACATCTAATCTATTCCACCTACAATCACGTTCTTTCCCCTGATTTTCCCCTTATTTATCCATTATCCTTCATAACGTTTCTTCCCATTATTTTCATGTCTTTGTTCTTCATCCTCACCCTCGTTCATCCTCATCACCTGCATCTTCTACTCTCTTTCACCTAGTCCCAAATCATCCCTCCCATTTTTTTACTCTTTCCACTTCATCTTCTAAAATTCCCCCCACATTTCTACGCACACACGCATTCATCATTAGTGTTCACATTCCTCTATCATTCTTTCATCATCGTATTCTATTCCCACGCTAATAATTGTAAATGGGCTTTCCCTAAAAATCATCAATACTCATCCTGCACGACCTCATTCACTCCCTTGAACCTTCTAGAGTTTCCCTTCATTCCTTCACTCCTCTAAGACCACCACTCATTGTAAAAGAGCTTTCCCTAACGTCCCTTTGTTGGCGTTACCCTTTCCAATCCTCATTAGCTTCTCCTTTTTCTTCATTTTTTCTCTCACCCTTCCCACCACTCATTGTAAAGGGGATTTCCCTAATGTCCCCTCATTGGCATTGCCTCTTCTATCCCCCATTCTCTTTTCTCTCCTATTCTTTTCCCTCAATCCCACCTTTCCTATCGCTTCTTACCCATCTCTCCATATTCTCTTTTCCCTCTTCAATATCTTTACTATCTTCATCATACATTCCTTTTTATATTTTCTCGTCATCTCAGTATCCTCATTTCATACATCTCCGCATGTTTTCCAATCGATGTCATTCCTCCCTTCTTTCTTCTCTAAACATTCCATTATACTATTCCCTTTCCACTTATTACCCCCATTTCTATATTCCCTTCCTTCTACATCATTTTCTTTGTTATCCTCTTCTCTCTCCCACCCCTCATCATATTTACCTTCCCATGTATCATCTTCTTCCCCTTTTTCCATCACGTTTCCTCCTTACTTCCCCATCGATAACTTGGTTGTTCAACATTGTCCTGTCTTTTTTATCATACCACCCTCCACATGCATCTCCATACAGTCTGTTCCATATTCTTTTCCTTGGTCTTCCTCGCAATGACATAATTCCTTCAATCTTATCCTTGTATTCGTTCTATCTTCCTTTCCTCTCTCCTAATTTTCACATTTCTTCTGACCACTTCTCCTTTTCTCTACCACCCTACCTTTTCATTCATTCTATATCTATTTTTCTTCTTTTCTCTCCTTTTTTCACACTTTCCTCGCCATTCATAGTTTAGTTTTTTTCTCCGTTCTACTTATTCTTCCATCCTCTTTCCATTTCCACCCATTTCACCCCCTACTCCCACTTCATTTTCTCCTTCTTATTTATCCTTTCCCATTTCCTGCTTTTCTCAGCTCTATCATTTCTTTCACTTTCACGCATCCCTCTTTACTATCACTGTTGCTTCCTTCATTTTGCACATCTCTCTATTTTATCCATTCACCCTCTACTCTGTCATTTTCCTATTTTTTCCTTGTTTTTCCTTCATCATTCCCTTATTTCCCTATCATCCCTCTCTTATTTCTACCTCTTTCATTTTTTTTCCCCCCTCTCCTATCTCCCTTACTCTTCTCGTAATCAACCCCCAATCCTATCCATTCCCTTTTCTCTTTCCCACACACCCTCACACTTAGCATTCAAGGTTGATTGAATCCTTTCTCCAATTGGGTCATGCAGTCATTCCAGTCTCTTCCACTCCATTATCATCCTCTTCTCCATAGAATTCATTTCTCTTCTTTTCGAGAGTTCTATCGTATATTCCATTCTCGTCAGTCCTCTTGACGGGGCATCACCACATCTATCCATAATCACATTTTCTCATGACATTTTTGTCTTGGAGGATACTATGACATCCGTCACTCACCACTTTCTATTCTCCCTAACAAACATTCACTCTACCTTTTCTTTTAAAAAGTAGATTGAATTCCTCCCCCATATCGTGTACTTTATTTGAAAGGACACGACTTTCATAGTACACTTCTCAAGAGGGGAAAATGTAGACACCCTAATTTCACATCTGTCCTAAATCAATTAATTCCCCTTCCTCATTTCCCACAAAAATACACTTCGAATTAATCAAATATAATTTGATTAATTATCCATTTCAAAATCAAAAAATAACCCAATCCTCACCATATGTCATTATTCTCCATGTTTTTCTACTATTGAATAAAAAATTCAAATTTAAATCCTTACGCACCCTTTGTGGTCCCCACTCACCTAAAATCCTCCACTTATGAATTAAAAATATAATTCAAATCCTCACCGATTATTTGTGGCTCCCACTCATCTAATTTTGCCCACATTTTCAAATCACTCACCTAATATTTCCCACATTTTCAAACCACTCACTTAATCTTGCCCACATTTTCAAACCATAATTACTCTAAGTTAATCACATCCCCAGGCTATAAATACAACCTTACCCCTCCCCTCTAAACACACGGAGAATAAGCTTGAATTCCATATCTAAGTTCTTGCATCCTTTAATAAAATAACATCCTTTTGCCTTGTCCTAATGCCCAAATAGCCTCATAATCCTTTTTCCCATCTGGTGCAAAGTAAGAGGATCATTGTTGCAGGAAGGTATTGCTCCTTGTTAAAGAAAAGCACCTACATATCACATAATCAGGGCTCAATCCAAATTTCCTAGCCCATTCCAAGGTTTGATACAGAATGCGAAGGAGGAGGTATGATTATTGGTATTTATTTCCTTGTTAGTAGTGTATTTTTCCTAGCTTACAGTTTCAAAGAGGCTAGATGCGAAAAATAGAAGAAACAGTGAAGTTTTGAAGTTTTCGGGCTCGAAACAGTTCAGGGTGGGCCTCAAAAATTGGCTAAGTATGGAGGATCCAGTGGAGGGAGCCAAGTGTCAACTCGACGCTTCTCCAAAGATGGATCTAAATAGAGAGGCTCAAAAAAGTGACGCATCTCCATGTGTCCCAAGGCAGAACAAAGGTAGAGTCAAAGGCAGACAATGCAGGAATAAAACAATTGGCTAATTATGAATGTGCAAGTGAAGAGTGCTAAGTTTCAGTGTAACACATCTCTAAGAGTTGGTCCCAAGGTGAAGACCCAAAAATGCAGGGTGCCTCCATGTGTCCTCAAAGGGGCAAAGTTAGTTGAATAGTCAATGCACAAACAAGCCAGTAGAGGATGCCAAGTGTCTCAATGTCACTGATTCAAGGGTTAAATAGAGAAAAAGTTTCCAAATGAGTGCCAGAATGATGCGTGTCCCAAAGGAAAGCTGGTCATCGGGGAAAAGGTTATTTTTTTTCCCTTTGCCCCAAAAGGTGTAAAAGTTGGAAAATGGCCTACGACTCTGCCAAGGAAAAAATCAACATTTAGACCAAAGTCAAAGCCAAGGCGAAGAGTCGGGAAAAAAAGTAAAAGTTTGCCTTTCGTCCAAAAAGCATAAAGGTAAAAAAGGAAGTGAATTTCCAGCCAACCAAAAAGAGCCACGTGTCCAAGCAGAGCAGCGGGGCCGCGGGAGTTCTTTAGATTTTGTGATTCTTGCGAAAATGGGTAAAAGTTAAGTTTTGAGCCTACAAACCTGATTTTTGTTCTGATCTAGCTACCATGTGTTTCATATCAAAAGGGGAACCCATTTTTCACATTATTTTCCCACCCATTTGTACATAATCCATGCAAAACTTCAACGGGGCATATGTTTCGACTCAGGGCTTGAAATATAGCAAATATGACACTATTGGAAGCGTGTTAATGTCCTCTACGCCATGGAAGGATAAAACATCATTTTTTGCAAGCCCTAGTAGATGAAAAATGAAGAAAAGTCTTCCAGGATGTTAACATAGAATCCAATCTCTTCAACTACCATATCTAGTTTGATTCAATCCACTAGGGAACCAAAAGTGACATATTGTGGGTGGATTTGTAGAAGGCATTGATTTTCAGTGGTTGAGCTTTCAGAATGGGATTCAATTCATATCTCAGAGTGGTTAGAGCATGATTCGATTCTTTCCTTCTTCTCTCTCCTATTCTTCTATATATTGTAACAGAGGCATCATTTCAAAAGGTTAATTAGTTGTTGTTCATTCTTCTTCTCTGCCTCCCACTTCTTTTCTTCCCCAGGGTCTAAATGGAGTTTGAATCTCCTCCCCTACTTTGTAAATGGAATTTTTTTGTCTTGCCCATGTATGATGCTCTATGCAAATTTTTCAAGCAATAAAACTCATTTTTTGTGATGCATTTCTCCATCCTTCGCTTGTTTTCATTGCATCTTCTTGTCTCTCATCGTTCTAGAGTATTGTGTACATGTTATAGATGTTTCATTTGTAGATCTGGAGCTGTGTTCATTGGGTTGAAACTTTTCCTATGTGGAATCTAATATTTGGTCTATGATGTTGTTGTCCATCCTCTCCATTGCTCACCTCTATTCGTTTCATGGCAGTCTGGGTAGATGATCAATATTTCCCTTTTCTTGGTGCTATCACCTTGTTAGTGTAGGATTTCCCTTTTCATGCTCTCTCTCTCTCCTTGGTCCCTTGTAATTGTTAGATTAGGAGTAGATAGTCACATTTCCTTCCTTAGAAATAGTTTAGCATTACGGTCAGGAAGAAGAAGCCGGCTTTCTCCAGAGGGCCATCTCAAGTTTGCAAGTCCCACAACATGAGATGTGGTCTCATGTTATGTAAATCACAAAAAATGAGTCTGCCTTAGAAAAAAAAAATTTAGAGCTCATTTGGAGGTGTTGTAATTTCACACTAACTGTTTCGGCACGCCTGGTGGGATAGGTCTAAAGCACCTTACCACTTCTCTTCATTAGGTTCAATGTGCTCTTGGTGAGGATTTCATCCATTGGAGGCACTTTCAAGCACATTTGACGACTCCATCTGGTCAAAAACCCATTCTCTGAGTTACAAACCTTTTCCATCCATTTCCACTCATTGAATCCATTTTCTTCTTCCATCTCTTTCATTTTCTCCCATTCCATGAAGTTGTGGTGCAATCATGACTTCATTCCTTTCATGGAACTCGCACTTACAATAGCTATAAAATCCACCTCCAATGTATTTCCCAACTCCTCCAGATCAGCATTATGATAAGATCCAGAACCATTATGCTTACCCATATGAGAAGTGTCAAAACCAGTTTGACTATGAAGCTTATCAAGGACAAGGGGACACATATGATGGCAATAGTTATACAGAGGATGCTGGTCTACTGGAGAAGATTAAAAAATTAGAGGCTGACATGGTTCAATCAAGGGAAACAACTCAAACAAAGGCTTTCAGAATTAGCTACAGGGCACCTTATCCATGGGAAGGCCCTTTTCTAAGACATTACAGTCCTCATGAGAAGTTGGAATTCATGATTGGAATTTTTCCCCCAACTTGTGAAGTGGAATGAAGGGATAGGAGCTTATGATAAAAGTCTAGAACAACCTTATCAATGGGTAAGTCAGTCACCAGCTCCCTGTCTTTCATTGTCTCTTCCTCAATCTTTATCATTTCAATAGAGGCAGGAGTCAAGCCCCTCATTTTCTACCCTAAGTGTTGATTTCATTTCTCCATCCCCTAGTCTTCCAACCCATCTCAGTTTTTTCACCCTCTTCTCTTCCAAATCCAAATCCCCTCCAAAATATCCAAAATAAATGCCTTCCCCACCCACCACTCCTCTTTCCTTCCCAAGTCCATGTTGGGAATAAACTCCAAAAACCAGCCAAGGAGAACATCAAACAGAGGAACCCAAAAGATAAGAAATGATAGAAAATGTAAAGAGTTGGGATACTAAATTTGAGTTTTCATAGGTTCCCTTGTTGGTTAAGCCTATAAAGGAGGCTGAGTTCAAGCCGTAAGTGGTAGAAGCTTTAGCTACAGCACAAGCAGGGGAAGAAGGAGGTACTCCTAATCCAAAAGAAGAGGAGTACATTCTAACTGTGGAGGAGGACCATAAAGTTTTAGAGGCTCCAATTAAAGAGCAAGCCATAAAAGAACCTTCAGTTCTTCCTCCCACTTCATCCCCTTCAAGATTTGATGTTGAGGAAGAGTTTGAAATTTCAAACATCATCTTTGAGGATGAAGGGAACCGTGGTGAGTCAATTATAGATCAGGAGTACACCATGAAAGTGGTTGAGCACATACAACAGAACAACAAGGAGGTAGATTACCTATCTGACTTGGAGGATTGCCTTGATAGAGGGGAACCCAAGGAGATCATGTCATTTTTTCCTCCATCTCTCACATCCCAAGCACATGAGCTTGCTTTCATGGAGAAGAACATTACGGAACAACAACCTGCACTTCATAACAGCCATTTGGAACCAAGATGGGAAGACATGACTCTTTCATGTTCTTGACTGGAGAAGGAAGATAAAAATAAGGAAGATGTCATCATCCCTCTCACACCATCCATCCAAGAAGGTCCATAAGAAGACTCCAATTTTGGAGTTGAAACTTAGAGAAATGGGAACATCCAAAGAATTATATTGTGCCCAATCAGGTACTTGGCTTCATTGGAGCCAAAAAAGAAACCAAAACCAGTCATGCCTACTCTAGGGCATGAGGATGGGCATCAAGTACCAAGGGTCATCATCAACACCTCTAGAAGTCTGATGCAAGTCAGATTGAGGAGATATTTTCCATTAATGCTGATAAATTGATGATTTGGGGGAGGAACTGTCAACACCAATCCAGCACTATGATAATTCTTCACTGGGAACTCCTCGTGCTATGATTATTAACTAATGCACAACTCTTATTTTGGTGGATGTAATATGGAAACACAACAACAAACATAACACAAGAATACCATAGACTATGATAAGAAGGAATAATGATAAATCTGAAATATTAGTGTAAATTATAATATCAACATGAAATTGTTACAATCTCACCCATGAGGTTCTTCAAGTGTTATTAACTTCACTTGCCTTCAAACAATAACTATGGGAGAAACTTCACAATTACACCTCTTAATGGCTTCTTTAACACACCTTCAAAATGATGGCTTCCTTTACACACTTACTCATACAATATTTCTCACTACTTCTCTCTATGCTAAATGAGGGGGGGTGGCCTCTTTATTTATAGGAATTCAGGCTTATCCACCTTATCTCTAAGATAGGATAGGAAATCTCTTCCGGCCAATCATATTCCATGCCTAAACTCTTGCCTTTACATGTAGGATTATCTTCTAAGATAAGATAAACCTTATCATCTCACATGGGTTCCACCTTTTTAGACTTTTCCACAAATAAAATATACAAAATATTTATGACATCACTCTTTGTCCTTATTACAAATATAATATTTCTAATTCCTAATCATGTAGACCCTACTTCTCTACTTATCCCAACTTTGATATTTTAACATTACCAGACCACTTACGACAAATATTTACTTTTTACAACATTCCTATTGTACTTTGACTATTACCGTACTCTACATTATTGGTGGCACTGTACTGACAGTGCACAGTTATCTTCTATTGGACACCACTACTAATTATACTTAACAACATCCTATTCCTAATACATACATTAATAAAATAGAAATTACAGAGGAAAATTTTAATGTTGACATTTTCCCCCTTCCTAACTTCTACTCTATCCTCGGAGTAGACTCTTATGGACATTCTGAAGCTGGTGCTTGGAAAATATTTAACTTGTCATGGTTGACCCATTTTGTAATGGGAGTACCATCCAATTCCTCCAGTCGATATGTACCATTTTCATGCATAACTACTATTTTGTAGGGCCCCATCCACTTTGGAAGAAATTTTCTGTTTTCTTTTTTTGTATCTGGAATCATATACTAGAACCAAATCATTCACATGAAATGGAGACCAATGGATCTTTTGATCAAAGTATCCCTTCTGCTTCATTTTCTTCTTATAGCTTGTATCCTTCGCTATTTCCCTCATTTCCTCTAGCAAATGAAGATGTACCAACCTTTCTTTTATTGAATCACTTTCATCCATCCTTTCATTTTTCATAACTCTCACCGTGGGAATATCAAACTCAATAGGAAGAAATGGATCAATGCCATAAGCCAACTTAAATGGGGAGTATCTTGTTGTTGACTTTGATGTTGCGCTATATGCCCACAATGCTGCATGAATCCTTTTATCCCACTTATGTACTTGTAAGGCTGCATATTTTTCTAGAATTTGACACAACACAAAATTTGTTCATTCCACCTATCCATTTGTGCTTAGCTTGTATGTTGTTGCCTTCCTGTGCTTAATAGAAAACTTGTTGACTAGGGCTTCTACCACCTCATTAATGAAGTGGCTTCCTTGATCTGTTACAATTTCTAATGGGCAACCAAATCTGGTGACAATGCATTCATATATGAACCTTGCCACTTCATCCATGGAAGTTGTTTTCAATGGCCTAGCTTCAACCCACTTGGTTAAATAATCTGTGGCAACTACAATATACTTATTTTGTCGTGGGGTGGTTGGAAGTGGACCTACAATGTCTATTCCCCACTTTTCAAAGGGACCAAGTGGAAGAATAGGGCATAATGGAGCTGATGAAGTCTTACGGTTACCATGTGTTTGACAAATATTACATGTCTTACAATAATTATAACAATCTCTAAAAAGAGTGGGCCAGTGATAACCTGCGTCTAAGATCCTTCTTGTTATAAGTTTTCCAGAGAAGTGTCCTCCACATGTACCATTGTGGAATTCTTCTATCAGCTCCTTCCCTTGATCACGTCCAACTGCCCTCTTGTACTGTCCATCAGGTCATATTTGAAATAATACTCCATGCATAATAGAATATGGACGACTGACTTGAGTAATCTTCCTCTTAGTCTTTGCATTGACACCATCAGGAAACTTGAATTCATTTAGATAATTCCAAATATCTATGTATTCACTAGGGATTGTGTCAAGAGATAACAATGCTGCATCTGGGAAATCATCATCATCACAAGGTGAACCTAAACCATCATAGGGTCTAGAGAGTGCATCTGCATTGACATGCTTCTTTCCTGGCCTATCTATAATATCAAATTCAAATTCTTGTAGCAAAATTATCTATCTTGCTATCCTCCCTGATGGGTTAGGCTTATTGACAATATATTTTAGAGCCTAATGATTTGTTACAACTATAAATTTCTTCCCTAGCAAGTAATTTCTAAACTTCTTTACAGGAAAAATGATAGCTAGAGCCTCTTTTTTAGTTACAGTATAATTTACCTCAGCACTGCTCATTTGTCTACTCCCAAAGTAAATTGGATGATCATTCCCATTTTCATCCTTTTGGCTTAAATTACTTCCTAGTGCTGCATCTGAGGCATCAGTATACACAATGAATGGCTTGCTCTAATCTGGATTCTTTAAAACAGGTGAAGACACCAGGGCTTCCTTCAGTTGTTCAAAAGCTTCATGCACCTTATTTCCTGGTTCATAAGTAACATCCTTCTTCAAGAACTAGGTTAGTGGTTGTGTAATCTTTGAGAAATTCTTGATGAACCTTCTATAGTAACCCACATGGCCTAAAAATGATCTCAACTTACTTCTATTCATAGGAAATGGTAACTCTTTGATTTTTGAAAATTTATCAGGATCAGTACCAATACCATCTCTGGATACAACATGCCCTAAAAAAACACCTTTAGAACATCCAAAGACACACTTTGTAGGGTTTGGTGAGGCTTGTGCTTTATCTAACCTTTGAAATGTTGTCTCCATCTGGTGCAGGTGGTCCATCTTGCTCCCATAGATGCAAAAATCATCCAGAAATACTCTGATGAAGTTCCCAATGTAGGGTTCAAACACCCTATTCATCAAGCGTTGGAACGTTGCTGGAGCATTACACAACCCAAAAGGCATAACTTTATAAGCAAACGTTCCCCAAGGAGTGGTGAATGTGGTCTTCAGCTGATCTTTCTTTGCTATATGAACTTGGTTGTATCCGCTATATCCATCAACAAAACTATAGCACTCCTGGCCAGCTACTTCGTCCAAAATATGATCTGAGAATGGAAGAGGGTAATGATCCTTCTTTGCTGCCTTATTGAGCTTCCTATAATCAACACAAATACGTAGCTTCCCATTCTTTTTTATTGAGATCACAATGGGAGAAACCCATTCTGAATTCTCCACAGCAAATATAAATCCTGCATCAAGTAACTTATCTATTTCTTCTTTTACAGTCTTGGAAAAATTAGGATTCATTCTATATGGCATTTGCTTTATGGGCTTAGCACCATCTACCAGCTCAATAGAATGTTCTACCCAATTTACTTGACAGAGTTACTTGTAATCAAAAGTGAATATGTGTATGTACCTTCAAAAGAGCTAGAGGTAGGATTCCTTCTCACTCTCCATCACAGCATCACCAATCTTTATTTGTTGGAGACGATCATCAATTTCTTATTTAGATAATTTTATGGGATCATGAGTCGGTGTGACTGGAAGGATATCCATGACCGAAACATCAACCTCACTTTCTTCATCTTCAGTGTCCACTTCACTAGTACTCGAGTAATTAGAGGATGTCCAATCATTAGTTTCATCACTTGAATCCACAGGTTCTGCCTTATGATGCCAAGGGATCACATTTATCTTCACCCTCTCTCTACCACGTCCAAGTGTCATGAATCCTTCATTCCAGTAGTTTCTTGCATGAACTCTCTTTAGCCATGGTCTTCCCAACAACATTAGGTATGGAACATTACCATTTTTCATCACCTGAAAGTCTACCACACATACAACACCCATAACAGATATTGCCACATTTGAAACTACACCTTCTGGTTTAGTTTTTCCTTTATTTAATTACCTTAACATAAGTGTTGAGGGGCGATCAATTTTTAAACCCAACATATTCATTACAGACTTGGTCATTACATTAACTGCAACACCTCCATCAACTAAGACATCATGAATTGAAATACCATTACATAATACCTCATCTTGTGGAGCGTAGGGATCTGCCTCTGCCTCCAAAACAGGGACCTCAACCTCCTTCCTTCATTGAGCATTGAATCCACTTCGCAGCTCCTGCATCTTCTCAGAAGACATAGCCAAGAGTTGACCATATGTAATATTTGCAGGTGTTTTGGACAGATCATCTAAGATGGAGTATGGTCCTTGTCCCTGTGAAATCAGAAAATCCTATACACCCAACTTTCTTCTCCTATGTTTCTTACTAGTTTCTCCTTTCATCTTCTTAGGATTGCTTCCATCTTGGTTATCTTTTTCTTTATTTCTTTTTGTTACAAACACATCTACTTCATTATTTATGCTCTTATCTACTACATCAAAAGAATTCACAGGTGCTTTCCCTTTATCATTATCTCTTGTACTAGATGTAGAAGCTCTATCTAGACAATTATACTTATAATGACCCTTTTTATAACAACCATAACATACAACTTAAGAAATATTTATTTTTGGACCTCTATCTCCTCCCTGAGAACTAAATTTTTTTCCTTGAAGAAGATTAATAGTTAATTGACCCATCTTTCTGAGAATATCTTCATATTCAGTAGATGTACTAGGAGAAGGATTTGTGCTCACCGAGAGTGGTTGTGGATTCTGGACCAAAGGTGCTGGTGTAGGCTCTACTTTAGCAACAATTTCTTTGGGATCCTCTTCCATGCTTTATTCTTGCCTTCTTGCAATCTCCTTTACTTCTTCAATGGTAGTTGGATGGTCATACTTCACTCGTTGTCTGATCTTTGGCTTCATCCCAAGAATGAAGTGCTTACAGAGGAGATTATCCATGCCATTCATTAACCCATCCACTAATTCTTCCTTCTGGATCTGGGCATCGAGCATGATAATCCCTTATCTTCTCCTTCTCTCCTTGGGCTAGCTTTGTGATATTGATCATGAGATCTGCATATTTCTATTGTTCACCAAATTCTTCAAGAAAACTTTCAGTTAATAAATCCCATGAGTTTTTCACATTATCACCTAGTGTTTCAAACCACCTAAGGGCTGAACCATCCAAAAAGGTAGGAAAAAATTAAGTCCATTGTTCCCTTCTTATAAGGCCATTAAAAATACAAGATCATTTCAACTCTTGAATGAAAGAGGAAGCATCTTCATTAGATTGGGCTGAAAAAACAGGAATCTTCCCCATTTCCAAAAGTAACCACAGTGAAATACCAACCCACAAGTACAATCAACAAGACTTATGTGCACAAATAATTGGAATCACTATAATAGAAAATAGAAATGACCACGGTAAACTATGGTAAAAATTGACTTACTGTGGTAAAAACTGACTTTACTGTGGTAAACACTATTCACAGTAAAAAGTGAAGTTACTGCGGTAAATACTATTCACGGTAAAAAGTGACTTTACTGCGGTAAATACTATTCATGGAAAAAAGTGACTTTACCATGGTAACTACTATGCACAGTAAAAACAAGGTTACCCTCCAAATGTTTTCTGACTAAGTGGGAATATTTCTCCAGAAAATCCACCAATGAGGAATGGTCCTCGTAACAGAACCAAAATGTCAACACCAATCCGGCACTATGATAATTATTCACCGGGAACTCCTCGTGCTATGATTATTAAATAATTCATAGCTCTTAGTTTGGTGGATGTAATCTGGAAACACAACAACAAACATAACACAAGAATACCATAGACTATGATAAGAAGGAATAATGATAAATCTGAAATATCAGTGTAAATTATAATATCAACATGAAATTGTTACAATCTCACCCATGAGGTTCTTCAAGTGTTATTAACTTCACTTGCCTTCAAACAATAACTATGGGAGAAACTTCACAATTACACCTCTTAATGGCTTCTTTAACACACCTTCAATATGATGGCTTCCTTTACACACTTACTCATACAATATTTCTCACTACTTCTCTCTATGCTAAATGAGGGGGGCTGGCCTCTTTATTTATAGGAATTCAGGCTTATCCACCTTATCTCTAAGATAGGATAGGAAATATTTTCCGGCCAATCATATTCCATGCCTAAACTCTTGCCTTTACATGTAGGCTTATCTTCTAAGATAAGATAAACCTTATCATCTCACATGGGTTCCACCTTTTTAGACTTTTCCACAAATAAAATATACAAAATATTTATGACATCACTCTTTGTCCTTATTACAAATATAATATTTCTAATTCCTAATCATGTAGACCCTACTTCTCTACTTATCCCAACTTTGATATTTTAACATTACCGGACCACTTACGACAAATATTTACTTTTTACAACATTCCTATTGTACTTTGACTGTTATCATACTCTACATTATTGGCGGCACCGTACTGAGGGTGTTGTTATCTTCTATTGGATGCCACTACTAATTATACTTAACAACATCCTATTCCTAATACATACATTAATAAAATAGAAATTACAGAGGAAAATTTTAATTTCGACAGATCGAATTATTGTTTGTTTCTCACTCATCCAACCAGCCATGTTCATTGCCAAATCAATTGCATGGCTGCCATTTTTGAGGAAGGGAAGCTATTTCTCCCTACCAGTTGCAAGCTTTATTTGAGTTCCCTTTACTCTTGGTTAGAGTAGAATAGGAAGGTTTGTTTTTAGCAGAAGTTCTTATGCACACTCTGCATGTCTCATTGGAGGCACGTATGATTTGATCTTTGTATATAAGTTTTGTTTGTATTGGTTCAGAGGGGCATGAGGCTAGGCTCTTAAACTATTTAAGGAAAGAAGGATCATGTTTTCCTGTAACAGCTACAATTTCCAAAAGAAACAAATGCAGAGAAACTAAAAGCCATTTCAAGATAGTCCATTTGAGGGACAGATGGAAACCACGGGTCAAATCGACTTTCTACTCTAAGAAATCATTGTCTCAAAGGTTTATTTTGAAAATTGAATGTGTAGATGTCTGGGTAGGCTCAGGGATAGGCAAGAGATAGAAAAGGCTTGCATTCAAGCTCACAGTGGCTCAAGGATCAGTTATGTGTTTATCAAGTAGACTCCATGCCCAATGGATGCTCAAGGCCACTGGTCTCTTCATCTAGCAAGAAAATGTCCCCGTGAGTCACCAAATTGTTATCCCAAATTCACCGCCCCGGCAAATTTGGTCAGAATGAGCCCTACACATGAAGAAAACATGAAGGGAAATGATATAGACCTACGAGCTCACGTCCCAGAACTAGGAAAAGCAAAAATAGAAGCTTAAGAGAGTCAAATTCGACCCTGCAAAAGAAGAAATTGAAGAAATGATTGTTCTAGGTGTTTCCATGTCTTAAATATATTCAAAGGGTCGAGGGAGGACTGAAAAATGAAATTACAAGGTCAGAAAAGAAGAAGGAGACCATTTCAAAGAGGCCACATGCAAAAACTAGAAGAAACGGTGAAGTTTTGAAGTTGTTAGGCTCGAAACAGTTTAGGGTGGGCCTCAAAATTAGTTAAGTATGAAGGAGCCAGCAGAGGAGCCAAGTGTCAACTCGATGCTTCTCTAAATATGGATCTAAAATAGATAAGCAAAAACAAGTGTCGCATCTCCACATGTCCAGGGCAGAAAAGAGGAAGAGTCAAAGGTGGACATGGTGGGCCTAAAAAAAGTGGCTAAGTTTGAATGTGAAAGTGGAGAGTTCTAAGTTTCAGCATAGTGCATCTCCAAGAGTTGGTCTCAAGGCAGAGACTCAAACAAGCACAGTGCCTCCATGTTTCCTCAAAGGGGGCAGAGTTAGTTGAATAGTCAATGCACAAACAAGCCGGTGGGGGATACCAAGTGTCTTAATGGCTCTGATTCAAGGGTCAAATAGAGAAAAGGTTTCCAAATGAGCACCAGACTGATGTGTGTCCCAGTGGAAAGCGGCCCATTGGGGAAATAGTTAGTTTTTAGCCCTTTACCCCAAAAGGTGTAAAAGTTGAAAAATGGCCCGCGACTCCACCAAGGGAAAAGTCAAAATTTAGACCTGAGTCAAAGCAAAGGTGGAGAGTCGAGGAAAAAAGTAAGAGTTTGCCTTTTGTCCAAAAATCATAAAGGTAAAAATGGAAGCGCATTTCCCAGCCAACCAAAAAGAGCCACATGTCCAGGCAGAGCAGTTGGGCCGTGGGAGTTCTTTGGATTTTTTGATTCTTGTGAAAAAGGGGAAAAGTTAAGTTTTGAGCCCACAAACCCAATTTTTTTTCTGATCTGGCTGTCACATGTCCCATATCAAAAGGGTGACCCTTTTTTCGAATTGTTTTCCCACCCATTTATACATAATTGATGGAGAGATTCAAAGGGGCATATCTTTTGACTCAGGGCTCAAAATATAGAAAATATGACAGCATTGGAAGTGTCTCAATGCCCTCCATGCCATGGAAGGATAAAAAATCATTTTTTTATAGGCCTTGGTAGGTGTGAAATGAAGAAAATTCTTCCAGGCCATTAACACAAAATCCAATCTCTTTAACTACCAGATATGATTCGATTCGATCCACTGGGGAATCACAAGTGACATATTGTTGAGGGATCTGTAGAAGACATTAATTTTCAGTGGTTGAGCTTTTGAAATGGGATTCAATGCGTATCTTAGAGTGGTTTGAGTAGGATTCGATCGTTTCCTTCTTGTCTCTTCCATTCTTCTATATATTGTAACAGAGGCATCATTTCAAAAGGTTAATTAGTTATTGTTCATTCTTCTTCTCTTCCTCCTCCTTCTTTTCTTCCCCATGGTCCAAATGGAGTTTGAATCTCCTCCCCTACTCTGTAAATGGAATTTTTTCTCTTTCTCATGTATGATGCTCTGTGCAAATTTCTAAAGCAATAAAACTCATTTTTGTGATGCGTTTCTCCATCCTTCGCTTGTTTTCAAATGTTGCATGTTCTTACCTCTCATCATTCTAGAGTATTCTGTGCATGTTTTGGATGTTTCATTTACAGGTCTGGGAGCTGTGATCATTGGGTTGAAATATTTCCTGTGTGAAATCTGATGTTTGGTCTATGATGTTGTTGTCCATCCTTTCCGTTTCTCACCTCTATTTGTTTCATGGTAGTCTGGGTAGATGATCAACATTTCCCTTTTCATCTCTCTCTCTCTCTCTCTCTCTCTCTCTCTCTCTCCTTGGTCCCTTAGAATTGCTAGATTAGGATTAGATAGTCACATTTCCTTCCTTAGAAGTAGTTTAGCATTAGGATCAGGAATAAGAAGCTGACTTTCTCTGGAGGGCCATCTCAAGTCTGCAAGTCCCACAACTTGAGAGATAGTCCCATGTTATGCAAATCACACCAAATGAGTCCACCTTAGCAAAACATATTTTTTGAGCTCATTTGTGGGTGATGTGATTTCGTACTAATAGACATCACACAAGAAAAAATGTGAGATGAAATACATGTATACCATAAGCGATAGTAATGTGAATGAATCCATGATAAAGGTGAGAAGAATGTAGCAGATGATAGAGATCCATAAAAGTGAAGCCTAGCTGAGTTAAGCCATCATGTGTACATACTGTGTCATCACAAGTAGGATAAAAGGGAATATGCTCCCAATAAGAATCATTCATGGAAAGTGTGCATGTTAAAGAGGTCTTGCTAGTAGATACAATACATGATAAGGTGGAGGAGCTAGAGTGACATCTAACATAGGAACATGCCCCTGATAAACAATCATATTAGTAGTAGAAGTAGGGGGAGGCATAGATGAAGTTGGTACAAAATATATCATTTAAATTGCACCTTTAAGTTGTGGTAAATTTGGTAGCTCATCTATTGGTTTTCGGGTCATAATTAGTGTTAACTCTTGGAATGGGAAGAGTATTACTTGGATCATGGTCACAATATTTGTATGGATGAAGATCACGAAGAACAATATAATCGACATCCTCATGTAGAAATTTTACACAATGATACATGATAGAGGAAACAACTTGCATGGCATGGGGCCATGACCTACAAAGTAAATAGTTATATAAAACAAGAAATTCAATGAACAAGAGTATTGTGTTGAGATTTTTTGGTCCTATAGTGATAGGAAAAAGAATGTTACCTATGCATGGCCTGGTACAATGGAATCTCCTTCGAGTTATGGGTTCCTTGGACTAAGGATAACCTCTAGAGTAGGCTAGTTCGTTTGATAGATCACTTTATGAATGATGAAGAGCTGATAGCTTCACTGCAATAAATGCTTAATAGATCTTGTATAGTCAAAACCACTTAATGGAGGCATTATGAGACTATTAACATGCAAAGGAATGAATATATTCACTAAAACACACTTCTACCGTGCTATGTCACACTTCAAAAATATTGAAAATTGAGGAATAACTCAATATTTATTATTCAAAAGCTGCAAGAGTACAAATTTTGCATCAAGTTTTTGGAAAAAATAAATCCCATTGCACTTATGAAAAATTCATGCATAAATAGGAAAATCTTCCAATCACAACTCACAAAAAGCTCCACCAAAGACTAGTTAACTTCAAGGAAAACTCAACATGCATCACTCTTCGGAAGAAAACAAATGCAATAAAAAAGGCGAAAAATAGTTTGTTGTCATTCAAAACTCTTGTTGGTCACACTCTAGTTGACCCTCAAATTTTGTCTTTGCATGTGTATGGGCGCTCTTTACATAAATTAAGGTAATTTGAAAAATTTAAGGTAAAGATAATTTTTTCTATCTCCAAAAAGTCTATTTTTGGACTTATCTACTTTTGAATATATGCATGATGATTTAGATAATTTTTCTTGACTTTTATTTGGATTACATGGTGATCATTGGGTTTGCTAAATTTAAGGCAAAAATAGCTTTTCTTATTCACATCCGTGGCATGTATGAATTGGAACTTGCATTAGCAATTGATTATTAATTTTCCCCCTTTAGAATTTGGCAAAGAAGAACACATGTAGGTAAATAAACTATAAGAAGGCCCACACCTCATTGCAATGGTTAATAATTAAAACATGCCACCAAATCCTCCTTCATGCAATAGTTCAAAGTCTTCAAATCATCCTTAACTATGGACAAATTAGCCCGAATTTGTGTTTACTATGGTTGGATTAGTTCGAGCTAGGGTGAAAAACCTAAAATAAATTTATTTTTCATTTCTTTGGATGAAGATTCTGAAAGGAGAAAAGAGGGGAAATGTTTCCGAAACCCTTGGGTGCATTACTGATTTCATTATTGATCATTTTGGATCTATCTTCTAGATTTTGTGACTTGTTAAAGCTCACATTTAAGCATCTGATTTATTTTTTGTTGTTGGAGTTCCACCATAGTTTCTTTGAGTTTTGATTTTTGAGCTCTCCATTTCTACCTTACGGGTTTTTCAGCTCACCATTTCTTATAATCATGAACTCCATATTCTTTACTACTTGTTTTCTAGGAACTCTATTAAGGCTAGAAGGAAGATCTACCTCGAAGATATTAGTTTTGTAATCACTGGGTCAATCCTATTATTGAATTGCTTAAAACCCTTTTTGTAATGATGATTCGGTTAGGTTTGTTGGTGCTTCTCGCTCCCAAATCATTTGAGCTTGTTATTTTATGCATTAGAAAGTTTGTTTAATTTGGAATTTGGGTCTCTGAAAAGGTATGCACATCTGCATGACTCTATGCTTTGCATTTCAATTTTGAGAATTGTTTTCTGAGTAATGGTTCACTATTCCCTTCAACTAAAAACTCGACCCTGGTTTTTCCTCAATTTATTTTATTCGGAGCCTTTGACTACTCATATCTATTATTTATTTATAGCTACAATTCTCGAACTAACTATTTTCTTAGCTAGTGTAATTCCGTGTTTGCCATTACCCTAGTTCTTGCCTCAGTGACCCTGTTGCTAAGCGTGGAATGGTTGTGTGTGCCCCGTTGACCATTGGTTGACTTTGACCTTGTTGCAAGGAAGGAGTAGCATGTTTCCTCTCCGTCTTGCCTCACTATGTTCTTGTCGATGCCTCTAGTTGTGGACCTTGTAGCATCATTTATGATTACCCTTTTAAAGCAAAATCATGTTCCTGAATCCTAAGGGGTGGCTTGTATGTTGGTTTGGTGTTGTTAGGGTGTGTCCAACTAAAAGTAATATCTATATAATAATAATTATTTTTAATTGTCAATATTTTTTTTTTATTATTATTATTATTATTTGTCGTGTTGTCCTACAATCAATATCATTATGGTTAATAATTATTTTGAGCTAAAATAAAAAAATAAAATTAAAAAAATTAAAAAAAGGGGATAATAATAATAATATTATTATTTTAATTATCGATCGACGATTATTTTTATTCTAATTTTGTTTTCATTTATTACTGATATCAATATTGATTATCTTATGTTATTTTTTGTATCCTTCTATTCACTCCCATTGACAGAGATTTAGTTCGCACAAAAGAGGAGGAGCTTTTGTTGTAGTGTAGTGTCGTGGTTTATCATTGTCCAATAGTTATTTTCGAAACTTCAATCACCAGTTTGTTACCCCCTTGGCCCCACACATACTTTGAAGTTTATGGCTACTTATTCTTGTTTGGCATGAGATATTTGGGTTCCTTTTCTCCTTTTTATCCTCACATGTAAATGCATGGAGATGCCTTGGAAGTGGGATTCCTACCTCCCTTTCTTTTCTTTAGGCCATTTAATTGGCATGCCTGGCGTGGATTTATGGGAGACATTATTTTATTTTATTTTAGCCCTTATTTGGTGGATGTTGCACACCTTTCCCAAGTGAATTTAACATTTTTTCCCTCACCATTTACGTTTCCCCCGCCTACTAGCCTCATACTTGTTTGGTGGTTTGTTCTCTCTTCTCTCGTTTTGTTTATCCTTTGGTGTCTGAGTATGTTGTTTTTTCCTAGTCACATGAGTAGAGTAGTTTTGCACACTGGGTTGGGGGGGGGGGGTAAGTTGTTGAAATCAATCCTTTCAATGCGTTTTACATAACTTCCTCCCTGGGCGCTTACAACTGGAATGATGATAGAATTTTGTTTCTCCTTTATGCTGGGGTGGACATCCTTATCTATTTCAAGATTCTTTTTTGGATCTGGCTATATATATGCTGAGAAAAGGTGACTAGCCAGATTTTTCACCTGATGGTTGCTTATGGGAAGCAAGAATGGTTGAAGTAGATCCCCTTGTGTGCTCATCCTGCAAATATGGAATTTCCTGAGATCCCATCTCCTTGAGGTGTTTTGACAAGTAGTTTACCTACCTTGTGTTTGCTTACACTTTCTCATTCATGGCCTCTTAGGATCTTGCGGCTACAACTGTTTTGAAAACATTTTCCTTTGTGCTCCAATGGATGTTATTTCCCTTCTCTAACTATCCCATTTTGACACAGGCTGGGAGTAAGTTTGTAAGGTTATGGTGTTTGGTTTTTCCCCTTTATCCCACATGTTCCTGGGCCTTCCCATTTTTTTTACATTTTTTGTTTTTACTACTGTGATGGCAGTCCTTGAGATCTCTGTCCCTTTGGGAAGATGCGACTCAAGGTTTTGGGGATATCCCTTCCTGTCCAACGTGATAACGAGTAGTGATTTAGTGCCAAGACATATGTGGATGGAGATTCAACCTGAGGAATGTTTTTGTAGACTTGAGAGTGGTTTTTGCTACTTGCGAAAGTTGGAGAAATAGGAAATACAATTCTACTCATTGCTACTTTCGCTAGATTTAAAAATATCATGAAATTGAACCACACTTTTCCTAGAATTGTTTTTTAATTTCTACTTTTGTATTGGGTTGGAAGCTTTGTGAGGAAATCCCTCCTTTCCTCTTGAAATCTTCATGTTTTTTTATTATAATATTTTCCAGTGTTAAGTGGTCAACTAAGATGCATTTTCCCCTCCTTTGGGTTGTTACGTTTTCTTTCTCAAGTGATCAACCTTCGAAATTTTTCTCTACTTTTTTGTTTAAGTATCAAGGTTATTATGTTGTTTCTAGCTAGCAATTTTTGGTTGAGAAAGAAATAATGTAGTAGCTATGAACCTCTTTTTTTTCACAAGCTTATCATCTTTTTGCTGTAATTTTATGACTCGCTCTCAAACCCCATTTGATAACCATTTGATTCCAAGAAAGAAGGGTTGTTGGGGTGGAGTGACCAATACTTGGGCTAAGCTAGGTTGGAGATTTGGTTTAAAAACCTTTAGAATGTAGAAGTCGAGTACAACATATTCGGATCTTGTTTATGTATAATCCCTGTTGATCATTAGAATATTTCCTAGACTTGTAAAGTCTTCCTTATCATATACCTTGACAACCCTTCTCAAACTTGAACTGTAACTAGTTTTGAATCACCTAAGTTTGATGTTACATTTGTACAATTCTAGTAACCAGTTATTACTAGAATTGCTTTGGTTTATTTCTATTTTGGGAATACTTTTGGGTGGCATATTCTACTTTTTATCTCATTTTTTTCTCTTTTATAATGTTAATGTTGTTATTTAATTGGTCAGATCATATGCATATAAATACCTTAATAGTTTATGATGGAAATTGATATTAAGTTTATTAAAATTTGACAAAAAATAATTATGCATTGATAATCTTATAAATTTATAATGGAAGGTGTTGTTTGGATACCGACATTTAGTAATATATATTAATACCTATGTTGGAATGGTTTGATTATGTTATTGAGGGATGCTTTAAAAGATTTTGTGTTGGGAAAGAGAATATTCTTTTCAATTAAACTGAAAATTAGACTTATTATGGAAGTTTGTAAATCCCTAGTGTTATAAAACTTGGTTGATGTTTTGAATGCTTCTTATTTAACGAAACTCCATTTTTCAATTTCTTGTTGTTACTAGCCTATAAGGGCAATGTCCTCTTCCAAATGATTGTGGAATATCTTATAGTCAATGGCTGAAACTAGCAGTTTATTTTCTTTCCCTTTTAATCAGTGTTGATTGGTGGTCAAGTATTAGATTTCAATCATGTAATCTATATTATTACATGTTTGAAATTTTAATATACTCAAATTTTTGTGTTAACCTTTCAATCCTGTGGTGCTTCCAGGATTTATTGTTCAATTTTGTCATTTTTAGAAATCTAGTATCGTAGCCTATTTATTGTGGTATCTTTTGATAATTTTATATTATTGTTTTGAATATCAATTTTAAGTCTTATGACTATTTATTTATTCGATGGGAACCCCATTCCAGTAGGTTGGTTGTTTCTAGGTTATAGGGCCAATGGCCCTTCTCGAGTGATTGTAAAACTTTCTTTTCTTTTGAAACAATGTTCATAATTGAAGTATAAGGTTTTTCTTCTTAGATTGGCATGGTGGAAATATCCTTTTTAACTTAAGGATTTGTTAGTATTTAGATTTTTGATCCAATCCTTGGAATAGAATATTTTCCTTTCTAGATATTGTTAGATAATAGCTTATTGTTACTTTGTGTAGTCTTATCTTGCTCAATTCTCGCGAACTGACTTAGGTTATTAATTGTTTCAGATGGCTTATACGGGTAGATGAGGGAGAGACATGTAAATTATTTCATCAATATTTGTTATAAAGTTCTTTTGTACGAATAATTTTTAAGTTGTAAAACTATGGAAAGGGTCATGTGGGGAAATTTTAGAAGAGGGTCTGTGTCGTTGTTTAATGTATTGTGGAGTAATGTTATCTTAACTACTAAAACTTTGACTTGTAACCATGTGTATTTTTCTATAAATTAGTAATGGTAAAGTGATCTAGAGATAAAATTTTGTGTTCAAAAACCCTTCGAGGACATGGTAATAATGCAATGCTAAGCATAATAAGATATATGGGTATCCCTTTTAAAAGTTATAAAATAAAGATGTATATATTAGTAAAATATTGTAAATGCGAGATTCTTGATAAAATTACGGGTCCTTAGGTGATCAAAGAGGAAACTATACTTTAATATATATATATATATATAATATATATATATATACCTTGGTTTCCCCAAGTTAAGGAAATAAACCATTATGCTTATTTCAGGAGTCCTTAAATGATCTTAAGGTGAAATCAACGGTTATATTTTAGAAGATAATAAGATTTAATAAGTAGGAGGAAATATTTTAAGAAAACCATGCAATCTATCTCTCAACCGTTTGAAAAGTAAATTGTCTTCTCATGTCAAAATCGTCAAGTGAAGCCTAGTTAAATTTCTAATCATTCTGAATAATTTCTTATCCTAATAAAATCTGGGTTAATAACTAATGTGATCTTCTTCCCCTAACTATTCCACAATACTTTATAATTTTTTTCTTAATTTTTGTAACACATTTGACCCTTGCCAAGGAGGTTATAATTCCGAAGCTAAATGATATCTTCTCTAAACTAGAGCTTGTGCTCATCACCTTGTGCTATGGAGGTAGGAAACAAGATTCTGTAACTTGAGTAGGAATAAATAACCTTGTGAAGAATGGAGAATGTATTTTATAGATCAGACGAATTAATCAAGTTATTGACATATATTTGATGATTTTTTTAGAAAATTGGGTCTTAAGATAATTAGTCAATAGTATAAAAGAAAGAGGTTCAACTTTGTAAAACAAAATTGTGCAAATCAAAACACGAATCTTCTAGATTGAAAAGTCAAGTTTGAAATAAAATTTTGAAAATACATAGCATTAGAGGATTTTACACCGTGGGATACCCTTAAATGTAACTGTGTATTATGGTTGGACTTTTTCATGGTGGGATACCGATTTGATGGTCAAACAAAAGAAAAAGTAGTGGTTAAGGATAAGTTGGCTAATCTTGTAGTCTCATTCAGTGGCATCTCAGGAGTGAGACCAAGATAAATTAAGGCAGTTGGAATCCAAATTGCCATCATTTCCTTGATAGGAGGAAATTATCTAAGCTCATTAAAAAACTACCATGAGTCCCTTGAAAGCTCAACAACACAGGAGGGTTTGGCATGCAAGCTTGAAATCCAAGAGTCTTCCACTCACATTTAAGAGAATTTAGGAGTACCTTGAGAAGCTAGATCACCTGAAAAACCATTTTTAAGGTGTCACTTCAGTGATGTTTTTAAGGTTCTCCTAGAGTTTAAATGTTGTTCATTCTCTCCCAACTAAGGAAGTCACTTGTAGCAACTAGCTTTAATATTGAGTCTATCAGGAAAACTAAAGGGATTACCATGCAAGGTTGAGGAAAATGTCCCTCAAATGTCTGAGTATGATTCTTGAGAAAGGGAAGGTGTTGCTACCTAAGATGATGAATTTGTATAAGTACATGGAAGGCATGGCCATGAATCTACTCATTACAAAGGAGGAACTTGAGGTAGAAAAATACCATGACAATTAGATATATTTATGGGTCATGGAAATAGGAAAAGTAAAGTCATCCCTTATGGTATCCAAAGGTGTATTCTCATCGGCGTCGGTGGACTTGTCTCAAGTTTGGGCTCAGAATTTGTTTTCTCAGTATGAATTGATAAAACATGCCATTAATGAGCTTGATTCATATGAAGAGGAGGTTGGAAAAATTCAAAAGGATGCTAATGCTCAATTGTAGAAACTTGGAGTGTCATTCGTGAACCTATAAACAAACCTCAATTGATGATCTATTGAAGGATTTGGAAGACTCATTAAAAAAGCTAAAGGTTAGAGATACATTATCGTTTCAATGAAAACACATTGGAATCTCTAGTAGAAATAATGGCAATCATTTCTAACACTGCAAAGAACCATCAAACTTGGTACTCAGAGTGCAAGTTGAACATCAACTCTCTCTGGAGATATTGATCAAATCACTAGTTTTTTTCCACATCCCTCAGGAGCTAAAAATGACATTTGCGGTAGTAAGATTGAATAAATAATTCAAGGGCATCAAGATTTCACCTAGAGATTTCTAGAGAGTCCATCAATTGTGGGAGTTATTCATATGAATAGTGAATCTCTCTCTTTTCCCTTCTTCCTCTCTTCTCTCCCCCTCCCCTTCCTTCCTTCACATTCTAATTCTTCCTCGGGGGTTGCACTTTTTATTTTCATCTTATTTACTTTTGTCTTATTAATTAATATGATTATATTCTTACAATGAAACACTTGCAACCCTTCTTTAAGAAAAATGGGACTTAAAGTTATTTCCTAGGAATACCAAGAGTGAAGAATGGAAAAGGAAAGTGAAAACGAAAATGGGGTTAGATGAGTATTATTTTCTTATTCTATATAATGTAATGGCATAATCTTTCTTAAGGGTTGTTAATTTTTTTCACTCAAGAGAGATACTTTTATAGAAAGGAAAAAGTGATAGCATTCTTCCACTTTCACCATATAATTTTCCTCTATCTTTTGAGTATTGTACAACTTGTGGAGATGTTAATAAATAAACGAGTTTCTTATTTTCATGATGCATGAATGTGTGCAAATTTGTGTGCACAGTTTCCTCTCATCATTGATATTCTAAGCATGGTTGTTTCTTACCCATAATTTGTGAATGTGAAACTTCTAATTAGATTTGGAAAGAGTCAAGTGATTTTCTACTTATAGAGTTAATTTCCCCTACCTAATTTCTCATTCCCTTTCCCCCATCTTACAAAAAATTATTCCCTTGCATTTTAGTGCAAGCATTTTCCATGGGTACAATGGAATGTGCCTGGAAAGTGGATTCCCAACCTCTTAAGCAAAGAAAAACTTCCCTTTTTGTTCATTCATAATAAATTTGAGTGGCACCACACAAGCAGAGGGACCTAGAGTCCTAGAGTGTTGGAAAGATAAGCATCAATTTTTCTACCCGAAAATTTTTCTTGCCATCAACATCCAAGTAACAAATCCTTTGAACATGTTGAAAATGTACATGCTAGTGGAAATTAACATATCAAAGTATCCATCATATTAAAAATACAAAAATACATAGAAACTCACTTCCTTTCTTGCTTGAATATGTTGCCACAGTGAGATCTCACCTTGATACAAAATAAAGTGGTTTGATGTTAATGACATTGATATATGAAGATTTGTTTGACACAATCCAATGCTCCTTGCTCAAATTTGATATGTATTTGCTAACAAATCCCACTATAAGTGAAATGTAAAGTCTAGTTTAGATGATTACATACATCAATATTCCCACCAAACTTACATACAAAACTTGAACCATGTCCTCTAGCTCTTTTTCTTCCTCTAGGCATTGTTCAGTTACGAGTATCTAAATAAATAAGAATGGTTTTTTTGCTAATTTTTTGTTGCATACAAAACCTTTCCAACATATTTTTTTATATGCATACTCTAATTGAGTCAAGCATTTTTATTCACATGATCCCTTTTTATCTCTATGCCTAAAATTAGATTTACAAAACAAAGATTCTTTGTTTCATGATGGCTTTATATTTTTTATCATCTTCTCATTATTCCCTATCTATTATATGGCACTCAAATAGGTTTAAAATATAATTTTTAGCCTATCATGGAATTATTCTAAAAAAAAAGTACTCCATTTGACCTAAAGTTTTGGGATAAGGTACATATAGACCTAAATATAAATATTTCCTTTTGTTACAAGTTTGATTTAACATTTATATGGTTATTTTTAGGTTGTTTGGAAATTAAAAAAAAATTAAAGTGTTATCTTGAGGAAAGAGATTAATATTTTAATAACTTGAAGAGATGGATTAAAAATTCACATATGGGGGATTAAGGTTTTTCTTTTATTCTGGGTAAATAGTTTTTTGAAAGGGACTAGACTCTTGTAAAACAGTGCTCAAAAGCTAGATTTTATCCCAAAAAGCCCAATAACAGAAAATAATATGCCAAGATTAAAACCAGCAAAAACAATCCAGTTGCTACAAAAACAACAAATAAACAACTTAACATCAACACATCTACCCAGCAACTGCGTAGCAGGCCATTTGCCTAGATGTAACAATAATAACACCCAAAAAGACAAGAATCATACCTTGTCCGATATGGTGGGGGATTTAGATTTGGCATTTCCCTTCTTTTCCTATCCACCATTCAGGTCCATTCCTGATTTTCGGCATCCACTGCAATTGGAAGAACAACTGAAATGGATTTGATAGGGATGTGAACCATATAGAGAATCCTTCCACCAAGTTAGTTTTGGTCTTTTGTTTGGAATGTTCACAATCGTCTAAAACATGACCAGTTTGGAAGCAATGCCAACATCTGAAGGCAAGTCTCTCATAGTCTATCCTCTACACCCAGAGCCTTTCACCGATCTATAGATTGATTTATGCTGGTAAAATTTTGGAGGTATCGAGATTGACAAGAATTTGAGCATAAGTAGTATGGGTTTGGATGGAGTCTTATCATCAACTACCGCACATGAGCCTAGAGTATCTCCTATAGTAATGAGACAAGATCTGTTCTAAAGCTATAGTGGGAGTCCTGGTAAACAAACCCCAATCGGGTAGGTATCAAAAGACTCTTTTAAAGGGTCGAAAGATGGATACCATGGTTTGGACATAAGCCCATGTTCCCCCCAAACCCAATGTTGGCTAAAAATTAAATCCTTATCTTCAAGGGTTTCAAAGACAGCAATGAAATAAGCTTTAGCACAAGGATAAAGCTCAATCTTACCTTGTATCTTTTCTCTCCATCTCTGGGCTATCTAGTCATGGAGCTGAGAAAGTTTAGGCCAAAATTTGTGAAATATACATATTAGACCCAGCTAGGAGAGATTTTCCTCCTCCTTAATAACCTTTAGAAGTAGATCCTCATCGATTTTCAATGTCGGGACCTCCTAAGAGGGTTTTAAGAACTCATTTTTGACATTCTCCTTCTATTTGGAGACCGCTGAAGCATAAGATCTGGACCTATTAGCGTTGTTCTATTTTCCCTAGTTCTGGCTGACCCCTTTTTCTCTCTCTCCAGCACTAGATCCACGCATAACTGATTTGGAATGAGCACAGGTTTGATCTCCATTTTCTGCAAAACAAGAGATTAGATCTTTGTTTTCCTTGTCTCCACCGTTAATGCCCTCAGATTTCCTGTTTACACCAGGGGATTTATCTCCACCAGAGGTTACTATGTGTTCAGATCTGATTTTTGCTATTTTGATTATGGGATGTCTCTTGCAACCTGCAGTTACTAGTATTAACACTACCAATATTCCCCTTTAGACCCTGCAGCAAGCTGGATTCTATGCTCCTGGGAGTAGATCCGTCATTTTTAAAAGCTCAAAGGGCGTCTTTACCGTTCTGTAGTATTGTGCTTTTATTCTATGCAGTAAGGAGAGGATTTCCGTGGTGAATTCTGCCATGGCTCCTTTTATCATCACGTCGCTATTTCTGAAACCCCACAGCTCCATTACCATTG
Organism: Taxus chinensis; assembly: GCA_019776745.2. Classification (NCBI taxonomy): domain Eukaryota; kingdom Viridiplantae; phylum Streptophyta; class Pinopsida; order Cupressales; family Taxaceae; genus Taxus; species Taxus chinensis. The sequence goes on from CM034154.1 coordinate 705,630,765, forward strand.
CATTTACCATCGCTGCCGACAAACGGGAATTTAGGTTTCGAAAAAATTTTAGGGTTTGCCTTTACCATCGCCGGCAGACAGGAATTTGAAAACGGAATTTTATGAGTAATAAAGGTAATAATGTATCTCAAAATAAACGAGAGAGAGAGAGAGAATACAAATAATGTCACAAGGCATGTATCCACAAACAAAAATCCTTGAAGCGATAGTGAGAGGAAAGGAGTTATAAAGCTTCTACCTACCCATGAAACACCCTTCCACCAAATGAACCACAAAATTATAATTGAATCTAGGCCCTAAATTTAGGATAATCATGGAAATATAAAAGATAAAATTAGATTCATTCTCCCTCATCTTGCATTTTTGAAGTTTGAATATTTTAAATTTGTAAATTTAATGGAGAATAAAATACATTCATGCCCACACATTATGCATTATAAAAGATCTTAAGTTCTAGTATGAAAAAATCAAAATAGAATGAAGTAAATTCATTATCCCCACATATTTTACTTAAATGTACTAAACTATTATTTAAATAATGTATCGATCCCAAATTTTGTACTATATATCTATAAAATCTTGTATGCTCCTAAAAATTCAAATTTGCGTTCAAAAATTCTATGGATGATTGTATCGTATGTGTAGGAAAATAACATCTAAAAATTCCATCCCAAGTAGGATGGATCCATCTAAATTTAAATTTTATGTATATTTTTCATCTATTCTTATTCATGTGTTCATGAATTACATTGATATTCAAACGATAACCCCTCTAAATTCCAACATTTGAGGTAAATGATATATTTTTAAGATCATTTAGCTCAAAACATTTAATTTTTTTCCATGTCAGATATAAAATATAGTCATCATTGGATTACATAAGAAAATAAATGTTTTTGGTCACCATCTAGAACCAATCTAGGAAAAAGAGTGCATGGTAGAAACTATAACAAAATGAAATATCATAACAAAAAATCATTTAAGTATAACATCATTAAATTACATAAGCATATAGGTAAAATTAAAAGTATCACATATATAGACTTTTCTTCATGCTAAATGTCTATTATGGAAAATTGTTAATTTCTCGCCATGTCAACCAAGACCATACTTGAAAATTCCTCTCCCAATCACTATAAACCCCTCTTTTGGCTAGCTTGTTCATTGTATAATAATCATTATGGCATCTAGGAATGATCTAAAAATATTTTAAAGTGTGTTTCATATGCATGGATGTATTTGTTCATGAAATAATTTGTTGTAGTGTAAATTATTGTTTTTCACCAACCGTCAAGAGGATACGCCCCTCTTATTTGTGCATGGGGAAGCTCCCATTATTAAAAATAAACAAAATAAAGTTGTGGGGTGGATGGTAGGAATGGAATCACACATGAATACTCCAATAAACCCATGGAAAATTACTTGTACAATGCACAAGGGAGGATTTTTTTTTTAAGGGAGCTAAAGAGGAGTAGGAGAAAATAGGAGAGAGGGATAATGTTGTGAGTAAAAAATATAAGATTCTCATAAAAAGTAGCTAGAGTAGGTTTACATAAAAATACAATAACACACAAATCTAAGAAATAAACAATATTAATAAATGAAAGACACAAAGTTGTACAGATCTATCAATTAAGCTAACAAAGTTGCTTCTTCATTGTGTGAGATCACAATGCTTGCAAAGTTGGAGAGTAGAGAGGATAAAGTAACAAAGACAAATAAAATAGAGAAATTATATGTTTTATTGGTTGATTTAGTAGTTATAAAAAACTCAACAACATACAATGGTCAAGAACTTCCAACCTTATGGAGTGGAGAAGCCATTGCAATTTATAGCATATAAAAATTTCTCTTCCTCTTCCCTCCATGTGACTTATCATCTCACCATCATTTATGAGTTTTCAAATTCTCCCAGGAATGAACTTGATTCCTTTTCTTATTTTGAATAGGGAATTTTACAATGTAAAATTAATTCACTTAAGTGAATAATATGAAAGAGTTAAAAATAACACTCTCAATGAAGGAAAAAATGTTAGAGAGAGAGGTGGACGACCAGAGAGAGATGGGAAAGATGTTGTTGATGAAGAATATTCTTCTGATTCACCTTTGAGAAAATTTTTGATGAATGAGAGTTGGTTGATCAATTCAATTAAGGTGGAGCCTCTGGAAGTGAAAAACCTACAGACTTGAAGAAATGTGATCACACCATCTTTCTATGAGATATAGGAACATTCCATAACATCAAATAAGTGTTCAAAAAAATTATTATGATGTTTTCATTGTGGTGGGAACATGATAATATTTTCTATCCACAAGGTAGGAGTTAGGATATAAGTATAACTTCTTTAACCCTCTAGGAATTCACAGTCCACCTTCATTACAAAAATCAACTCCATGATCTTAAACCATTTTATCCTTTTCTATCACTCACTAAAATAGGTCTTCATCATGCATATGAAAGGATTTATTTGGTTTGCTATGCTCACTCCTCAACCACCCTATATTTCTATGGGGGCGCCTCCAACCTGAAATATCTTATCTTATCTTACCTTCTAGTTCTATATAGGGTGACCCTAGATGTCTATATATCACCCCCATGTATGGATATACATTCCCTTGCAGATATTATATAGAATTCTAGATATGCCCCCACCACATTGAATGAAATTCTTGTTGTATGGGCATATATTGAACTGAAATTATTTGATTGCATTTTCTTGCGCATTTAAGGTGTGAACAAACTACTATGTGCTGGATCAATTTTTAAGAACACTACTAAGTGAATTGTAACCTGTGAAATTGAGATAGTTTCTTGTTCTTATAAACATGGTCCTTCACATAGAAATCCCTATTTGTCCTTGTTTTCTCTGAAATTATCTGTGAATGGAATCATCTTTAGGATGCTCATAAAGCTTCTTTAGCATATGCTTCTTGTGGGAATATATGACTTCTTGATCCTATAAACATGATGATCCTAGGTACATTGGTAGCTTGACTAGCCTACCTTCACTTGTTTCTTAAAGAGATTTGAACATAATGGAATAGTCAACATATTATGATCATCACCTCACTCTTGGAGCTTAAAATTTCACCTTTGTGACAAAGATATCAGCAGAGTGGAAACATACTTAAGGTATCCCCACAACCATTTTCTCAATTTCTCCTCATGGAAATACATTTCCTCCACCAAATAGAAGTATTTTCCTCTGAACAGAGCTTGAATGAGTGTTTGATAAAGGGGTCCATGTTCTTGGCCTAAAAATTGAATTAAAATAATCAAAATGCCACCTCCTCAACTTGAAATATGTGATAAAATTATAAAGCATTGGTTAAGTGTTCAAAAACACTTTCATGACATATACATTGTTTGTGAGCTTAAGATGATTGCCAACATCACTGATGGATATCTTTTCTTGTCATGATCTTGATGACCATTTCCTTCATGAATTTACTTTCAAGGGGGATCTCAATGTTCAAAATCCTTCACAAACCTTATATTATTGATTTCACCTATCACCCAAGTGATTTTATTTCACACACATTGATTAAATGTGGTCTATTCTTTATCATAATGTGGTTCATATGATTTCCCTTATAATTGGAGATAAAGCTATTGAAAAAGATGTATCCTTCATGATGGAAACATACAAAGAATTATTGGAAATCCTTTTTGGTCATGTAATATTCATATGTGTTCTCCCACTATATAGAAGGATTACTCTCTCAATGAAACTATGTGCCTCTAGCCTCCTGATAGGCAAAAATAATGTGGTTGCACTCTCTTTCTTATGTGATCTATAAATGCAATACATGAAATATGAATGAGTTTTAGGCAACACTATTGTGATATATTACACTTAAAGGACATGTGACAACATCCTACATGTGAAAAAATTATTATCTTGGGTAGATACACATTGGGAGAAGCATATATGATGCAAGGACATCAATATTATTCACCTTAGAGGATCAATTAATGTTAATAGAGGTTGAGATACTCCATCATGACTTGGTTTCGAGATTCATGTATTTTATTGGTATGGAAAACATATCCTTATTAAATGAATTAAATCATGATGAATCCCTTCTTTGATAATAGGGATGAGTTGAACCATCCAACTTCTTGCAATAAACTATGCCATGCAGAGTTCACCACTAAACTAATGCTTTTGGAGCCTATTAGGGTTTTTATTTCTTGTTTTAGCCAAAAAAAAAATTTACCTTTGAAATGGTGGAAAAAAAACGAGATAGGAAAAATGGGAGTTTCCAAAAATTCTTGATCTCAATTACAACACTTAATATATCTAGTAGGTACTACCTAGGACTGTTATTTTTAGTAAGTTTTTACTATTTTCACCTCCTGATGTTTCTTACTCAGTTGGAATGTTGCAAATGTTGATAATTTATTTTTTTGAAATATTACTATTTTTATACATACTAAACCATGTACACTTGATAATGTTTAGAAATGTGACTTACAGGTGTTGGGTTGCAATGAAAACAATGCAAAAATATTTGTTTTACCCCAGGACTCTATGCTCTATATTTCAAGTTTTTTTTCCCACTAGATATTCATATAATAAATAGGTAATTTGTTAAAAATTTATTTTGTATAATGTCTATATATAAATGGATATAGGGAGGACAATCACTAGAATTTATAGGTTAAAATGATTAAGTTTTGATTGGAAAATTCAACCAAACCTCTGTATTATTTTGGACTTGCTCGTGACCATGAAAACTTCGCTGTAGTGAAGGTGGATGAAATGGAGGAAGGGTGTCACAGTTATGTGTCCCATTTATCTCTCTTTTCCCCTAAGAGACATAGGGGACACAATGGTGTCCAAAGTTTGACCTGGGTGAGATTGATGGCTTAAATGTGGTTTTCAAGGCTAGAAGTGTGTCTCCAGGTTACCAGAGCTTGACATGGATGAGTGAGTTAAAATTTTTGTGTCCCCATTTTCCCTTGGGGGAAAAATGGAATAAAGGAGAGATAAGGGTGTCCAAAGTGTGACTTGGGATAGAGAGGAAGGTAACACTTTGGTCCCCCCCTTACATAATGGGGAAAGAGGGGAAAGATGGGACAAATGGGAGGAAAACGTGTGACTTGAGGGAGAGAGTAAGGTTAAACTTCAGCATACCCCTTTTCCCTCTTGTCCCCCTAGGGGAAAAGGAGGACACAAGAGTGTAAAAAGTGTGTATTTTCCATATTAGAAAAGTAGATTTTTCCTTATATGTCCAAATTGGGACACCTTAACTAATGTTTTGACCTCATAAGCACAAGAAAGTGTTTTGGGGTAAAAAATTATATCAATTTTAATCCAAATCAAATTTTAAGATCATTGGAACCATATTTAAGACCAATTTATTACTTAAATTTCAATGTTAAGGCATATTTCATCTTATATTGAGAGGGGTAGCTCTAGTGTTCTGAAATATGTTAGGAGACCTTTGAGTCTTGGAAAAAATATTATGTTTTCATCTTGTATATTTTCTTCCTAACTCCTTGTGGATCTCATAGAATCATCTGGAGAAGTCAACTTTGACCATTTTAGCTTTCATTGCATACACCCTGAATTACTCTATGTAGAATAGATTGTTCCTAAATTAGATGTTTTTCCCTAAAATGTCCTAAATTACCTTTTAAACCTTAATTTTTTTGTTAAATAACCCTTAAATAATTTATATTTTCCTTGTATTCTTCTAAAGGGTGTTTACTTAGAAGTAGAATGTTCAAAACTGACCTTTTTTAGGCCTCTGAAGGAAGTTGTCTTTCATCAAATCTCACCGAGTTCATAAAAAATATTAGAGAATATTACTTTCAAACTAAAAATAAATAAATAATCATGTTATTACTTTACTTTGGGCATGGTTTAGGTTGGTAATATAGACAGGCTGTCCAGATGAAGGCTTCATAGTGATCGAGAAGCAGAATTTTCAATTTTGGGCTTAGTTTTCATGATCAAAAGTTTTAATTCTTTGTGCTAGAAATTTTTCATGACAACTAATGGATCTATATCAGGGAGATTGGAATAGAAGGGGAAATATATAAGCTCAAGAATATCATGGGGGATTAGCCACGTGTTGTATCCATTGGGCAATAAATTCATTACATTGAAAAACAAGACAAGCTACAAACATAACAAAAAAATGAACACAACCAACACACAATAGGGAAATGAGACATGTTAGGATACGTTGATTATTAGATGTGTCATAGGTGTCAATCTTATCATTCTATCTTCTTCTTCTGTTATTCCATCATTCTTTGCTTCTGTTGAGGATATTCTCCATCCATTTAGGAAGTCCAGTACAGATTACTGTCCTATAAATACTGTACGTATGCTTTGTGTTAGACAGAATAATATGAGATAAACTATCTCTTCTATTTCTCCTTCCCTAGCTCTCTCTCAGTTTGGTATCAGAGCTACTGCAGATAATTGATTCCGCATTTGAATCTAGTGGGACACCAGTCCACGAACTGGATTGTTCTCTTGTTTTTGATGGTGGCCACAGCGAGTTGGGACGACGTCGCCTCTGTACATGAGACAGCAAGTCTTGTATTTTCCGTGACGCGGGTCACACTTGGCCATCATGGAAGAGGGTTCGAATGCACTGTTGGAGATCTCTGCAACTAATAGTTGTTGATTCCTACGGTTCGAAGGTGCACTTAACGTGGATGTGACGGAATTCACCAACAATAGAAGCGATTCAGCCAAAACATACGGCTCCAGGACAGGCGTGAGTACCCACTGAGTTTGAGCATATCACTAAGCAGAGGAAAATAAGCCTGTTCTAGAATGTGGAAGTTCACATGGAGAACTGCTAAAGTTTTGGTATCTTAGTCTTAGTGCAGGTTTCGCATGCTATCTTGCTGTCAAGATCCTGCTCGAGACATGCATCCAACACTGTGTCAGAAATCTGATCACACAGCTTGTCTGGGTGTCCCTCGTTAACAGACTCCGATGTAAACAGAAAGATCTTTGAGCATCTTTTGAGATCTGAAATTCTGGGATACTGTTTCATTAGTTTTTTGTATAGATTGAGTAACCTGCTTCGATTCATCGACGGTCATATTAACTACAATAAAAGTGAGAAGTGGCACTAAAATCAATTACATCGAACTCACGGCCAGCCAAGCCATGTTTGAAACCTGAGCGTGTTGAAGACAACTCTTTCGTGGAGACTGCCTGAGCGTGTTGGAGATTGCTGCAGTTAGACGTGGATACTTACTCAGCCACCTACTAAAGGAAGGCAGCACGTGCGTGGAGAAAAGACTGTCTGCATGGAAAGGAAAATGTGGAGACCTCGCTGGGAGAGAGAACTTATTTCTGTGCGCGGAGACCTTCAACCTGTGTAGCGCTGTCGAGCTAGTTCTTTGAGTCTACAACAGTTTCTTCAACACTACGTCGAATGTTGAGTGTAGACAACCCGATTGAAAGCGTCAATAACACAGTCGCCACAACTGAAAGCCACAACAGCAACTCGCCATCCAGAGAACACCATGAAGAAGCTCTTGAGAGCTCTGGGTTCTACTTTACTTTGCTGAATGAGCTTTGAAATTGCGGCAATCTTGCATTCGACAAACTAGTTCGAGAAGGACTCCTTGAATACTTCCTTTTCGATGTCAGCTACCAAGCAAAGTGAGTACGAGAAGAATTAGAAGTTGGATATGACGTAGATTGTGACGACGAAGAAGAGCACCCTGCAAAGCATCACCATCTCACAGCACGCGAATATCGCGAGCATCTACGAGCCAGTAATTCTCGACAATGAGTCCAAATTGTAATAACTTTTTTCAAATAAATAATTTTTTTTATAATTACAATGTCTGCTCCGAAGTTACTTCTGTCAGATGCTCAGTTTCTCAAAGGGCCTAATTTTGCGGCCTAGAAGACAAAAATGAAGAAAATCCTTCAGTTTGAAGGATTATGGGGAATTGTCACAGGGTCTGTGCCTGCTCCCACAGCCCCCGATGAACTAATAAAATATGACATGGCTAGTGCTAAGCCTTGATGCTGATAATGCTCAGTATCAGTGATGATGTGCAACCGCATGTTCAGAATGTGGAGAAACCCACGGAGGCCTGGGACAAGTTGGCAACCATTTATGAAGCCAAAAATCAGACAAAGATTCTTCATCTTCAGTCGAAGCTGCACACCCTCTCTATGGGGTCTGACGAGAAAGTGGAGGAATTCCTACGTCGCGTGGCTGAGTTGAGATCGGAATTATTGGCACTCGGTGAAATGGTAGATGATAAACTACTTGTCCCAATCAACTTGAGAGCACTCCCTTCTCAATTTCGAGTGTTTGTTACAACACTGAATGTGTCTAAACAAATAGTGACATTCGAAGAGCTTGTGAATTTGCTGCAGTAGGAAGAAGCTATCACTTCATCGCATGGGGAGTCCCAGGACAAAGCCTTGTTCTCAAAGCCTAATCGTGGCCAGAAGAATCGGAATGATCCCCCAGAGAAGCCAAATCCAGCGCAACCCAAACAGAAAGATCAAAAGTCAAAGAGATGGTGTCACATTTGCAGAACCAATACTCACGACACTGATCACTGTTGGCACAACAGCCTGAAACAAGGGCCTTCAAGCCATACAAGCACATCCGGGTGCACATCCGGGCACGAAGATTTTCAAAAGTCCAAACGACGTCCCCGTTGGAGAAAGTAAAAAGGACATCTTGTAGCCCAACAAGAAGATGATGACTTTGATGAGGAGACATCAGAAGGAGCCCATTATAGTAAGAATCTTGTACTCGTCTCTCAAACTTCTCAGCCCACAAAGAAAGTTTGGTTGATAGACTCTGGTGCAAGCAAGCATATGTCAGGTGACAAGAAGCTGTTTGATTCACTACACAAAGAGCCAACTGGAGATCGAGTTCGGATAGCGGATGAAAAAGAGTACATTGCAGAAGGAATAGGGAATGTGACCATTCCTCTGGGGCCATGAAAATGTACATTTACAATGGTACTATATGTTCCTGGCTTGACTAGCAACCTTTTGTCAGTTACTCAGCTCTTGAATCATCACCTTAAGGTTGAATTTCTTGTTCAAAATGGCATTAAATCATGCTTAATCTCCAGACAAGGTACGGTTCTTGCTAAAGCTTTTGTAAAAGATAAGTTATTTGCTTTAGATATTGTTTCATCTTCTGCAGTAGCTTTATTTGCTTCAACAATAGAATCAACTGCCTTATGGCATTTTAGATATGGACACTTGTCGGTCGGTTCATTGCATCAGATGAGTTCAAAAGCAATGGTCCCTGGACTACCCAAATTGTCTAGTTTGTTGCCTATCTGCCCTGGTTGTCTTGTAGGAAAACAACATACAAATCCGTTTCAAGCGAGCACATTCCATGCCAAGAAGTGTTTGGAGGTAGTTCATACCGATCTGAACGGCCCATTGCCTGATTCGTTTTTAGGATACAAATACTTCCAATTGTTTGTGGATTACCACTCTCGCAAGATGTGGGTATATTTCCTAAAGCAGAAAAGTGAGGCTCTTCAACACTTTCAGAACTTCTATCATCATGTTGTCAAAGAGTCTGGACAACCACTTCTTCTACTCCGCTCAGATCGATGGTTGGAATTCACATCAAAGAAGTTCTTGGCGTTCCTAAATCATCACGGCATTAAGCAGCACCTGATTGCTCCCTACACGCCCCAGCAAAATGGCATTGTTGAGCGTCGCAATTGCATAGTGATGGAGATGGCTCGCTGCATGCTATCAACTGCAAAGCTAGGAGAACGCTATTGGGCTGAAGCAGTACAAATGACTGTATATCTTCTCAACAGGGCACCAACAAATATTCTACTAAACAAGACACTAGAAGAGGTATGGAGTGGTAAAAAACCATCAATTTCTCATTTGCGAGTATTTGGTTGCACAGCATACATGCATGTCCTAGCTCAGAAGAGAAAGAAGGTAGAGCCAAAAACACTCCCGTGTATCCTTCTTGGCTATAGTACTACCTCGAAGGCGTATCGTCTCATGGATCCTGAGACAAAGAAAATATACGAGAGTCGGGATGTGGTTTGTGACGAGTCATCCTTTGACTCAATAGTATCAACAGAAGATCCACTTCCAAACACATCTCACCGATTAGTCTCTGAATCAGATGATGAGCTGGAGGAGACTACTCAGAGAAAAGAAATGCTACCAGGAGAACTATTTGTTGACCTTGGAGAACTACAGAATGTGACTCCACATCAATCCTCACGGCAACGACACAGTTCTTCTCAAAAGCAGTCAAGTTCTCATCCGAAGTGGGTACAAAGAACTATCAAGGACTCAAATTTGCAACAACTCCCAGATACATCATCCAGAGTCAAAACAAGGAGTCAAACAAGAAATGAGGTGAACTTTACACTCATGAGTTCACTGATGAATAGCTCTGAGCCTGATAATGTTCATGAAGCACTCAGTCAAACTCAGTGGAAGGAAGCTATGGAAACAGAATATGACTCGCTCATGAAAAATCGGACATGGGAACTTGTCGATCTGCCTACAGGAAAGAAACCCATAGGCTGCAAATGGGTCTTCAAGACAAAATATAAGGCAGATGGATCCATCGAAAAACATAAAGCACGACTTGTAGCCAAATGATATGCTCAGAAAGAAGGCATCGACTATGAAGAAACCTTTGCACCCACTGCGAAGATGAAGACCATCAGAGTAGTTTGCGCACTTGCAGCACAGAAAGGATGGAGACTTCAGCAGATGGATGTTAAGAGTGATTTCCTAAATGGTGATCTGAAAGAAGAAGTATACATGACCCAACCTGAAGGATTTGTTGATGAAAATCAGCCTAAAAAGGTATGTCATCTCATCAAATCTCTTTATGGACTGAAACAAGCTCCCAGGGCATGGTATATCAAGATCAACGATCACCTTATGCAGCATGGGTTCACTCGTAGTCCCTCAGATTCAAATTTGTATATAAAGAAGGTAGGCAAAGAAAGTATCATTCTAGTTGTTTATGTAGATGATCTTGTGATCACTGGTAGTTCAGAAGATCAGGTTGATATTGTAAAGAATGATCTCAAAAGAACCTTCGACATGACAGATTTGGGGCTACTACATTACTGTCTTGGCTTGGAAATATGGCAAAAGGAGCATCACATCTTTGTCTCCCAAACAAGTACGCCAAGACACTCCTGGAAAAGTATAGAATGTCTAACTATAAACCTATATCCACTCCAATGGAAAAAGGCTTGCAACTTTCAAGATTCCAAGACTCACCTCAAGTAAATGCTACTCTCTACAGGAAATTGGTTGGAGGGCTCATCTATTTGACATACACCAGACCAGATCTCTGCTATGCTGTCAGCTATCTTTCCCGGTTCATGCAAGAGCCAAAGAAATGTCACTGGAATGCAGCAAAGCATGTTTTGAGATATGTCCGAGGAACAACTAATTATGGTCTGGAATATAAAAAGAATGATCAATTTTTCCTACAGGGATATGTCGACTCGGACCATGTTGGATCTGTTGATGATAGGAAGTCAACTACAGGATACATATTTCATCTCGGATCTGGACCTATCTCATGGATAAGCAAGAAGCAGAATGTTGTTTCTATCTCATCCACAGAGGTAGAATATTGCGCCGCACGAGGAGCTATGTGCAAAGTGATATGGATACGTCGCATTATGGATGACCTGGGAATTCCTGAAAAATAGTCACCTATTCTTTATTGCGACAATCAGAGTGTGTTGAAGCTCATGCAGAATCCAGTCTTTTCATGAATGAACAAATCATATTGAAATTGACTACCATTTCATTCGAGAGCACATCTTGAACCATCAAATTCAGCTCCAGTACTGTCCTATTGAAGCACAAGTTGCTGACATTCTCACTAAATCTCTTGGAAAAGTGAAATTTGAATCTTTCAGAGTTCACATTTGCAGGAATAATGTAATAAGGGGGGGAATGTTAGGATACGTTTATTATTAGATGTGTCATAGGTGTCAATCTTATCATTCTATCTTCTTCTTCTGTTATTCCATCATTCTTTGCTTCTGTTGAGGATATTCTCCATCCATTTAGGAAGTCCAGTACAGATTACTGTCCTATAAATACTGTACGTATGCTTTGTGTTAGACAGAATAATATGAGATAAACTATCTCTTCTATTTCTCCTTCCTTGGCTCTCTCTCAAGACACAAGAACAGAAATGAAATAAAATCCATACCTAAATCACCTTTATCACATGTGGATGACAACCCTATTTCAATATAGCACTAATTTTTACTTAGGATTTACCAGTACACGAGTGTCACTGAATCCCTTTCTTCCATAAAGCCATTGACAAGCTCGCTTAAATATGACCCCTTTCTCAATTTATTGAAAACATTTTCATAATTTTTCTTACACATGAGGGTATTCTTAGATAACTCATTACCTTATTTCTTTGATACCTTTCTTCCTTTTGTACTCATTTATTCCCATGAGCTGGTTTTTACCAGATGTTTTAAGAGTTTAAATGCTATCACAAGCCTCTTGATGTTCTATGTTTACCAATTATTCCAAGGAACTATAATTCATATGAAATTTATAATTGTTTATTATATTATATTTAGAATGTGATTGATACAATTCTTCATCCTTTGTGAATCAAAATGGACACAATATCATATGTGAAAAATGTAAAACATCACCATCTCTAAATTGGTCATTTTGAGCTTCAAAATTTGGCTTCATGATGAAAGAACATTTTCCTTGATTAGGTTCAACCTTGAGAGACGAAAATGAATTCTTACTCATAAATTCCTTGTTGAGAATGTTTTTGTCTCGAACAAAGTCAACCTTGGGGGAGTTAAGAATCATTCCATTTATATGTTCTTTATTGAGAAGGTCTCCATATTCATGAAAGGATAATGAACAAAATATTTGGGTAGAGATATCAAGATGATCATTTTACCACACTTGACCATCGTGATCTTAGAATTTCATCTCCATGATCAATTCATCCTCATATTTTAATTAGAGTTAATTTCTATAGGCATAAGCATTTCTTCATTTATGCATTTATTTATGAATGATTCAGTCTCTCGCAATGGGAAAAATAAATTTTCGTATTCACAATCATACTCATTGAAAAAATATTCATGATGAGCCTTAAGAACATGATTGGGAATGTGGGACTCTCCTACCAAGAATTTTTTTTTGATTTCATTTCTCTTTCTTGATCTATATTTCTCATCACCTCAGGATTGTTTTTTTAATTCAAGATCCCAATAACCATCATGACCATAAAAAAAAAAGAACCAACATCCATGCATAGTGGGAAAAACACACTATCAAGTTCTGAATCCATGAAGTCATCATCATACTTTCCATTTGGATCATTCACACGTGTGTACTCCTCTATCAAAATGAGTAGGTTAACATGTAAGTTTATAAATAATTTTACTTACTTTGAATCTTGGAATAGTAGGCTGAGTTCATACCACATATGAAAATCGAAAATAATCATTTTTTCATGTCATTATCTCATGATGGATCTACATGGTTTCATAAGAATAAATAAAACCAAATTCTCATTCTTGTATTTATAATCTATACAAAATACATTTATATCCAATGACCACTTTGTTACCCATTTTGAATTTCTTCTCTCTATATTCTACATCTGATACTTTGTGACTATGAGAATCCATTCCTCCTTGTTTTAAAAAATTGAATATATTATTTTGTCATGATGGTATTCATCATCATTAGGTGAATGTTACAACATGGATTCATGTTAAATATTAGCAGGGACTATAGATGTGATGAGAGAAATTTGATTCTGGCTCCATTCATGAGATTCCTATATAATCTCATTCATTTGATCTAAATGATTCCTTTTCGTGCTTACCATCACACTATTCATATTGACACCACTTTCTATGATGGATGTACTATCCTTATAAATGAATACATACATGGGAGATTGGAGAATTTCCTTTCATTTTCATTCATTCTAAATAAAATATTATTCACAAAATGGGAAAGGGAAGGAATCACATTCACATTAATACTCAACCATCAATGTTTCAAGGGGAATATTGATCCCTTATGTTGTTCTATCTCATTATTGAACATTTGTGCATCGAAATAAGAATCGAAACTAGACTCATACTTATCTTTTATAGTCATAGAATAGGTCAGGATTTTAATAATAACTTGAGGGTCTTCAATTTCTTCTACAACCTTTACAATATATTACACATATTTGATCTTAAAAGATTCCACATAATCCCTTTCACTTTCATTTGAAAAATATTCACATTGGGTCTTAGGGGGATGATTGGAAGCTTTATATTCATTTTTTTCAAATACAGAGACAATATCCATGTTGAATGGGAAGGGAAAACCTTATAATTCATTATCTACAAAATCATCATCATGAAAAGAGAAATGATGCAATGTTGGAGGTGCAACATGAGAAAAATCATTTACTTCATCCTAAAAATATCAAGAGAGTCTTATTCTTCACATGGAAAAGAGAAGACTCCATACTTACTATGATGATCAATATCACACTCTCTTGTTGATGATAGGGAAACAAAATCTTCTAATAGATCATGTCCTATTCATTCATCAAAATTTGTTTCAAAAGGTAAATTAATTTATTATATTTTCTCTATTTTATCATTGTGAACTTGTGCATCGAATGAAGAGCCAAAATTAGAAAGGAAAACATCAATAAATAACTCAATAGAATCCCCTCAAAAAAAATTTGGTGGGGTAGGAGGAATCATCTCTTTAACATCTTCATGATTGGTGGAGCTATCAGAAATCACTCTGAACATCTATCATGATACAATAATTATCATCTCTCATGCACATTTCTCCTTCAAATGATTGTGCTTCAGGAAAAATTCTAGCTATAGATGGACACTCAAATTTTATGATCACTTTGTTGTCTACTAAGGTGTTGAGTTGAAATTCATTGGAATTATCAAGAAGAGGATAGTTATGAGTACATAAAATTATTCCTCGAATATAAAATTTGTAATATGGAGAATCAATACGATCTTCTTCTAAAATATGGATCTTTTCTTCCTCATTATGGAGTGCTTCAAGCTGCTCATAGTTTTATTTCAAGGCCACAACATAATTTATAATTTCAAGATTTGTTTGAGGATCAAAATTTCCTTCTTCAACTCTAAAAATTATTTTCACATACTCATTTTTAAACGATGAAATTTTTTCATCTCCATAAGGAAATCATTGAAAGCAAGAGAGAGAAAAAACAAAGATTTAATTTCTTAGTAAATTGTGTGTAATTCAAGACATTAACTTACAAAGATTATTATTTTCTTGTTTTGTTTATAGATTCATATGCATGTCGTTCATACAACATTTCATATCTTTTATGCATTATTTTCATTAGGCTCTTATGTTCTCTATCATCAGACGGTGCAATTCTCATTTTCTTTCCTCTAACAGTCTTTTTGAATTAAAGCCACAAATATTTAATAGTATGATCTTCAAATGCACCAATGCCATCTATTATAGACATTATTTTCATAAATTTTACAAGAATGTCACTAACATTATTTCCTTTTTCTGATTATAAAATTTTGGTTGAAGTAAGAGATATCTTCGATGTGCCAGAATACATACTTTTGCAAGAGACATCTATTGTATTTTTCCCCAAGAATCTATGATCCAAATTTCAAGGTTTTTTATATCTCAGATCTTTATGCAATCAAAAAGTAAATTCGCTTATGTGGCATATATGGAAATTAATGGAGTTTGGGAGTATAGTCACAACAACTTTCATGTTAGAATGTTAAAGTTTGTGATGGGAGAATTTAGCCAAACCTCTATACAATGTTTGACCTACTTGTGACCTTGGAAGCTTGAATGGAGTGAAGGTGAATGAAGTGGGGGAAGGAGGTTCTAAATTTTGTGTCACCCTTGTCTCCCTTTTCCTCCTAAGGGATAAAGAGGACACAAGTGTGTCCAAATTGTCACCTGGATGAGATTGAGATCTTAAATGTAGTTTCTAGGGGATAAAATTGTGTTTCCAGGTGATGAGGGGATGAGAGGGTTGAGTTGGGTGGAATTATTTTATCCTCCTTGTCCCTTGGGGGTTAGAGGGGATATAGGGGAAAGAAAGGTGTGCAAAGTGTGACCAAAGAGGGAGACGGAGGTCACACTTTAGTTTCCCCCTTTCCCCCCATGCACCATGGGGACAATTGGGACAATTCGGAGGCCAAATTGCAACATGGGGGAGAGAGGGAGGTCAAACTTTAATGTCCTCCTAGGGGATAGAGGGGAAACAAGAGTGTCAAAAGTATGATTTTTTTATATTATGAAAGCAAATTTTTCCTCGTATATCTAAATTGGGATACCTGAACAGATGTTTTCCCCTTGGAAGCATAGGAAAGTGTTTTGGGGTCAAGACTTATATGATTTTGAATCCAAATCATATTTTAATAGAATTGGAGCCATTTTTGAGACCCAAGTTTTCTTAAAACATCAAATTTAGGGCCTATTTCATCTTGGACCGAGAGGGGTTAGCTCTAGTGTTTTAAAATATCTCAAGAAACATTTGAGTCTTGGAACATATTTAATGTCTCCATATTTTATAGGATTTTAGAATATTTCCAATGACTATTTTTTTCCTTCGTACTCCATCTATATCTCCCAAAATCATTCAGATATGTTATCTTTCACAATTTTATTTTTCATCCTTATACCCTGAATTACACGATGTTGAAGAGATTGGTCTTGAATCGAATTTTATTCCCTAAACTTTCTTAAATTACCTTGGACACCTTAAATGTTCTTAGGCATGACCCTCAGATTCTTTATATTTTCCATGTACACTTCTAGAGGGTGTTTAATTAGCTACAAAATGGTAAAAAATGACCTTTTTAGGACTCAAGAGGAAGTTGTCTTTCATCAAATCTCAATAAGTTAATCAATCATGTTAGTAACTCTTCCCTTCACATTATAAAACACTAAATAATAATTTTAATACGTCCTCCAATCTTGGGTAAGGGTGGTACTAAAGACAAGCTAGCCAGACAAAGAATTCATAGTGACTGGGAAGCATAATTTTGAGCTGTAGGCTTAGTTTTCATGATCAAATTTTTAAATTTTTCATTCTTGACATTTTTATTTAGAATAATATGCCTAAGGTTCTTTAAAAATTCATTGAGATCCAAAGTGTAACAAATTTTCTTAGAGGCCTAGAAAGGGATATTTGTGGCTATTTTACAATTAGTGAATACCCTCCGAAAGGTGGTTGTAAGGGTACAACCAATCTAGAAGTTGTACTGAGTAGTTTTGAATGCATTCAAGTATTTTTTAAGGAATTATTTTGAGCCAATTGGTTTGAGGAATAATACTACAAACATAGGGCTATTTTAGGTGCAGTGTATTCCATACTCCAATGCTGAAAGCTGCCTTGTATTTATGATTTTGGGATAAAAAATAGTTAATGGAAATGTCTTAGAACCTTTGTTATGATGGGAATATAGATTTTATTTGAATAATTAAAACTATTATGTGATAATCAATGACACAATAGATGCCCGTTCATGTTAAAAGTGAAACAATACCTAAACATAACTTTCAATGCATAATTTTCTCCTAATAAAAATTAAGATGATCTGAAAATGTTATTTGGAGTGAATATAATATACAGAAAAATACACTCCTAATGTCCTAAAGTGGAGTTGGCGGATGACATCAGAATACCAAAAAGGATTGAGTGCACTTTTTCACCCTTGGTATCCCCTCACATTGTACCTGAGATGAAAAGGGGATATGGGGGATAACAAAGTTGTTAGGTGGAGCATGTGAGGTATTTAAGTGCCTAGGTCCCCTTTCCATGACGAGGGATACCCCATGGCACATTACTAAGAATTTTATGTCCCCATGATTTATTATTAAGGGTAAAAGGGTAAATGCAGGACACAAAATGTTCTCCCCCATCCCGATTCCCTCTTCACAATTTACAACTTGTAACTATTGCACCTAGGGAACCTCTAACTTGCATTCACTCAACCTAGTCCCCCTTTATCATGTTCCCAAGACCCATGTAACAATTGGGGAGGACAATTGTCCCCTTTAACTTGTACGCAAGGTGTAAATGGACATGAATGAAAGAAAAGTGTGCTCCCCCATGAGGTTTCACTTTTCGTAACTTGAACTACATCTCTTTTGTACTTAGGAACATGTCAACTTGCAAAATAACTTAACCCCTTGGCCCCTCCTTATAATTAGACCCCACATGGAACATTTTAAGTCGATTGTGTCCCCTAAGATTTCACTAACAAAAGAAGTCAAAAATGTTACACCAAAATGCGCTCCTTTTCATTCCACTCACACCCAGGTAACCTCAAACTTTAGTTTTAGTCCTCATAATCCATTTTTCAGCCCTCTTCTTCTCTCTTACATTGTACCACCTCCTTCCACTTATCACCACTAGGTACAAAGTGCAATTATTTTCCCCTTGTTTCCCTTTCCATGCTATATCCACTATTTTATAGTGTAGAACCAAACAAAAATCCTTTTCTAACCATCATTTAGATTGTTGGGTCATATTCGGGTTAAAATTTGCAATGTGAATGTGAGCATCACCAAAATCATAAACACTTAGTCATTTTCATGTTTCAAGGTGATGTGATTTTCCCTCCAAAAAAATCCATTTTTGTGAGTTATGCTACCAAACCATTTGAGAATCCTCATACTCCAATACTAAAAATTGCTCATAATTCACTATCACCACACCTGAGTTCTACCAAATTTTACTACTGTACCCCTCCAAAAAATAACTTCATGTTGAATTTAAGAACACTAAATTCCATTCTTACAATTATTTTCAGCATCAAGTAGAAATTTATATCCCTTGGGGATTCCTTTATAGATCTACGGAGTTATTCAAAAGAGAAATTCTTGTAAAATGGAGAAGAAGGTCCTAATACAAAACATAATATTTTCAAATCAGTTTCATTTGAATACAACATCTAGAAGATGTAATTATAAAAATAGTAATTTTTCCAAGGTCTTATATGTATAAATATCTTAATTTTATAAAATACTAAACTCTCAACATCCTTGTTACTCCAAACAAGAAAAAAAAAACAAAAAGTAAAAATTGTTAAAAAATTACTAAAAAATAGCTATCCTAGACAACACTTGCTAAAAATAGAAAGTATAGTAATTGGCTCACATTACTTGTATCAACTAAACTTTCCACTATCTCATTTATTTTTTCCATCATGAATTTCAAGTTATCGAGTTTGGAACCAATCTTAACATTGATCACTGAATACCCAATGTAGGGGATAATGATGTCACCCACATGGACTTGGAAGACCTGAAGCCAAAATGTTCAATGAGCCAAATGTAATAGTGGAGGAAATAATAGTATTAAGGGGATTATTTAGGGAAGGATGCCATCTATTATTTGTTGAGAGTAGTGAACTTGTCCTTACATGTGTATAGTGTCACATTATGATCCTAACACTAGAAAAATTAGGCTTGATGATAACTTGATTCTCAAAGTCCTCACACTAAATAAAATTTCTCAATGCTTGAAAATTCCCACCAGTACTAACATGGTCATCATAACCAGGGATTTTGCATCATAGGAGCGGGAAATGACTAACTCATATTTTCAATGTCTAGCACTTGGTTCATGGCCCAGATAAGGTAGAAATCTCTCTCATATCCTGAAGAATCTATTAAGGATTAAATTTAATGTGGAATATTCATATGCCATTGTCCTTATAAGAATAATAACGGGAGAGGAGACAATGAAATATTTTAGGATTGGATGGCTCATTTCATCCTAGTGGCGAGAGAAGGAAACCAAATAGTAGACTAGGGGAAAATAATCAGTCAAAACATCTATTGGTCACTTTTACATTTTATCTCTACTATGAAGTTGAGAATGACTTCTTACCTGGTGTACGCCCATAATATCACAAGACCATTTCAAGGTAGTTCACAATTCATATTCTTATGAGAAGTATCTACAACGCAATCAAAATGAGCGTAATTCTCACTATTCTAGGGTAAATGATGGATTCAGCATGTGCATCATATGGTTAATCAAAGACAATACAAAATGGAGGATATCAGCTTAAGCTACTATATTGATTGAAAAATATGGGAGCTACTTCATCCAATTAACTGCCTTCATCTGCATCAAGGTCAAAGGATTTTATCTTTCCCCTCACAAGCTACCTAGGTACTAGAGTGATAAGATCATCATATTTTAACTTTGGTGATGGTTATCTCATGTTCGTACCAAGTGAAATAATACAAAAAGGAATGATGTGTCATTTCCCATCTCCCTAGGAATATACTCATATAAATATATCATAGATGTACCAAACATCGAAACATCCTTCAAAACTCTCAGCTTATATTCCTATGCATCTCAGTCAGACTTTTATATTAGGAGGAACCCAAATAGTTTCATCCTTATGGGATTATATTATGAGAAAAAAACCAAGGAATACTAGTTTAACTGCACAAATGAATTCAAGGTTAGAAAATGGGATCACATGTGGATGATAGTGGACCAAATGAAAGAATTCAGGTTTGAATGGTTTTTTGATGGGATAAATGATTACGGATTAGACCTGTTTAATCATAAATACCAAGTGGATTAATCTTCCTCCATTTCTCCTACTCTATGGAACATCATGGAATCAGGTGATATCAAAGAGAGGACCATGATAGTGATCCAAATGTCAAAATAATGGTTCAAGCAGAGGAAATTTTTTTTCATCGAGTTCAATAGTAATTTTTCTCCACGTAGGAAATTTTCTCGCACTTCCTTCCTCAAGGAATATAATAAATCCATGGGATATAATCAGTTAGAGGAATCCTCCAAGATGATAATTTTGGAGGCAGAGCGCACTGAAGTTTCTCCTCTAAGGAGTTTTCACCTTTGGAATAATTATATGTAATGATGTATAGGTCAAGATCCATAAGGAGTTCTATCAATTTACTAATGTGATCCATAAACATAATATCATGGGAACATCAATGGATATTTAAGAGTTAGTGTGAATGATGATGTAATTGGTTTGATAGATCATGAAGTGGACATTCTTGGTGGCCACAAAATGAATGGATACAAAATCTCATTCAACATATGTATAACAAATCTCATAAAAACTTTTTTATGGATAATATAGTAGATAACATGTTCATTATGTTTTTTTATCATAATGATCCAACATTTCCGTAATAAAAACATGGGTGGAGGAGATATATAGAATAAGTAGAGGATTGAGACATAGAGGATATAATTTATGAGTATTAAGGAGACATTTTTTCAAAATTTTGAACGCTTATTTAAAACATTTATTCCACTGAAGTAAAATATCATTTTGAGGAGGTTATTGATTGATTTATTATAGTAGGAAAATTTAGGAATGAATCGTCATATTGACCCATGTTTCCCTGAGAAAGCATAGATGTCATGCATAGATGTAGGATGAGGCATCTGTTGAAGTGTATTTCAAACTCAATTATAGCACATTTAACAAAGGATAGATTCGACAAGTTAACTTGTAACCTATATAAAAGTATGAGATAAATAATTCAAGATTACCATATTTATAGTCTTCTTCTAATCATTTTATGAGTTTTATACTCATCAATGTAGTCAACTATTTTGTAGAATCATGTGGACCTTTCCTTACTACTATAATTTCACTCTGTCTTTCCAATTCCACTTGTAGAATCATGAGGAAATTTCCTTACTATTATAGATGCAGTGTACAGGGGAATCATTGTAGAGATTATATGGATAACCCTAATAAGAAGGGTAAGCAACATATTTATGATCCTACAGTGGGTGATATGTTTAGGAGCCACATAATTTATACTGTGGTTGATGACCGCCAGGATGAGCACTAGGGCATAGTGATTAAAACTTTAGGTAGCATTGGCGGTATTTCTACCTCTATCTTATTTGATTCATGCTCCTGAGATTATTTTATTTCTCTTTCATTAGTAGAGTGATACAGGCTAGTGGCAATTTGACAGGGCCTTAGTTGGGATGTTGAGATGGCTTCTAGATCCAAGATCTCAGTGGACTCCTTAGTCAAGGATTGTGTATTTTACCTAGGATCATTTACCATGAATTTGTATCTATGTATCCTTCTTTTGGGTTCATATGGAGTTATGTTAGGCATGGACTGGTTATATGCCAACGGAGCTAGACTAGACTATTACAACAAGGTTATATCTTGTGCAAATTATTTGGGGTTAGAGTCAGTTATAGTTGGAGTTAGTGGACCTGTATCCAGTCACACCATATCTGCTATGTATTTTAAGTGGTGTGTACTATGATTTTGCTAGTTTTGTGCTATCATTATTAGTGACAGGTCAGAGAATAACTCTAGTGGTCCATCACTTGATAATCACCCTCTTTTTAGAGAGTTTTCTGATGTATTTCCCATGGAATTTCCAGGTCTATTTCCCCGATGTGAGATAGAATTTCATATTGATTTGGTCCTATAGCAGAGCCTATCTCACGCAAACCATATAGGATGACTACCCTTGAGATTTGTGAGCTTTAAGTTACAGCTAGAGGGCCTTCTTGAAAAAGTCCTAATTCATCCTAGTGTATCTCCTTGGGGTGCACCAGTTATTTTTGTTAAGAATAAGGACATATACTTGAGATTATGTATTGATTACTGCTAGCTGAACAAAGTAATGACCAAGAATCATTACCCCTTTCCATGCATTGATGACTTGTTTGATCAGATGAAGGGGAAAACAATATTTTACAAGATAGATCTTCAGTCTGGTTATGTTTAGCTGAGGATCACAGAGGAAGATATTCATAAGACAACCTTCCATACATGATATAACAACTACGAGTTCATAGTTGTGTGAATTGGTCTGATGAATGCCCCTGCAATGTTCATGAGTTTAATGAATGGTGTATTCAGGAAATTTTTAGATCACTTCATGCTTATATTCCTTGATGACATATTGATATACTGACACACATGTGAGGAGCACAAGAAGCACATTTGACAGGTTTTATAGTGTCTTCGTGAGAAACAACTTTATGGGAACCTATAGAAGTATGCATTGTCTCAGATTGAGGTTCAAAAATCTTGGCCACATTATTTATGGGGAAGGTATCATAGTCAATCCTTCCAAGATTAGATTTTTATGGATTGGCGAGTACTGAATAGTGTGACTGAGCTACAAAACTTTATAGGGTTGACAGGATACTAAAGGAGGTTTACTTAGTATTTCTCTCGTATTGTGCATCCCATCACTTCCTTTCAAGGGAAAGGGAAGAAATTTGTTTGGTTGCACATATGTGAGCAGACCTTCAGAACACTTAAGGAATGCCTTACGAAAAAATGTATTCCATTAGTACTAGAGGTATTTCTTCATGTGTACAAATGTTTCATTGGTAGGATTACGAGGTGTTTGATGTAGGATGGCCATGTAGTTGACTTTGAGTCCCGAAAATTAAAGGATTATGAGCTCAATTATCTAAATCATGACCTTGAGATTATGACGATTGTGCATGCTTTGGTGTAATGGAGACATTTCCTTTTAGGAAAGATATTCATTCTCAATACTAATCACATGAGCCTATGTCATCTCTTCACATGGCCCAATCTCAATTCCCATCAACAATTTTGGATGGAGATTCTTTGTGAGTATGACATGGAGATTGAGCATGTGAAGGGGAAGGAGAATGTGTTTGCAAATGATTTAAGTCATCGAAGGCATTTGGTTATGGCTACCTCAATGGGCACATATTTACGGAGAATAATATTACATAAGTCTTCGACATAACAGCTTCTACCTTTCAGATATAATGGAGATTGAGTCTCCAAGACACCTTGAGGGGAAGTTTGATGAGTTTACATTAGATTTAGTTCAACTTCTTAGACACGGAGGCCAGATCTATGTACCTAGGGATGGAGGTTTGAGACAAGATATATTGACAGAGGCTCATCATGCACATTATTTAACACATTCAGGAATCAAGAAGATGCACACCACTTTGAGATAGTTATACTACTGAAGAGGACTTCAGAGAGATGTAGCTCATTTTTTGTCTCAATTTTTGGAGTGACAAAGGGTGAAGGTTGAGCATCAGCATCCAGTTGGCCTTCTTTACCCGCATGCCATACTAGAGTGGAAATGGGACACCATTTCAATGGATTTTATAGTAAGGCTACCTACATCAAGATACCACCATGATGTCATGATGGTCATAGTGGATATATTGATGGAAGTGGGTCCTTCTTCTCTGGTAAAGACCACATATACAACTAGTGTAGTGGCTAGAGTGGACTTGGATGAGATTGACAAACTACACAAGATTCTATGGAAGATCATTTGTGACCATGATACTTTATATAAATCACATTTTGGGACTACTATGTAGTATGCCCTTAAGATGAGCATCAAATTCTAAAAAACCTATCACCTAGAGATAGATGGAAAGACTAAACGGGTGAACTAGAGTTTAGAGGACATACTTCAGATGTACATCATGGATCATCAGTTGAGATGAGAGGAACATTTGTTGTTTTATTGAGTTTACATACAACAACATATTTCTAAGTTATATTGGTATGGCTCCATTTCAGGCGTTATATAGTACAGAGTGCATGACACCATTGAGTTGGGAAAAACTAGAGGAAAGAGTATCTCTTGGGCAAGCTATATTACAAGACAGGGAGCAACAGGGTGTTTTGATCTGACAGATATTGCAGGAGTCACATGATAGATAGAATACCTATGCAAATTACAAGATAGTTGAAAATAGTTATGAGGTGGGCATGAAGGTGTTTCTTCATGTCAGACCTCACAAGATCCCTATCTGTTACGAAAAAGGCTCTAAGATAGATCCTAGATTTTTGGATCCATTCAAGATCTTGAAGCAGATCGGTCCTTTAGCCTACCGTTTAGCCTTACCACCTAGTTTGTATCACACGTATGATGTGTTCCATGTTTCTATTCTTAAGATATACATTCTAGATCCTTCTCATGTATTAGATTGGACCTTATTGCAGGTGTAAGAGTAGGGTAAGGTGATAGTTGAGCCCATGCTCATCATAGAGCATATGAACTTGAGCCTTCGAGGTTTCCAGATTTATTAGGTGCAAGTCCAATTGCATAGGTATGATGAGACTCTAGGTATATGGGAGAAAGATACTTGTTTACGGGCCTAGTTTCCACAGCTATTTCAACGACTTCTAAGAGGAATTTGAGTCTAAGGGAAGTTCGATGTAGTGTCAACTCCTCTTCGACACTTATCACATTTTTATTTTGATGACTATGGACTATAGAGATGGACTTTATTATGTTCTTTTGGTTTAGCATGATGATATATGTTAGACATATTTTGACTATTGATATGTTGTTATTAATATTATGGTTGTATGGATTCTTAGAGGCATGGATAGACATTCTACATTGATGATGACGATGTGTCGATTAGATTACATATATACTGATATTTTGAATTTTTGTTGTATTAACTATGTTTTGGTGTTTGAACTAATTTTGTGATCTCACTGATACTTATGAAATGGTAGAATTGAGATGTTTTTGTAATGATAAAAAAATGATAGCATTTCTCAGCTTTGATGATGGCTTCATCATATGATGATGTTTATTGATGGATGTGTATGTATTTTATTATTGATGTATTTGATGTAGCCATGAGGCCGAAGGAGGTATTGTTTGATTTTTACAAATGATTATATCACAAAAAACTAAAAAGGGGGATGGGAGACCCACCTTAGTGGAATATTGGATGGATATGAAAAAGGTAACCATGACATCATTTTTTTAGTTTTATTATTTTGTGTATTCCCTTTTCCTCCTTATTATTTTTAGTAATGTAATCTATTTAAGCTAATTAATCTTGTTAATTAAAGTAATTTGGAAAGTGACCAAGAGGTATTTTATTTTGGATTTGAAAGTTATTTTATTTATTTAAGGTTTGTATACTCAACCTTGCATGTCAAATTCGGATTTGGGCTTAAGGGACATTTTTGGAGGCTTGTGGGAAAAGTTAAGCTTTTCCCACACCTCTTAAATTCATCTACCAACTATACATATGGGTGAAGGGGTCAAAAATAGACCCCATTATGTGATTTTAAGGTAAAATGTGATATTTATAGAACTTTCGTACATGAGTTTTTAATTGTGTCCTTTAGAGGTGTGGGTAAGAGTTTTTGTGTGTAAGAGGTTTGTCATTTCCTCAACCACAAATTTATCAACCTCAAGTTTTATGTTTGATTGTGTGATTTGGAGTTGAGGAGAAGTGATGTGGAATCCTAAATGCAGCCACCTCACCCTCCTCTCATTGTTTCTATATATGCAAGTTAATTTGATGGTTTTGGGGATACTTCATTTTGTTGTGCATGGTTATTTCAGAGTTTCATCTTGAATGTTTTTCTCGGGAGTCTTGGAGTTTTCTTCAATTTGGACTTGAGATGGAAAGGATCTTGGAGTTGTGATTTTCGATCAAGTTTTTTGGAATGGAAAGGTAGGAATTTATTTTTATATATGTGTGTGTATGTAAATAAATCAATGTTGTGTGTGTGCATATTTTTGGTATTGGGTAGTATGTCCTTAAGTATGGTGTAGGATAAGGTTTATGGGGATCTTTTGGAGGGAGGAATAAGAGTATTGTTGCACATTTTTTGGAGGGACATGGGTTGTATGCCCCACCTTTTACATAAGAAAAATGCTTACTTATCTTATATGTTTTATTTGAGGGAGACATAAGAGATTGTGGGAGGCATAAGAGATTGAGGGAGGCATAAGAGAATTTTAGGGAATCATAAGAATAATTTTTCATGGGTATTTTGTTTTTTGATGCTTTAAGGTGAGTACATAATCCCATTGTGAGGTATAAGTGATTTTCCCATAGTTCCTTGCTCCATTGGCTTAGAGATTTCAAGACTTGTTTGGAAAATTCACATTCTTTGATGTTGTTATTTTTGTGCTTGTGCGTGTGTTGAAATATTGTTGGCATGTGTGTTGTAATGTGCAAGCATTTTTGAATAACTCCAGTAATTATATCCATTTCTTATTGCTCTATGATTAGGGCTTGGGGGCCAATGAGGAGGATAGCTTCTTCTCCTCGTTGGATTATTGGTTGGGTGGAGAGCATTGCCTAATCGCCCTTCTTTTTTGTTGTGCTTGATCTTGATGAAAATGATGGAGAAAAAGTTCAATATTTGGACACAGAGTATTTTGTAAAAGACAAAACAAGTGAATCCTACATTTTTTAAAAGTTGCCATGTTGTCTCCTCTTAAAGTAGAAGGCTTGTAACCTTGAATTTTAAAAGAAAGTCTTGTAAATTTTATTTAGCAAAGTTGTAATGTATAGTTGAAAAGAAAAAACTTAAAGTTGTGTTTTGGATTGGAAGTGAAACTCTCTCCAAATTTTTGATTTTATTCAAGTGGTAGAATGTATTGTTTGGAAAGGAATGATGTTAATTTCAAGAAAGTATTGTTGAGTTTTTTTTTTGTATTTTTCTAAACTTGAAATGAAAAAGGATTTTATTAAGTGTCTTGTATCTTATGTTTGTTCTCCAAATAGTATATATGAAAATAAACGATTGGAGTTGATATTATTCTCAAGTTTTATACCTTATTGCAAGGAAATAATGCTACAAACTTAGTATTTTAATCAGGAAATGAATTAAGATGTATTTCATTATTGCTTTCTATATTAGAAAATATTATCAAAGTCTAGTTGTTATATCTATCTATATATATATCCATTTTATAGTTTTCTTCCTCACACAAAGACTGATACCGGTAAGCCTAACAGATGTCAATAGACTTTGTACTGACGTCGGTCACTGTATGATGTTACAATTTTAGAAAATTCATTCACATCTTAACTTATCCAATTTTATGCTTATAAAATCACATACAATAACTATGGACCTTTATTTTTATTTTTTAAAGATTCATCTAAATGAATAGATTTGAAAATATCAATTCTTTACACATGTTATTTGAAATATACTAAATTTTTAGTAACCAACGTTGACTAGTGGATCGATGTCGACATTCCTCTCACTGACACTGGTCACTGGAAATTGTAAATAAATATTACTTTCAAGTTTAAACTTGGAAACTTACACTTTCTGTGCAAAACGAGAGAACTCAGGAATTATGATATACTATAAAATGACACAAGAATGTATACAGCTGAATATATATGAGGATATATTCACTTGTATACACTATTTTATAAAATTATCCATATTTTTACTGAACTAGCGCTGGTAGTGGAATTGAAACCGATAGTGGAACCTTTGTTGGCAGCCAGTGCGTACCATGACTGGTCAAGTGATCACAACCAGTCTCCTGTCATGGAGATAGTTTCTTGAAAACATGTTTATCAACCAAACAAGTAGATTAAATGAAGTAAAACTTGAATATAATGTCAATCTAATGATCTATAAGCACACACACACACACACACACACACACACACACACACACATATATATTTGTGTGTGTATACATATATACACTCACGTATATATGTATATAAATATGTATATGCTTTGATCCTTTGAATTGGTTTTCTCCAAATGTAACTCAAGAAAATGAGAACCATTAAACAAATCCAACAAGATTTGTGGATGAATCCTTCTAATAAAATTAATTAAAATAACTACACTCTATAAGATCCATGCAAAGAAATAAGTTAGCCAAATGGTGAAGGATCTTTCCTTCCATTGTTATACTAAAACCTAGAGAAAATTCCTCCCTGGTTTCTCTCATACTTTTATGGCTTCCTCTCCTCCAACCTACAAAACAAAGAGAAGAAAAGAGAAAAAATGAGGAAAATAGGGAAAGAAAATGGTTAAATGGATCTCATAAGGATGATTAGGGTTAGAATAAAAACCTAAGTTCTAAGGGCCTAAAATGAATCCATCTTAGGGTAGGAATTGTTATCTCTTGAAAGTGCACCCTATAGAAAGATGGCTGCAGGTTTTCTACAATTGCAACATTTGATCTCTCTCTTTCATAGATACAATGGAAACACCTCAGGTCTATGGGTATACCTATTTTGAGGTGAGTCTCTAGGATTATCAAGGCCGGTTCCTTATTGGTGTATCCTAAACTGATTTCTAGGAGTTTGAGAGGAAAAAGATGACTGTAAAGCATGATTAAAACTAAGGTGATACACCAAATTTGTATGAGGGCTTTGACTGAGTATATGCAAAATTGATATGTGAAGGATTTTTGGTGCACAAACCAATAGTTCTT
The DNA here is from genome assembly GCA_019776745.2 of Taxus chinensis. Classification (NCBI taxonomy): domain Eukaryota; kingdom Viridiplantae; phylum Streptophyta; class Pinopsida; order Cupressales; family Taxaceae; genus Taxus; species Taxus chinensis. The sequence goes on from CM034154.1 coordinate 705,660,038, forward strand.
CTACAAAATATTACAGGGTAAACACTTTGAGTTGTACTGAAGAGAGATTATCATAACAGTACTGTAATAAGATTAACATGCACATTAAAATTAAGCAAGGAAGGACTGAATTTTGCAGCAGGGTAAGATGATAAATTTTCAGGGAAATTGCATTCACAAGACTAATGTATAGATACACAAGAGTGCAAAATAACTTAGGAAAGGCAGAAAATACTTCACACTCATGGGAAAAAAATGGAAAAATTGGCAAAAATTTGCTTCAGTACCCCTATATCCAAAAAGTCCTCCAGAATTTCTCTTTGTGCTTTGCAAAGGCACACAATATCTAGAAAAAATAAAATTAACCCTCTTCCTAAAAAATATCCTAAGGCTTGTACTCGCCCATGCATTCTATTTTTATCCTTTATTTAATAATAGATAAAGGAATAAACATAGAGCATGCAATTACACATAGGAATTTAATATCCTTGATTAGAATTGGTCAACTGAAGTTGACTGGTCTATTTTTAAGAAAACAAGAGTAAATAATTTGCTAATAATAAGCTTTGCTTGTAAGGCAAGACTTTCCTATTTTGAACATGCATTTTTGTCTTCTTATTTGTTATATCTCTTTGTGGAACATGCAAAAATTAACTCTCTGTTCATGGGTAAAAGAAATTATAATACTTGCAATATTTCAAAAAAATTGAGCTATTTCTGGTAATTAATTTCCGCTTGGTTGCCATTCTGAAAACTTTCAATAAAAAATATTAGCTAGAAATCTCTGTATTTTACTTCTCCAAAAGATAACCATCCTCGAAAATTTGATCCAAAATAACTCTATGATAAATCTTCATCGTTTTCTGATAAAACATGACGTATTTTGAAAATTTTGGCCTGCTATTTTCTCTTGATCTAAGCCCTGCACGTGTTAAAATCTCACTTCAGCATGGAAGCATGCAGCTCAAAAACAAGCATTTTTCCCCTGCGGGTCCATAGATGACTTAATATATCCTCTTTGTATTTTCCCTTTTGAGGACCTACATGAAAATTTGACATTTTAACTCCTTTTGCGGGTTTTTGGGGCTATTGAGACGAGTTTAACATTTGAACTTCTTTTGCAAAAAAGATTTAAAAACAAAAGTCTCTCTGATCCTCTGCTAAGAGGAATTACGGTCTTATGGGGTTAACTTAAAACTTTACTCCATTTGGTTAAAAGTATCAAAAGTTTAAGAAGACCCACCACACCTACTAGTATTCTATGGAATTGATTTTGACCTTTCTCCCCGCATTGCTTTGACTTTCTCATCGCGGAGGCTCAGGCCTTTGGGATAACTTGGAACTTTTAACCTTTGCACTTTTTAAGTTTGAAAACTAAAGCGACTCCCGAACTTCCATTGTTCCGCCATTGCACTTTTATGCCACGTGTACTTTTGAGGAGATGTGAGTCTGCAGACGACAGCTTGGAAATTTTAAATTTTCGCAAAAGGTTTCAAAACTTAAAGAGGGTATGATCCCCACCTTTCCGCTTCTATTCTAGTGATGAAACATTTCCTCTTCGACTCTGCAGGTTTGCGGATGAAAGTTTTATAACTTGAAAATTTTGAATTTTGACTAAGCTCGACTGCCATTCCAACTTGAATAGTTTTACCTTGATTTTGATGGCTCGTTTGTGATCGTCGATCTTTGTACTTATTGATTTTCAACCATTGATCTCCAAGGGATAATTTTAGGGTTTCTACCATGTGATAAATGTATTTTAATAGCTCAAACCATGGTTTGGTTTGAACTTGGAGATCAATTCTTGAGTGTTAATCTATGTCCTTGTTGATTTTCAATCGTTGATCTATTGACCAAGGTTGATTTTTGTTAAGCCACAGTTGAGGTAGGTGTGTTAAAATAACTCAAACATTATTCATTTTCTCCACTTTACATCTGGTTTTGTGGGAAAAGCCCTGGAATTTTTTTTTGATGCCATTGATAGTGTTTCTAGAATTCGATTCAACCCATTTTAGTGGCTCTTGAGCATCTGCACTTTTCCTTAGAATCTTCTAAGAAAAACTTTGAGAGGTTTTGTGATTGGAGAAGCTTTCTTGAGCTTTTTTAGTTCATCTTTCGTAAGATCTGGTTATTTTGGGCTTTCTAGGAAAACTATTTTTAGAATGTTGGTAAATCATTTACTGCCATTAGAGCTTTTAGAGATCAGATCCTTCTTTAAAATGGTCTCTATGCGATGAGCATCACTATGCTTTACCATTGTTTACTTTTGAAACCCGACCCCTCTCAATAAATGATTCTCTATGCTCAATTGGGTCTACCATGGAAAGTGAATATGGAGCTCTTTTTATCTTTGTTCCTTTGTTCATGATTTGAATTTGGAGACTCTCAGCTTAACCTGACTTCTATGACTGGTAAGTTCATTTCCCCTCATGGGTATTTGGTTTTTCTATCAAAGGGATTATGGCCATCATTTTTCTGAATTGATGTTCTTGTAGCATATTTTCAATATTGCTTCTTGGGTTTCCTTAAAAAATGGACCATTGTTCGTCTATACTGAAACCTTCAAGCTCATTTTGGGGCTTCAACCTATAGTCATGACTTGTAGATCTGTGTATCTTGTGTTCTGAGTATCATTTTCTTTTGTGATCTGTGCTATATAACTTTCCAAAACATTACTTTTAAATAAGTTTTAACCTCATATCCTTCACGGATAGATGTAGACTCCATTCACATTTTCTTTTAAAACCGAGCTCTGATATATGTAAAATCCTTTGTATTTGACATTCCAGTATTGTTATTCTTCACCATAGAGTTCCCCTCTATCTACTTTTGATTTTTCTGACTAGTTCTATCCCATGGGAATAAGAGAAATACACGAATATCTCTTTTCTTCAATGATACTAAGTTATATGTCTCGTTCAATCACTTTTGAGGATTTCCACATTACATTCTGATAATATTTGGTGAAGTTTTAAAATTTTGGGGTTGACATCTCAAGCTTGATTCATGATTGAATTCTCAATAATCTACTTTGTCCTAGTTAGATCTGCTTATTGACCTCATGTGATTTTTGTAAGGTTGAAAGATTTTGATAAAATATGTAAATAAAATGGTTACTTGTGCATCTCTTTCTTCATCTCACTTTTGAAATGCCTTTTTGTAACCTGTAGCTGCACTTATACTTTTTTCTATTTCTTCTTTCTGAGTGAGCTATGCAATCTGATCTTTGAGAAAGCTATATCTCCTATTTCTTAGAGATCCATATGCACGAATTAGAATAGTGTAGGAATATGGATTAACCCTGAGCTCTTTATTGATGATTTCATTATTTTATCTTTTCATGTACCATGCCTTGAGGATGTAGAGACAAAGATGAAACAAGCTGGAAAGAAGATGATCTGCACAACAAGGAATATACAAAGTAAATGATGGGTTCACTCATACTCCTTTTCTTTCTATTTCATGCATGTGTACCTCTTACTTCAGTAGATGTTCTTTCCTTTTCATTCACATCCCACGGCTTGTGTGGGACACATTTGACCTTCCTTGTGAATAAAACATTGAATTCTGAAATTGAGTTGTGCATTTCCTTCTACATTTCAATCTTCTTAATGGAGTGTATGATGAACTAAAAAAATCAGTAACATAATTGAATGCCTTAATCATGAAGGGAAGAACAATAATGAGCACCTATAACATTCATTAATGAACTCTGATTTCTGTAATCTGCACTTATGTTTGCTATTCTAAAACTTTACACTTCACCTACTCTCTAATTTGGTGTCTTCATCAAGGAAAAACAACTATCCTTCGGGGCCTATGTGTTCTTTTGCTGAAGGTATCATGAAATTGTAGAATATGTGATCTATTACGTTTTGTAATAGCACACATAGCTACAGATTTCACTTAATCATTAATTAATTCAGCAGTAACTAATAACATCAAAAATTCCTTAGCTTAGGTATACTTCACCCATGAATTTCATTGTAACGATGAAGTTTCGAGTTGCCCATTTTTGCACAAGTGCAAAAATTGTCAACATTTTTGGAAATCCTGTAGGGAAAGCTACCTGCTAGCTTATAGAACAGTTCCTCTCTTTTGTCCATTGGGCATGGAGTTCGAAGCATGTAACCAAAATCTACCTTTCCAAAAGGTCTAACCCTTCCAAAATGAACTAAAGCTAGGAAAGGATCTGGTAAACCATATCACATGCAGGAATGCACTTATTGAATTGAAAAACATTGTAATGTGTAGGAACTACACTTATTGAAAGGGAAATCCTAATCTACCCTACTCTAACTAGTAATAATTGAGGCTAAACAAAACCTAAAATAGGCAATGAAAAGTAGCTCCCTTTTCTCCAAAGTTGAGGCTATGAAATCATTTCTAGAAACTAGTAAAGTGACATAGCTAGGATTGAGACATGTACCTTTATTTCACTCATCAGATCAATCCATGAAGTGGGAAGGACCTCTATCTGATCTATAATCTGTTCTAGCATGACTTGAGGCTTGTTATTGAGAACAAATAACTCACTTTTGTGCTCCAAGACAAGCATGAATTTTGGCAATGTTGTAGCTGGGTGAGAACTAGCCAAATACTAAATAGGAAAAGACCTTTTAGTAGTGGATATGTTGGTTGTTTTGTGTTGGTCTGAGTCATGAAATTTATTTTCAGTAATGAGATCTTTCTAAAACTCTCTTGGAGGTTGTTTTGTGTCTTCCAACTACTGTAACTCATCTTGAAACTATTTTGAGATCTGCTTCTGCTTTGTGAGTTGTTCAATGACTGTCATAAGTGAATTTTTAACATTTTTATCAAATGATTCTACATTACTCAGGTCTTTCATGTATTCATTGAACTCGAGATCATCCTATTCCTCTTTATAAGTATTATCTAGGTACATGGTACAGTTAAAAAATTGAAGATCATCTTCTTCATTTTCATAAGTACTTGAGTGAAGTTGTTCCTTATCAACCTTTTGGACATTCTGAAACTAATCTGAACATAGTTCAGCTCCTTCAAAATGTTGTACCAAAATTGATCTTTCATCCTTATTATTTTTGTTTGACATATAATCTGTAGGATCAAAATTGTTTGTTTTTTTGCATAAGATTTGATCTGAGCAACATACTGTTCTGAGACATTCTTCCCCCAAAATAGTTCTTCTAGGAGGGAATAATAAATATCTATATTTAAAAGCATCTCTTCCTCTTTTTCAAGTACAAGAGGGACCTTATCAACCATGGGTTCTTTGAATTCTGAAACTATAAAATCAGTTAGTTTTATAAGCTATTATTCACCTAAGTAGTTTTCCAAATCTGACAAGGAATCATCAACCTCAAGCTATAAACTTGAAACACAATTTTCTATACTTTCTACCTCCTTTTTATTCGAAATTGATCTATCCTTTTCTGATATGGGTGTAATATGTGTGAGTATGATTCCCTCATGCACAGTACACTTAGAATATGGAGATTGTTGATCATCTTCCAACTTCTCTTGATCTGCTAGAAAAATAGATTGTACCCCTTGTATGGTTTATTTTTCCAAAACTGGAATAAAATCAAAGTAAAACTTTGACACCCATCCATGTAAGTTCTGCAAAAACTCCAGCCTATTATTTTATGTCGGCTTCCCCTCCTCCTTAATCTTTTGATTTTCTATTTCATGGATTTGAAGCACGGGTAAAGAAGGACGAGTGGGCTTAGTTTCAGCTTCGACTGGAAAGTTTTGGACAAGAGGTTGGGGTATAAGACCTTCATTTAGAATAGCTTCTGAATGCCAAACTGGACACATAATTTTTACTTAAGTATGCGAATGTGGGGTAAAAAAAGTAGGAATTGTAGCAGCTTGATAGTAAGGAAATGGAGGAATAAGCTGCATTGGCTGACAAGGAGAATTTATGGGCATTGAATTTTCATATGGAGGGTAAGCAAGAACATCCCATTGAAAGGGTTCCCTATCCTAACACCTATCATTCTTCATTGGTGTCGATTCCTCAATTTTTTCCTTGAAAGCTAAATACTACTGCTTCAAACTATTAAACTCAATTCTATGATTTCTTCCACTTTCATACTCAGCATAACCCTCTGCATAACTTTGACCTTGAACAACATAACCCTCATATTGGTAATCATTTTGATATACGGGGTTTGGGTTATAATAGTATTCATTCTGATAAGGGCTATAAAATCAATCTGAAGGAGAAGGTGGATAAAAGGACTGCTGGTTTGGCTGATAATATTGTTAAACGTGAGGATTCATGGTTGTAGGACCTCATAAAATACTGAACTTATGAAAACAGGTATGTTGTTCACAAAACAACTAATAACAACAAAATAACATATCTAAATTTCTTGAAAAATACCTGAAGACTGTAGCTGAAAATTTTAATAATTGTTGAAAAGTGCTATACTGATCTGGAATAAGATTTACAGAGTTTCCAGATGAGTTCTTCTTCGGATCTTGAATCTTCATAACGCATCAATAGTAGTTCTTTCCAAACCTTCTATGCATGGTGTCTAATCTGCTTGATTGATAAAACACCTCTTAAAGTGAAAATTTTTGTTGTGTGAGTGTCCCACTAGGCGTGCCAAAAACTGTTATCTCTCGAAAGTGTACCTTATAAAGAGATGGTTGTAGGTTTTCTAAGCTTGCAAAATTTGATCTCTCTCTTTTGTAGATACAATGGAAACACCTCAGGTTTGTAGGTATACCTATTTTGAGGCTAGTCTCTAGTATCAAGGTTGGTTCCTTGTTGATGTATCCTAAAGTGCTTCTGGGATTTTAAATATAAAAGATGACAGTAAAATGATTAAAACTAAGGTGATACACCAAATTTGTATGAAGGATTTGACTGAGTATATTCATAATTGATATGTGAAGGATTTTTGGTGCACGAACTAATAGTTCTTCTGTAGAATATTAAAGGAAAAATACTTAGAGGTATTGAGGGAGATTATCACAAAAATACTGCTAAGCTAAACATGCACATTAATATCATGCAGAAACTATTGAATTTTGCAACAGGGTAAGATGATTAATCAAGGAATTTACATTCACAAGACAAATAGAAACATACACAAGACTACAAATAATTGGGAAGGTAGAAATTCTTCACACTTAGAAGGAAAATCAGGAAAAAATTTCTTCAGTACTCCTATATCCAAAAAGTCCTCCAAAAGTTCCCCTTGTGATTTGCAAAGGCACACAATATATAGCAAAAATTAAATTCACCCTCTTCCTAAAAATAGCCTAAGGCATGTACTCTCCCATGCATTCTATTTTTATCCTTTATTTAATAATATATAAAGGAATAAAAATAGAGCATGCAATTACAGATAGGAATTTAATAGCCTTGATTGCAATTGGTCAACTGAAGTTGACTTATCTATTTTTAAGAAAGCAAGAGTAAATAATTTGCTAATAATAAGCTTGCTTGCAAGGCAAGACTTTTGTATTTTGAACATGCAATTTTTTCTTATTGTTTTTTCTATCTCTTTGTGGAACATGCAAAAATTAACTCTTTGTTCATGGGTAAAATAAATTATAATACTTGCAATATTTTGCAAAAATTAAGGTATTTCTGGTAATTAATTTCCCCTGGTTTCCATTCTGAAAACTCCCATAAAAATATTAGCAGGAAATATCTATATTTTAGTTCTCTAAAAGATAATCATGCTCAAAAATTCTATCCAAAATACCTTTGTAATACATCTTCATCATTTTTTGATAAAACATGTGTATTTTGAAAAATTCACCCTGCCATTTGCTCTTGATTTGAGCCCTGCACGTGTTCAAATCTCACTTCAATGGAAGCGCAGCTCAAAAACAAGAATTTTTCCCTTGCAGGTCTGTGGATGAGTTAAAAATCCTCTTTTTAGTTTCCTTTTTGAGGACCTACGCAAAAATTTGACATTTTAACTCCTTTCACGGATTTTTGGGCTCTTGGACGAGTTTAACATTTTAACTCTTTTGCAAAAGAGAATTAAAGACAAAATTCTCTCTGATCCTCCACTTAGAGGAAGTACTAGCTTACGGGGTTAACTTAAAACTTTATTCCATTTGGTGAAAAGTATCAAAAGTTTAAGAATACCCGCCTCTGCGCCAGTATTCTATGGAATTGATTTTGACCTTTCTCCTCACGGCTTTGTCTTTCTCATCGAGGAGGCTCGGGCATTTGGGGATAACTTGGAAATTTTAACCTTTACACTTTTTAATTTTTAAAACTAAAGCGACTCCCGACTTCCATTGTTCCACCATTACACTGTTATGCCACTTGTAGTTTTGAGAAGCTATGGGCTTGTGGACAAAAGCTTGGAAATTTTAACTTTTCACAAAAGGTTTCAAAACTTAGAGACGGCTTGATCCCCACCTTTCTACTTTTGTTCTAGTGATGATACGTGTCCTCTTCGGTCTTGCGGGTCTCTGGGTGAAAGTTTTACAACTTGAAAATTTTGAATTTTGACTAAGTTCGACCGTCATTCCAACGTGACAACTTTTGCCTCTATTTTGACAACTCATTTGTGATCGTCAATCTCTGTACTTATTGATTTTTAACCATTGACCTCCAAGGGATAATTTTAGGGTTTTTTCCATGTGATAAATGCATTTTAATAGCTCTAACAATGGTTTGCTTTGAACTTGGATATCAATTTTTGAGCATTTACCTATGTCCTTGTTGATTTTCAATCGTTGATCCATTGACCAAGGTTGAGCTTTGTTAATCCAGGGTTGAGATAGGTGTGTTAAAACAATTTGAACATTATTCATTTTTTCCACTTTACATCTGGTTTTGTGGGCGAAGCCCTGGAAAAAATTTCTGACACCATTGATAGTGTTTCTACAATTTGATTCAACCCATTTTAATGTCCCTTGAGCATCTGCACTTTTCCTTAGAATCTTCTGAGTAAAAATTTGAGAGGTTTCAACATTGGAGAAGCTTTCTTGAGCTTTGTTAGTTCATCTTTCAAAAGATTTGGTTATTTTGGGCTTTCCGGGAAAACTATTTTTAGAATGTTGGTAAATATTTTGCTGTCATTGGAGCTTTTAGAGCTCGGCTACTTTTTTGAAATGTTCTCTATTTAATGAGCATCACTATCCTTTACCATTGTGTTTACTTTTGAAATCCGAACCCTCTGCATAAATGATTCTCTGAGCTCAATTGGGTGTGCCATGGAAAGTTAATATGGAGCTCTTTGTATCTTTGTTCCTTTCTTCATGATTTGAATGTGGAGACTCTCGACATAACCTGACTTCTATGACTGGTAAGTTCATTTCCCCTCATGGTATTTGTGTTTTCAATCGAAGGGATTATGGCCATAATTTTTTTGAATTGATGCTCTTGTAGCGTATTTTGAATATTGCTTCTTGGATTTCCTTAAGAAATGGATCATTGTTCCTCTATACTGAAACCTTCAAGCTCATTTTGGGGCTTCGACCTGAGTCATGACTTGTAGATATGTGTATCTTGTGTTCTGAGTATCATTTTATTATGTGATCTATGCTATATAACTTTCCAAAACATTACTTTTAAAATATTTTGAACCTTAGATCCTTCCTAGATAGATGTAGAATCCATTCACATTTTATTTCAAAACTGATCTCTGATATATGCAAAATCCTTGTTATTTGACATTCCAATATTGTTATTCTTCACCATAGAGTTGCCCTCTATCCACTTTTTATTTTTATAACTAGAAATAGCCCACGGGAATAAGAAAAATACATGAATATCTCTTTTCTTCAATGATACTAATTTATATGTCTTGTTCAATCACTTTTGAGGATTTCCACATTGCATTCTGATAATTTTTGGTGAAGTTTTCAAATCTGGGGGTTGACATCTCAAGCTTGATTCATGAATGAATTCTCAATAATCTACTTTGTCCTGCTCGGATTTTCTTATTGACCTCATGTGAGTTTTGCAAGGTTGAATGATGTTGATAAAATATGTAAATGAAATGGTTGCTTGTGCATCTCTTTCTTCAACTGACTTTTTAAATTTGTAAACTGTAACTGCACTTATACTCTAAATTCTATTTATGATTTTTGAGTGAGCTATGCAATCTGATCTTTGAGAAAGCTATATCTCCTGTTTCTTAGATATCCATATGCATGAATTAGAACAATGTAGGAATATGGATTAACCCTGAGCTCTTTCTTGATGATTTCCTTATTTTTGCTTTCTAGGTACCATGCCTTGAGGATGTAGAGATAAAGATGAAACAAGCTAGAAAGAAGATGATCTACACAACAAGGAATATACAAAGGCAAGGATGGGTTCACTCATACTCCTTTTCTTTCTATTTCATGCATGTGTACCTCTTACTTAAGTAGATTTTCTTTCCTTTTCAGTAGATATTCTTTTCTTTTCGGTCACATCCCACGGCTTGTGTGGGAGACATTTGACCTTCCTTGTGAATAAAACATTGAATTCTGAAATTGAGTTGTGTATTTCCTTCTGCATTTCAAGCTTCTGAATGGAGTTTATGATGAACCAAACAACTTAGTTACATAATTTAATGCCTTAATCATGAAGGAAAGAACATTAATGAGAACATGTAGCATTCAGTAATGAACTCTTATTTCTGTAATCGGCACTTATGTTTTTTTTTCTAAAACTTTACACTTCACCTACTCTATAATTCAGTGTCTTCATCAAGAAAACAAAACCATCCTTCAGGGCATTTGTGTTCTTTTGCTAAAGGTATCATGAAATTGTAGACTATGTGATCTATTACGTTTTGTAACAGCACACATAGCAGCAGATTTCACTTAATCATTAATTAATTTAGCAGTAAATAATAACATCGAAACTTCCTTAGCTTAGGTATACTTCACCCATGACTTTCATCGTAACGACGAAGTTTCAAGTTGCCCATTTTTGCACAAGTGCAAAAATTGTCAAAAGGAATCAATCCTACAACTTTTATGTGAAGGTATTTTATGGGAATATATATTTTAATTAAATGTATGTGTAATTTTTGAATGGGGCCACTTAGAGCCTTAGTGCTTTAAATTAAATTATAACCCTCTTATTATGGTATAGTAAATAATAAAATGGAATTACAACTATAGTGACAAAATAATGGTATTGTGAATGGACATTTAAGCTAATGACTTAAGGGGATTAATTTAGCCAATGGTAAATGTTATAAGTTTGGAGTATGGACATTAATGGATTAAAGGAAATAAACTTAGACTTATCGAAAGAATTAATGGATGCTTTGCTAGCGGTTTCTAACCCAGAAATAACATTAGAAATAGATTAATAATATTTAATTATTAATCTAGGTTGGATCAACCTAATGTAATGAAGATAATTATTGGTAGGAGTTAATTAAATGTATTCTAGGGTTTAACACCCTTGTAATCCGTTTAACAAAAAAAAAATCCGCAATTTCCTAAGTATTTATGTTAGATTTAATGTGGTTTACAATGTCAAAAGTGTGGGCGTTACACTCTTCAAATAGATTTAATGGGATATGGAATATGCAAGTTATTTTGATATCACTAATTGTGATGTGTTATATTGGTATGACAATGTAATTTTAATTATATGTAGATAATATAAAGAGATATAATATAACTATAACAATAACTATTTTTATTTATACATTTGTTATGTACATTGTATGACTTTATATATTCTAGAGTGATTTCTAGCTAAATATAAACATATGTATGGATATATATGATATCGAAAAAGACATTATGAAAGTTTATGAATTTTGAATTATTTCCATGTAGGACTCTTCATATTATGATGGTTATGTGATGCGGTTTATAGGTATGTAGTATGTTATCAAATGTTATGTCATACAAAAAAGTGTCCACGAGTGCTACATGACATGAAGTATGGATTGTGATATTTAATCTATTAAGTGTAACTATACTAAAATAAGTTATTCTATGTGGTATGAGTTTTCATTTATTTATTTTTGACAAAAAATTCTCAAATTGATGATAGGATCTACAATATGTTAGGTTCATGCATGGTTGGAACTAGTTACAACCTTCTTAAATTATATTGGATCACTACATAAGTGTGTGAAATTTGGTGGGAATAGAATGATAGCCTTGGATTAATTGTGAACATATGGATGAGGCTATCATGTATCATATTCCATTGATAGTGAGTGACATGAACTGCAAGCTATTAGAATATACTTAGCAATACCAAAATAATTGATATTGGTAGATTCATCTCTACTAAAACCCATATGGTGATATGGAAACTCCAAAACATGCTAAATAACACTTATGTAGCCCATAATACAATAAGGAATATTCCAAAAATACTCTTAACTAAGACGTAAAGCCGCATAATGTTCATAAATCAAAGATTCATACATGGACTCCCTAATAGGTTAATGTAATTAGTATTCATGATTTTAAGACATTGTAGTATATGTATAAACTCATGCAACATATGATAGAAAGAAGATAGGTATAATATAAGAGAATTTTCATATCCCTTTAGAGTTTTCCATATGTACAAAACACACATGTATTAATATAATTTATGCTCAAATATATGATTTTATCTTCCTATTTCACTCAATAGTATTTCTTCCACATGCATATACAACATGTATATAGAACATCTACAATATTGTCACCTAGATCTCCAAGAATTTATATAGATACCTCTCGATTCATTAGTAGGGATGAATTAAAGGTTAGGAGTGCCCTACACAGTAACTGAAGTGGATGCCCTTCTTACATATTCAGTTTGTAATTTTTCCCATAAAAGAAATAACTAAAAGCTATGTACCTTATTTTATTTAAAAGTTTGTATAAGGATAATCATAAATCACTAATGTAGAAAAATTACTCATCTTATTTACCATTGTCAAGTAGGTGATGAGACTCAAAATAGAAAAAAGCATCATTTCTTTGCAAACGAGTAAAAATTCTTAGGAGGATCCCATGGTTTTGTGAAGAGTGGTATTTGGACCAAGCCTAAAAATTCCTCCATAAAAAAAGACGTTTCCCTCAAAACATTAACAACAAAGAATTAAATCATTTTTTCTTTCAATTATACTTTCCTCTACTAGTTACACCAATGACATTATAAAAAATACATGAAACTTTTCTAAGAAAAATATCAAACTTGAATTATCTAGAGCTGCATTAAAGGAAGAGTAAAAATACCAAAAAAAATTGTATAAGCTTTAAAATATACATATATTTTTTTACTTGCAAACATATTATAATACCTTTTTATGTGTATCCATGAAATTTCTACTACTTAATAATAATATCAATAAAATTAAGGTAAATAATAATAATTATAAGTTGTAATAATAATGAAAAATAGTGACATCTTTTAGATTTTGGTGCCCTAGGAAGTTGCCCAATCTGTCTAGGGCTTAATCCCCCCTTGTTCATTAGTAGTGATTGGATTCTCTGTGGAGTGCTAAAATACTTTTTCAATTGAAAATTAATACATGAAAAAAATCATGTGTATGTATAGAAAAAATAAAATGATGTGGATCCAGTTGGAAGAGGTCTAAACTCCCCCAAAAGAAACACAATTTACAAAAAATCAAGAAGATTAAAAATGGTTTCATTATCATTCTTGAATCCGCCATAAAATATTACAACATCATAATATTTATTTTTATTTTTCACTATCTCTACGAATAACCCTAAAGTTCAAAAAAACCATAAAACAAAAAAAACCCCTGAAAAGTAAAAACCCTCGGATGGGCCCCAAATTTTGCCTACAAAATCTGACCTCATAAATGAAGGCTTATGCCAAAGCTTGGCTTATTCCATAAACTGGAGAAAAAGATAATAAAATTATAAGTTGTAAACAAATCAAGAAAGGTTTCGAGGTAATTTTAGGCCACTAGATGAAGGAATTTGGCCATGAAAAATATGCCTAAAAGGAACCTCCATTTTGTGAAAATTTGGTCAAAACATATTATTAATCAAAATCTATCTTTTTAGAAAATATCATGATGATATGAAAGTAAGATTAAAGGTAATGGTATCAAGATCTTATGCTTCCACATCATAAAATCAAACTCAGATCATGTTTACACCCAAACTAACCTCTATTGATCAATGTGGAAATAATTCACATCAACATTTGAGCTAAAATGTGTCACAAAAAGACATGTAAAGAATTTTTAGAAATGATAGATTTGATTTAGGAATGTACATGTTCTTTGAAACAAAACAACAAAGACAAAGGGGAAATGTGGGGATAAGTGAAATATGAATTTATGAGAGGGTTGCCCTGTTGGCATCAAAATTGATTCTACCATGGAAGCCAAGCAGAATCACAAATTTAACAAGACACTCAGATAAAAATGAATCATAAGTCATTTTGTAGCTGGGGAAGGGATTCAGTTGGCTCTTTGTCACTTGGGCATTGAAGAAATGGATAGCACCTTCATCAAGGATTTGATCTATCCTAACTACTTTAGGTTCTTCCTTTCGACCAGGGTGAGAGGACCCATTTTTTAACCTCTATTGGTGAAGGACATGAAGAGATCCTTCTTTGCACAATTTTTAGGGGAACCTTGAGAAACTATGATCAATGCACCACAATTTAACTCTCACGAGTTGTCATGTCTAAAGAGTGGAGACACTTTCTGAACATGGTTCAAGTTACTAAAGAAACTTAAAACCTGCTTGCTTCTGTATCTTTTAGTAGTAGAATTGTTTTATTTGTTGATACACAACACAAAGAGGGGTACTTTCGGGTAGGATTCAAAGTTATTTGAAATTTTTGGTGGGAGATTAAACAATATGAAGTTGATTTCATCAGATCTTTGAGAACCTTTCCAACAATTAGACAACTTAACAATAGAAAGCTTTAGAATAGAAAAAATATTCCTTCAACTAGAAGGTGTGCATCAATGAAGCCCCACATCTACACGGTTTCACACAATCTTTGAGAATTCAAAACGAAGCCTTGAGCTACAGACTCAATTAAACATTAACAATCCCTGGTTCCTCATGCCTAAGATACATTCAAATGCTTACAGACAATCTTTATCAACAAAATGACACTAAAGTGATTTTAAATTGTTTATCTCATTACAGGATGAAGGCTCTTCTCATAATGAAATTTCAAATGCCACTTAACTATCACAAGGACAAGATCCTGTGTGATTCAAAGGGATTCAAACATAAGATTGCAATAGGAACATAACAACCATTTGAAAGACATTCTGAAATAAAAGTAGACACAATTTTTCCCAAGATCAACATAGATTAATTCGAGATCTATTAGATTTATTTGTAAGGGTAAGTTTCTTCACTAGTTTCAGAGCTTGTTAGTGGTTGTACACTCGTAACCATCTTTACATGATCAAATCTAAAACACAAGAGATTAACAGGTTTCTTAGATGGTCTCTTAGGAAGATTGGATTTCTCAAATTTTCCCATAAGAATTAAACCCTCGACCATTTGCAAGAGTATTCTCATTGCATTTATACAAATTTTCCCAAATTTTCCTCCCCAAAAAAGAAGAATATTTGAGGAATCCTTTGCTTGATATAAATTTTTCTCAGAAAGTGATGTTTAAAAAATTTATACCTAAAGGTACCAAGTGGAAAAACTGATATTTCTGAGACCTTCAACCATGACTGGGATGCCATGCCATAGCTTTTGACAATCCTTCTAATCATTATTTTATTCTATCAAGTGAGAAATCCCCTATTTAATCATTTTCAGGTGGCTCTTTATAGTCTGATCTGACAAGCAATCCTTTTCACCCTCAAGAAAACAACTTGAGAAATGAGTGCCCTCGCATGGATGCCTGCATTCATGCCTCTTAGAAATGAATGTCCATGCACGGATTATTCCACATACCTATGTGGTGAGTCTAAGTTGGCAAAGTGTAAAGAGGAGTCAGTGGAAACATCCATGTGTTTCCTTGGTGTAACTACAAAGGTGAAGTATAGAGGCAAGATCCCAAACGAGCACACGCCTTCCACATGTTTATTTGGTGCAACTTAAAATATGAAGTTTAGAGGTGGGATCTCAAACGAGTGCAAGCCATCCACATGTTCTTGGGCCCAAGAAAATTCCTTTTCTCATTTTAAAAAGTATCATTATAAAAAAGGAGCCAGTGGAAGCCTCCATGTGTCTCTTTGGTGCATTGTTTATATGGTGCCCAAAAGCGAAGACCCTAAACAAGCATGGGCTCACCACGTGTCTCAGCCTAGAAAATTTGTTGAAAGATTTTAAGGACCAGTGGAAGGTGCCATGTGCCTAGGGTTCGAGAAAGTTTCTACGGCCATTGAAAAGTCTAAGTATGGGCAGGATCCAGTAGAAACCTCCATGTGTCCCTTCGACACATCTTTAAAAGAAAATTAAATGGGAAAGTCCCCAAATAGACGCATGGGCCCTCCACATTTCCCAGGCCTTAGAAATTTGCTTGAAAATTTTAATTATAGAGAGGAGCTAGCGGAAGCCTCCATGTGTCTCCTTGGTACAACTGCTAAGGTAGGACCCAAAGGCGGATCCTCAATTGACTGGAAACCCTCCACATGTCCAAGATTTGAGTTGAAGCGGGCCTTAGAGTTTCAAAATGTTTTGCTGATCTATTTCCCCACTTGTAACTTGAAAAAATTCCACATGTCCTTCTTTGGGGTCAAAGTAAGACTTTTTCTCTCCCGATTCATATTTTATGAATAACCAATTATATGCTATTGGGGCTGCGGGGCCAATTTGGTATTTTTTACAAATGTGACAAAAGTGGCAATTTTCACAAAAAAGACCCACTGGGCCGCATCCAATCATAAAGGACCACGTTTCCATAGATGTTGGGACAAAATTGGATAGGGAGAACATGGCTATGGAAAAAAAAAGGAAGGGGAAAACTAAGTTCACACCCAAATTACAAATTCTTTCCCATGGATAGAGAAATGGAAGACAATATCAGGACTTAATGTGATCCTCAACCAAAGGAAAGGACTGATCATGGAAACTAAATGAAGGAAGAAGCTTTCACCCATCAATACAGGGAGAGAGAGAAATAAAATTAAACCATGTGGACTGAGACATTTTTGAACAAACAGGGCGAGATCAAATTGAGCACCAACATTGGCTCCAACTCGAGGATGGGCACTCACTGCGAGTGTTACAAGAAAAAAAGAGTAGACCACATGTCAAAAATCCATTGGGAAATAAATTCAAAGAACAATCTAACGGAGTAGAAATATAATAACCAAATCCCCTAAGATGAACTGAAGAACCAACAAAAATTGATCGCCAGGGACCAGGAAAAACCAAAACAGAAAAACATGAAAAGTAGAGTAGTAACAAAAGGCTATACACTATACAATGGTGCGTGTCTTGATTCTGAGAAATTAGTCAAGGAAATGTTTCAATTTCCTTCCATTCTAGATATGACCATGCTAATTTATTTTGATACGTCTTTAACAACTGGTCATATGATTATTTCTCTTTTCCATCCAAGTTGCTATTTGACCATATTTTTTTAGGATTATCCTTTGTGCCTAGGTCAAGTTTTTCAACATCTCTCGAGGCTGCATTAAACATCAAAGTCCTAGGAAAATCAACCTGCTAAGGATATTTGCATTGATCAATTTCATACTGCTTGAAAACAACATAGCTTATAGAGTTATCAACATCAATGTTTGTGTGAAATACTTCATAAGAAGCATTGTTGGAGTCCTCAATGAGATATAAGATTTTATTTTCACCATATAGCTTCACAAGGATGCCCTCAATCGGTATGGCTGCATAAGACATGTCCATTTGCACACTTCCACCCACACTAGCTTCCCACTTTCTGGATAATAACATCCCCCATTTAGTAGGAAAATCCACAATGACTACATCAAAGGCTATGTAATTTCCTTGATACGCTACCAATTGTACTAATAAACCCTTGACAAATCCAACTACTAGCACTTCTATTGAATCCATGGCAGTACATTTCCCATAAGTTATTATTACTTTGATATTCAACTCATTCATGACCTCAAGAGGCATTACATTACATGAAGCTCCCGATTCAAACATGCAATTATGTAACAACCTATCTTTAATAATCAAAGTAGTAAAAAATGGATCCACATTCAGCTGAGACTCAACTAGAGAAGTTCCCAAATAAACCTCAGGTGGTTCACATAATTCCTCCAATGCTTGTGGTTATTCTAATTCTGGAATGGAAGGAGGAACCTCTACATTGTTTACATTTTTACCTTGGGTGACCTTTTCTTCCTTAAGCCCAAAATACTCAAACACTCTCTTCTTATGCTAAGGGATTCTAAGCAATTCAACAATAGGAACAATAATCTTGATCTGACTCAAGATTTGGGCTATGTCCCAAGGAATATACTTGGGTAAGGTAGTATTAGGAGGAAGGTTTACAACTTCATCTAATGGCACATGATTTTTCATAGTCTGAGCATGGGGAGGAACAAAAGTATTATTTGAGGTGACAAAGCCATTACCATATGCATATTTCTTAGGGGTTTCCTTAGGGATACTAGTATGAATTAGAATTTTTCGTTTATCCTAAGGCCCTAACCCTTTGGAAGCCTTACTCCTGGTACTATATTCCTTTTCTTGGGAAGCTGCTACATTCATTAACAATTGTTTGTCCTCTTCTGAAGGAATTCCTCCATCATACTTTTTAATCATTAATGCCCTTAAGTACTCAAAATCGTTATTAGGAAACTCAAAATATTGTACCATATCAATTTCAAAAGTATGAGTGGGAGGAAGAGGTAAGACTCGGTGAATGCAATCCCAAAAATCAACAATAATTCTAGCACTTATTAGCTCAGTTGAGGTTCCTCCCTATTGTGAACTTGTAGAGCAATCCATCATGCATATCATCATCTATCTCATCATCATCAGCTTCCTCAACCTCTTTATCTTCATCATATGGGGAATGGGGTATGAAACATCTATCACACCACTCCATATCCTAGACCTCTTCCATAGTAGCAACTCTAGCAGCTAAAGGATCAGACACCAATCTATGTTCCCAGGGTTGGGGCTGTCTAGTTCCTGATCCCATGGGTGCTTTACCCCTATCATCTGATCTATGATCACCTCTGGGATGATTTGTAAATATTTCTTGACCTTGTGGCTTGTGCTGACCTTGGGAACCTTATCTAATGTCCTTCTCTGCTCTGGCTAGGTTATAAGATATTTACTTAACAACTCCAACCAATGTTTTTACAACCTCTTCTAGATCCACATACTTACTTGAATGATGCTTCTCTGGATTGATCAGCTTGATATTTTCCCTCTTAGGAGGCTTACCAAATACTTTGATATTGTATTCAATCTGCAAAGACCATGGTGAAGGCCTTCCTCAAAGTTCTTGGGTTTTTTTCCCTTAAATAGTAGGCAACATTTTTGTCAAAAGCATTAGAATATTTTATCAGACAAGAAATATCACTTGGCCTTAGGATTACAGGTAGCCTATTCAGGGTCTTATTGATTCTTGTATTGAAGTCATGAACAAATTCATTAGGATTATTCTTAATATTTTCAAATTCAAACAAAAGAAACCTTGGATCTTTCTTATCCCCATATTGTAATCTAAAAGAATTTTTCATTTCTATCCATGAATCTACTAAGTTATCTGAAAAAGACTTATACAAGTCACGTCCATCCTCCTCAAGAGTATGAATAAATAGTTTTATATACACATCCTCAAATTCAATCTCAATGTCTTCCATCATATTGATTTTTTTTTAAATGTTGATCGTCAGTGATACAATTATTCCCTTGAAATTTAGGCAATCTATTTCTAACGTCTTGTGGCACTACATTTGGATATCTAGCCATACCTCTAAAATCTATAGGTCCAATAGTGTTGACAACAAATGGAGGCCTATAAGGTGGAGGTTAGGCCATATTTCCTTGACGAGGTGATCCTACAGGAGAAATAAAATGATGAGGGACAAAAGGTCTTTGGAACACAAGAGTATAATTTTCAAAATGAATGTCTTCTAAAGGCTCTGTTTCGTGGAAAACCTTATCAACATTGGAAAATACTAGGGACAGACTGGGAAGCACACTTATCAGACACAAATGAAATCCCCTCTCTAGTTGGAGAATTCAATTCTATATAAATATTACCTGATTCATAATCACTTGAAGAAGAATGGTAATCCTCAACCGTAGGTTGATAACTTTCCACAATGGATAACTATATTCTTGATTCCTGATCTCTAAGTATTTTCCAGATTATTTTTCCTTCTAAATTTTTCTTTCCTAGTTCTGGTAGGGTCTTTAGTGAATAAATATCTTCTTCCTTCCAACTTTGTAAATGTTAGTGATAAATTTCACTTAATACAGGTTAAGGCACTGGTATTTATCAAAATTTAAATCAACACGGAGTCGCCACTAAGGATTTTCACCTTAGTTGTGAAAATGCACTATAAATTACTTGTCAAATATCTATCAACGCTTAATTCCAGTAAAGCTTAGTAGATCTGACCTTCCTTTACAAGTATTTATCACAGATGATATAAATTTAGTGCAACAACCACTAGAAATTGGAAATATTACACAAAAATCTTATAGCTTCACACAATTCTTACAAACCTGAACACTTGATGACATTTAAACAACATTTTTGCATTCAGATCATGTAAGAAACATTACCTGGGTCGGTATGTGTACACCTTTGTTTAAATAATCCCTAGGAGCGAGACCAAAATGCTGTTGTTACCACAAAAATAGGTCTCGATGTTTAAATAGTCACTGGAAATGGCACCAAAATGGTGTTGTTGCCGCAAAAATAGGTCCCAGTGTTTAAATAATCCCTGGAAACAACACAAAAATGGTGTTTTTGCTGTAAAAATAGGTATTAGTGTTAAAAAAATCCCCAGAAATCGTGCCAAAATGGTGTTTTCAGTGCCAAAATGGTGTTGTTGCAACATAAATAGGTCTCGGTGTTCAAATAATCCTGGAAATGACACCAAAATGGTGTTGGTATCCAAATCAATTCTCCCTTGGAAGCCAAGCAACATCACAGATTTAACAAGACACTCAGAGAAAGACGAATCATAAGTCGTTTTGTAGTTGGGGAAAGGATTTAGCTGGCTCTTTGTCAGTTGGGCATTAAAGAAATGGATAACACCTTCATCAAGGATTTGATCTATCCACACTACTTTAGGTTCTACCTTTTGACCAGGGCAAGAGGACCCATTTTTTAACCTCTATTGGGGAAGGACATGAAGAGATCCTTCTTTGCACAATTTTTAAGGGAACCTTGAGAAACTATGATCAATGCACCACAATTTAACTCTCATGAGTTGTCATGTCTAAAGAGTGGAGATACTTTCTGAACACGGTTCAGATTACTAAAGAAACTTAAAACCTTCTTGCTTCTGTATATTTTGGCAGTAGAATTGTGTCATTTGTTGATACACAACACAAAGAGGGGTACTTCGGGTAGGATTCAAATTTATTTGAAATTTTTGGTGGGAGATTAAACAATATGAAGTTGATTTCATCAGATCTTTGAGAACCTTTCCAACAATTAGATAACTTAACAATAGAAAGCTTAAGAATAGACAAAATATTCCTTCAACTAGAAGGTGTGCATCAATGAAGTCCCACATCTGCACAGTTTCACACAATCTTTGAGAATTCAAAATGAAGCCTCGTGCTAAAGACTCAATTAATAATTAACAATCCCTGGTTCCTCACACCTAAGATACACTCAAAGGCTTATAGATAATCTTTATCAACAAAATGAAAGTAAAGTGATTTTAAATTGTTTATCTCATTACAGGATGAAGGCTCTTCTCATAATGAAATTTCTAATGCCATATACTATCACAAGGATGAAATCCTATGTGATTCAAAGGGATTCAAACATAAGATTGCAATAGGAACATCAAAACCATTTGAAAGACATTCTGAAATAAAAGCAAACACAATTTTTCCCAAGTTCAACACAGATTAATTTGAGATCTATCTAGATTTATCAGCAGGGGAAAGTTTCTTGAACAGCCTCAGAGATTGTCAATGGCTATACATTCACAACCATCTTGACACGATCAAATCTAAAAAACAAGAGATTAACAAGTTTCCCAGATGGTATCTTATGAAGATGGGATTTCTCAATTTTTTTCTTAAGAATTAAACCCATGACCATTTGGAAGAGTATTCTCATGCATTTATACAATTCACTCTCTCACTCATCCCAAATTTTCCACCCAAAAATAAGATTATTCGAAGAATCCTTTGCTTGTTACAAATTTATCTCAGAAAGTGATGTTTAACAAAGTCACACCCGAAGCTGCCAGGTGGACAAATCATGAATTGATCACATTTCTCAGACCTTCAACCATGACTAGGATGCCACGCCATAGCTTGTTGACAGTACTTCTAATCATTCCATTATTTTTTCATGCAAGAAATTCCCTTTTTAATAATTTTCATATGGCTCTGTATAGTTGGATCTAACAAGAAATCCTTTTCACCCTCAAGAAAACACCTTGATAAATGAGTTCCCTTGCATGGATGCCTGCATTCGTGCCTCTCAAAAATGAATTTTAGTACATAGATTATTCCACATACCTGCACTGTGAGTCCAAGTTGGCCAAGTGTAAAGAGGAGTCAACGGAAACCTCCATGTGTTTCCTTGGCACAACTACAAAGGTGAAGTACATAAGCAAGTTCCCAAACAAGCGTGGGCCTTCCACATGTTTGTTTGGTGCAACATCAAAGATGAAGTTTAGAGGTAGGACCTCAAATGAGTGCAAGCTCTCCACTTGCCCTGGGCCCAAGAAAAGTGTTTTTGGCCTTTGAAAAATTCTTAGTATAAATAGGAGCCAGGGGAAGCCTCCACATGTCTCTTTGGCGAACTTTTGCTATGGTGCCCGAAAGACGAGACCCTAAACAAGTGCGAGCTCACCACATGTCTCAGCCCAGAAAATTTGTTGAAAGATTTTAAGGACTAGCGGAAGGTACCATGTGCCTAGGGTTTGAGAAAGTTTCTTCGGCTGTTGAAAATTCTAAGTATGGGCAGGATCCAGAAGAAACCTCCACGTTTCTATTCAACACTTCTTCAAAATCAAAGTATAAGGGTAGGTCCCCATGCAGGGGCGGGCCCTCCATGTGTCCTAGGAATAATAAAGTTGCTTTAAAAGTTTAAGTATAGAGAGGATCCAGCGGAAGCCTCCATGTGTCTCCTTGTCGCAACTACTAAGGTAGGACCCAGAGGTAGATCCTCAAATGAGCGTCGGCCCTCCACATGTCCAAGCTTTGAGTTGAAGCGGGCCTTAGAGTTTCAAAATGTTCCGCCGACCCGCTTCCATGCTTATAACTTGAAAAACTGCCTTGTGTCTTTCTTCAGCGTTAAAGTGAGACTTTTCTCTTGTTGCTTCATATTTGTTGAATAACCAATTAGATGATATCAGGGCCGCGAGGTGAATTTGGTATTTTTTACAAATATGATAAAAGTTAAAATTTTCACCAAAAAGACCCACCGGGCCGCATCCAATCAGAAAGGACCACGTTTCCACATATGTTGGGACAAAACTTGACAGGGAAAACGTGACTGTGAAAAAACAGAAGGAAGGGGAAAACCCGAATTCACGCCCAAATTAAAAATTCTTTCCCATGGACAGAGAAACGGAAGACAATATCTGGACTGAATGTTATCCTCGACCAAAGGAAAGGACTAATCATGGCAACCAAATGAAAGAAGAAGCTTTCACACATCAATACAGGATGATAGAGAAAACTTTCAAACCATGCGGATTGAGACATTTTTGAATGAACAAGGCAAGATTAAATTGAGCTCCAACATGACTGAAGAGCCATCTACCATTAGAAGTTGATAAATGTTCCAATAACACCTAATTGAAACCAATAATTAACAAGTACCTGAATATGGAAATATTATAATGTGATTTGACAACCAATAAATATGTAACCTTCTGTTTAGGTGTCAACAACTACTATTAAATTAGAAAACATTTAATCAAACAAATCATAATCAAAATGATATATGGAATATAGTATTATGAATTAGATTTTCTTTATCAATTTAATGTACACATGAATATAGAAAAAATGATTGTCTAGAATGTAAATTAATTTTAATCTAACTTTTTTTTACAAGTAAATGTAAAATAATATATATTAAGAAAGTGTAACTCGATATAAAAATTAGAATATATTTTTAATTTGAAACATATCACTATATCTTGTATTAATCAAAGAACAAAGAAATATGAGGATAGTCTATAATAAACTGGGTGGTTGTTTGAAATCGATGACCCACAAGCAATAAATTGTAGGTATATAATGTTTATGATAAAAAGAATCTAAGGGAAAACGACACTAGAAAAATGACAGCAAAGTTTTTAAACGCTATCAAAAACATTGCATCATTAAAAAAAGTAAAAAAATGTTTGCTTGTGAAGATCATCCTCCTCCATTGCCCTTGCATTAATTTTGTTTCCGGTGATACTTCTTATATAAATGGGCTTTTAACCATTTCTCGTTTTCTTGAATAAGTCAATATTTTTTGTTATCTCTATATAGTTTTCCACATTAATGCACTAGTCTACAAAACAGTTGATATGTTGAGAGATCAAATACCATCAATTTATTACCAGGTTTACGTCGTATTGTAATCTTTAAGTGTAACCATACTCTGATCAATAATTTCTTAAAGAAATTTAGGAGCACCATTGCTGGCAATTATAGGTCAATCCAAGTGATAGGAAGTTGTATAAATATTTTTCAATCTTGCTCTTTGGAAGGAAAATGAAAGGATTGGAGCTCAATCCATCTAAAATCCTAGCATCCCATTTTACTCTCTTAACTTTTTCCTTTCCTTCAGATTTTGATTTGTTTATTTTAATTTATTTTTAAACTACATGACCAAGAAATAAATGGTAAGTTGTTTGAATATCTAAAAATATATTTTAATTATTTTAATCCTTAACAAAGCGTCCATATTAATAACATTTGTTGGACTATTGTGTGAATGTTGTAGACTTATTCATCAATCAAAGGGTTAGCAATAATGGCGAAAGATTTGTGATCCCATATTATAAGAGTGAAGTAGATTGTATGTTAAAAAGGACCGGATTGGAAATATCTTAGATAGGTTAAAACTCAAGGACCAATAGTTTAAATACAGTCCTCTTAGTGCCATGAAATATGGGCCACTTTCAGAATATTATATTTTTGTCTTCTTTTTCAAGAACCAACACAACCATAGTGAAAATTTATATATATCCACAAATTTAATAAAACTAAATTTGGGC
The DNA here is from genome assembly GCA_019776745.2 of Taxus chinensis. NCBI lineage: Eukaryota > Viridiplantae > Streptophyta > Pinopsida > Cupressales > Taxaceae > Taxus > Taxus chinensis. Next base: position 705,685,273 of record CM034154.1, read on the forward strand.
CTTAAATTTGGGTAAGGCCCACAAGTAAAACAATTTGCACGTCATCCTGAGCATCATCATCACATCATGCAACGAACTGGAATTGGAATTGGAATTAGAGTCTTTCTTATCCACTCTTATCCTTCATATAAATATATGGTTTGCAATTATTCCTGTTCTCATGGGTGTTTGGAAAAGTATATGCGATTATTCAGAATTATTACTACAACTGTGTGATTCTCAATATTCTATCCATTTCACCATCGTGTATACTATTACTACCAATGACAATAATAATGTTAGCTTCCCTGGCACATCATTTTTCTGGATATACAATAATCTCCCTTCCTTTATTATATTACTAGGAATACACTGGGCGGCGCATCATTTTTCATAGAAATTATAAAGAAAGGGTAATTTATTGAACAATTGGGGTGATTAACTGTATTATATTGCGTATGTTGTTTTTTCCCATTTGTAATTTAATATTATAGCTATCTTTCTACCCGAGTGTTAATTGATAATTATCTTCATGATGCTAGAATTCTTTAGTTGAACAGTAATTATTTTTATAAAATTTTAGGTTGCTTTTTATAAATACAAATACATAATTATAGATAATATAATATAAGATTTGGATGGCTATTTGCTTAAAAAATTGATTGATTTGATGTGGTTTTTACGATTATAAGAGTGCGTAGGATTATATTGTCAATTTGATATATTTGATGCATCTAGTTCATAGAAATGACCATCTTTATGAGATAACATTTTAAATTCCTTAAAGACTAACATGTTTTTTACATGTAAATATGTAATAGTATTATAGTTAATATTACACTACACTCAAAGTAACCAACTACAACTATGTTTAATAAAATTTGAGACCTAATTGTAGTTTAGAGAAATTCTTAGAGACATTTAGAGTTTTTAGTATTATACTTATTTGAATTTAGAGACATTTGTTAATGGTAGGTGATGAGAAACATGTTTAGTTAGCAAATCCCCTCCTCTTCGAATCCTAATTTGGCTATAATCATGATTATTGTTGCTTAGTGACATGGGACATTGTTATGATATTTTGGATAGCCTGTTGTTAGACACTATGGACATTATGATTATCATTATGCTTTTGATTCATATAGTGGATTGTATGGGTTCATAGAGAACATTGATAGATATTGTAGTACATGATGATTTAGTGTTATTTTGTTTATATACTGACATATCGGATTCTTGACATTCATGACTATGTTTAAATGATTCGGCTAACTATGTGTGCACATTGGTGTTATGATGATGATAGGTGATCCGTAGAATGTTAATGAGTTCATCTAAATAGATATAAGTTACAATGAATGTATGAAATGCATGGTTATCATAGAATATGAATGGTGATAGATGCTTATGCATATGCGTAAAGTGATAGGAAATGTTAATCGATATAGTAGAATTGTGATGGCTAGCAATTACAAATAATTGGTTTAGAGTAGAGTTTTTTAATTATGATAATGATGTAATCGTGTTGTATGATGATGTTATATGATGAATGATATATGCTAGTTTAGTTTCTTGATGTATTGTTATGGCCTTGAGGCCAAATGTGGTACTTTCTTGGTTGTTTGCAGGAAATGAAATAACAAACAAGGGAGGGCTAGGAAGATGAACTATGGAAGAATATCGTGTTTCATTTTGTTTGCTTGTCATCTTTGTTAGCAGGTCTCCAAGGGGGAGCACCCTCATAAGTGACCATGGGTGTAAATGTTGTATTTTTTTGGTTGATTATGTGGTTTTATTAAATTCTAGTGTCTTCTCATTTTCTTGTGCTTATTAGTGTGCCCTTTGATTAAGTTGAATAACTATGTAGATTATACTAATTGGGTGATGTGGCAATGGCAGAAATGAATGTGTTGGATATTCCTTATTTTCTTTATAATCTTGGATGGATTTTATTTTTATCTCGGTTTGTGAGTCATCCCCTTCTTAAAAACTTAGATTTGGGCTTTGAGTAAATTTTGGGAGACTTGTGGGACAAGTTTTACTCGTTCCACACTCCTTATGTAATGCTCACTCCTCTTTGACACTTATTATACTATGATTTTGATTATTGTTGTTTAGAGACATAATCATTATTATTATATTTTTGTTAGCATGTTGATAGACAATATGACATTTTAGATTATCGATATGTTATGACTCATACTTTGAATTATAGGGACTCTTAGAGGCATGTATAGATATTCTTGAATTGATGATGATCTAGTCTTGTTACTTTATTAAATACCGACACTTTCGATTCTTCACATATCGATTATGTTTAGATGATCACACTAGTATTGTGATCTCATTGATGTTGATGAAAATGGTAAAATTGAAATATTGAGAAATTATAAATAATTGGTATAATTGATTAATCTTGATGATGATTTAGCTACCTTATATGATGATGTTAATTGATAGATATCTATGTATTTTATTGCTTGATGTATGCTAAATATTATAGGATGAATGTTTTATATGCGTTTTATTTCCATAATGGATTGATGTGGCCTTAACGCCAAAGGGGTATTGTTTGGCTTGGTTGTAGGAATTTATATCACAATAAAATAAGAAGGTGTTATGAGACTTACCATTGAAGAATATTTGATGTTTTCAACAAAGATCACCTTGGCAACATTTTTTGTGTGTTTATTGTTGTGATATTGTTAAGGATTTTTTACATGGGGGTGACCTCATATGTGACCATGTGTGTAACGCCCACAAAAAGAACTTTCTAGGAACACGTTAAAACCTATCACTTATCCTAAAAATTGTGACTATTTTTTTTGTTATAAGTAAAAAGGTTATAAGGGTATTAACCTTAGGGTAAATTAAATTAAATTACACCACTAATCTCAACTTTACGATTGGGGAACCAAGTCTAGTTAAAAGATTAAAATATTCTTAATTTATCTCTTAGGTCCATTAATAAACATTCAACTAGGAAGGTGCCATAATTTAAATTACTTGGTTTAATGTTTTCTCCTCTTTAGTTAATGTTCAATCCTAATATGATTAACCTCATGCTTAATTAATTTAGTTTCATTATCCTAATAGCTTAAAGTCTATTTTATTAAATTCCTAAAACATAATAAGAACTAATAAAGACTCTGCACCCCAAGGAAATTGAATGGCCCCATTCACCCATCTACACATACCCTTAAAGATTTAATTTAAACATTTTAAAATACATTCCTACCAAAAAATTTAGGGTTGATCCTCCACCCTTAGATCAATTCAATTGTGGTCACTAGATCCTAGGGTTCCAAACTAACCATAAATATCCTTATGAATTTTTAATTAATCTCTTTCTCTATCCAAGTCTCCTCATTTGGTCACTTTTCCTTTGTTACATTTTCAGGTTGGAGAGAAGGATGCCATGAGAGTAAGAGAGGAAGAACTATGGAGGATTCTACAAGGAGATCAAGCTTAGATTAGTTTAGTTTTTCGTTTTATCATTGTTAGTTTCTCCCATTCAAGGATTGAAGTGATTCCCTTTACCAATCTGGTTTTACTTCAAATATATTTGTATTTCAGGTTCTCTATGTGCGAAAAATCCTACCCCCATTGATATAAATGAGAATGAGTTATTTTAATTTACCATTTAGAGATGTATTTTCTTTAAACAATAAGACTTGGCCATCATTTAGTTGTTGGTGGTTTCCTTATGGTTTGTTACAAGCTTAGAAATTTAATTAGAATAAGTTAAAACTTGCAGAGGTGTGGAAATGTGCATTTCCATCATAAGTGATAGAACCGCTGTCAAAGGGAGGTTGGCAGTCCTATGACTACCGCCTTATCTAAGTGACAAACCATGAACCTTCCTCCCTATTAAAAAAAAGTTCTGAGACTGCCACCTTACCTAAGTGGCAGTTATGAGACCACCGTTTCTGCATAGGGCGGCGGTCCTATTTCTTAAAAACATAACCCTAAAATCAAATATTTCTCAAAAAATAAAAGTTACTAAAATGTTCTAAAATTCATTCTAAAGCTTAATTTTATATGCCTAAAGTTTCCAGTAGTAAGATTTAGTTCCATTTATTTATTCCATAGTTAAAATTACTAGTTTTAAAGCATTTTCAAATCCAATGGTAGCAACAACAACTACAAGATCAATTCCATTTTGTTAAAATAATCTTATTTCAAATCCAAGAGTAAAAATGATCTAAATATACTTCTAACATTGTTATTTTCTTGCTATAAAATGCAACATTCCCACATAACAATGTACCTCAATTTTTTTGCCTCTTTCATTTTCACTACAACTTATATATTGAAAATAACTATAACAACTTTGCTATACATTCAAGTTTACTATGCATACATTTTTAATGTCTTACGAATTCTATATTTCTTTTTTCTCATTTATAATAATACAAATTTCACAATGAAAGTAAACTTTATTTTCCGATTGAGCATATATCATTTTTTTTAAAACAAAGAACTTGTTTTCTCACATTATAACTAAAACTAAGCTTTTACACAAACTTTCCATCTTGATTATTTTCTTTCCATACTACAATATAAGGAGAAGGGAGATTGTAAAACTCTTCAATGAACTTCATAAACTCATATTGACAACTTACAATACAACATTTCCTTTTAAACAAAATACAATATTACAATCTTCCACCACGAGTGGGAATAACATTAAGGATTCTCACAAGATGGTATTTCTTAAGGAATCCAACAAAAGATCCAATTAGCTTCACATCACCAACAAGAGAGATCCATTATGGTTGCTTGGTCCACAAAAAAAAATGGGGGGGGAGGCAACACTCTCCACCAAACCAAAATATCCAATGTGGAGGAGAAGCCATCCTCTTCATTGGCCCTCGAGCCCCAACCACATTGAAATGAAAGGTAGATCCAACACATGGCAAAAAAAAGCTTCCACGACACAAAATCAAGTATTTCACAACCACTCCAAATCACATTCAACTCAAACTATAAACACAAGAAGGGAAAACCACAAAATATACAAGGCTTCAAATATGAAAAGCCAAGGAGCAAGAACCTATGCCGAGGTCACTTATGCCTCCCAATGGGACATAGATACCCACCTTAAAAAACCTCTAATAAGTATCTCAAAACCCCTACACACTCTTATGCCTCCATCAAGTGCCTCTTATACCTCATACATACTCTAATGCCTCCCTCATTCTCTTATGCCTCCATAAAAGAAACAAGTAAAAAATGCAAGCATTGCTTAACCAAGGGGGGGAACACAACCCAAAATCCCTCCAAAACATGAAATAAACTCTTATTCCTCCCTACATGAAATCTCCCCATAGTCCCCTCCTACACCACACTTAGGAAATCTACCCAAGCACCCAACAAGCATTCCAAAACACTAAAAAACAAGCACATATACACAAAATAAAAGAACATTAAACAAGAGTAAAGCACCTACCTTTCCATGGTGGAGATTGTTCCAAGAGTCAATCTCCAAGCGTCTTCCAACCAAATAATTCATCGACAAGCTCCAACAAAGGCCACAAGCACTCAAAAATCTTCTAACTCCAAAAATGCAAGAGCATAAAAGAATGATGTAACCCCCAAACAAGTAAAGGAAATTGAATAAAAAGAAAAGGGAGAGAGGAGGCTGAGGTGGCTCCATGTAGGATACCATGTCACTCATCATCAACTCCATCTCACAAGTCAAAAATCAACCCCAATGCACCATAAATTGGTGGGTGAGAGAAATGACAAGTTACTTACACACATAATCCAAGCCCACACCCTCTAACGACAAAATTAAGGACCCTTGTAAGAGAAATGTAATAAATGTCACTTTTTGACTTACAAAACACTTATTGGGGTCTATTTTTGACCCCCCAAAACCATAGGTAGGGTTGGCATATCAATTTAAGAGGTGTGATAAAGTTTAACTTGTCCCAAAAGCCTTCAAAATTGGACCTTAAGGCCAAATTCGAATTTCCATGAGGGGGTAGAGTGCACAACACTCAAGATTCCAAGCACTCAAATTACAACACAAAACCCAAGAGCCATCTAGTCTAATAAATGAATTCTTTTGACCCATTCTTGATTTAGTTTAGAACAAGATTAATTACTTAAAAGAGACACTTAAACTCATTAATGATAAAGGGGGAAAAATACACCAGATTCTAAATAATTAATACAATAAATTACATCCCTAAAAAAATCACATACTAACATTAAATAAAAGAAACTATATAAAAAACAACACGTAACCCCTTGGTAACAATTACAGGTGATCCCCCCATGGGAACCCCCTAACAACAATTCAAACACACAAACACATAAATACATGTTGTAGCGGTGACCCTTCTTGAATTCATCTAGCATCCCAATGTGGTAGGTCTCCAATCCTCCCATTGTTTGATGTGAATATATTTACCAGTAAAACACAAAATACCTCCTTTGGCCTCATGTCTGCATCAAAACATCCAAGATAAAATATTAAATTTAAATCTACAATCATCTACATATGAAACAAATCATCATCTAGGAAATTAAGATATCATTTACAATTTATAACAACATTTCTATTCTACATTTCATCCATGTCAAAATGATCACAACATTAGTTCAATTATCAAGGCCTACTGAGTGTGATGAAAATATCACATGTCAGAAATATATATAACCATGTATATAGCATATCATCATCAATATCAAAATGTCTCTAAAAGTCTACACACATCATACTAAGAATCGAAATCCAACAATAGTATCAGTATCTCTAACATCTACATCATGCTAAGTCAGAATAATAGAAAATTTCCATAACTAGATTCAATAGTATCAAAATCAACAGTAATAGGTGTTGAAGGGAAGTTGGCACTGCAATGGGTTTGTGTGTTGCCTTCCCTATTTTAATTTATTTACTTTAATTGTAATGTATTCTCACTTTATTACTGCTTAATTAATGTGATCTTGTTTAGTTAACTAATCATGTGATTATGATAAGTTGAGATGTGACTATGTAGGAATTCAATGTGGTAGATAGTCCCTATTATCTTATTGATTTGAGATGGATTTATTGGTTTTGGAGTTTTCTAATCATTGCCACTTTTCAAATCTAGAATTTGGACTTATGGGCCACTTTTGGAGGCTTGTAAGACAAGTTAAGCTTGTCCTATACCTCTTTAAAACACCCGCCAACCATACCTATGATGTAAGGGGTCAAAATTAGGCCTAAATATGTTTTTTTGAAGGCAAAAAAATAAATTAATCGAACTTTCTTACAAAATATTTTAATTATATCCTTGGAAGCATGGAGTAGTGGTTTGTGTGTTGAAGGAAATTTTTCATATCCCCACCCACCTGTTTATGAGCCTTGGTATTTGTGTTTGAATTGTTCAAGTGGAAGTGAGGAGAAGTGATGTGGAATCATTCATGGAGCCACATCACCCTCCTCTCTACATTTTCTATTTATGTGAGTTATTTTGGATTTTTGGGTGTTACTTGGCTTTGTTGCACACTTGCATATTTTGGTGATTTTTTCTCGAGTTATTTTTTTTGAGCTTGGGAGCTTACTTTTGGGATTTTTTTAGACTTGGAAGAATCTTAACACTTTTTTCTTAAGGATTAAATGACCTTACAATGACAAGGTAGGGTTTATATCCTTGTATTTTATTTTACTTGTTGTGTGTTGTTTTTTAAATGAATGAATGTTGTGTTGTATTTGAAATTGGGGTGGTATGACCTTAATGATGGTGTGGGGAGAATATAAATTAGGATATTTTTAGGAAGGGATAAGAGTATTTTATGTGTATTTGGAGAGATTTGGGTTGGGTGGTCCAGTTTGTGAAGATAAAGGATATTTCTTGCTTATCTTTGTATGTTTGATTTGAGGAAGGGATAAGAGTTTATTATGTTTGGATGGAGGTTTTGGAGGCTTTCAAGGTGGACACTTAACACATTAGGATGTATAAATAATTCCCCACATTTCCCCTCTTCTTTGGCACAAATTTTAAATCTATGTTTTGGAAAGTGCATATTGTTACTATGAATGCTTTTGTTCTTATATGTGTTATTTATTTTGTTGGCACGAATGTACATGTTGCTGAATCCTTTGTGAAGAGTTTCCATGGTTTCAAACATTCCCTATTTCTCCATTGTAGGAGCTCGAGGGCCAATGAGAAAGTTTATTTAACCTTCTCATTGGAATAAGGTTGGAAGGTGAGTGTTTCCTATGCTCCCTTCCTTTTTGTTGTGATATGGGAGTGAAGAAATGAAGGAGCTCAAGTTGATGCCTAAGATAGACTTATTGTGCAAAAGAAAAAGAAAAATAAAGTTTATTTTTGTAAATTTTATCATGTTGTCTCCACATTTTAGTGGTGGGATTTTATCCTCTTGTATTGTATAGTGCGATCTTGTAAATGGATTATCAAACTATGTAATGTAAACGATTAAAATAAGAAGTTGCAAGTTGTATTTGATTGGAAATTTAACTCTTTTCAAATCTAAAATTTAATAAAAGTTTGCATTATTCCTTTCTTTTGAAGATTGTTTTATTGCATTGGAAATACATGGGAATATATGTTTGTTTTCCTCTTTGAAGTAATCTTGTCAATATTGGTTATAAAAGACAAAAAAATGAACTTACATTTGAGTTATGTTATACTTTCATCCTCTTCAAATAAGACTCAAAAGTGGTAGTATCCTAGTATGAATGTTTGATCTTTACAACATTGTAAAGCAAACCAACATATACCATTAATCCTTTTGGATCAAATAAATAACTTTTTTTTAATTTTCACTCGTGTATTCTGTTAAAAATCAGTTGTTTGAACTCTATTTGAATATATATAAATATATATTGGATAATATATATGTTTATAAATATTCATTTTTGAAACTCTTTGTTTCAATAGTAAATGATGCTGGTCTATCAACCAACGTCGAAAGAATAGAAACCAACATCGGTCTCTAAAAAAGGATTCCAGTTTCATGTTTTTAATTTTAAAACTTAGTTGCTTTAATATTACCTTGAAAACAATAAAAAAGATATCGTAACATATATGGATTTTTATAAAAATGTATGCAGGTGTATATATTTGAGAATATATACATTTGAATATATTTTTATACAAAATTTTACAGATTGATAGACACCAGCGTCGGTAGTGTAACTAGTGTCGGTAGCACAGTGAGAACTACAACCGGTTAAGTGACCGACACCGGTCGCATGTGCATGAACTCATTTACAAAATAAATTTATCTTCAATCCTAACCAATACAATAGATAAATATTTACAAACAAAATGTAGATCCACCTCATATATAGTTATATATACATGTATATATATACATGCATGTATATATATACATAAGTGAATATACTCATAGATCAACTTAAATGGATTTTCCCCCAAATGTTGAAAAATCAACAAAATGTGGGTTAAAAAATACCAACAACCAGATTATGGTTGGATCCTTACAAAAAAAAAAAAAAAACTATACACACTACAATCCTAATGCAAATAATAAAATGGAGGAAGGGTTTCCTTTCATTTGCAGATCTCAGACCAAAAGAAAACCTCCATGGTTTACCTAAATTTTTCATGGCCTCCACATCCTTCAAACTAAATAACACAAATGAAAAAATGAGGAGATTAGGGAAACAAAATGAATAAAAATGAAACATATTGATATAATCCTAGGGTAGAGATTCAATCCTATAGTTTTAAGTTATGGGAACTTTTATGGGAATGGGTTCTAAATAAAAAGGTATGGGTATTTACTGAATGGGGCCACATAGTGTATAAGTGGGTTTGAATAAGTTGTGACCATTTTATTTTATGGATAAATAATTAAATAAATAAAAGAGGTTTGCTTATAAGGAGTAACTAAATAATATTGTCCATGGGTTTTAGATAATATTCTAAAATGATTAAATTAATTTAAAGTAAAATGTATAGCTAATTCACTAATGATGGGTATGGATATAAAGTTAATTTGGGAAGTAATTATTAAATCAACTTAGGAAATTTCCTTTAATAAACCTAAAATGATTTTAAATGAAGTAAAACAATGAGATATATGTAGTCAATATTTAAAATATATATATATTGGAAACCTTGGAAAAGGAGAAAGTTCCGAAAGGGATTGTGGAAGATAAATGATAAAATTTAATTAATAAACTGGTTGCGACTATCTTATTAATGTGTAGAAATTATTAATGAGCTATTAATTGATTACAACTAATACTTATCATCATCCTTGCAATTATTAATGAGCTATTAATTGATTACAAATAAAAATTCCCATATTTTCCTATGTAAATAATGAGATTTGACCTAGTTTTTGTGCGCCGATTTGTGGGTGTTACATTTAGTATCAAAGCCATGGGTATAACACTTAGACCCTAAGAAGACATGGGAACACAACAACCATTTAGTGGTAACTTAACTTAAGACAATTGAACCTCTGGGATTAAAACTAATAATAACAATAATAAAATTTGTTCGGATTATTGTGCATGCCTAAGTGAGCGTCTTGTCGAGCCTCATTAACAGGAAATATTAATTCAACTTGTTATTCTTATGAACTTCACTAGTGATAGGAATTTCATTCTTTCAAAAGTTGTTGGTTAATGGGTTTCTAGCTCTTGGTTATGGTCATATGATTGTGTTAACCTCGTAGAGACCCTCACCTATTTCGATTGCTACTTTTTTTGGCCCAACTCTTTGGAATTAATGTTGGAGTTAATGTTTAGGGGTCAGTATGGAGGATATCTAGAGATTGATTAGTTGTTTAGAACTCCACTTTTCATCTAGTGGTTAGCAAATTTGTTTATGGTTTGGTTATGGCTGCATACTTCGGTGATGTTTGTCCCTTTAAGGACTTAATATGCAAATAGGAGAGTAGATATAATGAGATGATGTCATATTAGATCTGGTTTCTCATGTATATTCTTATATTTGAGTGAGATATAGAGTACCCCTACCGACATGCCACGAAGGGCTTCAAAGTGATTCTGATGTGGATATTTCATGTGTTTATATTTGTAAACTTAAATTATTTTATCAAGGACAAACATTTTATTTTAATGATTTGTTGAGAAGCTCTGAGACTCTTTTTATTATTTTATCTTATTGTGGGATTTTACAAGAATTGAATTGTGGCTACTTAGACATTTCTTCCTACTACCAATAATTCTTTGATTTTATCTATGTTTTGTTACTCAGAGCTTGTTTTCTTTGATGGCCACTTGGCTAAATGTCCTCAAGAATGTTAAATGATTTTCTTCTTGTCTGTTGACAATTTCATTGTACTTTTTGGTATTATGTTCTCTTGTTGCATGGGGGTACAACCTAGGTGTCTTGATCTTTATCCTAGGTGTTTTAATTATTGAATTGGGTTTGGAGTGAAAGGAAATTGTGTGTTTAAGGCCTTGGAGTGACCTCTTTCTGTTACTTAGCATTTCCCTAGCTAGAAGATTGTCTGTGTCACGTAACATAGTTAGCAGTTATGATGATGATCATGTTTCTTCTTGCACCCTGGTATGAATTTTGTTCTTTGTCACAATAGAAGTGTTACTCACTATGAAATTTTGGTTTATGTCTGGGATGGAGTAACTCTTGGATAATTATAGGTTTCTAGTAGATAGTGTATTGTTCGGATATGATTGCCCATCATTGGGCATACTGGAATCTTAACTCGGTTTCATTGTATTAATTTAGAAAGAATAAATGTTTTGAACTATAAATACCTTGTAGTAAATATGAAAATATTGTAGTTCCTGCAACATGGTGCTTATTTTAGTCTTGATAACCCATATAAATATATATCTTGTCTTACCCCTTAAATTGTTTAAGATATACCACACTATAATCTATTAGTATCAATTTTATCCTTAGACAGATATGGATTATTTTTTTCTCCGTTTTGACCTTGTACTTAGAGATATTGTTTCTATAGGTTGTAAGTTTCCGACATTGGATTTGTTTTGTCATGCTCTTTTATCCCAAGGCTATAACTCTTGGCCTTAGTGGCTATGTTTGAGTAAGTAAGTTTACTAACCTCTTGATATTTTTATGTCCTTTTGGTGAGGAAGTGTGGTGTCTATGTGGTAATTTTCCTCTTATTTCCCAGATTACTTCGTTGATGGTATCTTGTGTAGATATAAATTTTGTTTGGAAACTATATCTTTTATATAGTGAACCTGATTTGAGTATAAACTGTAACATTGTTTGTTCCCTCACATAGATATAAACTCCTTGGACTAATAAAATCAAATTTATAATGTATTAATGTATGCCTTCCTCGTATCTCTTATTGATACTTGTGGATACTTACTTGGAATGCATCGATGATGCCTATAACTTTTGGGAAACTCTTGTAAACTTTATGTGTTCCATTTTGGTTAATGGCCTCTTGCTTCTACAAACTTAATAATGTGATAATATTGAATCTTCCTACTCATTAAAATTCAATTTGGTAAAATGATAAACCTGAGCATATAAGAAATCTAACTAGGAGTCTTGGACTTCTGAAACTTAAATAGTAAATTTGGGCATTAGGAATATGGTTCCTTATTTTAACCAAATAGTTTAGTAGAAGAAATAAAAATATATAAGAAAAAGTAAGGAATACTTTCATACACTCCCCCTATAATTTAAATGAATAAATTTTTCCAACCTATAGAGTGGCGAGATATCATGTCAACATTGTTGATGACCCTTTTATGATGACAATGGGATATCATATTATAACGAATGCATTAACTAGAAAAATGATAAGAAATATGCTTGGAAAACGTCACTATAACTTGTGTCCTATAATTTTGAATATGGAACGGGTAATTTTATGGGATTGACCACAAGTAGAATGTAAAAATAAACAACCTTGATTATATAGATTTATTTTTCATGCCCTAAAATTTATAAAGGACATAATATGAAAGATTAAACTAATTGAAAGATACCCCTGAGCTACTATGTCAATATCTAATTTCTTTTACATACTAAGGACTTGGGTTGTGTAATGTTTGTAACACAAGTTACATACTAGGTCCACCTTAGATATAGCTATATATACATAGATATACATATATACATGTATGCATATATGTGAATATACTCTTAGATCAACTAAAATGGATTTTTTCCCACATGTTGAAAACTCAAGAAAATGTGGGAAAACAAATACCCACAACTAGATTATAGTTGGATCCTTACAAAAAAACAAAGATACACCTATTCACACTACAATCCTAATGAATATAATAAAATGGAGAGAAAAAAGGAGGAAGGGTGTCCTCCCATTTGCAGATCTTGGGCCAAAAGAAAACTTCCATGGTTTACCTCAAGTTTCCATGGCCTCCATCTCCTTTAACCTACAAAACACAAATGAGGAGATTAGGGAAAAGAAAATAATAAAATTGCAACATAAGGATATTTAGGGATTTTTGGGAAAACCTAAAATCTAATGGCCCATATTGATATAATTCTAGGGTAGAGATTAAATCCAAACATTTTAAGTTATGAGAACTTTTATGGGAATGTCTTCTAAATAAAAAGGTATGGGTATTTAGTAAATTGGGCCACCTAGTGTATTAGTGCATGAGAACAAGTTGCAAACCATTACTATTATGGAAAAATAAATAAAAAAAAGACATTTGATTATAACGATTAAGTAAATAATATTTTGTGCATGGGTTTTAGATAATGTTCTAAAATGATTACAATCATTAAAAGTCAAATGTATAGTTAATTCACTAGTGATGGGTATGGATATTAAGTTAATTTGGGAAGTAAATTTTAAATCAAGTTAGGAAATAGTCTTTGATAAACTTAAAAGGATTTTTATTGAAGTAAAATAGTGAGATTTATGTAGTCAATATTTAAAATAAAAATGAATGGAAACCTTCTAAAAGGAGCAAATTTTGAAAGAGATTGTGGAAGATAAATAATAACATTTGATTAATAAATTGGTTCCAACCACCTTATTAATGTGTATAAATTATTAACGGGAATTTAATTGATGGAAACTAATTCTTATCACCCTTGTAATTTTTTTAAAAAAAAATATTACCGTAATTTTCATAAGTAATTAATGAGATTTGACCTGGTTTTGGTGGGTCGATTTTTGCGCTTTACATTTTAAACCCTTCCACCAACCCAAGCTATGATATGAGGGGCTAAATTAAGCCCATATTATCATCTTTTCAGGGAAATTAGGCAATTATTTTCCCCTTTTATCTTTATTCCATAAAATAATTTCTTGGATTGTGGAATGAAGGTTTGTGTGTGAGAATGGATGTGTCATACCTTCACCTTCCTCATTGGTGGTTCCTTGAGTTGTGTGTTTTATTTGTGAGGTGGAATGAGGATAAATGAAGTTGCATCCTACATGGGGCCACCTCACCATCCTCTCTACCAATTTCTATTTATTGGAGTCTTTTTGTTGTATTTGGGGTTACTTTCTTGAGGATTTTGGGAGACCTTGCATGGAAATTGGCTTCCATTTGGAAAGGTCTTGGAGCTTGTGGCTTGAATTTTGAAGGTTCTCACAATGGATAGGTAGGATCTTATACTTGTTTTGTGTCATTTCTTGTTGATGTTTTGTGTTTTGATTGTGTGAATGTATGAAATATTTTGAGGGTTTGTGGTAGATTTGGCCATAGGAATAGTGTATAGAGAGGGAAATGAAGCCATTTGAGGAGGAAAAATGGAGCGTGTGAGGATTTTGTGGAGGGAGTGTGAGAAGGGAATCCACCTATGTGAGGTTAAAAGGGGATAAAGTCATTTTGTTTCTTTTTAATATGGAGATAAAAAGGGTAAATATGTGTTTTGATAGTGCACTTGGAGGCTTGGGTTGACCCATATCCCACTTGGGAGGAAAAGAAGATGGTTATCATATTCTTTTCTCTCTTGGTTCAATTTTGGTCCTATGTGTAATTATTTTATTGTGGATTGCTCTTGTTGTTATTATTTTGGTATTTGTAGATTACCTTGTGTGTGTGTTATTGAATGAAGCCATTTTTTTTTATGTTGGGCTGCCACTATTGTGAAAACCCCTTATTCTTCCATTGTTGGGGCTCAAGGGCCAATGAGAAGATATGTTTCACTTTCCCATTGGGTTATGGTTGGGAAGTGAGTGTGGCCTTGCTCCCTTCCATTGTAATTATGATTAGAGAATTGAAATTACAGCTCGCAGGGTGTACTTAGGAAGCAAGGATAAAGATTTTGTTCGGTGAACTAGAGTTGTAGATTGAGGTTATGAAAATGTTGTAAATTTTAGCATGTTGTCTCCACTTTTAAGTGCACGGATTTGATACTTGTATTTTAAATTATTCTCCTTTGTAAAATGAAAGTTTAAACCTATTACAGAATATTAATTCATGTAATTTAGATGGTTGGAAAAACATGGTTATTTAAAATCTACATCTTATTTTAAAATTGCATCTTATTGCGGGTTATAAAATAAAATTGTCCATTTTTTACAAATTTTTGTTGTTTTAAATACTCTTGTTTTTCCTTCCTAGAATATCTAGTGTAAAGTGGAAGAAATATGATGTTGATAGTAAGATTTTCCTTCAATAAGCATGAAATAATTGAGCTCATCTTATTGTTAGGAATGATAGAATTATTGGTATTATAATGTAGTTATTAACTTTCTTATTTTTATAGAAAACTCTAGAATAAATTACCATTGTTATACTCTGTACAATATCACAGAAACCTCAATGTGATTAACTACTTCTTTATCAAATGCAAAAAATGAAATATGTTTTAACCTATATATCTTTTTATGAAAATAAGGACCAACAAATATATATATATATATATAAGGAATTTTATATGTTAAAATCAAAACATTTATAATAATAAAATATGAAACACTCATAAATGTACAACAATTTTAAACTTATGAAACAATGTGACTGCAAGAAAAGTTATGGCCATGTTGAATTTGACATCTGTATGGCCTGTTAGCAAGTTAATACATTAGTTAGTATTTGTTATCAGACAGTTGAATAACCGTCTACCTCTCGGCTCTCCTCCTATCGGCCTATTTAATGGCGTGCATTGTATTCATATAGCAATAGCAATATATATCTTCTTCAAGCGTCCATCATTGGTGTCAGAGCAGGAGCCGGTCGTGAGAAGAGTAGGTCGAGGTCGAGGTCGTGCGAGGAAGAGCTGTGCGTGCGTGGTGTGCGAGGAGACTACTGTCCCGCGTGAAGGAAGAGAGGAAGAGCTGTACTGTGCGCGAGGAGACTACTGTCCCGCCTGAAGGAGCGAGGTCCCGCGCGAAGGAGGAGAGAAGGCATTGCCTGTTGGTCTGTGCGTGAAGAAAACGTTTTTGCTGGTACGTGAGGAGGGTGCAAATTTGCCTGTTCCCGCGTGGAAGTGCCTGGAGCGTTTCTTTGCTGCTGTGCGTGAAGGTGGAGCGTTTCTTTGTTGCTGTGCGTGAAGGAAGTGCCTAAAGCGTTTCTTTGCTGCTGTGCGTGAAGGAAGTGATTGTCCCGCTCACGAAGACTATCCTGTGCGTGCGTGGAGACTGGAGCAAAGTCTGGTGCTTGAGTGCCTGTTCCGTCATTTCTTTTGCTGAGAGGAGACTGAGCCTATCCCTGCGTGAAGGCCGTGCCTGAAGGAGAAGAAGACTGAGCCAGTTGCCATTTCTTTTACTGAGAGGAAACTGTGTGTGGGTGTATGTCTCAGTTTTCCGATGCACAAAGCACTGCAAGCAATGCACCAAATATTTGGGCATTGAATGACAACGAAGACGCCACTGGGCTATTCTTTGCCTTGGTCAACGAGCTACACAACACTGGTAACATTCTCTTTGATGAGATTGTGTGCCAAGGACTGTTGGAATACTTCTGGTTCGACGTTCGATGTCAAGCACGGCAGATTCGTGTAGAACTTGAACGTGGTTATGATGCAGATGACGAACGCGAAATAGAACGCCCACAGGAGCGTCGGCGTCTCACTGCACGAGCCTATAGAGCCCATCTTCGGGACAGATTCCTTCAGTAAGAATTGTAGCCATTTTGAAAATAAATAAATAAATAAAGATAGATTTTTGAGTTTTTTGAAAAATGTCTGCTCCAAAAATATTGCTATCTGATGCCCAACTCTTGAAAGGCCCAAATTTTGCCGCATGGAAAACCAAAATGCGGACGATTCTTCAATTCGAAGATCTTTGGGGGATTGTCTCTGGCAAAGACGCCCCTCCCGCAGACGATGATCTGCTGGAAAAATATGAAAAGGCTGATGCGAAAGCACTCATGCTCATCACCCTCAGTCTTTCTGATGAGGTGCAGCCATACATTCGAGAAGCAACTGCTTCTTCTCAGGCTTGGAGCACATTGTGTACCATCTACGAAGCTAAGAATCTGACGACAAAGTTGCAACTTCAGACAAAGCTTCATACGATGAGTATGCATGAAGGCGAATCAGTAGAAGCCTTCTTGCGGCGTGTAGCTGAGTTACGTGCAGAACTCTCTGCACTTGGAGAACCAGTGGACGACAAGTTGCTTGTCCCACTCACCCTGCGAGCTCTTCCGTCACGGTTTCGGACACTGATCACCACGTTGACAATTACTCAACAGGAGGTGAGTTTTGCAACCCTGGTGAATTATCTCCAGCAGGAAGAAGCCATGCAAAATGTGCAAGAAGCCTTCGAAGATAAGGCTCTTATCACGAGGCAAAAACATAAGCCTCGGAAAGGGCAATCAGCCCCCCAGAATCAGAAGCAGCATGCTCAGCAGCCATCTTCACAGCGGCCACCACAGCGGCCACCCCAGAAGCAGCATAATCACAAGGCGGATCGATGGTGCCACATTTGCTCCATAGATACGCACACGACTGCGAACTGTTATTACAACGGTCGCAAGTATGGAAATTCTGGCGAAGAGAGCACTTCTGGCTGCGGATATTCTAAGAAATCCTGATGGCATGCTCGTAATCAGAGGCAGAAGGGCCACATTGCTGCTCAGCAGGAAGCCACCTCAGATGAAGAGGTACCAGATACGACTCATTCTGACATTGTTCTAGTCTCACAGACTTCGCAGCCGTCAGAAGATGTCTGGTTGATTGATTCCGGTGCCAGCAAACACATGACTGGCAACAAGAAGTTGTTCCATACTCTGAGTGACCGGCCCACTGGAGATCGGATCACCATTGCAGACAATCAAGAGTATATTGCAGCAGGGATTGGTGATGTCATCATTCCTCTTGGAACACGAAGATGTACACTGACAAAGGTGCTCTATGTTCCAGGTTTGACTTCAAATCTTTTGTCTGTAAGTCAACTTCTTAACCATAGAATGCAGGTTGAATTCTTTGTTGAAAAAGGGGTCAAGTCCTGCATCATTTCCCAGGGAGAGTCAGTCCTTGCTCAAGCATTTCTGAAGGGCCGTCTATTTGCACTGGATGCAGTCACTTCATCTAGCGTTGCTCTCTCTGCATCAACGGCAGAGTCCACTGCACTTTGGCACTTTAGATATGGTCATCTTTCTGCCGGGGCTCTGCATCAACTCAGTACGAAGGAAATGGTAAGAGGGCTTCCTCCACTCTCCCATTCCTTACCTGTTTGCTCAGGATGTCTTGCGGGCAAACAACATAGAGGTCCATTCAAACAGAGCTCTTATCATTCTACAGAGCATCTTCAGGTCATTCACACCGATCTGTGCGGACCCCTGCCAGCTAGCTTTCAAGGTTTTGTGTACTTTCAGCTCATCATTGATGATTACTCACGGAAAATGTGGGTATATTTCCTTCGGAAGAAGAGTGAGGCACTTGCAAATTTCCAAACCTTCTACCAGCAAGCCACCAGGCAATCTGGGAAGCCTCTTCTTCTCCTCCGCTCAGATCGAGGGGGGGAATTTGTGTCAAAGAAGTTCTTAGCATACCTGAAGCAGCATGGCATTCAACAACATTTGACTGCTCCCTATACGCCCCAACAGAACGGGATTTCCGAGCGCCACAACAGGACTGTCATGGAGATGGCTCGTTGTATGCTCTCAACCGCCAAGTTGGAGGATCAGTTTTGGGCAGAAGCAGTCCAGACAGCAGTGTATTTACTCAACCGGGCACCCACGAAGATCTTGCAGAACAAGACACCGGAAGAGGTATGGACTGGTCGTAAACCTTCTATTCATCATTTAAGAGTTTTTGGTTGTACTGCATATATGCATGTTCCAGATAAAAGAAGGAAGAAGATCGATCCAAAGACACTGCCATGTCTTTTCTTGGGGTATAGTACTACCTCAAAGGCATATCGTCTCATGGATCCTGAGACGAAGAAGATCTACGAGAGTCAAGATGTGGTATGTGATGAGTCGTCCTTTGACTCCTTGCCACACAATGGAGATCCAGTACCGACCTCGTCACATAGATTGCTCACACATCCAGATGATGAGCAAGATGATTCTTCTCAGAGAGAAGAAGAGCTGAGTGGAGATTTGTTCGTTGATCTTGGCACACTGGAAAACACATCTTCACATCAGTAGTGCCAACGTCCGAAATGGGTCCAGAGTACTATCAGGGATGCACACCTGAACTCACTTCCTGGTACTTCTACGGGAGTTAGAACACGAAGTCAAGCAAGACATGAGGTAAATTTTGCACTCATGAGTTCAGTTGTTGAGAGCACCGAACCTGACACTGTTCGTGAGGCATTAGACCAACCACAGTGGAAACAAGCTATGGATGCTGAATATGATTCCCTGATTCAGAATCGGATGTGGGAACTTGTCGATCTGCCTCCAGGTAAGAAATCCATTGGCTGCAAATGGATTTTCAAAACAAAATATAAGGCAGATGGTTCAATCGACAAACACAAAGCACGACTTGTTGCAAAGGGTTATGCTCAACAAGAAGGAATTGACTATGACGAGACCTTTGCACCCACTGCGAAGATCAAAACCATTAGAGTTGTATGTGCACTGGCAGCACAAAATGGATGGAAACTTCAGCAGATGGATGTCAAGAGTGCTTTTCTAAATGGTGATCTGCAAGAAGAAGTGTACATGGCCCAACCTGAAGGGTTTGTAGATGAGCATCAACCACACAAGGTATGTCGTCTGATAAAGTCTCTTTATGGACTTAAAAAAGCACCTAGGGCATGGTATATAAAAATTGATGATCACCTATTGCAGCATGGATTCACTCGTAGCCCCTCAGATACAAATTTGTATATCAAGAAGGTAGGAACAGAGATTGTCATTCTGGTTTTGTATGTAGATGATCTTGTGATCACAGGAAGTTCTGACAATCTTGTTGATGATGTAAAGAATGATCTGAAGAAATCCTTCGACATGACTGATTTGGGGCTACTTCACTATTGTCTTGGCTTAGAGATATGGCAGAAGAAGAATCATATCTTCGTCTCCCAGATGAAATATGCCAAGACACTCCTGAAAAAGTATGGGATGTCAGATTGTAAACCAATGTCCACACCTATGGAAAAAGGTTTGCAATTATCTAGATTCCAGGATTCACCACAGGTAGATGGCACTCACTACAGGCAGCTTGTGGGGAGTCTCATTTACTTGACTTATACCAGACCAGATCTTTGCTTTGCGGTGAGCTATCTCTCCAGATTTATGCAGGAGCCAAAGAAATGTCATTGGATAGCAGTAAAGCATGTGTTGAGATATGTCCGAGGTACAGTTGACTTTGGTCTAGAGTATCAGAAGAACACTCAGTTCTTCTTACAGGGATATACAAACTCGGACTATGCAGGATCCGTTGATGACAGGAAATCCACTTCAGGATATGTTTTTCATCTCGGGTCTGGACCTATCTCGTGGATCAGCAAGAAGCAAACTGTTGTTGCTCTCTCATCCACTGAGGCTGAATACCGCGCTGCACGAGGAGCTGTGTGCGAAGCAATTTGGTTACGTCGCATTCTTGCAGATATAGGGATTCCTGAAGAGAAACCTCCCATCATTCACTGCGACAATCAAGGTGTGTTGAAGCTTGTGAAGAATCCTGTTTTCCATGAACGAACAAAGCATATTGAGGTTGAATGTCACTACATTCGTGAACAGGTCTTGAACCACCAAATTCAGCTCCAGTACTGCCCTACTGATTCTCAGGTTGCAGATATTCTCACCAAGCCTCTCGGCAAGGTGAAGTTTGATTTGTTTAGGGGGTACATTTGTAAAAGAAATGTATTAAGGGGGGGAATGTTAGCAAGTTAATACATTAGTTAGTATTTGTTATCAGACAGTTGAATAACCGTCTACCTCTCGGCTCTCCTCCTATCGGCCTACAACAATTTTAAACTTATGAAACAATGTGACTGCAAGAAAAGTTATGGCCATGTTGAATTTGACATCTGTATGGCCATCATTATGATTTTTTTTGGTCTCTCGTGATGGTCATTTGACCGTCACATTAGACATAGTAACTTTTTTGTGCTTTTTTCCATATTACGTTTTAGACATGAATTTTGGACGTTTTTAAACCCAAAAAATCTCAAATTGTATCCAAAATCTTGAATATTTAAATCTGAATACACACACACACACACACACACATGTATGTATATATACCTATCTATCTCTGTAGAAAAATAAAAAAGAGATAATGGTAAATGAAATACCCATAACCAGAAGATTATGGTAAATTAAATCGGAAAATAAATTTATATTTTGCAAACCCTAGGGAGGGAATGAAAAAATAAAATAAATTGGATTACATGAGAATGACTTCTCCCTCATTTGTAGATCTAGAAGAGAAAAAAATCACCATAGTTCTCCTTAAGCTTCCATGGCCGCCATCTCTCCTTCCTGCAAAACCTACATGTGCAAATGGAGGCAATTTTAATTGTGGGTTAAATGAACAAATGTTAAACACAAATGTATTTGAATGGATTATTTAAGGGGATTAAAATGAATAAAATTAAATGTCCAACATTGTATTATTTACTTAGGGGAATAAAATTAATTTACATTAGGAAATAATTCGTAATAAATTTAATAGGAACTCAAGTGGATAAAAACAAATAAATCATATTAGGAATTATTTGAGAAGAGACTTCAACCTACAATTTTTTTTGGAGAATTAAATAATATTATTTAAGTTAGCAAATTGTAGTAGTAATCGAATAAGCTTGTAGAAAATGTAATTAATGTATTTTTAATTTAATAAATATATTTTAAAAAAATCTGTAATTTTCAAGTTATTTGTTAGGGTTTGGTGTGGTTTGACGTGGAAAATATTTGGCGGTACAGAATTGACCTCAAAGACAACAAATTGCATACACTCAGACAAAATCCATACAAATATAAAAATGGCACAACTAGTTACATAGATGTGCATCAATGGAAATTACTCATAATTTTGAAATAAATATTGTTAACATGTTGCTTAAAGTTTGAGCTTTAAAAACCTACCATTTATTTCTAGGTTCCTCTGTAAGTCATCAGGAAACCATCCTTCTTTGGAACCATAATTGTACCTCTTGGTGTACATAATGTGTAAGGAAAACAAATATGTTTTGGGGCTTTATGTTGTCCATAGAAATCATGATCTTCTGTAATATTTATCACATCCCTCTATTAGATAATAATATGGTAATAAAAGAAAATTATAAATGCATTTATCAAGCAATCCTATGTAGTGGAAATTTCCCAACCCTTATCTATTTTATGGATGCATGAAATAATTAATAAATTCAGCCATCTATAACTCAATATTCTTGAAGTATTTTATTTGTCTTTCGATTATTCAAAAATAGAAGGATTCTTTCCTTTCAACTTCAATATTATTCTCCCTCAATTTTATCATGTCTTTTATAGGCACTCTAGCATGACGTTTCTTTTAAAGAATCTTTGAATTCAAGTTAGGATCTTAATAGAAATGAGGCATAAAACCTCAATGAGTCTAGATTACAAGTTAAATGTAAAAGACAATGCAAGCTATGAAATGTGTACAACTATGGATATGCTAGACCATATTAGTGCAAATGTGGAAATGGAAACATGTACATATCACTAAAAAATATGAAAGGTAAGAGAACTATATGGTTAAAATAGAAACCAAATGAAAAGGAATTAAATAGGAATGACACATAGAAAGCAAATGATAAGATTAAGATGAGGCTGAAAATTATGAATACAAAATCCAAAGCATAAAAGGGTTGAATCAAATATTGAACAATACAAGGAATATGTGCCAATAAGTGCCTAACTTAGAGCAAAGATGAAAAACACATAAATAAAAAAACATCATTGAAGATAAAATTTACTTGAAAAATTTATACACTATTAACAATATTAATAGAATTTTAATTTAAAGTTGAACAAGAAAATTACATAAACGCAATACTACAAAGTACATAAGATTTATCCTATTAACACCCTTTTGTATTTATAAAACTTAAACAATGAACATCTATTTCGATTATATGAATTCAACTCTTTATAATACAATAACACTTAAAATTTATCCTAAAAAAAATTCCATATGAAATCTGGTATCTGCATAAATAGTGTACACAAGTAGATATAAGAACATCAATTGGAGACCTTCCACCTTACAATGTGACAATCTATATTCATTTCCAACTATCCATCATCATGTGACATTTCTAATTCCATTAACGATGCTCTAAATTAAGTCTTGACTATTCTTCAAATTCCACCTGAAACATCTTCCAAAAGATGTCACCTTAGAGATATCTTACACAAGATATTTGACTCAATATTTTTATTCCTCTAGAAAAAATACATAAAATCATTCAAAAAATGACACTTGATTTTGAGCTTGTATGAGGATGTTATGGTCATTGGACAATATCTTCTTCATGGTAATATCAAATGGTTACTATCGTAATCCTCCACTACTTCTATTATGTTTCAAGTGATATTTAAGATTCTACAAACGTGTTTCTCGGAAAACAAAATTTTCTATAGGTCTTAATGAACCTTCAATGCTTCTATTTCCTACAGATGCTGATGGGAATCCCATCCTTCCTCCTTTAATCTGTAATAACGTACCAAAAAAATTACAAGATGAATGCCGATCTCCTAAAATATCTACTCTATCTATCTATATATATATATATATATATATATATATATATATATATTTGGAATATCTCCTACCATTTCTGATGATGGTTTGATTGATCTATCCATCTTGCTCATAAGCTTTGAACACATCTATATGGATTTGATTAAAACCAATACCTTTGCTACAACTAAACTATTGGAAAATTTCTTTATAGGAAAGTCTCTAAAATAGTACAACCAACCTCATTCACACTTTATTATCAATTTGGACATATATTTAATAAGTTTTAGTGAAGTATTTTCAATAACATGACCTCAAGGACAACACATTTTTAAAGTTCATCAACCTCAAGAAAGACCATAATCAATTATCTCATGATTTCATCAAGAGATGGAAGATTTTGTGTAATCAATAAAAACATCACCATGATAACAATTGTGTTTCGAATTATTCCTTAAGGATCTTGTTCATGATCTCTAATATAAATTTCATTCATTCTCTCCCATCATAATAGAAGAGGATCTTTAATATGTTAAGTGATATAATAACCTTATGTGAGAATTTGAAAAACTATCCAGGCCTTCAAACACCCTCAAATAGATATCTAATTTCATAGATCGCCAATCCATTCGTAATTGTAAATCCATCACACACCCCTTGTAGTGCTCGAAAAATTAGAGAAGAAAATAGTTTAAACAAAAATATAAATAAAGAAAAGGAAAAAACAAACTTAGAGATATGTGGAGTTTGGATGGCAGGAGTTTGCGTGTGGTTAAAGATGTCAGTTGATGGAGCTTAGGAAGCAATGCATCCTGAATGGCCTTTCAGACCTGTCGTTTCTTTGGATAATAAGAATACAAACACTTTAATGGGATTCGAGTAAAAAGAAAACCAAGCTGCAAACCAGGTTAATGTTGTAATTTAACAATAATTCGACAGAGGCGGTGAATGCAGAGTTAGAGCTCTGCTTTACTGACAATGGTAAAGTAGATTTTTGTACTAACAAAATTAAATAAACAGAATTATAAGGAACTGTGTTAGTGCAGCTCCAGCAATAGCCGTATAAAATTTGTATCATATCGGTTAAATCATCCTTGCACATGGGATAAATCTGTCTCATGATATCCCCTCATATTACTATCTTGAATTTGGCTGATCTAGAACGATTTCTTTACCCGAAGCAGGTTTAAATGTTTTTCAGATGCAAGGAATTTACTCCTTGCCTACCGTCTTTTTATTTATGTATGCAAAAGAGAAGAAGAAGCTCCAAGATTGGGAGGTGTATTGTCTAGCTGTATTGATGTTCTGAGTTGTGCTACACATACTAGAACCTTGTTGCACCATTCTTGTGGTAGACAGCAGCTACCCGTTCATTTTCCTACTCTTTTATTTTATTCTGAGTAGTTGTTGAGTTTATTTTTGACATACAAAGTGCCTTTCCTTCCATCCCACGTATGGATCTGCAATATTTTTTTCTTACATCTTCCATGTGAAAAAACAAGATCTTTGGAGTAGGGCGTGGATATCCATCTCAGCAAAATGGAAAGGGTTTTTTTTGTCGTATGTTGTAATTGTAAGTTCCCTGATTGATATGTACGCAAAATGTGGGAGCATGCACATGGCACGTGAACTGTTTGCCACAATGTCCAAAGAATTTGGTTTCATCCAGAATGTCTCGGTTGCTGGTATGCACAAAAGGGGCTTGTTTATAAAAACATTAGGGCCACATCTGACTGTCTAACATCCTCTTTGACTCCGCTAAAGGGAGCTCTCGCCAATAGCTTCCCTAAAATCAGTCTAACTATTTCTATTGCCTCCGGAAAAAAGGAGATTCTGCATGCTACTGTTATGATTGGTGTTGCAAAGGAAGAGACATTTCAGTCAAACTTTCATGGAAAAAGAAAGGAAAAAATAAGTTAGATCTACCAGGCATGATAGGCTCTAACTCTTCTTGACAACTTGCTTTATCTATTACTGACATAAATGAAATATTTCTCTAAGTTTACATTTTCTTTTTTGTTTATGGGTTTTGTTACTTTACTCGAAATTGTTATACTTTGTGTTTCCCACAATTTTTAAGCTCTGGGTATGCAGAAAAAATCTCGAAGTGTTTGAGATATGAACCTATTGTATTATGACATGCAAAAAGAAAGGTTTGAATATATTTATGTCTTGTAGTATGACGTTCTATGTAACTTAGGATGTTTGTTAAAACAGATTTCCAGTACATCAAACCCTTATATTTATACATATAGAAATATGGGCCTTTCATTTAAATGGAAGTAATACCTTTGACCATTTGGTTAATCTTGAAAGAGGTATAAGAGATTGATATACTTAGGATAGATTGTGTTTTCACTTTGTAATCATGTCTTGCTTCCATATTATATTTAAGTGTATTTTTTTTCCTTTATGATCCTACAGTTACAATAATTACTGCTTGGTTTTAGGTATGGAATCACTTGGTATTTTTGACCTAAGTATTATCGAGACCTAAAGATCTTAAGAGTTTAAGGTTACTATAGAAGAAGGTCCTTTTCGTCTTTAATAAGTAGGTCATTGTATCATTTGGTCCTTGTGAGTATTAAGGAGATTGTGTTATTATTGCTTTCTAAAACGAAATTATATCAATTTCATGGCTTAATCTAACTCTCTCTCCTTCAATGGATTAAAATGGGATGTGTATCCCTTAAGGTCCTTATGTTTTTATCTTGATGATGTTTATCATTGAATAATTGGTGTTGCTTAAACATAGACTGGTTTTTTAAGTCAAATATTCTCCTTCACCCAGTTTGGATTGATTTTGTTGAGCTATATGATCAAACTGTGCATATAACAATGATTTAACACAATAACGATTGGCTTCATTATCCCTTCATGATTATTAACGTAAATCCATCATCGAAGTTATCAAACAGTGAGCCTCTAGGTTGATATTCTTGATGATCTATTATTGTTTATTCGAAAATCACGATGGTCGAAAACTTATCTTATATTACTATGCACAAAACATATCAAGGGATTTCTGTGATTAATAACAGTTAATGAAAATCTTGATACCATTTTTTAAGCGGTAAAAGTTTTACTTGATATTTTGGTAAGATATACTAATATGAATGATATATTTATAAATAATCTGTTAAGTACTATGCAGTACTATTGACTAAACTGAATGAATATGAAAAGATGTATTAGTAAAATACTTGGATAATTTTTTTAGTATTATCCATTCAAGTAGCTATTCTTTTGGAATGAGAACACTTGACTTGTATCACACTAAGAAGATTGCAGACTATATAATACTAGTAGTTAATGGTTGGTGTAAGAACTATTTGAGTTATAAGGAATAAAATTATTGGATAGTATGATACTATTTGAATGTATTAAGGAATGTCGAGTCTTGAATCAAGACAAGTGTGAATTTATATATTGTAACTATAACTTGATACTATCAATTTATATTTGTAATGCGGTTTACAAATATATACTCATGGCATAAAGGAAATGAAAAGTTTATACTATGAATTTGGAAATCCAATGAAACTTTAAGTATACTTGAGTGATTACCTTAAGTTTTTTTTCTTACTAAAGTAAACATCGATGAATATGAGTAGTGCTTTTTGAAAAAGTTCAAATGTAATGTGTGTTTACTTTTTGGTCCATTATGTGAATCTAATGTTTTTTAATATTTCCTTTATGATAATACTAGATAGGGTAAGTTATTATTGGAGATATAGATCTTATCATGCTAGTTCATATGAACTGACAATTGCTAACAATTTTGAAGATGGACTACTTAAAAGGAAAAATATGGATAAAGTATTAAATGTTGCATTTCTTATATTGATTGAAGAAATTTAAATTATATTACTTTTTGTATTCATCAATAAATAAAGTACCATTGTAGTGTTTTTATTAATGAGGGCCAAATAGCCTAGTTATATGTATTAATTCCAAAAAGTGACATAGTCAAACTTATACCATATTGAAGAAAATATGTTTTATCTCATTTTAAAGAAATGAAGAAGATGCTTTCATATAATCACCATGTGTTAAATTACATCAGATCTTGGAAGGTCGTTTATTAAACTCATTTTTATATATAAGTGTAATTGGGAGGAATCCCACATTAATATATATGTTAAATTTCATTGAGTTGACATCTTGTAGTTCCTTTTTTGGTTAAAATTGATGACTAAATCTCTAGTGTGTTATATTATTTTTCTTGTTAATGTCGAAAGAAAATGTAAATTAAACAATGAACCCTCATATGAAACTATTGCATAACTACGTTGTTGTGTGATCCTGCTTAACGCATAAATCTAAAACCATAACTTGACCCTAAACAATTGAACTTGATGGAAAATTCTAGCTTAAGGAAACAAAATATCAACTTATAGATTATCACCTTAGCCTCTATGGTTAGTGACTTTTTTGTGAACCCCAAAGTTAGGAATGACATATTCAAAATTTGTCTTGAGTATGGGGTTCCCTCCTGTAACACCCACATTTTACACATATAAATACAACAGTAAAAATACCAGGATAAGTTTTTTGACTTACATTTCTCACTACACAACACCATATGGGCTCCAAGTAGAGAAATTCAACTATGCATTAGGCATTTACATAAGTCATCGACTAACCTAGACACATGACAAAACCATATACATGTCAATAACAAACTACCCCAGTGAACTAATGCTAGTAATGACCCTACCAGAAGAAAAGGACTAAAGGATTGGAAAACTTACAACACATCATTACCTCGATTACATCTTATTTACGATAAAAATTATTGTGTAATGATAATTTTCTCCTTTTTCCACTTATAGATTCTTAAATTCATTTCACATTTAACTTACAGTTCGAGCATTTAAGTTGGCCCTTTATCCCTTATGACAATCTCCATAACTTACCTAATTCTTTTCCATATTTTAAATTTCATACAAAGTTCTTAATTCTCTCGTTCTTATGTCAAATGTTTGTTTCTTAAAATATGTTTAGTTGACCTTTAATTTAATCTGCATTATGAAAAGGGACCAACCATAAATTTTTGAGGGAAAGAAATATGATTCAAAGGAGGTAAAGATTCAAGTTTCCATTTCCTATAAAATTCCTTCCATTAGAAGCACATTTGTGGTTGCACTATGGTTGTTTTAGTTCCAAATTTAGTTTGAGTAAATTAATATTTTACACGTCATAATTTTATTTTTAGTGGGCTCTATAATGGCTCAAATGCCTAGTCCCACCAAGAACAATTTGTATCCACTCTTAACAAAAAATCAATGATTAAATCAACCATATGGACTTTAAGTCAAAATATGTTCCTAAACCATTATAACATAGACTCTTGTTCCTCATTTCATTTACATTGTTTCTTAGGTATCTTATTGGTGTCTCTTTATAAAAAAAAGAGTTATGAAAGTACTTGTCTAACATCTTTAAGAAGTACCTAATTAGAAGCATTATAACTACACAAGAACCACAAGTTAACCTCCCAATCAAGTACCTGAGGTTTGTTTTAATTCCAATTTTCACTCGAGGCTCTACATCGCATTATAGATCAGATTTATGTGTAAAACATATTTAACCTATAAATCCTCTCTAAAAGACCATGACATTATATTTTCAATCACCAAGGTAACATATTTAGTTGTGAGGATCTAAAGAGATCATTAACAAGAGTTTAAGTCATAATAAAACTTTTTCACTAGCTAAATTATGTCATTTGGATCCCACAAGGAATTTCTTTCAATCTTCGTAAGACTTGGTAGTCCACTCAGATCCTAATGAAGTTTTCGTATTTCTTACTCCAGAATTGAGTTGGACCATGTTGTTGCTAACTCTGGGTTTACAATAATGTCATTAAAGGTACTGACTATGACAATAACTCAAAATTGGGTGCTTATTTACTTAAACTAGAAGGTTCCATTGAGTGCAAGTTTTAAGTTCATTCTACAGTTTCAATTTCTTCTATGGAAATAAGGATCAAACATGAAGACAAATTATGCATGAATCTTATACTAGGGTTGAGTGTTTTGTTTAAATATCTTTATTACATTTACTAGGTAAGAATACAACACACTAATTAATTAATCGTCTATTGAACAATGGAAATGAACTACAATATTTTAAATTCAAATTCATTTAGCATACATAAGTAACTTTTACAATACAAAATTTTAGGATCAAGATAACACCCATGTGTAGTGAAACATTACCCTTAAACCCTACCATCTAAAATTTTATAGAACTTCAATTACAAACCTAATCATACTTCACAAATGTTGAAATATCCTCTACAATTTCATTTAACATATATATAACCAACCTTTTTACCATACGTAAATATGTATTAAAATTGCACCTATGATTAAATGCCCATTTCATACATATTACCAAATTTTAGATATAAATGTTTTTGTGACATGACAATACATTATACATATATGCAATCTATAGTGACCTATATAAATTGTAATAATAAACAATGAATTACACCACTCCTTTTTTCCATCTTTCTTGCATCCTACAAAGCCACGCAAGCATGAAATCAACGATAAATCACTGGCATGACATCCACCTAGATGTAGCATAATTAAGGTTTTTGGTTTCCATTTACATACTAATAATACTTTGAATTTTAAATGAGAGGGTTAGGGACACATGTTTATTTCATTTCACTTAACTTTTTATTTTAACCAAGGACAAAGAAAGAAATAGGGAAGAGAGAGAAACATTATTTTACCAAAAGTTCAATTTCACACAACATGTCACATGATAGAGTTTCAAACAGTTATTTACAAGTTTCAACATGTTTCCATGATGGTTTGACAACCTAATAGGGGTCCTACAACATTATTTTTATGTTTTCTTGCTAGTTACAAAAAAATCAATTTAGGCTCAGAGGTGAAGAAACCACATTGAAACGTTGTCCTCTAATGAGAAAACACATGACATGTAAGTTTCTACGTGTCCTCTCGTACACAAAGAATTCACAAGAACTAACTGAATTCATAACTGGTGAATGGTATTAAATGGTGACATGTTTTATGGAGCCATTGGTCGTAATTGGTCCACTTTTTAGCTAGTCAAACTATGACCGGAGGCCTACAAAATGCCTTTTCCAAACTATGAAGAAGAAGTTTTTTATAAAAACAGAAGGTCCCAGGAAATTTTATATTAAATATACTAGTGGTTTGCAAAGGCGGGTAAGTATTTTGTTGTTCATGGTCCAAACGGTGGGTTGATACAAAACCCAAGTTCTATGTTTTACTAGCTTCTTCAAACTAAATAAATGGGTAACATGAATTCTAGAGGAGCATCGAAGAGAGTACAAATAGTCGGTTGGGCTTAATCTAAAGCTGTATGTGACTATCCTCATATCAAGGAATACATACGGTGCTTGACCTCTATTTTACAGGGTTAAAAAGGTTGTTTAACAAGTCTCTAAATGTGGTGGTTTTCCAAATTTGTAAGTAAAGAAAAGGGTTGTGTTTAGTTCACAAATCGTCTAACTCTCGGCAATATTAGTGAAGACTAGCACTTGATCTGGATACCCGAGTTTCACCATATGAGGTTATGGTAGTAACCATATTTGATGTTTAAATGGTAAAACAATTTTGAAAAGCACAATGTGTGGTTTTATTGCTTTACACTATTTAAGTTTTGTTAGATATACAGTTGTAAAATTATTTAGCACTTTAATGTTTCTAATATAATGCAAATTAAGAACAAAATTATGAAAAATTATAGAAGATGGAGGTAAGGAGACTATTATTGTTAGAGAATGATATTGGGTACTCATGGCTTCAGGTGATTTCAATATTACTCCTGTACATTCTCCGAATCATTCAGACTAACCAATGACTCAACCAACATTCCAAATATTATAAGATCAACATCCAATGCCACACAAACATTATCCACTAAGGCCACACATCAGTCAAACTAAGAACTAATAGGTTTACACAAAAATCTTCAAAATTTTCCATTCACTGGTTAACTCATCAAGTACAAAATCACCATAGTGCACATGGAGCATCCCGTACAAATACAAACAAGTAGTGAGTAGAAAAATGTTGAGGATTGAATCTATGCGATAAGTTCTTGCAACAAAATTCTTTTATCCCTTTTTTTTTACTAAGTTGTACTTTCATCATTATACTTGCCCTTGATTTTATTTTCTTGGGATTGGGACTAGTTTGTATTTAGAGCATAATATTTTATACGGTAATCAAGGCTTGCAATCAGTAACCATATAGATCACCATGAGTAGTCTTTCCATCTATACATTGTTTTTTACCAAGAACATATACCATGCTACCTCATAGCCTTAGAATTGTGAAATATATTTTATAACAACTCTCCAGCTGGTCCAAATTTTAAAAAATCTCAAGCTCCAATCAACCAACTCAGGCTCAGGCTCAACCACAATAATTTTTATTCCAACAAACTCCTCAGGTTCATCCATATGCATGTTTATGCTTCTACATTTGGCATACACGTCTACCAAATCTATTTGAACTACAACATAGGAAAAAATTCCTCTATCTTTTATGCTTTGATGGATGTCCATACCCTATTTTGGAGCTCACATTTTTTTGGTGCAAAGAGAACACAAAACAAATATTGTATTGACGTATGGGGGATATTAGAAAGGGACCTCCAATATCTTGATTGATTTGGAGTTGTATCCTTTCTAGGATTAGGATATTAGAAAGGGACCTGCTTTAGATACATACATACATACATATACATACATACATACATACATACATACATACATATATATATATATATATATATATATACATACCAAAATCAATCACTTGTAAATAGCAATTAAAGGAGCAGGAGATCACCAGTTCCTCAAAAAGAAACCAAACCCCTTTAGAGAAGATATAACTCCAAATCAATCAATTTGTATATAGTAAATGAGAGGATATGAGAAACAGAGATTATATGCTTGTGCAACCTAGTTAACTCATAATGGAATTAATTTAGGATGGCTAACAGGCTGAGAGCTCTACCTAACACAACCCCCCTGCATACTACCCACACTACTACTATTCAATTGCTACTAAATTTACCACGTTGATTAGGTTTCCGTCATGTTCAATGCCTTTAGATCTTAATAAAGTGAATCTATTATTATTGTGCATATAGATGACAAGTTTGATAGACCTTCAAGGCATCCATACCAGTTTTAGAGAGCTCGTCTGACTTCACATGCATCCATCGTTACTTACACCCACTCCCAGTCCGCCGCAGTTCACAAAATAGTCTCTTCTTTAAGAAAACAAAAAAAAAATAGTATTATTTTATGGTAGGCACTACATTTACCTCCGCTTATAATAGCATCGTCCTTGATGTGACACATTACCAAAGCTTGAAGGATACCTAGGTAAGAAATTCAAAAAAGACACATGATGTTTAATCAAATCAAATTGTTGGTATAATGTGATCACAATATTTAAGGCAAGTCTTGATGATTTATTAATGTTGTGTGAAGATTGGTAGTTCTCTTTTACTTTATTACTTAGTCTTTTCCTTTAAAGTATTTATAAATCTCAACTCTTAGTATTTCACTAGTTAAGAATTTAGTTGTCTTATGTTCATAGGTGCCCAACATAACTGACATCACAATACCACATCAGGGACAAAAAAAAACACTAGTGGGTCACAAAAATTATTTCCACATACTTCAACAACTGTATCACATTAGAAGAACTCAACTAACCCATGGATAGAACATACATATCTCTCATAACATAATACTTGTCACACACATGCTCCCCACACAGTAGTACCCATAACATAAGAAGACTACTTCAAGATGGAATTCCCAATATGTACACATATAAATGTTTCACACAACTCAAAACAGTAACTCTAGCTATATTGGGCCAAGATGAAAACAACATCATACCAACACTGAGGAACATCAATCCACAACATCACAAAACACAACCGGAATCAAAAGATTACAAATACATCTTAAAACCAACACCATAAACCTTCCAAAGCATCACCAACATCTACATATGCCTCCCAAAGCATCACAAAACAACTACTTATATCTCCCAAACATCATAAAACAACTTCATATACCTCCCAAAGCATAACAAGACAACTACATATACCTCCCATGCATCACAACACAATCTCCATATATCTCTGAAAGCATCATAAAACAGCTACATGCACCTCCCAAATCATCACAAAGCAAATCCATATACCTCCCAAAGCATCAATCACACCCACACAAATATCTTATGCCCCCCTCAAGTCTCTTATGGCTCCCTCAAGTTTCGTATGGCTACCTCAAGAAATAATATAAAGATAAATTTTACTTTTCGCTCCCCAAAATAGGTTGGTCACCTTATGGACCTAGGTGCATAGATTTCAAATACCTCTTGCCCAAGTGACATAATAACTCGTGGTTTGACAACCCACTAGTTATCTGTAAGTCCTTGGGTCGTACCCCCATACAATGAAGCGGGTCCATAAGTTCCACCACTCCATGGTGAATCCCATGACCCTATTCCAACACATTATGACATTAGAACCATCATAACAATCGATTTGAAATGACAAGTGGAAAAAATCTCAAGCCTCTCGGTAGACTATAAAACTTTTAAACTTGATATGCAAATTTCAGACTAAGAAAAGAAAATGGCTAATTATCCATAGTTAGTGTAAAAATCCACATGTTAGAGAAAAAAACCAAATAAATTCCCAAAATTTAAGAACATGTAAATTAATAAAATTATTGGTTCTTACAAGAAAAGAGAAAATGTTCAATTTACGAATAAAATACTTATATAGAAATAACACATTACAATAACTATGTGTCCTTATACGGTCACCAAAGGGTTACTCAATGAGTTGCTAGCACTTAGACATTGAGCCTTATCTCATAAAATAACATATCAAATAATACAACTGTTATCATATATGTCTGAATCATCCTACCACCACTTTGACAAGGCTTAACAGAGTCATAACTACACTTAGGTTGAATCCATATGATAACTATTATCTCTCAAAATTGCACACTGTAGAGAGATAGTTGCAGGTATTATAATCTTGTAAAAATTATCTTTCTCTTTTGTAGATAAAATGGAAACACCTCAGGTGTGTGGGTATACATATTTTGATGTGAGTCTCTGGTATCAAGGCTAGTTCCTTATTGATGCATCCTAAATTAATTTTTTGGGGTTTTAGGTTAAAAGATGGTTGTAAATGGATTCAAAACTGGTGTGATACACCAAATTTATGTTAGGTATTTGACTAAGAACATGCAACAATTGATATGAGAATGAATTCTAGATGCACAAGCTAATAGATTTCGTCATAATATTAAGGAAAACACTTTTATGTATTGAGGGAAAATATCACAACAATACTATTAAGTTACACATGCACAATAATATCATGTAGAAATTACTAAATTTGCAATAGGGTAAGATGATTAACCAGGGAATTCAACATTTACAAGGATAAATAAAACATACACAAGACTGTAAATAATTGGAAAGGCAAAATATAATTCCCATTTAGAGGGAAAAAATAGAAAAATCATCTTCAATACTACTATGTCCAAAAAGTCCTCTTCTTTGTGCTTGCAATTACACAAAATATATATCAAAACTTACTCATCCCACCCTTCCTGAAAATAGACTGAAAATCTGTACTCACCTATGCATCCTATTTTTACCCTTTATTTATTAATAAATAAAGGAATAAAAATAAGCATGCTAATACAAAGAGGCATTAATAGCGTTTGGTTACAAAAATACAACTCAGTCAAACTACAGTTGACTGTTCTATTTTTAATAAAGCTGGGTGAATAATTTTGCTAATAATAAAGCTTGCTTAATGAGCAAGTCCTCTCCCATGTGCATGTAATTTTTGTCTTCTAGTGCTTCATGTGACATCTATAACTTGACCCTCTTGCAAAATTCATCCAATGTGTGGGGACCATTGTGAGAACATGAATAATTTCACTCTATATCACTTTAAAAATTCTCCCTGTCTGGGGACCACCTTTGATGTGCATACTTGGTCTTCATTGGATTTTGACCCACATTAGGCCCATCATTACACATATAGTTTATTGGGGTCTTCTCAAAAAAACATTGTATTATAATTTTTCACCCCCCTTGATGATTCTTCGGCATTTGACCATTGCATATGTGTATATACTACCTCACCTTTTTGTGCCATCATTGTTTAAAAAGGTGTTCTCCTTGGTAATTCTTGCTTCGAATATAGTCTTGTCACCATATCATGAACCTCATTGGTTTTGATTAGCATGTTGGAATGATTTGGTTGGCACATTAGAATATTTTTTTGAACATAGACCTTATAAGGTTAATTTTCAATTATATTCAATGGAGTTGGTCTCCTTCGCCATGATGACTCGCCCCTTCCTTTGTCAGTGGCATCGAGTAACCCTAGTGGTTAGCATAGGAGTTAGTGATTAAATTTTTCATCATTGATTTATGCCTTTATGATCTGTAGCCGTTGATCATTCTAACCCTTGGTTAAGTTTTTTTCTTGGCATTTAATGTGGTAGGTGATTTGAACCATGGTTTGCAAGAGAGTTGGAAATGGTTTGAGATTTTGATCGTTGATATGAGTAGTGATTAATCTCCCTTCTTCAATCCTTTAATTGTGGTTTAGTTTCACTAACTCACTTCTCAAGCTCACGTGGTAAATTTCACTCAAACCCTAATGATCATTTCATTTTGATTTCTTGTGCTCTGGGTGAAGCCATGGAAAATTTTCTTCCTACTACCATTATTTTGATCTTTGAGCTCGAAAACTCTACAAAATGGTTTCTTTGAGCTCTGTGAAGCTCTGTGAGTGAAATTGTTTGATCTCTCTAGAATTTTTTAAAGAGACTTGGGTTCTCTGTCGTACTTGTCACTTCAAAATCTGATTTCAATGTTTTTCGAGCAATATTGAAGTTATAAATGGGTTTTTCA
Source organism: Taxus chinensis (assembly GCA_019776745.2). Lineage (NCBI taxonomy): Eukaryota > Viridiplantae > Streptophyta > Pinopsida > Cupressales > Taxaceae > Taxus > Taxus chinensis. Next base: position 705,722,258 of record CM034154.1, read on the forward strand.
AGATTTTAGAGCTTTGCAATCTGGAATGAGGGTTTGTTGCTCTGACCCCAACTAGTAAGTTTTTTTTCATTTATTTCCCTGATTTCTTTATAAAAAATCACCATTCAATTGTGAATATGGTTATTGTTGTTCTCAGCTACTTTTCTATTCTTCCTAAAACTTGGGTTTTACATTATTTTGTGGGAATTGTTCCTGAGAAGGGTTACCATGATTTTATGTTCATCGAGGTTTCTACATTTCTTTTTCCAGGAATACTAAAATATGCCATTTCCTTGCATTCTGTGTTGTTGAGTTGGTTTCTTAGTCTATCTCATGAGTTGTTTCATGAGTTTGTACCTACGTCATTCACCTTACCACCATTATGGGGTGTTTGCATGGTGTGCATCTGATCACTCGGGTGACTGCTACCATTCATTGGCTATGCTTTGAACAAATTTCTCTTGTATTTATGGAGGTCGTCTAGATTTGTTTTAACTAAGACATTTCCCAAGTGGGCTTTATTTTTCAATATTTGGGATTTGTGTGAGTTCATAGCTCAACATGAGGTCTCGATTATCTGTCACTGTTTTTCCCAATATCGCTCTGTATCTTAATGGGGTTTTTTCTTTCACTTGCTTGTTATGTTTTAGCTATGGGAACTTGTCCTGCAAGCTATGGATGCCCTATTTGAAAAAACCTAAGATACTTTCCCTAATTTTCTAGTTAATTTTAAACAATCTTAAAGAGATATGTTCTCTACATTAGCTTTCTAAATCTTTCCATTCATATGGTTGTGTGCTTTAATCTTTTAAATTATAAGTAATAACTAAGATTACCCTGTCTTGATATCCAAATTCATATGCATGATATGAGAATGAACCAAAGTTCACGAGCTGAGTATTAAATTTCCCATTTCATAATGTATTGTCCTTGTCTCGAATAGAAAGTAATCTCATATTCAATAGTACAAGTCTTGGAGGCATTGTTAATGAAGGAAATTTATTTTAGTAAAGCTTTTCAGATCTCTTTTTGATGGTTGACCTAGCTCTTCTTGAGTGGTATAACATTTGAGAATTTTTGTATGCTTTTCTCCTTCAGTTGGGTATAAACTGCAAGTGGTCTTGGTTCCATGCAAATACTAATCATTTGAAAATTGAATCCTACTCACTGAGTTCATGGTGTTACAATTGTATGTTTTCTCAGTCATTAATTGTAGTAATCCCTATCGTTTGCATATTCATGGCAATCATAACTCTTTCCTTTTAATATCTTCATGGTGGTAACTCTTAGAATCGATGTATGTTGCTGCCATTACTATGTGAAATAGTGTTCTTTAAATTTTCTGCAATCCTTTAACCTTCACTTGTTGAACACTTGCAAATATACCTTGCCATCAATAAAGACTATGTCATTTGATCATCTCTTGAACTTCTGTGACTTTGTTCTCTTATGATTCATTTATACCTCAATTTTTTTCACACAAAATTGCCTTGTAGAACTGAAAATGCATGTATTTTCTTATCATTGATGTATTTTCGTCCTATTTTCTAACCTCCACGTGAGTTATATCTAAATGATATTTGAAAGGCAATGTTTTAGATAATTTTAATGTTTGAAGTCATATATTATGATTGTCTAAATATGTCTATCTAGGTATTTTGTATATGTTAATTATTTTTTATTAAATTTTTTTACAATGTATTGTTATAAAGGTTGTCAGTAGTGTTGTTTATTTTATTTAACTCAATTGTGAAATTAGTATGAATGTCAAAGATAAAATGATCGAGAGTTTAGAGTCATTTTCATTTAAAAGTAATTTCATTTTATTATTTTTTAAATTTCTGGTATCTTCTTGAGTCAAAACAAGTCGTCAAATTTTATCGTCAAAAGAGAGTCATTAAGTGTTGTCATTTTGCGTTAGTAATGTTGATCAAATAGTGTCAGGTCATTGTAAAAAGTTGTATAAAAAAATAAAATCAAAAATTACCTAGAATCAAGAGGACGATGTACGCGACGTCTATTATGGAGGTTGTTTTTTGAGATTCATGATCCTCTGGTTAGTTAGCAGCTTGCTACAATGGAGGTTGGAGGCAAATGGAGGAAGGAGGTTGATGAGCGACCTCTCGTCAGGTGATGCCACGGTACTGATTTGGTGACCAATTAATTTCAGTTGTGTGTTTTATAATAATTCTTGTTCAATTTTGATTTCCTTTTATAAACCTCCTTGATGTAATGTTGTAATCAGAAGAGTACAAAGGCATTATGATACTTGAAGGGGATGAATAGAGGTTCATGAACAATTCTTCACTGAGGTCCATATGTGTACCAAGATCATGAGCAAACAGGGGTTGCAAGCTGAAAGTGTAACTATCTTTTTCATTGTTCACATTAGGGGAGTGTATGTGTGGAAATAATAAGTTAACAATAGGGGAGTGAATATTAGGAATAATATTAGATAGTGAACATTATTATGAGTGTGGAAATAAATAATATAGTGTGATGTACTACAACTATTTATGAGTTGTTAACTCATGTAAATAGTTGTAACTAGATAATGTTTGTTTGAGAGAATAATGGGATGAATTTGAGTGGAATTGTGGGGATTAGGAGGATATATGGGATGAGTTTTGACTCCTTCAAGCAGATCAAACTCTATTATGTAATCTTCCCTATGTATTTGTGAATGAATTCAGTGTCTAATTTATAATATTTTGTTTTATAATTTTGCAATCAAATGATTCCTTGCACTCAAATTTCTATTATGTGATGTTGGTAGCCAAATTGATTCTCCTTCAAGTATGAGCAACATCGTAGTTTGGCAGGAACCTAGAGACAAATCTCAGTGATTCATTTTGTAGCTGGGTTTGATCTAACTGACTGTCACTCAGATGTGGAGAAAAGATAGTACCCTCAAGAGGAGCTATCACTTTTATGGTTGTGCCTTTAACTAGGGTGAGAGAACCATCTTGTACGGCCTATTGTTTATGGAGGATATGGGGCCTTCCTTGTGAAATGTTTAAGAAGACCTTGAAGAAATAATGATCAATATCAAAACCTAACTCTCACGAGCTGTCATTTAGATACTATAAAAACCTGTAGTGTTTCTACATGTTTTTGTAATAACAAATTGTGCATCTATATACACACAGGAAAAATAGGGGTACTATGGGTAGGATTAATTATTTTTGAATGATTTTGGGTGGGAGGTGAAGCATGATAAAGTTGATTATACCAAATCTTTGATAACCTTTTACAGCAAAATGGAGAGCTTGAACAACAAAATGCTTTCAGATTTATTACAAATCAATGGTCATGTTCCTTTAGCATCAGAATATGTGCTTAAATGGAGTAATCACCGAGATAAGTAATTTTCACAAAAACTTCAAGGATCCAAAATGAAGGATCAAATTATGAAAAATTAACATAACTTAATTCATCATGCCTAAGATACCCCTCAAAGGATAATTTGAAAGGATAATGTTTATAGTCATGCTAGGAGTCACAATGATTTTAAATTTCTACTTTATTTCACTATCAAATGAAAGATCCTCTGATAAATGAAATTGCAAATGCCACTAAACTATCACAAGGATAAGATCTTGTGTGATTCACATAGATTTCAATGTAAGAATGCAATGGGAATAAGAAAAACTACTTCCAGACATTCATTTAAAAGTAAAGCCAACATTTTTTAAATTTCTAGTTTCTTCCTAAAAATAATACAGATTAACTCAATTGTTTTGATTAAATTTATTAGCAGGGGAAATTAGACTGTCTCAAACAATCTTATAAAAAAATATTTTCAATGGCTGTACACTCGCAACCACCTTGACATGATCCAAAAATTTAACACAAAAGAGGATAAACAGGTTTCTTCATATAGTTTCTCAGAAAGATGGTTTCTATCAATGCCATTTTTCTTAGAAAATCAGTTTCTGACCTCTAACACTCCTACCTTCTAGCCTATAAACCCCTTTCTAATGTTGTAAAAATCATGCCATTTATAACATTTTGCAATAGAGTTTTCCCTTGTAAAAAACCAAACATTGAATGCACAAGGGCTTGCCATGATCCTGATCGCGATTCCCAAAATAGGGGAAATCTATAAAAAGTTATCAGGCGCTCAGGGGGTAGATTTCTTCAAACATCTCTCGCATTCAACTCATTCATGTGGTAAATTACTCTTCCTTTTACTACAACCAACCACTTCCACCCCTAATCTATCCAATAATGGTTCTTTTGCATGCCCGATTGGAAGAGTGAAAATGGAAGATTAGATCGAGCCCAAAGGTCAGATCTCACTCTTAATGGTAAAATACATTCCCAGATTTTCTTCACCAAAAAATATCAACAGGTGTCAATGCCAAGGAAAGAAAATCGCATCGAATCCAATAGTCAGATTGCATATTTAATGGTGATCAAATATATTGACATACCATCCACACCAAACCATGTTGCTACCAGATTAATGTTCCTCTTCATTTTACGTACATCGAGACTGGCAAGAATGATTAAAAAAACCACAAGGATACACATCCCCAGGAGCTCTAGAGTGAAAATGTAGAGAAAAATCAGATACAAATGTACAGCTGATATTGATTTCTATTTTGAATTTGGACCCTTCCACTAGGGTGGGAGATCTACTTTTAAGACAGGCCTGTGGGTTCCTTTTTTTCCTTTTGCATCTTCTAGAAAAAATTAAAAATATTTCACATTTATCTCTGCACCTCCGCCCTTAGAGAAATGATCCTGACACATGTGTCCTAATGTGGGTCCCAGAGGAACCGGGGCTATGGGTAGGATTAATTACTATTTCACCTCTTTTTTGAAGCATGAAAAAGGAAAATTTTCCAAGTTTCCCCCATAGCTTGAACACGCTTCCACTTCTAGCCTCTGATATGGGTCCCCAATGGAACCATGATTCATTTTACACTTTTAACTCTTTTGTCCACAAAAGGAAAATTTTCCAAATTTCTCCCTAAGATAACCTCAAAGTAAAAATACACCTCTACCATTGACCGGGGAAATTTTTTGACTATTCTCTATTGGGTCTGCAAGCCATTTCAAGGATGCTTTAATCATTCTATGTGACAAATGGGAAAAAAATCCAAGTACTTCCTCTCGATGGTCCACTTCCCCACACCCCTTTAACTTTTCAAAATAATCCATGTGTCATAATGGTGCATTTTGAGATGGTCTCCAAAATTTGAGACCTTGAATGAGTGTGGTCTCACCACCTTGTGTCAAATTTGGCCCAGCAAAATTTGTTTGAAGGCTTGAATCTTAACAATTCTGAGGGCACCATGGTACCTTCAGGGTTTGAGGCGTAAAAATCTCCTTTAGCCATTTTGAAAAGTCCAAGAAAAATGCAAAGTGAGCGGAGGCCTCCAAATGTCCTCCTAGCGATTCAAAATAAAATAAAAACTCACGGGCCAGGGGTAGTCCTCAAATATGTGTGGTCCCTCCATGTGTCCCTTTTAGGCCTCTTCAAATCTATATGTTGAAAAAAAAAAGTATGGGAAGATTAGATCGAAGCCTCAAAGGTCAGATCTCACCTTAATGGTAAAATACATCCCCAGATTTTCTTCACCAAACCAAGATATCAACAGGTGTTTCACATGCCAAGGAAAGAAAAATCGCATCGAATCCGATAGTCAGATTGCATATTTAATGGTGAGATATATTTACATACCTTCCACACCAAACCAAGCTACCAGATTAATGTTCCTCTTCATTTTACGTATAGGAGACTTTAAGAAATGATTAAAAAAACCACAAGGATACACATCCCCAGGAGCTCTAGAGTGAAAATTGTAGAAAAATCAGATACAAATGTACAACTGCTATTGATTTCTATTTTGAATTTGGACCTTCCACGTGGGAGATCTACTTTTAAGACAAGCCTGTGGGTTCCTTTTTTTCCTTTTGCATCTTCTACAAAAAAATAAAAAAATTTCACATTTATCTCTGCACCTCCGCCCTAGAAAAATGAGCCTGACATGTGTCTGTAGATGCAAGGATGTATATTTGACTAGGAGAAATGCCTATCAAACTGTAAAATGCAGAAAAATGACCATTTGAGCCTGGAGATGAAATTTTCTCCAAGGACAAAGAATTTAGAAATGTTACAAAGCTCAAATACATTCCTCTAAGCTACATCCATTTATTTTTCCTCAAGTGTTTAGGGAAGAAATGAAAAGGACAGCAAATCCCTACTATGGAAAGAAGAAAGAACAGGAGAGCCTGAGTTTTAGATGAATAGAGAATGAGAGACCCAAATTACAAACCCTTTCAAGACAAACAGAGAAACAAGGAAACAACCATGGTTCGATATGTGATCCTCACCCCAGGAACGGATTGCTTATGGCAACAAAAGGAAGGAAGAGACTTTTCAGGCACAACACGGGGAGACAATTTATGGCAGATGCCATAAATTGATAGATTTTAAATGGAAAAATGGGGTGAGACTATTTTGAGCACCAACTTGTGACTCTGATACTGTTTTCCTCTTTATTCCATTCACTTGTATGTTAAAAATGGAAAAAATTTCTTGAGTTAAATTTATAAAGACCTATGGTTTTATATGTTCTAAAACCATGTTGACTTTGTATTAACCTCCTATCTTGAATTTTCCTTTGATTGCATGGTTGTTATGACTTTATATTCAGGAAAATTACTCTACTTTACTTGTCATAGTAGTACTCCATTGGTATTGTAGAATTTTTGGTTCCGTTCTGATGCAATCTAAAAGTGTGCACTTGAATTTTGACCTACCACTGTAACAATTCATTTAGATGTTTCATGGCTCGTTGTTGAGAGCTGAAATATGATAATTGTTATCTTTGACCACGCCATGCATTATCTACTTTCTGTATTACTATTTGATTTATATACAACTTTTAAAGCATGTATTAGTTTGAAATAGCATGATGGAAAGATGTAAAATATCCATTTTACATGGTGAATCCCTGTCAAAATTTTCCTAGACTTTCTTTTCCATTATGTTTCAGTTGTAATCTAGTATTATTCCAGTTAACTGTAACCTTTAGTTTGAACTGAATGAATGTAATTTTCTGTTTCAAGTTACATAATGTATCACTTCTTTCTTCTTACTTGTATCTGCACATTTAGATAAACTGGTTAGAAAACATTAGGTTTTTTGGTCTCTTTTTTATTCCATAATTTTCCTCTTACTTCTCTCTCATTATTTATGAGTGAATAAATTGTGTATGCTACTACAGAAAAGTAATTTTATTAGTTTTTTATTAAAACCTCATGTAATTTATACCTCCTGTTATTAAGAGATCCACCTACATAAATTTAGATAGTATAGGAATATGAATCAACCCCAAGCTAAAAAGAAACTGACAATTTTTCCTTTTCTATTTTCAAGTACAGTGCCTTTTGTTAAGGAGCGAGGATGAAGATGGAGCAAAGTTGGAGTAGGAGATACATCAACTCAAATGAAAGAAACCTCAAGGCAATGATGGATTCTTTTATACTCCTCTATTTTCTTTTTCATGCATATGTACCTCCTACTTCAGTAGTTGTAATTTACTTTCAAGTTATATCCCATGGATTATGTGGGAACATTTGAAATTACTTATGAATAAAACATTGAATTTTGAAACTGAGTTGTGCATTTCTTTCTGCATTTCAAATTTTTATATGGATTGTATGATGAATTAAACAACTCAATAATATAATTTAATGTCTTAATCATGAAGGAAAGAAACTTAAAAAATACTTGTAACTTTCAGCAATGAATTGTGACTAGTGCAATCTATAATTATGACTTTTCTTCCAGAACATAACACTTCATCTATTCTGCAATTCATTGTCTTCATCAAGATAACACATCTATCCTTTGGTGCTTTGTGTTCTCTATTGAAGATAATCGTGAAATTGAAAACTATGTGATCTATTACATTTTGTAATAACACACATAGCTTCATATTTCATGTAATCATTAATTATTCTAACATAAACAAATATTAAACTAAAATAATCTCCCCTATCTGAGGTTCATTTCACTAATGCCATCCATCGTAATGAAGTTTCGAGTTGCCCATTTTTGTACAGGTGTAAAAATTGTCAAAATTTATGGTGATCCTATAGGGAAATCTTCTTGCTAGTTTGTAAACATGTACCTTGCTCATTTCCATTGGGCATGGAGTCCAAAGCAAGCAGTAAAAAATTTCCTTTCTAAAGGTCCAACCCTTCCAAAATAAACTAAAACTAGAAAAGATATAGTAAACTAAATCACATGCATGAATGCACTTTATTGAATTGAAAAACATTGCAATGTGCAATAACTACAGTTATTAAATGGAAAACCTACTCTAAATATACACTGTAGGATTTTAAATAACATTTTTTGAGAAACATACCATCTACAGGAATGGGAATTTCTTTTCCATTCAACATTGAGAGATGAAAAGCATTGTTTTCTTTGCAAGCTGAAATCATGTAAGGACCACTCCAGATTATATCCAACTTCATGTGATTTCCTGGCTTCGTACAATCACCATCCCATTTCAACACAAGGTCTCCTTCATTGAAGATTCTGAAATTATCCTTCTTATCAAAAGTATTCTTCATCTGCTTCTGATTCTTTTCCATGTTCACATGATCTTGATCTCTTAGCTCTAGTAATTCCATTAATTCTACATAACATATATGCAATGGTTCATTCTCAAGTAGCTCCATTTGATGTAGCAAATCTAGTGCAGGTAACTCAATTGAAATAGGAATTCTTGTTTCTCTTCTGTAAACAAGCTTGTATGGTGAATTTCCAACTGATCTTTTAGGAGTCACTATGTCAACCCAAAGTGTTGAATTCAACATTACATACCCAGCTCTCTAGTTATCTTTGAGTGTTTTTATAATGATCCTTAAAGGATTCTTGTTAGTACTTTCAGCTAACCCATTATCTTGTGGGTAATAATTAGATGATGAACTTAAATAAATTCCATGGTTCACATCCCAATCTGCTACCTTTGCAATAAGAAATTATAAAGCATTATCTGAAATGATAGTTGTTGGAACACCAAATATGCAAACTATACCTTCATAAAAGGATAGTATCGAAGTTTCATTAGCATATTTCAAGGCTATTGCTTCAGTCAAACATGTAAAGTAATCTATATATTTCAAAATCCACTTGTGTCCTTGTGTAAAGGGTGGGTTTATCATGCCAATAAATTCAAGACGCTACTACATGAAAGGCTGATCAATTGAAATAGGTTGTAAAGGCAGCAAAACTAAACATTCTTTTCCAACAAAGAAAGAACATTTCTTACACTTTCTGATCCATTCAAAACAATATTTGAATATGCTAGGCCAATAGTAACTAGCTTTAATTATTTTTAAGGATGTGGTATGTGCTAAAAAATGACCTTGTATAGGTCCTTCATGGAATTTGGATAATAATTGTTGAATTCTATCATAATCAACACATTGCAGAAAGATTCCATTTATATCTCTTTCAAATAACACACCATCAATGAATACATATGGTATATCTTGTAACTTGAAATACCTTTGTTTGTTCTTGTCCATACCTTCTGGATAAGTGCCATGCTATAGATAGTTAACTAAATAAGTCATCCATCTTGATTCCTGAACTTCTTGAGCAAGCTCAGGTTGCTGATTTTCTAGTTACACCATGACATCTAATTGCTGATACATAACTTCAACCTGATGTTTTGGATCTTCTAATTCTATAGCTTGTTATTTCTCCATATCAGCAATTAGATGCTCACACAAACATTTACCCCAAATTGTCTTCGTAACACGGATATCGACATCGTATTCCATGACTTTCGTTATCCATCCTACTCTCTTCTCATTCAATTGTCTATTTAACAAGAAAGCTTTTACACTTGTATGAGAAACAAGAACGTGAATTTTTTTGTTTGAAAGCATGTACTTTAAATTATTTAGTCCTCTAACTATTAAAATTAATTTTTTTCCAAGAAATGTGTACCTTGTTTCATAATCATGCAAACTTTGTCCAAAGAAAGTAATTAGTTGCTCAATATTTTCATCATTAACCTAATTCAATATGGCTGAGATTGTCTAAGGTCCTGCAAGTACATACATTGTAAAATATTTATCAAAATTTGGATTTTCAAGAGTAGGAGCTTGAGAGATGGTTGTTTTAATTGTTTCAAACCCTTCTCTCCCTTCACTGGTCCAAGAGAAATTCTTCTCTTTCTTTAACATAGTTTTCAATTATTTAACCAATGTTGTAATATTTGGAAGAAATCTTCTAATGAAGGTAATTTTTCCCAAGAAACTCAGTAATGCCTTCTTGTGATGAGGCAATGATAGCTGCGATATGGCTTCAATTATAAAAGGGTCAATTATTAAATCTTGTTTAGAAACAATGTGCCTAACTAATTTACCTTGATTTACTGAAAAGATAGAATTTTTGGGATTCAAACATATTCCAAACTACTTGCACAACTAAAAAGTTTACCTTAGATGTATTATATGTTCATCTGAATTTTTTAAAAATACAGTAACGTCATGCAAATAAACTAGTATGCATTTATTAAACAAGCTACAAAAATCCATGTTTATCGCAGATTGAAATGTTTGACCAGCATTTGAAAGGCCAAAATGCATTCTTTTGTAAGCATAATTACTCCACTTGGTGGTAAAATCTGTGTTGTACTTATCTTCTTCTCGGAATAAAATCTGATTGTATCCACTATAACCATCCAGAAGAGATAGTCTATCAGAACCATAAAGTGTTCTTAAATTCTGGTCCATGTTGGGCAGTGGGTAATGATCTTTTAGTGAAGCTTTATTAAGATCTCTAAAATATACACATAATTTGATTTCTCCATTCTTTTTCTGGACAAGAACAAGATTGGCTACCCAACTTGAATGCTTAACTGGAAAGATAATACCTGATTCGATCAACTTAGATAACTCTTTTCTCATTAGAGGCTCTGTCTTGGTATTTATAGGCCTCTATTTTTGCCTAACTAGCTTGGAATTTGGTTGTAATTCAATAGTATGTATTTCCAAACTAGGATCAAACCCTTTCAGATCTTGTTATTTCCAAGCGAAAACATCCTTAAATTCCTTACAAAGATTGATAAAAGAAATTTTTCTTAGTTAAATAACATACATTGTCTGAAAAATAAATTCTCACCATCATCAATTGAGATCTCTTCATAATTGTCTGTATGTGTTACCATCTTTGTTTTGTCTTTCCTTAACTGAGAATGAGTGCTGAAGCTATCTTATAATGTGACCAAACCTTGAGGTATTTTATTCATCTTTCAATTGAACAATATTTTCACCATATAAGTGCTACAAATTTATCTTTATTTGTCTGCAGAAAATTCAGCTTCTTGCTGTAAAAACCTATAAATTTGTTCATCATTTTAAAAAACCTGCCAACTCAAATCAATATCAGGTATATAAGGCCTGGACAATCAACTTTATCTGAGGTAGAATCTAATTTGTTTTCAATCTATTCTAGCACTTCAAAGCTGACACTAATTGCTACACGTCTATCTGCATGCTTGGTTTTTGTTCTAGGAATGGACTAGATATTAATAGCATTGAAGTCTTCTATTAAGTTTGAAACTCTATGTTTATAAGACTTCAAAATGGTTTCTTACAAACATTGAAATTTCTTACTTGATTGATAATCAACACAGTATCACCAAAAATATATAACATGTTAACACCTCTCTTTTTAGCCCAAAGTAAGCCATGAATTAACGCTTCGTATTCAGCTACACTGAAAGTACACAAAAATTAGAGACTCAAAGCTAAGAAATACCTTTTTTGTGGGGGAAGTAAGAATCAAACCTACTCCTTGTCCTTTCTTGTTCTTAGCTCCATCAAAATGAAGCTTCCAAATCCCTTCTACTACATTTTTTTATTTTGCACAGTAAGGGAATTGGTGTGTTTTCCTCATTTATAAATTTACACATACAATATATGTTCTTCAAATTAGTTGAAAGGATCATGAACATGTTCTTCATGAGTCTTTTCATCCATAAACAGATTAGAAACACCATCTAGTGCTGAAACATGAGTTTTATTATCAAAATCAAACTGGTCTAAGGCTGCATAAGCAGCTAATGCATTACAAGTGTGAGGCTCAATGTGAAATCTATCCAATGGTTCAGAATTGATAGTAACTTTGGTTTTATAACATGTAGTGAAGAATAAAAAGGACCAATCTGAAAAGAGATAACCTCTTATTTTTGCTGTGAAATCTCTAGATAAGCATATAGCAAATTAAGGAGGAAAATCCGCAACAGTAGTATCTTGCAACATGGAAACATTCAAAGAAGCATCTAATGTTACCTCCTGATTTATGATGACACCGACTATATTCATTGTAGTCCCATCAAACTGTAGAAAACTATTCTTTCTAGGTTTATAATGCAAACCCAATATTTTTACAATTTCTTTCCACATAACTATGCTACTTGCACCACTATCAGCCATACAGTTATGGACAAGATTGATCAAGGGATCATTTTCAAAATTTCCCTAAACATCCCAAAAAAATTTCAGTGCATAAGATCATCTCGAGAGCTTTCCAACGACTGTGAGAACGCGACAAACGGACATCAGGAGCTCTAGATATGTTCGGTCAAAGTTTAGTCAACAGGAAAGTCAACTATGGTCAACTGGTCAACATTGGACCAATTGCACTGTGACACGTGGCTTGCCAACACTCATCGAATTCAATCAATTTTCCTATCAGGAGATGACAAGTGGAATATATGCTAATTACTGAGTTAATTTATTTCTATGCCACATTGTATGGGTGGAAATTATATTTACTTGGTAAGTCCACTTTCCAAATGGCACGCATATATGCCAAACCACTATCCATATATTAATGTGTATACATTAGTATTAAATCTAATGTTGATACATTAGTATTAAACCCTACATAGCTGCCAACTTAACCATGTTATTGCTAAGCACGTGGGAGGATGAAGCGGTTGTTTGGGAGGCAAAAGCCATATGTGGAAGCTTCCACGTGGAAGGAAGAAGGTGGGAAGCAGTTGTTGGGGGTGATTATAAGCCTAACGTGGTCTTTTGAGCACTTCAATTGCATGGAGGAAGGCTATTTAAATCCTTAGATATGACCCACCTACCTTAGCCGCTCAATGGGGATTTTAACCCATTTAAAAATATAGCCGCGCCAAACTTGGGATTTAATCCCTTCCTAAATGGAATGCTGCCAAAAATGGGATTTAACCCATCCAAAATGCTACGGTTAAGGTTTAAAATAGCCTTAAGATAATATTTTATCACATATTTTAAGGGCCCTATTTTTGTATAAATAGGGAACCTGTTCTTTGTAATAGACACACACAACTCAAGCTTATTATTTGTTAAGTTTGTTGTGGACACACACAAAATCGGAGAGAAGCTCATTCCTAGAGCGCTGGAGGCAAATTCCGAGCCAAGAGGAGAATGAGAAATTGTTGTGTGAAGACCTAAATTATTTAGGCATTATTATTGACCTATTATTTTTTAGGCAATAATAAATTAAATATTTGTGGCTAGGAGTTATTCAAACAACCTAGTCGGCCCATAGTGCCACACCAATTACTTGCAAATCCTGGATTGTCGACCGGAGTGCTAGATTCGCATTGATAGCATCGGGAAGGCTGATCGAAGCCGAAGGAGATTGTATGCCAGGAAGGTGGAAGTCAGGTGCTATTTTTCACCCTTGTCGTCTGAAGATTTGGTTATTCTTCTAAGCAAGTTTAAATAGTTTCCATAGGTTTTCTTGTGAAAGTACTATTGTAAATTACATGTTTTGACTAGTGGAACAGTTCGACCATGAACCCGGAGACGTAGGAAATTTCCGAACTCCGTAATCAATCTATGTGCAATTGTCTTATTGTTTTGCATTAATTTTTTTAAATTGATTACTTAAAGGAGAAAATTATCGGCAAATAATTAAAGCCTCTAAGGGTCCAAGATCAGGTAGTAATAATCTGGTTATTTTCGGATCAAATATGCTCTCTAATAATCAGTGACAAATAAAATGATGTTGGTTTCTTGATGTATTGAGCATTTAAAAACTTTTGAACCATCCATTTAACTTCTTTAATATGGTCTTGTTCCATTGTTCCAAGGACTATATCTATTTTTTGAACTTCCTTTTCTTTTATTTTTGAAGAAATTTGTAGCTTAGCAAGTTCATGAGAAAGCAGCTCTTATTGTCATGGAATAATTAGAGCATCCCATATTGAGATATTAAAATTATGGCTTTTCATTACATCAACAATGTTAAAAGAAGAAATAGTTTTAGAAATAGACACTACTGTTTTAGCATAGGATTTAACAAAAAATGATTCTGCTTCAGCTACTATTGATATTTGAGGTATAAATAATCCTTTTGGATCAGGATGTAGTTGTTTTTGCTCTTTACTAGCTCAAACACCTATTTTTTTTGTGGAACAACGGAACTCTTAGCTGACTTTTGGCCTGTAGTCATTGTTTTATCAGTGACTATGGGAAGAACAGGCCTATTTTGTTGTTTTTGACTTTCCTGCACCTTTTCCTAAGCCCTACTAGTAACTGCAATGAAATAATCCTCACTAAAACTAACTAAATTTTGTTCAGGTGCTTTTTGAACATGAGTTTCTTGCTGCCCACCCTACATTTGATCCATAAACAATGTATTAGGTGGAGGTTGTGGAAAAAGACTAATGTTCAGGAAAGCATTTAGACAACTTATAGCTGAATGAGGTTGATTACAAGATTAACACCATTCTTCTGTAGCCATATTAATTGGGACCAAAGAGTTAGATGAACTAGGATTCTTTGGGTCAAACTACCTTTGTTAATAAGGTTGTCTATAGTTTTGATTCTACTACTAAGGTTGTCTATTTTGTTGGTTTTGCTGATTAAGAGCCTCATAAGGCCTCCTAGATAATGCAAGTCTATTTTGAATCGAAGTGAGCTTGTTTCCTATAGTTTGCAAAGCTTTAAATACGTCATCTGATGGGGATGCAAATTATAGGTTCTATAATGGTGATAGGTTGTGTGATAGGTGCCAAATATACTGAAAAAGACATTAAAGGCCTTAGTGCTAATTTTCCATCTTGAATAAGATGATTTTGAGCTTTTATAGCAATGTCATAAGCATCCGAAAGAGTGTCACCTCCCATAGACTGAATCATAGTTGAAATAACATTATTTAATGCTCTAAGATAATAAAGAAAAGCATGGTCATCTTGAGGCTTAACACTTGTTGGGATTCTTTCCCAATTTTTGGTATAACGAATCTTGAAAGTAGCCATAAATTCATGAGGAGCTCTTCTAATGGTAGATAGTTTTTGTATGAGGGATAAATGATCTGAATTGTATTGAAATTGTTTAGCAATTCACCACCTAAATCATCCCAAGTTCTTATGCTTTTAATCTCTAGATTTCTATACCATTGCAAGGCTTGTCCTATAAAGGATGTAGCTAAAAGTCTAAAAGCCACATCTTTATGACTAATTTTATGGACTGCACATAAGGCTACAACATCTTTGATGTGCTCTATAGCTGTAACCTAATTTTCACCCATGAATGAAGGCAAGCTTTTAATGGTAGTTGTAGTGCCCACTTCCCTATGACACTTATTTGATTTTCATTTTGAGTTATGCAGACTTTTGATATGGACATTACACATACTTATGTTGATTAGCGTGATGTTTTGTGAGTAGATGCATTTGGACTATGATTGGACTTTGCTTTCAGTATGATTTACGCTGACTCATGGATAGACTATTGGATACTGATATTTTTTTTATGATATGGATATATTGCATGTGTTCTAACATTGGATTTCTTCGCCATGATAAGTAGAATGTAGTTGTTGAATTTGCATTACTATAATTTTGGATAATGATGAAATGTATAATTAAGTTGTGATTTAGACCTCGAAATAATGGATGATTGAATTACGTATAGATGTTAATAAATTTCATGTATATGGTTATTTTGGATGTTTTGACATGGCCGCAAGGCCGAAGGAGGTATTTTGTATTTTGCAGGAAACACTACATGATCACAACCTAAAGGGGGATTGGGAACCAAACACAACAGGATGTCGGGTGGTTACAACATTTGGTCGTCAAGGCAACTTGTGAATTGTATTGTGTTGCTTTTGTTTTTTTTTTAATGTTGTTAGGAAAAATTTCCATGAGGGGGAAATTTTCTAATGTGGCCAAGGGGTTAAGAATTTTAATTACTTGTTTCAATTTATTTTAGTACGTGATTTCATTTGTGATGTCTCCTTTTTAAATTACTTTTGTTAAATATGTTTAGATTAATTTAACATCTTGTTTTAATTTTAAGTTTTGAGGGAAGTCTAGTGGGTGTAATTAATTTTGATGGTTGGCTCCTTGAGCCTTGTGTTTTCTTCTTGGATTGAATGCTTGTTTTGAGTGTTGACCACTCCAAGTTCTTTGAATCTCGAATTTGAGATTGAGGACAATTTTAGGGGGCTTGTGGGACAAGTTAAACTTGTCCCACACTTCCCAAAACCCCTTACCAACCCTATCTATAGGTTGGGAAGCCAAAAAGGGGATTATTTATTATTTTGGGAAGAGAAATGTGACTTTGGAGTGCACTTCTCTTCCATTTGCATTTAATTGTGCCCTTAAGGCACATGGGTAGGGATGGAGTGTGGAAAAGAGATGTCATTCAACCCAACCACCCATTTATTGTGTTTTTGGAGTTGAGTTGACTAAGGGAGGTGGTCTTGAGGATGTGTGATGTGGCATCCTACATGGAGCCACATCATCCTCACCTTTCCCTTTTGTCTATTTATTGAAGTTTCCTCTCTTGTTTGGGGGGTTGGAGGTTTTTGTTTAAGAGCTTTTTCTTTTGGAGGAGAAAGAATTTTGGGAGTAAAGGAGCTTGGACTTGCATGCTTTGGATTGTTTTGGAGGAGCTTGGACAAAGCTTATTGGGTTAGGCTTCTTCAATGGAGAGGTAGGGACCCTTCTCTTTTTGCTTTCTTATTGTTGTTGTTATTATGCTTAAATTGGTAGAAAATGTATGTTTTTTTTTGTGTTGTGGGAAAAATGGGTAGAATGCTTAAGGTGTGGTGTAGGAGAGGTCTATGGGAAAACTCATGAGGGAGGCATAAGAGTAGAATAGGTATTTGTGGAGGGAGTTTGGGAGGGATGCCCATCTTGGGTAAGAATGCTTGCATTCTTACCTTGTCCTTGAGGGAGCCATAAGAGAAGGGAGGTATAAGAGTTTGGGAGGTAAAAGGGGTACTTGAGGGAGGCATAAGAGTCATAGGGGCTTGAGCTTTATTGTGGAGGGTTTGGATGGGCATCTCATTTCAATGGGAGGCATAAGAAAAATTTTCCCATAGTTCCTTCTCTTGTTGGCTTGGATAAAAGCTTTGTTGTGGAATGATTTGTGTTGTTTGTGTTTTTTTTGTTTTTAGTCATGAATGTTGTGAAAGAAATATGTATTGTGGAAGCAAGTGTAGTTGCCTTGAGTTGGAGACCACCCTTTCATTGTGTTGTGTTTGGGGCTCGGGGGCCAATGGAGAGGATAGCTTCTCTTCTCCATTGGGTATATTGGTTGAGTGGAGAGCGTTGCCTCTCCCCCTATTTTGTTGTGAATCAAGAAAACTTTTGGAGGAGCTACCCTGTTGGTGTTTGGAGCATTGGAGTCTTATTGATGACCATGTGAAACTTCCTTGTAGTATACTCATTTAGAGTGGAAAAGATTGTAATACTGTATTCATTCTTGGAAATGGCTTATATTTATCTACATTATTTCACGTAAACATGAGTCTTGCAAAGATCTTATAAATGGAAATTAAGTTCTTTCAAATATAAATTTAAGTTTAGGAGTTCATTGTTTATAGATTTTTGCTTTTAGATGGGAAATGAATATTTATTAATGGCATTATTGGAAATCCTTGTTACTTGAATATTCAAATAAGTTTCATTAAAAATGGTTTGTCCTCCTTTATCCAACTAGCGGTATAAAATGATTACATAAAATTGGTCCATTAATATAAATCCCCTCTTTGTTGTATTTTTGGATTTATTGTAAGCAAAGTTATGATTCACAACTAGTTTTACCTTAAAATAATCACCTAAATGAACTTGAAGTAGTAGATTATTGAAAGTTGATATATGTGAAAATTTGGACATTGCTACAAATGCCTAGATGTATGCAAAATACTTACCCATGCTATTGTAATATTGTAATGTTTAAATCTTATACTCTATCCACCATTCCCTAATCTTAATGGGAAACCAAATTGTTAAAATGTTCTTTTTCTTTTTACTTAATTATATTATGTTGTAATGGATATATGTGCTCACAATATATTTTCGTTATTTTCACATTTAATAATTATACCTAGTTTATTATTAGAAATTAATAGGTTCATAGTTTCTTTTGAAATACTAGATTATAAATGTTATTATTCAAAATTAATAACCACCCCTAAATCGGACGAAAAAAAAAACCAAAAGGGGGTAATATTAATAAATGAAAAAAAAAGAAGGTAAAAACTTAAAATATAAATTATAGTGGTAAGAGCAGCCTGGTCGCCTGAGTGCTGGTCGCGGCCACTTAGGTATTAGGGTTTTAATGGTTGGGGGGGAGGGGCGTCGACCCCACCCCCAACCCATATACTTATATGGGGTGGGGGTGGGGTCGGCGCCCCTCCCCCATTAACACAGCCTCCCCACTGTACATGAATACGTTTTATCAAGAACTGATTTCAACAAATAAAAAAAAGAAGAAACCTGAGATTATCATACGCAGCCAGTGATCTCTGTTTCCGACCTTTATACGGCCTGGGATTTTCGTCCTCCTCTTCCATGGCCATTAGGGTTCAACACACACACACACACACACACACACACACACACACACACACACAGCATATACGCATAGGGTTCGAGTAACCCAAAATGATTAAAATCAGAGCAGATCCATACGTACACACATTGAACCTGTAAGGAAAATTCACCCAATAAAGTCTTAAGCCTGAAATTTGATCAAGTAAAGCTCCCATGGCTATAATGGCCTCCATGGCTTGACCTCCTTCTTCCTTCTCCCTTAACCTGCAAGTAGAAAGCAAAAGAAATGAGAGATTTGGTTTAGAAAAGAAATATATATATATATATATATATATATATATATATAATATATATATATATATATATATATATATATATATATATATATATATATATGATAAAGATTTCTAGGGTTTCTTTGTCAAACCTAAATCTAAGGGCTAGGAAATATTAGATCCAATGGTGAAGGATGTACCCTACATCACTTAAGTGATGGGGTTTTTAGGTGGGGATGAAAAATAGAAATAAAAGGGGTGTGTAATGTTAGATGGGGGGAGGGGGGCTAGAAAAAGTTGTGCACACTTGACCCTTTAAGAAAGTAACTAATTATTTTATATGTATGACTTTGAACTACAAGATTTTTGGTCTTGCCTTATTAAATTTTAAAATTTAATTAAGGGTCTTTAAATAATTTAATTTAATTGGGATAAATGGAGTCATGTTTGAAAAGCTAATGAAGTTTTCTTAAATAAAACTTTAGAACCTTGTTGGTGAAAGGAATGAAAATGTAATATTAATTTTGTAAATTGAGGTGGTCTTAATGGAACGATAAATGTCTCCGATGCCTTGTAATTGTTTAAAATTCTTATAATCGGAATCTAAAAAAAAAAAAATTATTTCATGATTTTTCTCACTAAACCCAGGTTGTTCTTGGATCTCGTGCGAGCATGTTAGCTGGCTTTACACTTGGTATCAGAGTCGTAGGTTCAAAGCTTGGACCCTTGGGCACACCTAGAAAACATGAAACATGAACATTAAACCTAGTGCAAGTTGATTCTTTTAAATCTATAAAACCACAATGTTGATAATTATATGAAACACAAACTTAGAAAATTGGCACAAGACCTAGAAAAATGAACTAACTCTCACCTTGATCTGTGCAGGAGGCACGGATTAGGCGAGGGGTCTTTTCATATAGACCTATATATACCTCCGCCAGAGCAGGTTGTAGCGGCCATTTTACCTTAGATCTTACAGACACTTCAGGATGTCAATGCCACTATACGTGGAGAGCCCTTGGGAGGACGATTCACTAAACATGGTATGGAGCTGTCAGTAGATGCTCAGGTATCCCCTCGACACAGGGAGGAGCATAGGGCATAGAACTTCTGCACGGAGTCAGCTAGGGAAGAGTCACCACAAAGAGGGCATGGGGATAGGATATCAAGACATGGGGACAGGATCTCAGGACATAGGGATAGGTCTCAGAGCCCTAGACAAAGGGAGGAGCATACAGATAGACCTAGGGGTTCGTCAAACGTCAGCAGTAGACCACATCAGGGAGATCTTAAAGCTATGACCATCCCACTATTCGGGTGATACAGGTGGTTTTCAGGCAGAGGTCTAGTTGGTGAGCTTGAGCGGATGCTTTAAGCTCTGTCCTTGTGCTAGCAACATGAAAGCTTGTGTTGCGATCCATCTTCTGAGGGATGGAGCAGGAGTCTGGTGGAGGACCGAGGATCAGAAGCTCCATGTTGATTCAGAAATAATCACCTGGGAGCTATTTTTGAGGAGCGTTTTAGGAGCAGGTATTTACCCAGGAGGTTCATACAGCAAGCGTATAGACGAGTTTCATGACCTCCGTCAGGCATCGATGACAGTAGTTGAGTATGAGAGTCGATTTTTGGACCTACTCCAGTACATCGACTATATGCAGGATGAGTAGGTACGGATTCATAGGTTCATTCGGGGCCTGAACTTGGATTTGGGTGGCGCGGTGTGCATTCACTGCCCACAGACATTAGTAGAGGCCATGGAGAAGGCCTATATTGCAGAGGAGACATGGGGGAAGACGTAACAGGCTAGAGATAGAGTTCAGAGCCATATCCAGTAGATGTAGGATGGTAGGTTGAAGGGGTCAGTTCCTCCTCCACGGGGGTGGACAGAGTTCTAGGGCAGGCTTCATTCGGGCCACCACAACAACAACAAGCAGCAGCAGACCCGCCCACCTTACCGACCTCCTTAGAGATTTGATGCGCAGAGAGGACGGAGTATGGGGCCTCTTCCTAGGGGTCCCATCAGGACATAGGGTTGCACCGAGAGCTCAGTCAGTAGGAGCTTGTCAACAGAGACCTCAACAGTCCATAGCTCGGGTCGTCAGGATCTGTAGCTCAGACATCTAGAGTACCAGCTAGAGCTGCTTCCCCACTGGAGAGGACCAGGTAGCTGTTATGGTTGTGGTGTTGTTGGACATCTTTGGAGAGATTTCCCATAGAACCCTAACAAGGGTAAGATGCAGAGCTCAGAGCCTACTGTTGGAGACATGGCACAGAGTCATCGGATCTATGTAGCGATCGAGAACCACCAGGATGAGCACCAGAGTACTGTGATTGAGATGACAGGTAGTATTGGTGGTATTTTCCACCTTCTTATATTATTTGATTCTCGGTTCCTTCTGATTCATTTATTACACCATCCTTAGTAGAGCGTTGTAGGTTGGTGGCAATTAGGAAGGGCCATAGTTGGGACATTGAGATGGCTTCTGGAGCCAAAATTTCTATAGACTCCTTAGTTAAGGAGTGTGTAGTGGATTTAGGACCCTTCACCACTACATCGGATCTTTGAATCCTTCCATTAGGAACTTATGGCATCATTTTGGGTATGGACTGGTTGTCTACTCACAGAGCTAGAGTGGACTGTTACCATAAGACTATTACTTGCATAGATGATCTTGGAGTGGGAGTTAGTGATATCAGGGGTTAGGAGACTCATTTCTATTCGCACCATCTCCACTATGCAGCGTTAAACGGTAGTGTGCGCGACGGGAATGTCAGTTGTATGCTATTACGGTTAGTGACAGGTCTGAGAATGAGTCTAACAGACCATCGCTTGATGACCATCCCATCTTGAGGGAGTTTTGCTGATGTGTTTCCAGGAGAGCTATTGGGGTTACCTCCCCCACGTGAGATAGATTTCCATATAGATCTAGATCTAGGATGCAGAGCCTATCTCACGAGAACCCTATCGGATGACTAACTCCTGAGCTATGTGAGCTCAAATTGCAGCTCGAGGGCCTTCTAGAGAAGGGCCTAATCCACCCTAGTGTATCCCCTTAGGCATGCACCAGTGATCTTCGTGAAGAAGAAGGATGGATCTCTTCAGTTGTGTATTGAATACCGTCAGCTGAATAGAAGTAACGATCAAGAATCGTTACCCCCCTTCCACGCATTGATGATTTATTTGATCAGATGAAGGGGGCTACCATTTTCTCCAAGATAGATCTTAAGTCAAGGTACCATCATCTCAAGATTTCGGAGACGTATATTTCATAAGACCCGCGTTCCGTACGAGATATGGCCACTACGAGTTCACAGTGGTACCTTTCAGTTTGACGAATTCCCCCGCAGTGTTTATGAGTTTGATGAATGGGGTATTCAGGACCTTCCTTGATCACTTCGTGCTTATATTCCTTGATGAAATTTTATTTTAATCACGCACGCATGAGGAACACGAGGAGCACCCTTCGTCCAGGTTCTTCAGTGTCTTCGTGAGCAGCACCTTTACGAGAACTTGGAGAAATGTGCATTCTTTCAGACTGAGGTGCAGTATTTGGGCCACATCATTTCTGGGGAAGGTATCACAGTCAATCCTTCCCAAGATTCAAGCCATCATGGATTGGCCAGCACCCACTAGTGTGACCGAGGTGCGTAGCTTCATGGGCCTAGCAGGGTATTACAGGAGGTTTGTTCAGGACTTTTCTCGGGATTGTCACACCCCATCACTTTCCTTCAGCGAAAAGGGAAGAAGTTTGATTGGTCAAAAAGATGTGAACGGGCCTTCAGGAAACTGAAGAAGTGTCCTCACGATAGCACCTATTCTTACAGTGCCAGATCCTTAGGGTGAGTTTCTACGTTTGCACAGATGCTTCTTTGGTAGGCCTTGGAGGAGTACTGATGCAAGGGGGCAGAGTTATGGCTTTTGAGTCTCGCAAACTCAAGGATTATGAGCTTAATTATACGACTCATGATCTTGAGCTTGCAGCAGTTGTGCATGCCTTAGTGTGGTGGAGACATTTTCTTCTTGGCCAGAGATTTACACTCAGGACTGATCACTTGAGTCTTCACCACCTCTTCACACAGCCTAATCTTAATGCTCGTCAGCGGCGTTGGATGGAGTTACTAAGTGAGTATGACATGGAGATAGAGCATGTGAAGGGGAAGGAGAATGTGGTGGTAGATGCCTTGAGTAGACGGAGACATGTGGCTATGGCCACCTCAGTGGGCACAAAATTACGGGGTAGGATCTTACAGTAGCTTCCTTAGGATAGTTTCTACCTTGTAGCCAGAGCAAAGATTGAGTCTCAGAGACCCCTTGAGGGGAGATTTGATGGATTTTCACTAGAGGCAGATGGTCTTCTTAGACACATAGGTTGCATATATGTTCCTAGAGATGGAGACTTGAGACAGGAAATTTTGACAGAGGCCCATCGTGCACCTTACTCAGCCCATCCTGGGGTGAAGAAGATGCACACCACCCTGAGGTAGTTGTATTTTTAGAGAGGACTTTGGAGAGACGTGGCTTTGTTTGTGTCACATTGTTTAGAGTGTCAGAGGGTGAAGGCCAAGCATCAACATCCAGCTGGCCTTCTCTATCCTCACGCCATACCAGAGTGGAAGTGGGACACCATTTCCATGGAATTCATCGTTGAGTTACCTACGTCGAGATACCACCATGACGCCATCATGGTCACGGTGGATAAATTGATGAAAGTAGCTCATTTTTCCCCAGTGAAGACCACCTATACAGCTAGTGCTGTGGCACTAGTATATCTTGATGAGATTTTTCAGATTACATGGGATTCCACGGAAAATCATTTGCGACCGCGATCCTTTATACACTTCCCATTTCTGGACCACTATGCAGCATGCTCTTGGGACGAGGATCAATTTCAGCATAGCATATCACCCAGAGACAGATGGACAGACTAAGCGGGTGAATCAGATTTTGGAGGACATGCTTAGGATGTATGTTATGGATCACCAGTCGAGATGTGAGGAGTATCTGTATTTGGTGGAGTTTTCCTATAATAATAGTTTCCAGATTTCTATAGGGATGTCTCCTTTTCAGGAATTATATGGCAGAGAGTGCAGGACACCTCTTAGTTGGGACAGGATTGAGGACAAGGGTTTCCCTTGGGCCAGCATTATTACAGGACATGGAGCAGCATGTTACCTTGATTAGACAGTGGTTGCAGGAGGCGCCGGATAGACAGAAGAAGTATGCAGACTAGCATAGGATAGATCGCAGTTTTGAGGTGGGTACAAAGGTGTTTCTTCGTGTTAGACCGCATAATAGCCCCATCCGTTACGGAAAATGTTCTAAGCTTGCTCCTAGGTTTGTGGGTCCCTTCGAGATCTTGGAGCACCTTGGTCCCTTGGCCTATCGTCTAGCATTGCCACCTAACTTGTCTCACATCCATGATGTGTTTCACGTTTCTGTGCTTAGGAGATATATTTCTGATCCTTCTCACGTGCTAGATTGGACCGCATTACAGGTGTCAGGATCAGGGGCAGGTGATGGTGGAGCCCGTACGCATTATAGAGCACAGGACCCTAGGCCTTCGCAGCAGAGAGATTGATCAGGTTCGGGTCCAATGGGACAGATATGATGAGACTTCAGCTACTTGGGAGGATGCTACTTTGCTACGAGGATAGTTTCCACACCTTTTCCAGTGACTTCCAGGAGGAAGTCTAGTCTAAGGGGAGGGGGATGTAGTGCCTACTTCCCTATGACACTTATTTGATTTTCATTTTGAGTTATGTAGACTTTTGATATGGACATTACACATACTTATGTTGATTAGCGTGATGTTTTGTGAGTAGATACATTTGGACTATGATTGGACTTTGCTTTCAGTATGATTTACGCTGACTCATGCATAGACTATTGGATACTGATATATTTTTTTATGATATGGATATATTGCATGTGTTCTAACATTGGATTTCTTCGCCATGATAAGTAGAATGTAGTTGTTGAAATTACATTACTATAATTTTGGATAATGATGAAATGTATAATTAAGTTGTGATTTAGACCTCGAAATAATGGATGATTGAATTACGTATAGCATGTTAATAAATTTCATGTATATGGTTATTTTGGATGTTTTGACATGGCCACAAGGCCAAAGGAGGTATTTTGTCATTTTGTAGGAAACACTACATGATCACAACCTAAAGGGGGATTGGGAACCAAACACAACAGGATGTCGGGTGGTTACAACATTTGTTCGTCAGGGCAACTTGTGAATTGTATTGTGTTGTTTTTTGTTTTTTTATGTCGTTAGGAAAAATTCCCATGGAGGGGGAAATTTTCTAATGTGGCCAAGGGGTTAAGAATTTTAATTACTTGTTTCAATTTATTTTAGTACGTGATTGCATTTTTAATGTCTCCTTTTTAAATTACTTTTGTTAAATATGTTTAGATTAATTTAACATCTTATTTTAATTTTAAGTCTTTGAGGGAAGTCTAGTGGGTGTAATTAATTTTGATGGTTGGCTCCTTGAGCCTTGTGTTTTCTTCTTGGATTGAATGCTTGTTTTGAATGTTGACCACTCCAAGTTCTTTGAATCTCAAATTTGAGATTGAGGGCAATTTTAGGGGGCTTGTGGGACAAGTTAAACTTGTCCCACACTTCCCAAAACCCCTTACCAACCCTATCTATAGGTTGGGAAGCCAAAAAGGGGATTATTTATTATTTTGGGAAGAGAAATGTGACTTTGGAGTGCACTTCTCTTCCATTTGCACTTAATTGTACCCTTAAGGCACATGGGTAGGGATGGAGTGTGGAAAAGAGATGTCATTCAACCTAACCACCCATTTATTGTGCATTTTTGGAGTTGAGTTGACTAAGGGAGGTGGTCTTGAGGATGTGTGATGTGGCATCCTACATGGAGCCACATCATCCTCATCCCTTCCCTTTTGTCTATTTATTGAAGTTTCCTCTCTTGTTTAGGGGGTTGGAGATTTTTGTTTAAGAGCTTTTTCTTTTGGAGGAGAAAGAATTTTGGGAGTAAAGGAAACTTGGAATTGCATGCTTTGGATTGTTTTGGAGGAGCTTGGACAAAGCTTATTGGGTTAGGCTTATTCAATGGAGAGGTAGGGACCCTTCTATTTTTTCTCTCTTATTGTTGTTGTTATTATGCTTAAATTGGTAGAAAAATGTATGTTTTTTTTTTGTGTTGTGGGAAAAATGGGTAGAATGCTTAAGGTGTGGTGTAGGAGAGGTCTATGGGGAAACTCATGAAAGAGGCATAAGAGTAGAATAGGTAATTCATGGAGGGATTTTGGGAGGGATGCCCATCTTGGGTAAGAATGCTTGCATTCTTACCTTGTCCTTGAGGGAGCCATAAGAGAAGGGAGGTATAAGAGTTTGGGAGGTAAAAGGGGGTACTCAAGGGAGGCACAAGAGTCATAGGGGCTTGAGCTTTATTGTGGAGGGTTTGGATGGGCATCTCATTTCAATGGGGAGGCATAAGAAATTTTTTCCCATAGTTCCTTCTCTTATTGGCTTGGATAAAAGCTTTGTTGTGGAATGATTTGTGTTGTTTATGTTTTTTTTTGTTTTTAGTCATGAATGTTGTGAAAGAAATATGTATTGTGGAAGCAAGTGTAGTTGTCCTTGAGTTGGAGACCACCCTTTCATTGTGTTGTGTTTGGGGCTCGGGGGCCAATGGAGAGGATAGCTTCTCTTCTCCATTGGGTATATTGGTTGGGTGGAGAGCGTTTACTCTCCCCCTATTTGGTTGTGAATCAAGAAAACTTTTGGAGTTGCTACCCTTTTGGTGTTTGGAGCATTGGAGTCTTATTGATGACCTTGTGAAACTTCCTTGTAGTATACTCATTTAGAGTGGAAAAGATTGTAATATTTTATTCATTCTTGGAAATTGATTATATTTATCTACATTATTTCACGTAAACATGAGTCTTGCAAAGATCTTATAAATGGAAATTAAGCTCTTTCAAATATAAAGTTAAGTTTAGGAGTTCATTTTTTATAGATTTTTTCTTTTAGATGGGAAATGAATATTTATTAATGGCATTATTGGAAATCCTTGTTACTTGAATATTCAAATAAGTTTCATTAAAAATGGTTTGTCCTCTTTTATCCAACTAGCGGTATAAAATGATTACATAAAATTGGTCCATTATTATAAATCCCCTCTTTGTTGTTTTTGGATTTATTATAAGCAAAGATATGATTCATAACTAGTTTTACCTTAAAAATAATCACCTAAATAAACTTGAAGTAGTAGATTATTGACATTTGATAGATGTGAAAATTTGGACATTGCTACAAATGCCTAGATGTATGCAAAATACTTACCCATGCTATTGTAATATTGTAATGTTTAGATCTTATACTCTATCCACCATTCCCTAATCTTAATGGGAAACCAAATTGTTAAAATGTTCTTTTTCTTTTTACTTAATTATATTATGTTGTAATGGATATATGTGCTCACAATATATTTTCGTTATTTTCACATTTAATAATTATACCTACTTTATTATTAGAAATTAATAGGTTCATAGTTTCTTTTGAAATACTAGATTATAAATGTCATTATTCAAAATTAATAACCACCCCTAAATCGACAAAAAAAAAACCAAAGGGGGGTAATATTAATAAAAAAACAAAAGAGAAGGTAAAAACTTAAAATATAAATTACTGTGGTAAGAGCAGCCTGGTCGACTGAGTGCTGGTCGCGACCACTTAGGTATTAGGGTTTAATGGTTGGGGGGGAGGGGCGCCAACCCCACAGCCAACCCATATACTTATATGGGGTGGGGGTGGGGTCGGCGCCCCTCCCCCCTTTAACACAAACTCCCCACTGTACATGAATACGTTTTATCACGAACTAATTTCAACAAATAAAAAAAAGAAACCCGAGATTATCATACGCAGCCAGTGCTCTCTGTTTCCAACCTATATATGGCCCGGGCTTTTCATCCTCCTCTTCCACGGCCATTCACACACACACAGAGATACATATATATACATATATACATATATATATATATATATATATGTGTATATGTATATATATGTATGTATATATGTATATATATGTATGTATATGTATATGTACATATACACACACACAGATATATACATATATATACATATATATATATATATATATATATATATATATATATATCGCGCATAGGGTTCGGGTAACCCAAAATGATTAAAATCAGAGCAGATCCATACATACAGACATTGAACCTCTAAGGAAAATTCACCCAATAAAGTCTTACACTCGAAATTTGATCAAGTAAAGCTCCCATGGCTATAATGGCCTCCATGGCTTGACCTCCTTCTCCCTTCTCCCTTAACCTGCAAGTAAAAAGCAAAAGAAATGAGAGATTTGGTTTAGAAAAGAATATATATATATATATATATATATATATATATATATATATATGACAATCTATAAAGATTTCTAGGGTTTCTTTGTCAAACCTAAATCTAAGGGCTAGGAAATATTAGATCCAATGGTGAAGGATGTACCCTACATCATTTAAGTGATGGGGTTTTCAGGTGGGAATGAAAAATAGAAATAAAAGGGGTGTGTAATGTTAGATGGGGGGGGGGGGGGGTGCAGGGGGGCTAGAAAAAGTTGTGAACACTTGACCCTTTAAGGAAGTAAATAATTATTTTATAGGTATGACTTTGAACTACAAGATTTTGGGTCTTGCCTTATTAAATTTTAAAATTTAATTAAGGGTCTTTAAATAATTTAATTTAATTGGGATAAATGGAGTCATGTTTGAAAAGCTAATGAAGTTTTCTTAAATAAAACTTTAGAACCTTGTTGGTGAAAGGAACAAAAATGTAATATTAATTTTGTAAATTGAGGCGGTCGTAATGGAATGATAAATGTCTCCGATGCCTTGTAATTGTTTAAAATTCTTATAATCGGAATCTAACCAAAAAATAAATAAAATTATTTCATGATTTTTCTCACTAAACCCAGGTTGTTCTTGGATCTCATGTGGGCATGTTAGCTGGCTTTACAGTAGCATTAGGGATATCATGATAAATTGGAATTAGTAATGGGCTCCCAATAGTAAAGGTCACAAAATTCCTAGGTGGTTGAATGGCCATTTGAAAAACTAGGATCTAAATAAAGAAATTGATATGTGGTGAACGAAGACTAAGAGGAGGGTTGTTAAAACAAGACTTATTATAAGGTAGGGTGTTACCAACTCTTCTTCTTCTTGCAGAATTTAAATGTAAAGAAATAAATACATAATGAAATCCTCTTACCGATGATCTTGTAGTCACTTTAGGCATGAAACGTGCTACAAAATGGGTCTAAAATCAGCTTTACGAAGTTGCCAAATAAATCTTTAAATCTTTATAATAAATTGGATCTTGCTGATCAAAAAGCTTTTGCAGTGAATTTCTTGTAAATTGTTGTAATTTACAAGCAGATATGATTTGTTGTCACACGAGGCATGCCAAAAATGGCCATCTCTCATAAGTGTGCCTTGTAGAGAAAAGGCTGCAGCTATTCTAAGCTTGCAAAAATGATCTCTCTCTTTCATAGATATAATGGAAACACCTCATGTCTGTAGGTATACCTATTTTTAGGTGAGTCTCTAGTATTAAGGCCGGTTCCTTATTGATGTATCCTAAAATATTTTTCTGGGGTTTGAGGGTAGAAGATGGTTCTAAATGGATTCAAAACTGAGGTGATACACCAAATTTATGTGAGGTCTTTGACTGAGCACATGCACAATTGATATGAGAATGAATTCTAGATGCATAAGCAAATAGCCTTTTGCATAATATTAAGGAGAAACACTTTGATGTATTGAGGGAAAGTATCACAATAATACTGTTAAGTTACACACGCACATTAATATCATGTAGAAATTTTTGAATTTGCAATAGGGTAAGATGATTAACTAGGTAATTCAACATTCACATGGATTTATAAAACATACTACAAGACTGCAAATAATTGAAAAGGTAGAATATACTTCTCATTCAGAAGGAAAAACTAGTAGAATCTACTTCAGCACTCCTGTGTCCAAAAAATATTCCCTTTGTGCTTGCAATTACACACATTATATATCAAAAATGTATTCATCCCACCCTTCCTAAAAATAGAGTAAAATTGTACTTGTCCATGCATCCTATTTTTTACCCTTTATTTTTTAATAAATAAAGGAATAAAAATAAGCATGCTAACACAAAGAGGGATTAATAGCCTTTGGTTACAAAAATACAACTCAGTCAAACTGTAGTTGATTTTTCTATTTTTAATAAAGTTGGGTGAATAATTATGTTGATAATAAACCTTTCTTATTGAGCAAGTCTTTTCCCATGTGCATGCAATTTCTATCTTCTAGTGCTTGATGTGACATCTACAACTTGACCCTCTTGCAATTTTAAAAAAATAACTTTAATACTTGCTCATTGGATGCAAAATTAAATTCCTGTGTGAGTAAGAAAATAAATCTTTTGTTTACAATACATCGCAAAATTCATCCAATGTGTGGAGACCATTATGAGCACATGAATAATTTTACTCTGTATTATTTTCAAATCCTCCCACTGTGGGGACCACCTTTGATGTGCATACTTGGTATTCATTGGATTTTGATCCACATTTGGTCCATCATTTCACATATAGTTTATTGGGGTCTTCTGAAATAAACATTGCATTATAATTTTTCACCCCCTTTGATGATTCTTCAACATTTGAAAATGGCCTTAGTGTATATAATAACTCACCTTTTGGTTCCATCATTGTTTGAAAAGGATTTCTCCTTGGTTATTCTTTCTTAGACTATAGTCTTGTCACCATATCACAATCCTTATTGGTTTTGATTGGCATGTTGGAATGAATTGGTTGGCATATTAGAATATTTGTTTGAACATAGACCTTATAAGGTAAATTTGCAATTATATTTAATGGGGCTAGTCCGCTTCACCATGATGACTCACCCCTTCCTTTTTGATGGAATCAAATAACCCTAATGGTTTTTATAGGAGTTGGTGATTAAATTTTTCATCGTTGATTTTCATTTTTCTGATCTATACTTGTTGATCATTCTGACCCTCAATTAGGGTTTTGGATTCGCATTTAATGTGGTAGGTATTTTTAACCATGGTTAGCGAGAGCATTGGAAGTGGTTTGAGATTTTGATAGTTGATCTGAGCACTAATTAATCTCCCTCTTTTGATCCTTTGATTGTGGTTGAGTTTCACTAACTTACCTCTCAAGCTCATGTGGTGAAGTTCGCTTCATATTGAATGATCATTTCATTTCAATTTCTTGTGCTCTGGGTGAAGCCTTGGCAAATTTTCTCCCTATTGCCATTATTTTGATATTTGAGATCTGAACCTGTTCAAAATAGTTTCTTTGAGTCTGTGAAGCTCTGCGAGTGAAAGTGTTTGATCTCTGTAATTTTTTAAAGACACTTGGACTCTCTGTCATTATCATTTGAGGTGGCCGCCATCGATGAGTTTTTAATCTCTCTGCTTGGTCTTTCTGAGAACAACCTGTAACTTCTTAGAGATATTTCTAGGTTGTGCACAAGGATATTTTAATTGGACGATGACAATACTAGTCATTTTGAAATCTGATTTATGTGTTGGTAGAGCAATGTTGAAGTTGTAATTGGGTTTTTCGAGCTTCTAGAGCTCTGTAATTTGGAATGAGGGTTTGTTGCTCTGACTCCAACTTAGTAAGTTTATTTACATTTATTTCCCTGATTTCTTTATAAAAAATCACTATTCAATTGCAAATATGGTTAGTGTTATTCTCTTCTATTTTTTTGTTCTTTCTTGAACCTGGGTTCTGTGTTATTTTGTGGGTATTGTACCTGAGAAGGGTCGCCATGATTTTATGTTCATCAAGGTTTCTGAATTTCCTTTTCTAGGAAAACTAAAATATGCCATTTCTTTGCTATTCTATGTTGTCAAGGTTCTTTCTTGGTTTATCTCATGAGTTGGTTCGTGATTTTGTACTTGGGTCATTCACCTTTCCGCCATTACGGAGGGTTTGCATAGTGTGCATCTGCTCACCTAGGTGACTGTTACAGTTCATGGCTATGCTTTGAAGGATATTCTCTTATATTATGGAAGTCATCTCGATTTTTTTTCACTAAGTCGTTTCCCAAGTGGGCTCTATTTTTCAATATTTGGGATTTGTGTGAGTTTTTAGCTTGAGATGAGGTTTGAATTATCTACCACTATTTTTCCCAATATCGCTCTATATTTTAATGTGGTTTTTTCTTTAAATTTCTATTTTTTTGAGCTCTGAGAACCTGTCCTAGAAGCTATGGATTCCCTATTTGAACAAACTTGAGATACTTTCCCTAATTTTTTAGTTAATTTAAACATTCTTGAAGAGATATGCTCTCTACATTAGCTTTCTAAATCTTTCCATTCATATGGTTGTGTGCTTTAATCTTCTAAATCAAAAGTAATAACTAAGACTACCTTATCTTGATATCCAAATTCATATGCATGATATGAGAATGACAAAATTTCACCAGCTAAGTATTAAATTTCTAATTTCCTAATGTATTGTGCTTGTATCAAATGGAATTTGTTCTCATCTTCAGTTGCACAACTCTCAGAGGCATTATTAATGAAGGAAATTTGTTTTAGATAAGCTTTGCAATTTTCCTTTTGATGGTTGACCTATCTCTTCCTGACTGCTATAGCATTTGAGAATTTGTGTTTTTCCTTTAGTTGGCTGTAAACTGCAAGTGGTCTTAGTTCCATACAAAGACTAATCATTTGAAAATTGAATCCTTCTCATTGAGTTCATGGTGTTACAGTTGTATTCTTTCTCAGTCATCAATTGTAGTAACTGAAGTTTGCATATTCTTGGCAATCATAACTCTGTCCTTTTCATATCTTCATGGTGGTAACTCTTAGAAGCATGTAGACTATGTGAAATAGTGTTCTTTAAATTTACTTCTTTAACCTTCACTTTTTGAACACTTGAAAATATACCTTCCTTTAATAAAGACTATGTCATTTGATCATCTATTGAACCTGTGACTATGTCATCTTCTGATTCATTTATACCTGATTTTTTTACATAGAATCCCCATAAATGCACTCTTATCATTACTGCATTATATATTTTGTCCATTTAGTTGTATCTGAATGATCCTTTGATCTTAAAATCTTTGACTCATATTTCTATTATGTTACTCTGATACTATTTTTCTCTTTACTCCATTCACTTGTATGTTAAAAATGAAAACACTTTCTTGAGAAGAATGTATGAAGACATGGGAGCTTTACTTGTTTTGCAACCATGTAGACTTTGTATCAACCTTGTATCTTGAATTTTCCTTTGATTGCATGGCTGTTATGACTTTATATTCAGAAAAATGACTCTACTTTTCTTGTCATAGTCTATACTCCATTGGTATTATAGCATTTTGTCTTCTGTTCTTATGCAATATAAAAGTGGGCACTTGAATTTTGATCTGGCACTGTAATAGTTCATTTAGATATTTCATGGCTTGTTATTGAGAGTTGAAATCTAATAACTATTATCTTTTACCATGCCATGCATTATCTACTTTATGTATTACTATTTGATTTATATACAACTTTTAAAGCATGTATTAATTTGAAATAGCATGATGGAAAGATGTAAAATATCCATTTTACATGGTGAAGCCCTGTCAAAATTTTCACATCTTTCCTTTTCCATTATGTTTTTTTTGTAATCTCATATCATTCCAGTTAACTTCAGCCTTTATTTTGAAATGAAATGAATGTACTTTTTATTTCAAGTTAAAAAATGTATCACTTCTTTCTTCTTACCTATATCTACACATTTAGATAAACTGGTTAGAAAACATTAGGCTTTTTGGCCTCTCTTTTATTCCATAGTTTTCCTCTTTCTTCTCTCTCATTATTTCTGAGTGAATAAATCATGTATGGTGCTAAAGAAAAGTAATTTTATCAGTTTTTCCTTTGATCCTCATGTAATTTATACCTTCTTGTTGTTAAGAGATCCACTTGCATGAATTTGGATAGTATAGGAATATGAATCAACCCTGAGCTAAATAAACTGACAATTTTTCCTTTTCTGTTTTCATGTACAATGCCTTTTGCCAAGGAGCGAGGATGAAGATGGAGAAATGTTGGAGCTGGAGATACATCAACTGAAATTAAAGAAACCCAAGGCAATGATGGGTTCTTTCATACTCCTCTATTTTCTATTTCATACATATGTACCTCTTACTTCAGTATTTTTAAGTTACTCTTCAGTAGTTCTAATTTACTTTCGAGCTACATCACACATGGCTTGTGTGGGAATATTTTAAATTTCTTATGAATAAAACATTGTATTCTCAAATTGAGTTGTGCTATTTCTTTCTACATTTCATCTTTCTATATGGAGTGTATGATGAATTAAATAACATCAATAATATAATTGAATCTCTTAACCATGAAGGAAAGAAACTTAAAATATACTTATAACTTTTAGAAATGAAATTTGACTGCTGCAATCTGTAATTAAGATTGTTGTTCCAAAACCTAACACTTCATCTATTCTGCAGTTCAATGTCTTCATCAAGATACCAAATCTTTCCTTCAGGGATTTGTGTTCTCTACTGAAGATAATCATTAAATTGCAAACTATGATCTATTACATTTTGTAACAGCACATATAGCTGCAGATTTCATGTAATCATTAATTAATCCAACATAAACAAATATTTAATTGAAACAATCTCCCCTATCTTAGGTTCATTTCACCAATGCCTTCCATTGTAACAAAGCTTCTAGTTGCCCATTTTTGCATGGTTACAAAAATTGTCAACAATAACCATATAGGGAGAGAGAAAGGAGCACAAGTCACCATCTACTAAGCCTAAGGTGTCCGTGAAACACAATATGCATGAGACTCGTTGAAAAAGTGCCATATATACCAAAAAAATTAGTGGGTTTTCAACCTATGTAATACTACACTTCCTATCTTGTACTTGTATCGAGTGACTGGTTAACAGTACACATTTTCTCACTCCAAACATACACCTTTTACTGATTTCCCTTAGGACTGGTTAGTGTAGGTTCCACAACAGAACACATAACTACATCACTATCACAGTGTTGAATCATTCACATTAAGCATAGCGTCTTACGCATGGTATATACATAGGGTAAACACAATCATTACTTTCATGGGTTTCAATGAATCACATTACCACATACTACACCCAAAGTGCAATCATTTTATAATAGGGATCATACGTTGACCTTATGCCCCTAAATCATGACATGAACCATCACATATTCCTTGAATTATACATATGAGGAACACAATGTCTAACATTACAACATATATTCAATTACAATTACGACATGGTGACACACTTGATTCATCACAACACGGTGTCCACATCACGATACAATCCAATTAATTTTACACCATTTTTTTCATGAAATACATCAATACACATTCATATCACATAATTCTAAAATCCTCCACACTCGGCAATCCAAAATAACATTATTTTTCACACACAACAAGGTGGTACATCACATGTGAACTTTTTATAGAATTAATGGAAAGGAGGAAGAATACTCTCATCTCCATCACATCAACATGAAAACAATTACACACTAAGTGACATAAACAGCACATGCATTCATAATATCACAATTACAACATTTTTCGCATCACACTTATATCACATGACTCTTCCAATCTCCACCACCACCATGTAAAACCATCATAACTCCACTATGTCCTAGAGGTTCAAGAACATGAACCTCTACTCTGATACCAAGTGTAACACCCACACTTTACACACACAAATACAATAGTAAAAATTACTAGGATAATTGTTTTTGACTTACATTTCTCACTACACAACACCACAAGGGCTCCAAATAGAGAAACACTACTATGCATTAGGCACCTACATAAGTCATTGACTCACATAGACACATGAAATCATGATATACATGTCAATAACACTCTACCCCAGTGAAGGAATGATAGTAATGACCCAACCAAAAGAAAGTGACTCAAGGATTAGAAAACCCACAACACATCATTACCATGATTACATCTTAGTTACGATAAACATTCCAAGAAAATTATTGAGTAATGATAATTTTCTCCTTTTTCCACCTACTAATTTTTAAATTCATTTCACATTCAACTTAAATTTCATCCATTTATGTTTTCCATTTGTCCCTCACAACAATCTCCATAACTTACCTAAATATTTTCCATATTTCAAATTTCATACAAAGTTCCTAATTCTCTCGTTCTTATGTCAAATGTTTGTTTCTTAAAATATGTTTATTTGACGTTTAATTTTACCCTCATTATGCAAGGGGACAAACCTAATAATTTTTTAGGGAAATTAATACGAATCAAAGGAGGTCAAGGTTCAAGTTTCCCTTCCCTATAAAATTTCTTCCACTAGAAGCACATTTGTGCTTGTACTATGGTTTTTTTAGTTCCAAATTTA
The DNA here is from genome assembly GCA_019776745.2 of Taxus chinensis. Taxonomy (NCBI): domain Eukaryota; kingdom Viridiplantae; phylum Streptophyta; class Pinopsida; order Cupressales; family Taxaceae; genus Taxus; species Taxus chinensis. Next base: position 705,758,842 of record CM034154.1, read on the forward strand.
GTTTGAGTCGATTAAGCATTTACACATCATAATTTTATTTTATTTTATTTTTAGTGGGCTCTATAATGGCTCAAATGCCTAGTCCCACCTAGAAAAATTTGTATCCATTCTTAAGAAAATGTCAATGCTTAAATCAACCGTTAAGATTTCAAGTGAAAATTTGTTCCTAAACCATTACCACATATACTCTTGTTCCTCATATCATTTACATTTTTTCTTAGGTATCTTATTGGCATCACTTTATAACAAAAAGATTTACAAAAGTACTATTCTAACATCTTTAAGAAGTATCCGATTGGAAGCATATAATTACACACGAACCACAAGTTAACTTCCTAAACAAGTACATGAGGACTTGTTTAATTCCAATTTTCACTCAGGTCTTTACACCCCATGATAGATCAGATTTATGTGTGAAAACATATTTAACCTATAAATCCTTTGTAAAATACCAAGGCACATTTTTTTCACTCACTAAAGTAACATATTTAGGTGAGAGGATATAAAGAGATCATTAAAAAGAGTTTAACACATAGTATAACTATTTCACTAGCTCCATTGTGTCATTTGCATCCCATAAGGAATTCCTTTCAATCTTTGTAAGACTAATTATTCCACTCCGATCCTAAGGAAGTGTTAGTTCTACTTACACAAGAATTTAGTTGGACTATGTCATTGCTAATTGTCAGGTTAACGACAATGTCACTAAACATACCAAGTATGAAAATAACTCAAAATTGGGATCTTATTTTTTAAAATAGAAGGTTCTATCGAGTGAAAATTTTAAGTTCATTCTACGGTTTCAATTTCTTCTACGGTAATAAGGATCACACATGAAGATAGATTATGCAAGAATCTTATACTAGGGTTGAGTGTATTGTTAAAATCTTTTTATTACATTTACAAGGTAAGTATACAAGACCTTAATTAATTAATCATTTTTTGAACATTGGAAATGCACTACAAGATGTTAAATTCAAATTCATTTAGCATACATACCTAACTTTTACAATACAAAATTTAAGGATCAAGATAACACCCATATGTAGAGGACCATTTCCTTTAAACCCTCAATCTAAAATTTTAGAGAATTTTAATTACAAACCTTTTCATTATTCACAAATGTTGAAATATCCTCTAAAATTTTATTTAACATATATATATATATATCCAACCTTTTTACCATATGTAAATAGGAATTAAAATAGCAGCTATGATTAAATTCCCATTTTCTAAGGTATCCTTAAAACTAACATTTCATGCATATTACCAAATTTCATATATAAACATTTATGTGAAATGGAAATATATTATACATATATACATTCTACAATGACCTATATAAATTGAAATAATAAACAATGAATTACACCATGCCTTTTCGTCATCTTTCTTACATCCTGGAAAACCATGTGAGCATGAAATCAGCGATAAATCACTTGCATGGCATCCACCTCGATCTAGCAGAATTAAGGTTTTTTGTTTCCATTTACATACTAATAATAATTTTCATTCAAAAGGATAGGGTTAGAGACACATATTTATTTCATTTCACTTAACTTTTTTTTAACCAATGACAAAGAAAGAAATAAGGAAGAGAGAGAAACACTATTTTTCCAAAATTTCAATTTCACACAACATGTCACATGATAGAGTTTCAAATAGTTATTTACAAGTGTAGAAAAGTTTCCATGATGGTTTTTCAACCCGACAAGGTTCCTACAACTTTATTTTTACATTTTCTTGCTACTTGCAAAAATGTTCAATTTAGGCTCGGAGGTGAAGAAACGACTTTGAAACGTTGTCCTCTGATGAGAAAACACACCACGAGTAAGTTTCTATGTTTCCTGCTAAACACCAATAATTCAAAAGAACTGATGGAATTCATAACTAGCAAACAATATTCAAATGGCGATAGGTTTTCTGGTGCCACCGGTCATAATTAGTCCAATTTTTACCTAGTCAAACTATGACCAAAGGCCTACAAAACTTCTTTTCCAAACTATCAAGAAGAGTGTTTTTACAAAAAATGAAGGTCTCAGGTAATTTTTAATTAAATATACTAGTGGTTTGTGAAGGAGGGTAAGTATTTTGTTGTTCATGGTCGAAAAGACGGGTTGATACAAAACCTAACTTTTATATTTTAGTAGCTTCTTGAGAGTATAAAAATAGGTAACGGGACTCCTAAAGGAGCAGCGAAGAGAGTAAAAATATTCGACTGGGGTTAATCTAAATCTTGATGTGAATTTCCTCATATCAAGGAACACATATGGCACTTGACCTCTATTTTAGAGGGTTAAAAAGCTTGTTTAACAAGTCTCTAAATGTGGTGTTTTTCCAAATTTGTAGCTAAAGAAAAGGGTTGGTTAGAGTTGAAGAATCGTCTAACTCTTGACAATATTAGCAAAGACGAGCACCAGATTTGGATACCCAAGTTCCATCGTACAAAGTTATGGTGACAACGATAGTTGATGTTCAAATGGTATAATAGTTTCAAAAATCACAATGTGGGGTTTTATTGCTTTACATTATTTAAGTTTTATTACAAATACAATTGTAAAATTATTTAGCAGTTTAATGTTTCTAATATAATGTAAATAAGGAAAAAAGTTACAAAAAATTATAGAAGATGGAGGTAAGGAGACCATGCGTGTTAGAGAATAATGTTGGGTACTCATGGCTTCAGGTGATTTACACGATCCCATACATTCTCTGAATCATTTAGACCAACCAATGAATCAAGAAAAATTCCAATTATTGGTGGGATTAACATCCAAGGAAACACAAGCATTATTGACTAAGGCCAAGCATCATTCAAACTAAGATCAAATAGGTTTACACAAAAATCCTCAAAATTCCATTTACTAGTTAACTCCTTAATTATAAAATTTGCCATAGTGCACATGGATCATCCCGTATAAATAAAAATAAGTAGTGAGTGACAAAAGGTTGAGGATTGAATCTATGTGATAAGTTCTTACAACCAACATCTTTTATCCCCCTTCTTTTTTACTGAGTTGTATTTTCATTGTTATACATGTCATTGAGTTTCTTTACTTGGGATTAGGACCAATTTGTATTTAGAGCATAATATTTTTTACATTAATCAAGCCTTGCAATCAAAAACCATATAGATCACCATGAGTAGTATTTCCATCTGTATATTGTTTTGTTACCAAGCACATATACCATGCTACCTCATAGCCTTAGGACACTAGAATATATTTTATAACAAGTCACCACTTGGTCCAAATTTAAACAAAGCTCAAGCTCCAAGCAACCAACTCATACTCAGGCTCAACTAAAATAATTAATATTCGAACCAAATCCTCAGGTTCATCTATATGCCTATCTTTGCTTCTACATTCTACATACACATCTACCAAAGCTATTTCAACTACAAACTCTAACAAAATTCCTCTCTCTTTTATGCTTTTATGGATGTCCATACCCTATTTTAGAGCTCACATTTTTTTGCCGCAGAGAGAAGAGAAAAAAGGAAATTCTTGTATTGACGTATGGGAATTGTAGAAAGGGACCTCCAATATCTTGACAATACAACTACTCAGAAATAGAAGATATGGGTGTTCTCTACGACTGGAATGGTGTTTTTAAGGTTACAAAACACCTAGAACAAGATATCAATGTCAAAAGAGAAATTTGGATACAAATAGACATTATGCGCTAAGAAAGTGTATCCTAATCCTCAATTTACTTGTTTTGTATACTATAACAAAGAGGGAGTAGACAACAACTCCTTCCTCTTAGAGACAATAAACCTACTTTAGATATAGATATATATACAGACCAAAATCAATCAATTATAAATAACAATTAAAGGAGCAAGAGATCACAGGTTCGTAAAAAAGAAAGCAAACCACTTCAGAGAAGATACAACTCTAGATCAAACAATTTGTATATAGTAAATGATAAGATATTAGAGACAGAGTTTATCTCCTTGTGCAACCTGGTTTAACTTAGAATGGAAATTATTTAGGATGGCTAACATGCTGAGAACTCTACCTAACACAACCCTCCCTTTACACTACCCACGATGCTACTATTCAATTGCAGTTCCACATTGACCATGGTTCCATCATGTTAAATGCCTCTGGATCTCAATAAAGTGAAGCTATTATTATTATGCATATAGTTGAAAATTCTGATATCCCTTAAAGGTGGCCATACCAGTGTCAGACAACCTACCTAGCTTCACATGGGTCCATCATTACTTCCACCTACTCCCAGTCCACCGCCCTTCACAAAATACTCTCCCCTTTAAGGAAAACAAATTTATTTTACTATTATTTTATGGTAGGTACTATACCTCCTAGGATTATTGGTTGTGTATATTGTAAGAAAAATGTTTTTTTCTTAAGGTTATACTCCATGGGAATCCAACCTTTAAAATAATGTAGAACCCTCTTGTCCTGACACACGTGTAGAGTGAAGGGTTATATGTGTCAAAGATCGCCAACTACTATTGCAAGTCTCCTTTAGCAGCTTGGATTATAAATGAACTCGACACCTAATTTATATTATCATTTGGGATTCTATGGTACAATATTAAGAATTAATTATGGAACTTAACAAAATTTTAAATTATAATTAGTTGTGAAAGGGTGACCTTGAGATGATATGCTATGAGAAAAGAACAAATTATATCTTTCTTGTAATGTGTTTAAATCATCTTGTTGAGAGAAAAGCAATCCATGACTCATAAACTTAATGTTTAAATGAAGAGTTACTTCCTCTTTTTCTCCCACTTTTCCCATTGTGAAACTAATCTATGATATGAAAACAGGTAATCATCTTCGTGAGGAAATTCCCTAGGACGAGTGCTAGTAGTCTCATGAGCATACAAATGTTCCTTATTAACAAATGGGTTACATAACTAAATTTCAAAATTTTGTTTAAATAAAACTAAGTGAAATTATTGTAAGATAAATGTAAATGATTCAAGTGTATCATATTTTTAAGTTACCTACACATGAGGAATTTAACTGTAAATCCCCTTTAACCCCTATCAACACAAGAGTGTAATCTTGACATGAAGTATCAGATTTACCTAGAGTTACATGATGATTGTTGGAGATAATAGTGTTCAATAACTCTAGTTGTGACATTACGAAGGTGTGTAAAATTTATAAATGAATGTCTCCTTGTAACATGCATCTAATACTTAATTTCCTAGGAATCCAAACTTGGTTGAGTGTGAAATCATACTCCTTAGCACCTTGATGAATAATCATTTAAGTGAATTAGATGGGTTATACGGTTATATGTAATAACTTAAAAACAAAATTGGCTAACCTTAGAAATTAAATGCTAATATGGAAGCAGCGTGTCTTCCATTCACCCTTGAACTAATAAATTTTTGTTGCTTCATATGAACCTACCTTGTTGTGAGTGAGATAAATTGCAAATAAAAAATAACATGCAATTGAGGGTAAAAATATTTACAACAAACACTTGTAGCATCATGTATGCTCATATGTTCATATCAACAATTAGGATATATCATTTTATTGTGATAAGATAAAAGAGAAAATTTAGATGGATCCATTGCAAGTAAAAAGGTTAATTAGGATAAAAATAATGTAGCCTAGATAAAGATGAACGAAGGGCTCCATGAAAAGTTATTGTCAAATAAGTAAGGCCAATAATAAAATATGAGTGTAGTAAATATACGAACTAGGAAAGTGTTTTGTTAGGAATGGTGCCTATATGGGAGTTTATACTGTAGTTGAATTATCGTATTGTGCCTTATCATTTGGGAAATTCATCTCGATGTGTTTCATGTGATTTTCATGTTACCTATGTCGGATAACATTTGTGCAAATGTCTCATGAGTATGCATTATCATAAGCAATCCCTTGTGATTTCATGTATCAATCAATGTAACTCAAAAAATAAATTATTCTAGTATTTTTACTTTTGTATTTGTGTGTCAAAATCTTGGCCGTTGCACCCCTCTTTAAGTAATGTTAACCAAAATAATATTTCTCACAGTCCACAAAATCCACCATTATCACACAATGATTTATTACAACTTCTTCCTACTCTTCATATATTTAATACAACCAAGAAACCATCATCTTCCTTCAAACCCAATCTCTTTTTTTAGTGGAATGTCACTATTATTCACTCTCAAGAGGATTGTTGAGATTTTAATAAGGATGCACATGATTTATTTCTTGGAACCAAATTCAAAACCAATACTATCACTTAAGAATGTTATCAGGAATAGTAATCCCTTCTATAACATCATGAGGACTTCCTCTCTAGGACTAACCATTATAAGGAACATATTAACCACTTTATATTAAATATTTAAGGGTATTATATTCAAAACTATATCAATTCTAAATATTTAAATGTGGATAATTTTAAATTAGCAAAGTAACCCCACACATAAAAACTCCATCCATAAACATAAAAAGACTCCTCCTAATGACCAAAAGCTCATTTATACTTCTAACAAGTAACTTAATCACTAGTGATGATCCTACTCCCTTTGTAGAGCCTCATTCCAAATATTAAATGAAAATACCATCCATGGGACCCATTCTTCCATATTCAGATAAGGTTTCTCAATAATAAAATCTTCTCCTAACCATAGATCCCTCCTCCATTTCTTATAATCCTAGATATCGATATGAAACTTATATTAGGTGTAACACCCACATTTTGATGCACTGAAACCACAACAAACACCATTAATTATTTAGGAAAAATTTTGAGTAAATTTTATTTTAAAATGTTGAGGGTACTAAACATTAGTTGTGTTTAAAATAATCCTCCTAGTAATTTTCTAAACACACTCAAGTAGTTGGAATCAATTTAATAATTAAATATTATTAATTAATTCTGAAAACCATTACGAAGTGAAAATTATCTTCGTAAGTTCAATTAATTTTATTTAAATAATGACAAAATTAATTTTGTTTATTTTATCTACTTAGATTTCTCTTAAATTCATTAAGAGTCATTTCCTAAGTTGACTTTAAATTTACCTCACTTAAAAATTAATAGCCATGCCCCTCATTCATTTTACTATACATTTATTTCTAATTAGTTTAACCCCCTTTTAATAATTTATCAAAAATACCCATGCATAATATTTATTATTCAACCCATAATCAAAAGTCCTTTATTTATTTAGTTGACCCCTAATTGAAAGGGTCACAACTTATTCTAACCCACTTACCCCATGTGTGAAGTCTTTTAGGTGAACCCATTAATCAAATACACATACACTTAATTTTAAAATACCCATTCCCATAAAATTAACCACAACTTAAAAAATGTAGGGCCAATTATCCACCGCTAGATTAGATCATTAGGATCCCTTAGATCTAGTTTTGACTAGAAAACAATAATTCTCTCTTATGTTCTCTTTTTTATTCTTTTATTTACCCTAATTCTTTCATTTTCTCATTTAGATTTTTTTTGCAGGTTGAAGGAGGTCGAGGCCATGGAGCATTTGGAGGATTATGGATATTATTCTTTTTTCTGTACAAGATCTATCATGGGAGGAAGAATTTCTTCCCACATTATCAATTTTATTTCATCTACCCCTAGGTTTTGTAGTTTTCCATGTTGTATATTTCTTTTGCAAGGAAAATGTGTAACTAGGTTTACCAGTTGTGGGTATTTGTATTACCATTAATTTTATTTTGTTTTAAAACACCTTGTAAATCCGATTTATGGGTGGAAATATATATATACTATATATATATATATGTGTGTGTGTGTGTGTGTGCGCGCACATACATATGCGTATATGTACACACACATATAGTTTTAGAAAACTTTATATGTTGCGTAGGTTTGGAATATGGCCACATCTATGCTGTGGGGTTTTACCCCTAATTGATTTACATTTATTGGGGGGGGAGGGGGGTCGCCACCCCCCCACATCCCCTTTCACTATGTTTTTTTATATATTAATATGGGAGGGGCTCCCCCCCATTTCTTTTTTTATATATTTATAAAATAGTTGTGGTGGTTTGACCACACACACACACATATACATATTATATTCATATAATATATATATATATATATATATATACACACACACAAATATATACTTATATATAACTCATGGTTTGTTTTCAACAAAAAATATTAAGGTTTATTTATTTGGATAACTGAATGTATAGGAACATATAAATATATATATATATATATATGCAAAGGTGTTGGGTTTATTATTCTTTCAATTTCAAAACAATACAAGATAGAGAGAAAGACATTTCTTTATTTTGATTTAGAAATAATTAAATGCCTACATTATTTTTTATTGTCATGTTGTATAACTTTAACCACAATAATAAAATACAACTATTTGTAACTCATTTAGAAGAGGAACTAAGTACAAACACAACCAAACCTGTCTTTTTTTGGTATAAGTATATTAGGAAAAGAAGAAAATTTCAAATGGTAAAAAAACCATTTAATTCACACATTTCTAATCCCAAATAGATAAATTTTAGATTTTAAACAAATGCATCTTTTCAATTCCCTTTCTTTCAACCATATGCATTCATATTTCAAAAGAACCATTTCAGATTTTAATAAAATACAAAATATATTTAAGTTGTAGATTTAGAACACAATGCAATGCAAAGGAGAGTCCACTTCAATGAGAAGCAACCTTCAATCATACACATTCCATTGCTTGGTAATTCATAACAATTTTTTAATACTTTATTCAAAAGAAACTCAATCTTTAAAATATAAGTATAAATAAAATCTCTCGACAAAAAATGGAGACAACATGTTTGTTTTACAATGAATCTCTCTTTTGTTTCAAATACAAAGCACAACTTCATTCAATGAACAAGCTTGCAACTCATTTTTCTTTCTCCATCTTCAACACAAGCAACAAGGAAGGGAACATAGGCAACACTCACCTCCCAACCTTAATCTCATGAGAAGGTGAAGTTTGCCTTCTCATTGGTCCCCGATCCCTAGTAATGAAACAATAAGGAATGTTACAACCATTGCAGCTCTTCAAAAATGGATTCAATAATACATTCATACATATCAATAAAAATTTCAACACAAACAAGAACAACTATAATAATAAAAATCTTTAATTTTCCAAAACACAAAGGCTTAAAACCAAGCGAAAGGAGAAGGGAAACATGGGGCCACCTCCTCATACCTCCCAAGTGGGTTAGGGGTCCACAAAAATAAATTTCCAAGTTGCGAACACACACACACACACACACACATCTCTTATGTATCCCTAAAGTCTCTTATGTCTCCCTCAAGTAAGATACACAAAGATATAGAAATAAATTTTTCCTTATACTTCCACATTGGTAGAACACCGTACCCACACTCCCTCTAAAAAACCTCACATAATCTCTTTTCCTCCACAACAATTTTCCCTCTCCCCACAACTTCCTGAAAGTCAAAATATACCCAATCCCATACAAAATCGCATACATTCATTCACTTTACAACAAAACACACAAACAAGTAAAATAAAATGCAAGGTATAAGACCCTATCTTTCCATTGCAAGCACCTTCAATATTCAAGACAAAAAAAACCAACCTCTTTCCAAATCTAAAGACAATCCAAAACCAAACTCCCAAATTTCCAAGCAAGTAACCCTGAAAACAACTAAGAATTCTAAATAAATAGAAAATGGTGGGGAGGATGGTGAGGTGGCTCCATTTTGAATGGCACATCATTTCTCTTTAATGCACCTCAAAAGTCAAACACATACTCCAAGGTTCCATAAATTGGTAAGGTGAGGGTATGAAAATTTTCATTCTTACACACAATACTTCATTCCATACTTTCAAGGACACAATTAAGTGGGTTTCTAAGAAATTACAATAAAATACCTCTTTTCCCTTCAAAAACACATAATGATGGCTAAATTTTACCCATAATATCATAGGTAAGGTTGATGGAAAATTTTAAGAGGTATGGTACACATATTACTTTTCCGACAAGCTTCCAAAAATGGGCTCAAAGCCCAAATCCGAGATTTTAAATTGGGGAAGGGTATACAAATCAAAATCAATTAAAATCTATCCAAAAATCATAAAGAACTAAGGACTATCTACCACTTTCAATTCCCCTTTTGACATAACCCTAATTAACATTATTCACATGGTTAATCAGCCAAAACAAGGGTTACACTAACAAGCACAATAAAATGAGGTGACATCACAATTTAATAAAATCACATACACAACTAAAGAAATTAAAATGAAAGAGAAAATTATAACATTCAACCCCATGGTCACATATGAGGTTGCTCCCCCATGGAGATCTCCTAAAACACATGCTAAGAAAAACAATAACACACACTAACTCATACACAGCTACCAAGGTGACCATGTTGTAACATCTAATATTCTTCCACTATTAGTCTCCTAGTCCCTTCTTGCTTATTGTAATTTTTAATTTCTTGCAAACAACCAAACAATACAAAATTTGGCCTCAAGGCCATATCAATACATCAAGGAATAAAAACATAAATATCATCCATCACATATTCAACATCATATAATATAACTTCATTGCTATAATGGTTAAGAAATTCTACTCTAAACAATTATTTACAATTATAAATAATCGCAATTCACATTTTTATGACAACCATGTAATTTGCATTCTTACTACAATTTATATCTACTTAGAAGTATTTGACCACATATTACTGATCATTAATATCATCACAAGATTAATAAACCATAACATCAATGTACATACACAAGGTTAGTCAAAAACGTCTAACACAATCGCCACTATTAAGAGTCAAAGATGTCAGCATTTATCAAAATATAACTAATCATCATAATATATAGAAATGTGTATCAAATTCTTCTAGGAATCCATACAACCCATAATATAAGCCAAAATACAATAATAATAACAATGTCCATGCAATCTAGCAACATGCTATCCAAAATATCATAAAAATGTCCATCTCTTTAAACAACTAATTAAAAGATCCAAGCAGAAATAGGCGTTGAAGAGGAGTGCGCACTACATTAGACCACTATGTAATTTCCTAGATAAACTTAATTCCATGAATTGAAAAATATCTTTGATGGAAATCATGCATACCACTCCAAACCATCAAAAAATTCTCATGAATTTTTTTTATTAGTTGAACTATTCTTTTAAAGATGAAGAGGATTCTCCCTCCATCCCACATTTTCCTAATCCTAAATTTCACAACATAGGCACCATTATTCCCCCAAAAAGTCCAAATCTATATCAATAGAATTCCCTAATGATTATATTAATTAATAAGGAAGTATTATTCCATGTTTAAGTCCCTATAGTTCTTAGTATTTTCATCATGAATCATGCTAAGGTAAGAAGATTCATGGTGAATAAATGTTTTGTAGTTAATATTTCTTATTTCTCTCTTATTAAAAACCTCGAGTTCTCTATTAATGACCTTAAACATAACCGAATCATTTTTTTAATTTTATAAGACTCTCAAAATCAACTCAATTTATTTTGTTCCCTATTACTACCAGCCCTAACACTATCTTCACTAAGATCATAGTTCTTCATATAAATCTTGCATATAAACTATTTTTTGGTGAAATTTAGACACAATGCATGAACACATTTGAATTTTCTATGTTCCAATACATTAAATCCATTCACAAAAGCTAAATATGTACTCAGGATGCTATTCTAAATCCTTTTTACATAACCATCCCCTTCCCCAAAAAACATTTTCGTCATCATAGCAGTTATAGAGCACTAATTATACCATATCATGCATTTTAAAACTAAAAACCTAACATTCACGTCACTTTATCCAACTCAAACAATGATGAACCTAATGAATTACAAAAAAAAAGTCAATGTATGTAAATCTTTGAATGTAGTTATAGTTCATACTCTAATATTTCAACTACCTGGGGATAAGTTTCCTCCCATGATAGAATTTGAAGACTCTCCGTGTAATGTTGATTCCTTTAATCATGATAAAATTTTGTTACAACAGATGATTTATAAATATCTCACCTCTTCATATACCCTCCAATTGCATGATCCTTTAGTAAAATGGGTGGCATTGACAAAAATAATACATTTTCTTTTGACCAACATGTTTTTCATGATGTTGCAAATCATTATAATTCACCATTGAACAATACATCTTATCTCATGTTAAATCATGAAATTCATATCTTATTAAGTATAAATATCATTTGTAAATAACAAATTATTTTAATTACGAAACTTAATCAATTTCCACATCATACAATTTTGATCATCCTTCTTATGATACTAGTGATTGTGAGGGAGAGGAAACTTTTCCTTATGTTTCAAAAAAACCCTATGTTACTCTATACCACTTGGATCCTACAAAAAAATTATAGTTATATAAAAAAGGATACATCCCACCCAGCCCCTCCTTCCAACACAACAAACCCTATTTCCCATAGGCACGATCCTATTCAAAACAACACACTCCTATTTGACATGATCTAATAATACACATGTAACATGATAAATATTATCTACATTCCTACACTATGTCACAATACCATTATATCTTGTGCTTCTATAATAGTTTATCCCTTCTAGTAAAAATCTCCCCATTCCTCCCCTCATCATGACATCACCCTTTATGCTAACGTTTGTGATGTTAACAATACTATCATGCACCAATATTGTAGTGCCCACTTCCCTTCGACACCTTTTGTTATTGATTATGATACTGTTGATTATACTTATGGACATTATTGTAGCTTTTAGTTTGATATGATGTTAGATGTTGGAGATCATGTAATGTGGTTTATTTTGATTCATATAACATGCATGTGGATTATTAGAGACATTTTATATTGGTGTTGATGCACTTCTTGGCATGGTTATATATATATATATATATATATATATATATACACACACACACACACACATATATATACATGTATATATATGTATATGTGTGTGTGTGTGTGTGTACATTTTTCGTACATGTGATAGTTTTTCATATTTAGTAAACCTATAAAATTGAACTAATTTTATGATCATATGGTTATTGAGGAAATTGTATATGAAATTGTTATTTGCCTTGATGATGCTTGATTTATATATAGATAATTTTAGAGCCATATTTAATATTTATTTTGGATATTTTGATGCGTCTACGAGGCCAAAGGAGGTATTGTGTTTCACGGGAAAACATATCACAACAAACATTGGGGGATTGGAGACCAACCACATTTTAGGTGAATTAAACAAGGGTCACCATGACAACGTATATTTGTTTGTGTGTTTGTGTGTGCTTGTTGTTAGGGGTTCCCATGGGGGGAGTCACCTTTAAATGTGACTAAGGGGTTATGTGTATTCTTTTTATTTATTTTCTTTTGTTTAAAGTTTAGTATGTGATTTTAGTGATGCATTTTCCCATTTATTACTTAGTTAATTTGTGTTTAGATTTGTGAGTAATCATGTTGTTAAATTTATCAATTGGGTCAAAATAATGCATTTATTAGAGTTGATGGCTCTTGGATTAAATGTTGTAAGTAATGTGTAAGTAATTTTGAGTGTGAAACACTCCACCTTGCTTTTGAAATTTAGATCTATCCTTAGGGGTTGATTTTGGAGGCCTGTGGGACAAGTTAAACTTGTCGCACACCTCTTAAATTTGTATACCAACCCTACCTATGGGTTGGGGAGTAAAATTTTTACCCCATTATGTATTTTCAGAAGGAAAGCTGTAAGTTTTTATTGCACTATCTTACATGGAAATAACTTTGGTCCTTGGGGTGTGGACTTGGATTGTGTGTGTAAGTAATTTGTCATTTTATCCACCCATATTTTTAATTGTTCTTTGGAGTTTGAAGTTTATTTGTGAGGTGGAGTTGAGGATGAGTGATGTGGCTTCCTACATAGAGCCACCTCATCCTCCTCTCTCCCTTTTCTATTTATTTGAATTTTTTTGTTGTTTTGGGGGTTACTTCATTTGGTGACTTCATTTTTGGTTACTCATTTTGTTTGGAGCTCTGGTAATTTTGAAGAGAGTTAGAGTTTTTTGTGGCATGCTTGTGGATTTCTGGATCTTTTGGACTATTTGGATTGTAGAAAGCTTGATGTTGAAATTTTGGAGAAAACTCTACCATGGAGAGGTAGGACCTTGGCTCTTTAAAATGTTTTTCTTTTATTTATGCATATGTGAATGCTTTGAACATTTTGGTATGTTGTTGCCGGTTGGTTGGGTAGATTGCCTAGGTTTGGTGTAGGAGAAGACTATGGGGATCTCTTGTGGGGAGGCATAAGAGTTTTGGGGAGGTATAAGTGTTATTGTGGAGGGAGTTTGGGATTGAGTTCCACCTTGTAAAATAAATAGATTGCATTTCTTTACTCGTTATGGGGTGCCATAAGAGTGTGGGGAGGCATAAGAGAATGAGAGGTATAAGGGGTACTTGGGGGAGGTATAAGGGAATGCAAGGTTTTTGAATGATGATATATATATAATATATATATATATATGTTGGTTGGTTTATCTTAAGGTGGACACCCACTTCCCCTTTGGAAGGTATAAGCGTCTTCCCCCATAGGTTTTTCTCCATTGGCTTGTGCATGATGAAGCCTAAATATTGTTTGTTGTTGTTCATGTCGTTGTGAACTGCAGTATCTATTTGGACTATGTTCTATATGTCAAAATTGTTTTTGTGTTGTGAAATTTTATTTTTTGCCATGAGTTGAATTACATCTCTTCTTGCTTTTTGGTTGAGGCTCAGGGGTCAATAAGGAGGATGGCTTCTCTCCTTCACTTAAATTCTTGGTTGGGTGTAGAGTGTTGCCTCTTGTTCTTTTTGTTGTGATAAAAAGATGTATGGTGGATCTTCTTATTGTTATTATGAAGCTGAGGATGAAGACAAATTTTAAGGTTCCTCCTTGGGTTCCTTATTCTGAAATTTTCCCACTTGAAGTGGATGACATTTTAATAACATTTGTGATGGAAAGTTTCTCTTTATTAGAAGAGGAACCTACATTTGAACGTCAAAGATATATATTTTTTAAGTTGTATTTGATGAATGAAAAAGGAACATGTAAAAGAATAATTAGAGTTCAAAAGAAGTTGATTTAGTTACCACAAATGATATGGTTTTCATTTGAAATCTGTGTTTGAAATATATTGTGAAATCTCTTTTTGAAAATTTGAAAAAGAAATATGTATGAGAAAATATTACATTTCTCTGATTCATTTGAAGTGCATGATTTGAAAGTAGAACTACATTTTGCGTTTTCATGCATGGATTGAAGTAAATTTAAACATTGTAAAATTGGAATGGAATGAACTTATATATTTAAAGTATGGTAAATGAAAATAGATCAATTGGGGTTTAAGTATGATTTATATTTTCGATTAACTGTAAAACTCCAAATAAATATCAGAAAAACATACAGAGTACTCTGTAACAATTAAAGAAAAGATAAAATATTAAAATGAACTAAGGATGATTGAAACACATTCCAAAATACTTTGTATTGGCCTTGCAATTTACACAGTTCATCTTTAATTGGGCAAGAGAAAAAATAATGCAAATTCACATAAAAGAAATGAAATTCATTTTCAATACTCAACCATTGATATTTTATCCTTGCAATCTTTTTTAAATCCTTCAAGTGTAACTCTCCATTTCTATTTGGCAAGTTCAAGAAGAAAGAATGGCGGATCAAATCAAGTCTAGTTGTTGAGAAGGTTTAATTTGTGTTTTAATGGCAGGAAAGACGTTTTTGTCAAATACAACAACTTAAGTTCATTAAAAATAAATTTTGATGTTTCCTATGCAAATTGGAGTTCAAACCCTTTCCAAAAAGTCCTCATTTTCCAAAATCTAAGCTTCCAATCAAAAGTTATGGCCTTCCGAAGTTTTTACTTCGCTTAGTTGAAAAAAAAAGAGGGAAATTTTTGTAAATCAAACCCACGGGCCCATAAATTACTTAGAGCACTTTTGTCAAAAATTTAAAAATTTAAAAATTGCTCCATGGCCCCATAGCCCCACCCACTTTTTTTTTTGGAAAAACACCTCCGCAGGTTCGCAAGTCCACAGTTTAAAACTTTACCTTTTACAAAAAGGGTGAAAAATCTTAAGTCTCCCCGCCGGTCCACTTCCCCGTTGGAAACCTTGGGCATGACACGTGGTGTCCCTGGGAATTGGCAAAGGTACGGGGGTTTATTAACCTGTTTTCCCTTTTAATAAAAAATATTTAAAATCCAAATTACCTTCGACGACCCGTCTTCCCGCATGGGCTTAACAACGTGCCATGTGTCCCTTGTGCCTTTAGAAAAAATTTCTTCCTGGGGCTGTTAGCATTAGTTTAGTTTTAATACATTGTTGTTTGTTCTGTATTTGATGGAAAGTTATAACTGTCCTCCTTCCCCCCGCAAGCTTTATATTTGAGGCTCTGTTGCTCATTTGTTTCACACATTGAATACATTGAATATAATTTTGTCTCCTGCTATCATTGGTATCAGAGCCCCTCTTTCTTCCCTCGGTGTGCATGGAATTTGGAGTTAGCTTTTCACATCGAGAATAATCATTGGCTCAATAGAAGTGACCTGGTTTGGACATCAACCTGCACAGACCCACGTGAAGAAGGATTTAGGAGCATGGTGAATAAGTATTGGCAGCTGGGACGACTTGTCTCACTGTTTGAAGGATATTGTTACCTGTTTGGATTTGAAACCTATCTATGTGTGGATGAAGCAAAAATACACAGCTGAAAATATTTTTTCTGTTGTTTTTGTAATTTGGTAAAGCGTTTAGCGTGAGAAAAGGAAATAAAATAAGTTCCTGATTTGGGGGAGGCTCGGGCATAGAAGAAGCATGTGTGCAGGAGCAGTGTGAACTCTATCACCATGTCTATGGCCCTCGCTGCAACTGCTGCCACCACAAGGACCTCCGTCCTTCACCTCCAGAGCCACGAGATAGGACGAGAACAATGGAATGAAGAAGGACATAGATTGGAGTGATCAACACTAACGGGGATGATGTGGTCTATTCCGCAAAGAGCGGTTGCATAACTGATTATCCTTCTCTACTCATAAAAAATGTTGTGAAAGATAAGACCATTCCTTTTCCAATAGAAAAGGGTGTCAATGGAGAAGTGTAGAACATATGACAGAGAATCCTGATTGGTAATTTACTTCTTACTTCACCATTTTTTCATTTCTTTAGTAGTTATTATGGACATTCACTTGGAAAAATACTCGAGGTTAAACTTTCATACATGGAAGGTGAAGATCTAAATGCAAATTATGCATAAAAACTTATGGGATATAGTATATGGGAAAGAGAAAATGCCCACAGACACCGCCAAATTAGTAGAATGGCAGTGCAAAGATGATAAAGCAAAAGCCATTATTGGCCTTTCTCTCTCCGATTCTGAACTCCATCATGTTGATCTAAATAAATATTTCAAGGACATGTGGGATAATTTAAATCAATTATTTGGAGTGAAAGTAGTGAACACGAATTTTTCCCTAAAACTTCTATTATATAGATTCAAAATGGAAGAAAGCATTTCTATGTCTAGCCACATTAATAATATTTGGTCTCTACTCCGATAACTAGCAGAAGACAAAGCTGTGATAGAAGACAAGGATGCCAAAGGTATCCTATTAAATAGTCAATCTTCCAAATACAACAATATTGTTTTTACTCTCAGTCAAATTTAGTCTAAATATTTAGATGACATGATCGTGACTCTTCTCACAGAGGAAAAACACATAACTGATGATGATGCGGAAGTTGATACTCAACAAGAAAGTGCACTTTATTCCACAAACAGAAAATTTCGCAGGAAATCAAATAAAAATAAACAAGGGCCTAAACAAGAGTTTGAATGTCACTATTGTTAGAAGAAAGGTCATACAATGTGGAACTGTCATAGCCAAGAAAGAGATGTTCTACAAGGAAATATAAAACACAATGGAGCTAATACTGCTCATATAGAAGATCCACAAGATTTTGATGAGAGTGAGGAGGCTATTGATGAGATTGGGTTCACATCATCTCTAGTATTGTAAGTAGCAACATAGGAGGGAGGAGGAAAATGGAGGTTGGAGGAAATCCAACGACCTCTTGCAAGCCACAAGCGATGAGGCTGCCGACAGATATTGTGGCAAATAAGGTATTGAGGACCAATTCCTCAATTTTGGTTTGTTTATTTTAATTTTGTGTTGTTTGTTTTGTTGTTTTTCAATAAAGTGCAGATGCTGCATAGTTTCCTGTTTGGGACCTCCTAAATTGAAAATTGTCATGGGGAACAAAAAAACACTGAAAGAAGCGCATGGTACTCACACTAGATTCATGGTAAACTTGTAAAACCACCAAGGTAAAATCCTCTTGGTTCATGGTAAACCTGTAAAACCACCGAGTTATCATCCTCTTGGTTCGCGGAAATCCTTTAAAACCACTGAGGTGAACAGTCGGAAAGTGCTCCTATCCCTCTAGTTTTATGGTCAACCTTAGAAAAACCATGTGTATCGAGACCATGTAGGCACTGGCTCGTGTGAAGACCCTCTTTGTGGTGTTCTCATTACGGGGGGGGGGGAACGTTACCATTAGTTTAGTTTTAATATATTCTTGTTTGTTATGTATTTGATGGACAGTTATAACTATCCTCCTTCCTCCCATAGGCTTTATATTTGAGGCTCTGCTCATTTGTTTCACACATTGAATACATTGAATGTAATTTTGTATTCTACTATCAAGGGCCCGCAAGCCTGCTTTAGGGAAAATTTTCTTCTTGGGACCTGCAGGCCTTCTTTTAGGGAATATTTTCTTTCCCAGGCCCAGAGTCCCGCCTTTAGTGAAAATTTTCTTCCCCAGGCCTACAGGTCCACCTTTCGAAAAAATTTCCTCCCCAAACCCACTGGCCTGTAACTTAAGAAATATGAGTTAGGAGGACTTCTTTATATCATTGCAAAGGGGAAGAAATTTCCTATCTAATGGAGATGTTTGTAGGAAAACCTAATTATATTAAATATGTTAAAAATAAAGTTGAAGTTAAAAGATGAGTCTGAGAGTGGGTAAGTGGGAAATCACCCCTTTTTAACTTACATGTTTAACTCTAAAGCATTGGTTGACCTTTTTTAAGGGTAACGTTAGGGGATAAGATAAAGTTTTTCTATCCCATGCAAATAAGAACCTTGTTTATTTTTTAGACCTAGTGGAATTAAATACCTTGGGTAATTGCTTTGGCCCCTTTGACCCTCTAAAATTAAGTAAGAATTCTTTGACTATAGTGTAAATTTAATGGTTTATTAAATTAAAACTTAGGATAAATTTAACTATATTGGTTTAATTACACTCACTAATTTTGTAATGTGGATGTGATGTTTGCTACAACGGGAAATTTTCATTTATTAAATTATAATGGACTTTGAATCTTTGTTGTTACAGCTATTGCTTGAAGCTTGGTTGTGTTCATGCTTTTCAAAAAAAAAAATATTCCATAATTTTTCTATCTAAACCTAGGTTTTTCTTGGGTCTCGAGTGGTCGTTTTAGCAGGTGTTATAAATATTGTGTTATTAAGTGGAATGCTTCCCTCAAAATCTATATGAAATATAATCATCCCCTCCCTACCTTTGATAACGATGAAGTCATCATTGATTTATTTCATGCACATGAAGAAAACCTTCCTCACCAACATCATAAACTCAACCATATCTAAAATCAACCCCCTCTCATTCATAACCTTTCCAATCTAGCCAACCTTGCTAGAGGTGGGGTTGTTAATTTTCTGAGGATTCCTACCATTTTCAATATTGTAACACCATCCTCATTAAAATTACAATTTTTTAAAAATCAATTGTGAACCATCTCACATGTAGTCATGTTGGAGAATGATTTCTATTAGCAGAGATTTGTGTGCACCCTATTCAAGTGGATATTCAATTTTCTAAAGGTCTCTCTAATATCAATAGGAGTACTTCTAAGGAATAGGACCTTAACCCTTGAGATAAACCTCCATAATAAGGTTGGCTCCATTACTAAAATATCTATATTTACAAAGACTCTAATATAAATAACACTATGCAAAGTTAATGGGAAAGAGTACTAAAATTTCACAATAATGGTGATATATAGTAGAGTATGAAGGGATCACTCTCCTCAAAATGAAGAAACAATTAAATACACAATAACAAAGGTGCAAATATGAGACGTAATCCATATTGCATTCTATCATAATTTAATCCTTTCTATAAATAACAAAATAGACTAAAATTATGTAGTTATAATAACTTATACATGTCATGCAATAACAACAGAGAAAATTAATATGCATTAACACAAGCCAAATGATAGATATAAATCACATTCAAATAGATATTATTGCTTAAGGAATACACAATCCCTCACATTCATTAAGAAGGTAGTGAACACATTGCACAATTCAACACAAGGGTTAGCAAAGACTCAAAACACTCAAAAACCAATTGGGTAGGGTTTCCTTACATCTAAGAGAGGATAGTTTGACATATGAAACTCATTACATTTATAGAAGGATAAGAAAACGAAAGGGATCTAAATATTGCATGGGAGATGCTTAACCTACTTGACCCTTTTAAAATGCCCCAGAACTAGCTCAGAAGGTAATCCCTTAGTATCATGATGATGTACACCCATGGGGTGCCTTAGATTGCAAGAAAACCTTTAGATATTTTCTATATGGATGAACTCTAACTTATATCAATGAATACCCATGAAATCCTTGAATATAGACAAAGAGTAAGTTGTCAAATGTTTGTTTTTGGTCATAATCATGTTTTAGACAACTAATAACAACTCATTTCGTGCTAAAAAAATCAATCAACCAATTCTCTTCTTTTTTTTGTTGCATGAGCAGAATATACCACCAATGAAACATCATGAGATAAAAATAATCAAACAAAAAAAATCTTTAAACTAATTGAGTATCAATTGATTAAGAAAACATCTTAAAATAGACCAAAACACTTTTATTTAAATCTCCAAAGTATCATCACCATCCCCTTCAAAAATTATATTTGAGTGAATCCCTGTATAAATACTTCTAATGAGACTGGGTCTCATGTAAAATGGAGTTTTGAATCAAAAGAGTGTTGGAAAATGTAATCTCTAGCATCAACACACATTAAATTATGACAAAATGCATCCAAGTGGAAAATTGAAATTCTTAAAAGTTAAGAACATATAAAATGTATAAAAAAATTGACAAATTTTTGTAAATAGGTGATTATTATGTTCTTAATTCAAACCCTTCCAAATACCATTAATGTAAACACATGCTTTTATGTATAAGGAAACTTGTAGAAGTGCCTACAAAGTCCCCAAATTTTTCAATTCATCAATAAATAAGAGGTAAATATATGCATTTTCCACATGAGAATGGAAAATTTGAATCAAAGGTTTATTGTGTTGAGTTTTCAATGTGTTCGTTTTACTTACACACACAAGTACTCCTTTTAAACGTTTTAAGGAATTATAATATTTACTTTTTTTGATACTATATAAATTCGTTTAATGCTTAATGGAAGGCATTTAAAAGTACTATTTAACATGGATTTTTTCATTTTGGGTCAAAATCAAGGTGTGGTTGGAGATGATGATGTATATTGTGTTAATATTAGTAGCTTGGACCGCTGTTTGTCCTCACCCTAATATAGCAGCATTATTAATGGGTAGTTTGGACAGCTATTCATTCTAGCCTAGAAATTTAGAAAAATAGTTGTTAGGATAAAAGCAATTGTTATTTAATATTGACTCCTTGTAGGTGACACCTCATAACCAAGGTTGTTAATGGTTATTGAGTTGTCTTAATCTCAGCCGTTCTTGTATTAATCTTGGTCATTGATTTTCAACGAGAGTGTTATATAAGGGGGTCATTGGGGTCATTTGTAATAAGGAAGTTTTGAGAGAAACTTGCAGTGTTAGCAAGTAGTCTTGCAGTGTTAGCAAGGGCGCAGTGATAGCGTTGGAGATAGCAGTGGAGGAATATTAGCAGGAGGATTAGGAGATTGTCAGAGCTCTGCCAGTAAGAGGAAAGTAGTATTTTTATCTCTTGATTTGCTGAAGTTTAATATATTTCTCATCTATAGTACTGGTTTTCCCTACGGGGTTTTTTCCAAGGACAATTGTCCAAAAATATTGTGTTCACCTTGTTGGGTATTTTTATGTGTTTGTATTTGTGAAGTTACAGTTGTGTTATTTTCCAATATTTGTTGATCAAATAATCTTACAAGATAGGAGGTTAATAATCAGTTACTGTAATAGATTTTTTCACATGGTATCAAAGCTTAGTTTGGGTAAAAGAGATTTTACCCTAGGTGAAAGAAAGTGAGGGTTTATAAAACCCCAGTTTAACCTCTTCAAAATTATTGTTATTATTTTCTTTTAAGATGGCCTCAGTAGGGTTAAGAGATCAGGATAGATTGGATGGAGCCTCAAATTTTGGTGTCTGGAAAGCCAGAATTTCTCTATTGCTGGAAGAGAATTGTATCAAGGAATATGTGACCACTGGTGTAGCTGTACCTACAGATGCAACACAACTCTTAGCATATAAGAAGGAAGATGCCAAGGTGAGGAGGCTGATTCTTGACGGTGTCAAGGATCATATTGTTCCGCATATTGTAGAGTTAGATACAATGAAGATGATGTGGGATGCCATTATGAATCTGTACCAGAATGCTACCACTAACCGGAAGCTAATTCTTAGAGAAAAGTTGAGGAATACACTATGAATAAGGGAGAAGATGTCACAAGTTACCTCACCAGACTTAGACTTTTCAAGGATGAATTGGCAGCTATTGGAGACAAACCAAATGATGACGAGCTAGTGAGAATAGCCCCAAATGGGTTTACTAAGCAGTGGGATGTCTTTGTTCAAGTCATCAATGGACGAGACACCTTACCGAGTTGGGATCAACTATGGAGTGATTTCACTCAGGAGGAGCTTAGACTAAGTCTTATCAATGGAGCCAACAATAAGAGTCAGAAAAGTGAGGTGGACCAAGAAAATGTTTTCCCTAGCGGGGTAAATGGAAAGCAAAGAAGGGGTCTAGTAAAGGATCAAATTCACAAGGTGAAAAAGAAGAAGAAAGATTCTTCGAAGAGTTTTCAATGTGTTCGTTGCCCAGAAAGGAAGAATTGAAAAGAAAGGCAAGAAGCTTACACACACAAGTACTCCTTTTAAACGTTTTAAGGAATTATAATATTTACTTTTTTGATACTTTATAAATTCGTTTAATGCTTAATGGAAGGCATTTAAAAGTACTATTTAACATGGATTTTTCGTTTTGAGATCAGGGAGGTCAAAATCAAGGTGTGGTTGGAGATGATGATGTATATTGAAGTTGTGTTTCTATTGTGACTTCTTGATCTCCACCTTTGAATCCCATTCTACATGTTTCAACTTCCTTGCTGTGAGGATCTTGTAATGTTGTTGTTACCTGGTCTCGGGTAGTTTCTAAAAGGAAGAATAACTTGCCTCAGCATCGTCGGTAGCATGTACGCTGAAGAAGACATGGAATAGGACTGCTATTAGAGTCCATATTCCAAATCTTACTAGAATATATTTAGGATCATGGAAGCTGCAGGGAACCATCGCAGTAGAGGAAATCCCAAATCTTTTGGTTGATGTACAATGACTCAGGAGGAGAGAGTTTTCAAAGTATGGAGCACAAAGAACTGAAAACAACTGATTAAGACAATCGAAATGATGCCAAATGTCATCAGACCGCACCAACTGTGCTTCTCAAGCTGTCAAAATCCAGTGGCACTTGCTTACAAGAGTAGTAAAAAATAATACTTCTATACGAGCTGTTTCAAATGGCTTTGTCATCACTATCTTCACATGTCTACGTCATAGATGAGAGCGTTGGCCACAATGCAGAACACCACAAGAGTCCCAATGGATATCGTTTTCAATACAATTGACAAGTTCGGTGAACAAGGCAATGCGTGCTGTACAAATCCCTGCAGATATAACCATTGAAGATTTATCAGAAACAAGTTGCATAGCAGATAAATAGGATCAATTAAGTTTAAACACTTCCTGGGGTTGAGAGTAGCATTAGCATTGACTAGTGTGGCTGTGGTCAGAAGGTTGAGACTACGGTGATAACTCTAGCATTAGCATTGAGCCAACGCATGATTGTGTAGGACAATGCCTTCCCGCCAGGCACACAGCTGGAAGAGTTTCTCTTTCACTTGGCCCCTGTTCTCCGGGACAGGGGAGATTAGCCGCAATTAATCTCGGCCGTTGATTTTCAACGAGAGTAGTATATAAGGGGGTCATTTGTAATAAGGAAGTTTTGAGAGGCCTCCTTAAGGCTAGGTGGAAGCACAATGGTGTTCACCAGGAGCATTCCCTGGAGACCCTCACCTGCATGGTAGGGTCGGTATCGCTTATTGCATACAACAGTTTCAACTTCCTTGCTGTGAGGATGTACGTTACTCGGCAGGGAGGTAACAGAGATCAGGTTCCACTGTTGTGTGCAAGATCAGAGTTGTAATCTGAAGTCGAGGGGTGATTCCCGAAGACTGCGCTTGCCCCTGACCGCCCTGACACAGGAGCTCTTCCAGTTCATCCCTGCAGATATAACCATTCAAGATTTATCAGAAAATCAGGAAATCTAGCCTCTAAACTAGCATGGTTTTATGTGGAAATACCATGCTAGAACTACCATTGTGGGAAGAAGAATTATATTCCGTGCAGACAATAATAAAAGGAATCATGTGAATATTTCTTTAATAATTATTAGAGAAAGCGTGATATCACTCCAATTATATACTGTGAGCTAGACAATTTTGAGAGGATATATGATAACTGAAAGAGGAAGAATATTTGGCCACGGGATTTGAGATATTACTTTGAAGCTGAATAACATTTAGGGAAAAATATAGTATTAAAGAAAAATAATATCCATTAAATAGGTATGTAGATTATCAAATACGATGGTCCTAAGCTAAAAAAAAGTACTAGGATGTATGGTAATAAAAAAGGAAGAACAGTTATAGAAGTATGTAGGGCTATACGTATTAGCTAGAAGGTACTCTTAATTTAGACAATACTAATGGAATGAATGGGTAATGAAGAATAAGTGTGATTCCCAATAAATGTGTGAGTGCCATTAATATTAAAAGTTAAAATTTGCAATAAACTAATATATTAGGAGGATACATGGTAAAGGAAAAATATTTAATCAATACACATTCATTAAAATATTTAATTAGAAGTTAAAGATAACACATTCTTGTTTTTCAATGGAGTGCTCTCCCACTGATAACCCTAACCCTAAATAACCAGTTAATGGTGGCGGCAGGCTGGGTGTTCATAGAGTTAGTCGAGGGCTTCCTATAGGTATTTTGCAATTAACAAGTACTTTGGCCAATTTCTCTACTCATAGCTTTGGCCTCTCTGCCCCTGCTCAAGGCTCTGGGCTCTTTGCCCCTGCCCATGACTGTAGCTTCTTTGCACCTGCCCGTGGCTCTATTTCCCCTGCTCATGGTTTTGATGTCCTAGTTAGTGGATCTCCTTTGGCGACGACTATTCATGAGCATAGAGTCCTCTCTCCTTTCTCCACGCACTTTGCAAATGAAAAAACTATTGTAGACACAAGTGCCTTTAGATTCGGGCTTGTGGAGACTGTAACGACCCAAAGAACCACACACACGAACAACATAGTAAAAGACAGGATAATTTTTTTTTGACTTGCTTTGACACATAACGCGACACAACATGTCGTCACAAAGTTACAACCAACTCTAGGAACCACTTGTTACGGGGATGACCACAAGGTCAGCACGGAAACGTTCACACCCGAAAGGATAATACACATTTTTTTTTTTTTTCTAACATGACAACATAGAAGTCCAGTCACAGAACACACTTACAGTTAGGGCATCCTATGAGGAAATTCTTGTTAAATTTTCTTGTTTACGAAAATGTCTCTTAATTCTTAACTTACGTTCTTATAAAATTTCATGTAATGATTCACACAATTCTTTTCACAAGGGGGAACTTCTTTCTTTTCAACTATTGACTAAATAGCTTAAAGCCAAGCTTTCTAAACTGGGATCATCAATTTTATGTCCAAATCTTCTTTTTATTCATTTGATTTTAGAACTTTTTCCATTTCTTACAAGGTTAATTAATCTTACTCAAGCCACTAACACATGTTCCACAACTCTATTGCACAGGTGAAGGCATAAGCTCCGATTGAGTGGAAAGTACCGCTTAGGGTTCATAACAATAACCTTCTTGTTTAAGGATCAAATTTTGACCTTGCTTAAGAAATATCACCATGAATCAAGGCAAGGGTTAACAGAACAGGACAACAGAATTTAGTTTCAGGGTCACATTTTTTACTATCAGTCTTTCATTGAGGTTAAGAGTTTATCAAGATTGGTTAAATGTTCAATCTAGACTTTACTTAATTAAGTTTGACAAACGAGAACATTTCAAACGATAGAGAGATATTTAAGGCTTTATTAATCAATTTCCCTCCTACTTATTAAATCCTATCATCTTCTAAAATCTAACCATTGATTTCACCATGAGATCATTTAAGGTTTCACCATAAAAGGATAATATTTATTAGTTTGGCTCGTGAAAAAAAAAGTAATCATATTTCATTACAAAAGATAGTTTCCTCTTGATTGTTCCAGGTCTCAAAGGTTATCAAGTAGATCACATCTACATTAATATATTCATATACATAAATTTTCATTTAACTTTTATAAGGACTATCCAGTCCACTTTATAGTGCTTACAAACTCATTTCTACTATGCCTTAGAAGGATTTACATGTCAACATTTTAACTCAAGAGCATATTTTAATAGTACTCGTTTGCGAAAACAAAACAAGGTTACATCAATTCTTTCCAACACGATGCACAAACCAAGGGGACATACCATCTCTATTAATCCATGACTAGGGAACAAGAGCGTAATAACATGGAACATGCCACGCTACTATTCTAAGGATTTAAAAATACACTAGAATATCCCATAACCAAGCGGTAATCAAATTTCATCTTTCACATGATGACCAAACAAGCCAAAGTTTCAACAGTTACAACAACAATACTCTAAAGTACATTTACTAAGGAACTGACCCTTCTTCTAAAATGTCCTAAGGCCCTTTCCAAATTTTTATAACATAATACTCATTCATACAAAGGAACATCATAACCAAGATTGATGCAATAATCTACAAGTCTTTCCATCATTTAACCACGTAAGCCATCTGCAACAATTAATAACCTAAGTCAATTCGTGAGAACTGAGCAAGATAATACTATACATAGCAACAATAAGCTAGTAGCTAACAATACCATGAAAGGAAGCACTCTATTTCAAGAAATGGATCAAAGTTCTAACCTCTAACAACCTTTTGAAACAAGATATAATTTTCACCATACCAACTAAGAAGAGAGCCCTATGTTTTATTTATGAACAATATCTCAAAAACCACAAAAGGTTGACAACCAAAATATGCAATACTATGGAATTTATAATGTTAGAAAAAAGAGTTGAGAGTATTAGGATTTCAATCATGTAATCCAGTAGAATACGTGATCGGAATCTAATATGCTGCCCATCAATCAACATTCTCTAGGTGAAGTCGAAAGATGAAAACCAGTCACGATCTTAGTCACCAAAACAACAATAGTTCAACAATCATTCTAGAAGGCCATAGGCCTAATAGGTTAGAAGTAAACCACGAGGGTAAGAAGAGAATTCCATCATGCAAACAAAAGGTTAAATGGCTGAAAATATTATATTCAAACTCAAACCATTATTTCTTATCTAACAAGTGACTTCATAGCTTAATAAGGATGAGTGGAAAGGATGAAAAACAAAGAAAATCAAAGTCTGGAATAGGTATTGCCTAGCAGCCTACCTACTAGACATAACCAAGACCAGAATAGAGATAAGCCCCGTGACTAACCAAGTCCATTAAGAAAGATAGAATTCTAAACACATCCATTCAATTTTCATAACACTATAAGGGCATAATATTATTAAAATTTTACTCTTAAGGAGAGTAGGGTCAAGTGGGGATTCTGTCAATAATCATGCCCTTTTAAAACAATAATAACAATCTAAGCGTTCCATCCCATTCAGGACCTAACAACATAATCGAAAACACAGAGGTCTCAACCCCAATATATATATATATATATAATTGACCCCAAAGTTCTCAGTTTGGGTTTATACAAACGTGCCAATTTCTAAACTCGTAACAAAAAATCAAAGTTGTCACTTCAACTCGGCTTAGTCCACCAAGACAACAAAATGATACACATATACCCGATTAAGGGTGATTAAAACATTTAGGCTCAACTGAGTAAAAGTCGGCCTACCAAATACAATAAATATGAAGCCATACAACCCAGGAGGTTTTAAAAATATTTAAAGCAAGGTCAAAGATATGCCTTCTATCAACCCAGGACATATTTTCAGTCCAAAACTTCCTTCTTAACAAGCATATATATTGATCTTCTAATTTCCAAATACCCTAATAATTTGCACAATACACGAAGTGCATAATCACGCTTATCAAAAAAATAAATAAATTTAACTGTATATTTTCCTCTAGGGCAATAACATAAAAGGAACCCAATACTAGTCAAAGCTGCAACGTTCCAAGGGCGATTACATACCCAGGTTCACAAAAGAAACAACGACATTTTTGTAGAAGGAAGTAACTTAAGATTTTATATATATATATATATATATATATATATATATATAAGCCGACAAGTTGTTAAAACCAGCGTACCCAGAAGAATCAATTTCTAGCACAGGGTATTTTTATCCTTACAGTACCATTATATGTATATTTCCATATAATTAATCGAAGCATACACACCGAGAACATTTATATATATATATAAATGGGTTTGATCACTTCAACAAGAACAACCAACAGAGGCAAATCCAGAAGTAGCAAACTTTTAACCATATACTGAAAACAAATCCACAAAATCACAAATTTAAACCAATTTCTAGAAAGAAAAAAGTTTCATTTCAAGGGTTTATTAGATACTAGCATATTATGTATATGGTTAGTCTATCTTGCCTGTTTTAACGCATCCACCAGTCATGTACATCCAGTAGGGACTGCTACAGCCACACGCCCTCCTCTTTATCCTCTGCTACACTAGTATTTTCTTGCAATATACCACACCAGGATTCCCTTTTGAAGGCATGACTAGGAGAATGCAATAGGTGGCTATCCAAACACTACATTTCTTAAATGCAGCTACTTTGGGGGTGAGAGTCGAACTGCTTACCACTCAGTCTGAGAGCACTTGCGCTAGAAAGCTAAACACCAACCATGGTTTGAAGCTCGGACACAAGACATAATGATTACATCGCTCCTGGCTGTGAAAGGCATCTACCGTATTGATACATAAACCTTTTCCTTCATCAGATTTGGGGACAGCATCAAACTCTCGGTTCAAACATTACAGCTGTAGCTTGTAAGGTATGATAATTCCAATAGAGACCTTTATGCCTGCCAACTCAGTGACTCGTTGAAGAAGCCCATATCATTGCAAAGCAAAATTTGCTTCATGAATATTCTGATATGAAACAGATCCACCCCTATGAGATCCTCTTCCATGAGTTACATCGCAGAACAAGCAAGGTCTCAGTAGAGAATCTCTGTAATAAATTTCATCGGGTCTCCTGGTAACACTCTCACTGTCACTTAATCAATTTTGATAAAAATATCTTGTAGGAGAATCCAAATTTGAGGATGCAGAGATACAGAACAAAAAACAACCTAGTTGGACAACCTGCTTGTTGGAAGTGCTCACGAAGGCTTCTACCAAACTGTAGCATGCCTATTGCCTGGCTATTTACTATTACAGGCAGTTGCTATGGATCCCCTACAAGAACACACCTTACAGCACCCAATGAAAGTGGAGGTAACACGCTTACATCCCTA
Source organism: Taxus chinensis (assembly GCA_019776745.2). Taxonomy (NCBI): domain Eukaryota; kingdom Viridiplantae; phylum Streptophyta; class Pinopsida; order Cupressales; family Taxaceae; genus Taxus; species Taxus chinensis. The sequence goes on from CM034154.1 coordinate 705,788,810, forward strand.
GCTTGTTTCCACGCCCCTCCTCCACAAGGAACCAGTCTCCACCTGGACGGAAGCGACTTTCCAAAACGAAAAGGCAAGACAGCTCAACTAAAACTTTATCTCGTTCTTCTACTACAGCTGCAAGATTTTGCAACAACTGATCATGACTGTGGTCACGTGTAACCAGAACATCAGGATGAACACCAACGGTTCCTTGGGATCTCCCTGCAGCAGCTGTCGCACTTATCTCTCTCTGGAGGCCACTAATTTTCTGAGATAAGTTTACCTCTCTACCCTGTAGCTGCTGCATACAGCCAAATACATCCTCACGGCACTCTCCTAGGAGAATTTTAGTTCTACGCTCCACTGATACTGCCTGTGCAGCACGATTTTGAGAAAAATATCTTGATGGAGGAACCTGAATCTGAGGATGCATCTGCCGCCTGGCTAATTCCTACTGCAGGTCGTTGCTCCTATGGCTGCCAACATAGAGTATCCAAACTCCCTAGCAGAGAAAATAGCAAGCAGAAGACCATGAAGCATTAGGAAGCTGCGATCCCAAAGGCATGCCAACTAGTAGCAAGACATAAGCAGCCTTGCTTGTCATAGAATCCGACTTGCAGCGACAGGAGTGCCTAGTGGAAGTCATTCGGAACCCCAAACCCAAACACAATCTCTGCTTCAAATTGGGGGGGAAAGGGATTTTGAAAGCTTGTAGTCATGTTTAGTCATTCCCTGCAAATTTGAAGGACGCATCATCCAAGAAGATGAGTATGAAGGTGCAGTAGCAACCGAAGCTACTCTCAATGGCATTACGTTAGAAACACTCATTATTGGTACTACACCTTCGCAACAGGGAGAAAAAATCAGAGTAAAAGGATTAAACCCAACCAAAACAGGTATGTGGCCAAGCAGGTGAAAAGGCATCCAAAAAGTCTTTGCAGCACTCACCAAAGAAATCCATGCAGCGACAACAAGAAATCCGGGAAAGATTTGCAAATAAAAAATAATAATAAATGAGGTGCGGCTACCAGCAAGGACTACTCCACCGACTCCTCATGCAGGGACATACATGACAGTCTTAATAGTTGGCAGGTTGGGTGGTTGGGAGGAGGCCAAGGTGGCAGTGGAGGGCAGTTAAAAAAGGAATCCGATGCCCAGCGGGGCATTACATTCTCCTCCCCTTAAGAAAGCATCGTCCTCGATGCGACATAACACAACGGAAAATAAATGGTTCGCAACCAAGAACAGGTATAGGAGAAAGTACACTTTATGGTTTAAAATTTTATTTGATCAAAGCACAGCCACAGGGTAGCCTTAGGAACATTTGGTAGAAATTTTAACTTTCAAGGTTCTGTGAAGATTGGCAGTTCTCTCTTGTTCATCATTTCATTTGTCTCTTTCCATTAGCACTATTCTTAGTTTAATTTCTTTTAAAATTTCATCATTGACAGAGTTTTGATTTATTCTTTATTGTGGGTGCCCAACATGAACTGCTAACACAACACCCTATCAAGTTCACAAGACACTACAGATTCACAAGCACACAAGTATATACTTCAAGATTGTATTACACCACAAAAGGTTACTCAAATATGGAATAGAATAGGCACAGTCCACATAACATAGTACTCGTCACACATCAATGACTGACATATTAAATACTTAAACAAAAGAGTACTACAATCCACCAGACATTTCCTCAATTCCACGCATCAATGAAAACTCACATAACACCATAAATGCTACAGGTACACATAGTGTCCACAAGGGAATCAATGACATATCCACAACATCACAACACATATCCATTTGACATGAGTAACACATGCATCAAAAGACCACTACCAAACATCACAATAACTCAACATATATCATGAAACATCAACCATACAGACAAATATCATATGCCTCCCTCAAACTCTTATGCCTCCCTCAAGTCTCTTATGCCTCCCTCAAACTCTTATGCCTCTTATGCCTCAGCCTCCCTCAAGTCTCTTATGCCTCCCTCAAGTCTCTTATGCCTCCCTCAAACTCTTATGCCTCCCTCAAGGAGGCCGGTTGACCCTATGGTCCAAGACACATAGAGTTCGAACACTCCTAACCCAAGTGACATAATAACGCGTGGTTCAACAACCTGCTAGTTATCTGTACTCCTTGGGGCGTACCCCTATACAACGAAGTGGGTCCATAGGTCCAACCATTCCATGGTGCATCCTATGACCCTATTCCACACATCACGACAATAGAACCAGCATAACAATCCAATCAAAGTGCCAAGTGGCAAAGTACAAGCCTTGGGCAAGGCGGTAAAATCTTAAAATTTAAAAGAAGACCCAAAATCAAGCTAAAATAAATGGCCAAATAGCCATAGTTAGTATCAAAATCCCCATGTTAGTGCCACAAACCAAGGAAATTCCCAAAATTGTAAAGCATGGCAATCAAGAAAAGCTGCCTGGTCCTTACAAAATAAAGTAAAAAGCTCAATTTACGAATAAAATCAACTTATAATAATGTCACATTACGATAACTGTGTGGCTTTATCTAGCCACCAAAGGGGTACTCAACGAGTTTCTAGCACTCAGAACATCGAGCCTCAGCTCGCAAAATACGTATCAATAATACAACTGTCATCACCTCCATCTGAATCATCCCGCCACCACTTCGACAAGGCTAAACATAGTCATAGTTGCACTTAGGTTGCATACATACAACCACATAGGGAGAGAGGAAAGAATCACATGTTATCTACTAAACCGAAGTTTTGGCTCAAGTTATTGACCCATGGTACACCATTCCTCACTCTCAACATACACTTCTACCGATTTCCCTCAGGATCGGTTAGCGTAAGGTTCACAACATAACATACAACAACATCACTAACATAACGGTGGCACACACATAACTACCATAACGTCCTACATATGGTACATATAGGGTAGATCACGATCATACATTCACTGAGTGTAACACATCACTTTACCACTTTCTGCACCCAAAGTGCAATCACCATACGATAGGGTTCATACACTCACCGTATGACCCCAAAATCACAACATGAAGCATTACATATTTGCACAGTCATACATACGATGAACATAGTACATCTCAACATAACATCCATTGCTACATAACAAGGTGGTACACACATTTCTTCAAAACATGGTAAAAACATCATGATACAACTCATTTCTTTTAACATCAATCTAGTCATACAACACATTGATACACCCACATATCACAATATGTCACAATGCTCCAACACTATGTCATCCACATTATAATTCTTTTCACACATCACAAACAATAATTCACACGTGAACTCTTCATAGAATCCACAAGAAGGAGAGAGAATACTCCCATCCCCAACATATCAACATGATCACAAATACGCACAAGGTGACATACACATCACGTGCGTTCACAATATCACAATTACGACAATAATCACATCACGTTTAAAGCACATTACTCTTCCAATATCTACCACCATCATGCAACATCATCATCATCATGCAGTATCATCATGTAACACCACCACCATCATGTAACATCACCATACAACACCAATCCGGCCCATAGGTTCGAGAGCATGAACCTATGCTCTGATACCAAGTGTAACGACCCAAAAATTCACACACACGAACAACACAGTAAAAGACAGGATAATTTTTTTTTTTGACTTGCTTTGACACATAACACGACACAACATGTCGTCACAAGGTTACAACTAACACTCTAGGAACCACTTGTTATGGGGATGACCACAAGGTCAGCACGGAAACGTTCACACCTATCAAGGACAATACATACATTTTTTTTTTTTCTTTTTGACAAGACAACATGGAAGTCCAACCACATGACACACTTACATTTAGGGCATCCCATGAGGAAATTCTTGTTAAATTTTCTTGTTTACTAAAATGTCTCTTAATTCTTAACTTATGTTCTTATAAAATTTCATGTAATGATTCACACAATTCTTTTCACAAGGGAGAACTTCTTTCTTTTCAACTATTGACTAAATAGCTTAAGGCCAAGCTTTCTAAACTAGGATCATCAATTTTATGTCCAAAGCTTTTTATTCATTTGATTTTAGAACATTTTCCATTTCTTACAAGGTTAATTAATCTTACTCAAGCCACTAACACATGTTCCACACCTCTATTGCACAGGTGAAAGCATAAGTTCCGATTGAGTGGAAAGTACCGCTTAGGGTTCATAACAATAACCTTCTTGTTTAAGGATCAAATTTTGACCTTGCTTAAGAAATATCACCATGAATCAAGGCAAGGGTTAACAGAACAGGACAACAGAATTTAGCTTCAGGGTCACATTGTTTACTATCCGTCTTTTATTGAGGTTAAGAGTTTATCAAGATTGGTTAAATGTTCCATCTAGACTTTACTTAATTAAGTTTGACAAAGGAGAACATTTCAAACGATAGAGAGATATTTAAGGTTTTATTAATCAATTTCCCTCCTACTTATTAAATCCTATCATCTTCTAAAATCTAACCATTGATTTCACCATGAGATCATTTAAGGTTTCACCATAAAAGGATAATGTTTATTAGTTTGGCTCGGGAAAAAAAAAATAAGTAATCATATTTCGTTACAAAAGATAGTTTCCTCTTGATTGTTCCAGGTCTCAAAGGTTATCAAGTAGATCACATCTACATTAATATATTCATATACATAAATTTTAGTTTAACTTTTATAAGGACTATCCAGTCCACTTTATAGTGCTTACAAACTCATTTCTACTATGCCTTAGAAGGATTTACATGTCAACATTTTAACTCAAGAGAAAAGTTTAACAGTACTCGTTTGCGAAAACAAAACAAGGTTACATCAATTCTTTCCAACACGATGCACAAACCAAGGGGACATACCATCTCTATTGAACCATGACTAGGGAACAAGAGAGTAATAACATGGGACATGCCACGCTACTATTCTAAGGATTTAAAAATACACTAGAATATCCCATAACCAAGCGGTAATCAAATTTCATCTTTCACATGATAACCAAACAAGCCAAAGTTTCAACAGTTACAACAACAATACTCTACAATACATTTACTAAGGCACTGACCCTTCTTCTAAAATGTCCAAAGGCCCTTTCCAAATTTTTATAACATAATACTCATTCGTACAAAGGAACATCATAACCAAGATTGATGCAATAATCTACAAGTCTTTCCATCATCTAACCACATAAGCCATCTGCAACAATTAATAACCTGAGTCAGTTCACGAGAACTGAGCAAGATAAGACTATACATAGCAACAATAAGCTACTAGCTAACAATACCATGAAAGGAAACATTCTATTTCAAGAAATGGATCAAAGTTCTAACCTCTAACAACCTTTTGAAACAAGATATAATTTTCACCATACCAACTAAGAAGAGAGCCCTATGTTTTAATTATGAACAATATCTCGAAAACCACAAAAGGTTGACAACCAAAATATGCAATACTATGGAATTTATAATGTTAGAACAAAGAGTTGAGAGTATTAGGATTTCAATCATGTAATCCAGTAGAATACGTGATCGGAATCTAATATGCTGCCCATCAATCAACATTCTCTAGGTGAAGTCGAAAGATGAAAACCAGTCACGATCTTAGTCACCAAAAACAAACAATAGTTCAACAATCATTCTAGAAGGCCATAGGCCTAATAGGTTAGAAGTAAACCACGAGGGTAAGAAGAGAGTTCCATCATGTAAACAAAAGGTTAAATGGCTGAAAATATTATATTCAAACTCAAACCATTATTTCTTATCTAACAAGTGACTTCATAGCTTAATAAGGATGAGTGGAAAGGATGAAAAACAAAGAAAATCAATGTCTGGAATAGGTATTGCCTAGCAGCCTACCTACTAGACATAACCAAGACCGGAATAGAGACAAGCCCCATGACTAACCAAGTCCATTAAGCAAGCTAGAATTCTAAACACATCCATTCAATTTTCATAACACTATAAGGCCATAATATTATCAAATTTTACTCTTAAGGAGAGTAGGGTCAAGTGGGGATTCTATCAATAATCATGCCCTTTTAAAACAATAATAATAGTCTAAGCTTCCATCCCATTCAGGACCTAACAACATAATCAAAAACACAGAGGTCTAAACCCCAAATATAAATATATATATATAATTGACCCCAAAGTTCTCAGTTTGGGTTTATACAAAAGTGCCAATTTCTAAACTCGTAACAAAAAATCAAACTTGTCCTTCAACTCGGCTTAGCCCACCAAGACAACGAAATGATACACATATACCCGATTAAGGGTGATTAAAACATTAAGGCTCAACTGAGTGAAAGTCGGCCTACCAAATACAATAAATATGAAGCCATACAACCCAGGAGGTTTTAAAAATATTTAAAGCAAGATCAAAGATATGCCTTCTATCAACCCAGGACATATTTTCAGTCCAAAACTTCCTTCTTAACAAGCATATATATTGATCTTCTAATTTCCAAATACCCTAATAATTTGCACAATACACGAAGTGCATAATCACGCTTATCATAAAAAAAATAATAATTTAACTGTATATTTTCCTCTAGGGCAATAACATAAAAGGAACCCAATACTAGTCAAAGCTGCAATGTTCCAGGGGCGATTACATACCCAGGTTCACAAAAGAAACAACGACATTTTTGTAGAAGGAAGTAACTTATTATATATATATATATATATATATATAAGCCGACAAGTTGTTAAAACCAGCATACCTAGAAGATCAATTTCTAGCACAGGGTATTTTTATCCTTACAGTACCATTATATATATATATATATATATATATACTATATATATATATATATATATATATATTTCCATATAATTAATCGAAGCATAAACACCGAGAACATTTTTTTTTATATATATAAATGGGTTTGATCACTTCAACAAGAACAACCAACGGAGGCAAATCCAGAAATAACAAACTATTACCCATATACTGAACACAAATCCACAAAATCACAATTTTATACCAATTTCTAGAAAGAAAATGTTTCATTTTAAGAGGTCTATTAGCTTCTAGCATATTATGTATATGGTTAGTCTATCTTGCCTGTTTTAATGCATCCACCAGTCGTGTACATCCAGCAGGGACTGCTACAGCCACACGCCCTCCGCTTTATCCTCTGCTTCACTGGTCTTTTCTTGCAATATACCACACCAGGATTCCCTTTTGAAGGCACGACTAGGAGAATGCAATAGGTGGTTGTCCAAACACTAGATTGCTTCAATGCAGCTGCTTTGGGGGTGAGAGTCGAACTGCTTACCACTCAGTCCAAGAGCACTTGCGCTAGAAAGCTAAACACCAACCATGGTTTGAAGCTCGGACACAAGACATAATGATTACATCGCTCCTGGCTCTGAATAGCATCTACCGTATTGATACATAAACCTTTTCCTTCATCAGATTTGGGGACAACATCAAACTCTCGGTGCAAACATTACAGCTGTAGCTTGTAAGGTATGATAATTCCAACAGAGACCTTTATGCCTGCCAACTCAGTGACTCGTTGAAGAAGCCCATATCATTGCAAAGAAAAATGTGCTTCATGAATATTCTGATATGAAACAGATCCACCCCTATGAGATCCTCTTCCATGAGTTACATCGCAGAACAAGCAAGGTCTCAGTAGAGAATCTCTGTAATAAATTTCATCGGGTCTCCTGGTAACACTCTCACTGTCACTTAATCGATTTTGATAAAAATATCTTGTAGGAGAATCCGAATTTGAGGATGCAGAGATACAGAACAGAAAACAACCTAGTTGGACAACCTGCCTGTTGGAGGCACTCACGAAGGCTTCTACCAAACTGTAGCATGCCTGTTGCCTGGCTATTTACTGTGCTGCAGGCAGTTGCTGTGGATCCCCAACAAGAACACACCTTACAGCTCCCAATGAAAGTGGAGGTAACACGCCTACATCCCTAGCTTGTTTCCACACCCCTCCTCCATAAGGAACCAGTCTCCACCTGGACGGAAGCGACTTTCCAAAATGAAAAGGAAAGACAGCTCAACTAAAACTTTATCTCGTTCTTCTACTACAGCTGCAAGATTTTGCAACAACTGATCACGACTGTGGTCGCGTGCAACCAGAACATCAGGATCAACACCAATGGTTCCTTGGGATCACCCTGCAGCAGCTGTCACACTTATCTCTCTCTGGAGGCCACTGATTTTCTGAGATAAGTTTACCTCTCTACCCTGTAGCTGCTGCATACAGCCAAATCACTTCCTCACGGCACTCTCCTAGGAGAATTTCAGTTCTACGCTCCAATGATACTGCCTGTGCAGCACGATTTTGAGAAAAATATCTTGAAGGAGGAACCTGAATCTGAGGATGCATCTGCCACCTGGCTAATTCCTACTGTAGGCCGTTGCTCCTATGGCTGCTAACATAGAGTGTCCAAACTCCCTGGCAGAGAAAATAGCAAGCAGAAGACCATGAAGCATCAGGAAGCTGCGATCCCAAAGGCATGCCAACTAGTAGCAAGACATAAGTAGCCTTGCTTGTCAACAGAATCTGGCTTACAGCGACAGGAGTGCCTAGTGGCAGTCATTCGGAACCCCAAACCCAAACACAATCTCTGCTTCAAATTGGGGGGGGGAAGGGATTTTGAAAGCTTGTAGTCATGTTTAGTCGTTCCCCGCAAATTTGAAGGATGCCTCATCCAAGAAGACGAGTATGGAGGTGCAGTAGCAACCGAAGCTACTCTCAATGGCATTACGTTAGAAACACTCATTATTGCTACTACACCTTCGCAGCAGGGAGAATAAATCAGAGTAAAAGGATTAAACCCAACCCAAACAGGTATGCGGCCAGCAGGTGAAAAGGGTCCAAAAAGTCTTGCGCACTCACCAAAGAAATCCATGCAGCAACAACAAGAAATCTGGGAAAGATTTTCAAATAAAAAAAAATAATAAATGAGGTGCGGCTACCAGTAAGGACTACTCCACCGACTCCTCACGCAGGGACAGACATGACAGTCTTAATAGTTGGCAGGTTGGGTGGTTGGGAGGAGGCCAAGGTGGCAGTGGAGGGCAGGTAGAAAAGGAATCCGATGCCCAGCGGGGCATTACAGAGACAAATGTGGTTTGTGGCAATCATAATCTAGGCACAACTGACTTAGGAAAGTATGGTGGTTTTGCTTCCTCTCGATCTGTTGACCATGAGGCCTTGAACAAATATGGATATGCTTCTCGATTCGATGTTGCAGGAAACAAAAACAAGGGTAAATTGGATCCCATATGGAGCTTTTAGGATGTGGTTAATAAACCTAACCAAAAACCTATGGCTTCTGCTAAATCAACTCCTTGTATTATTCTTTCGGGCGGAAGTAATGCATTACAAAGATTTTTTTATTAGAAATGGCTTGATTTGTAAATTCAAAAACTTTTTTCTGGGTCTGCCCACTCTTCATGAATGGATGTAAGGCCATTGGAGCCCCATCATGGAAGGTAAGCTGGATATTTACCCTGCTTCATATGGATTTTTTGAAGTAGCTTTTGTTGAAACTTCAGATAGAGATTTGATATTTGGAAGAGTTTGGGATCTCCAATCCTATTTTCTCTTTATGAAACTGTGGGTCCCTTTGTTTAACCCAATGAGTGGTACCTTCCACGTGAAACCGGTTTGGATTCGTCTACCCTATTTTCCCCTCCAATTTTTGATGGTGAGCTGTTTAACCTCTATAAGTAATACCTTAGGAAAATGCTTGGCTATTGATCAACAGATGGAAGATTATGAGCACACTACATATGCAAGCATTTTTGTTGATATGGATACTTCTGTAGACATTCCAGCCAACATTGAACTCAAAGTTTGGGATAGAATTTGGACGCAAAGTCTGGACTATGAAGGGTTTCCCTTCAGTTGTCGAACCTATTTTTTCTCTTGGTCATTTATATTTTGACTATCATTTGGGGAGAAGAATTTAAATCCTAGCCACCTGGTTGTAAATCACCCATCAAATAGTGATTCAGATTGTGAGTCTAAGAAAGATGCAGATTTAGATTCCGAGGATGAGGAAGTGCTTCCTCCTACTCAAACGGATCCACAACAGGTTCTTCAGAGTTCTGTGGATTTTCTGGATAAGGAAAAGGGAACATGTCCCCTTCCTATTGGCTTATTTAGGGACCTAAAATTCTAATGAGAATTTAGAAGTTGTGATTTGAATCCAAAACAATGAAAATGAAAATCCAAATAAGGAAAACGATTGGATGGTTGTGAACAGAAAAAAGAACACAAATAATACCCCTCTTAAGATGTGCTTACAATCCCAAGGGAAGCAGTCTAAGGGTTGAGGTTTGTGTTGTTTTTTTCAGTGGGGTTGTTGGTTTGGACGTGTTGTTTTTTAGTTTCTTTGTGTTGCTGGTAGAGGTTGCTTTACGTGATCATCATTGTAATATTTTTGTCTCCACTTATTTTACGAGGTAGGCTCCCCTTAACCCTTGTTTATAGTTAACCAAAAATATATTTAATTAATAAATATTTTTGTGAAGGTTATGAGTATTAAAAATTATTCATTGCAACTTGAGGTGTAATGGTTATACCTATGATTTAATCTTAAAAGGAATTTAACATGTGATGACGTCATTGTAATATCCTTTTGTCTCCACTTCAATTTCAAGCGAGGATACTAGGCTCCCCTTAACCCTTGTTTATAGTTAACCAAAAATATATTTAATTAATAAATATTTTTGTGAAGGTTATGAGTATTAAAAATTATTCATTGCAACTTGAGGTGTAATGGTTATACCTATGATTTAATCTTAAAAGGAATTTAACATGTGATGACGTCATTTGATTCCTTTTACTTAATTCAATTTCAAGCAAGATACTAGGCTTGAATACGTCTTATATGGCATCCCTAGATCATTATCACAAGCTACAACTTATTCCAACAATCATTACCAAAGTTGTTATAGGTCTTATTCCAACAATCATTACCAAAGTTGTTATAGGGGTCCCCTAAACCCTTGTTTATAGTTAACCAAAAATATATTTAATTAATAAATATTTTTGTGAAGGTTATGAGTATTAAAACTTATTCATTGCAACTTGAGGTGTAATGGTTATACCTATGATTTAATCTTAAAAGGAATTTAACATGTGATGACGTCATTTGATTCCTTTTACTTAATTCAATTTCAAGCAAGATACTAGGCTTGAATACGTCTTATATGGCATCCCTAGATCATTATCACAAGCTACAACTTATTCCAACAATCATTACCAAAGTTGTTATAGGTCTTATTGAGATCTAACTAACACATTGTGTAGTGTACATTCACACACATTCAATATTGATCAGGAGAGAACTATACGAGATGAGATCCATTTTTGAAACATTGATATATAGTGCAACACTCATCACACCATTGAGGGGAAAGGTGACATAAATCTATTCTAATTGGACTGACCCCTTTTTCATGTCCTTAAGACAGCTGACCTAGTTTTCAAGTCCTTAAGATGGCTGTCAGGAGCTAATTGAGGAGAACAAATAGAGATTAGATATCTCTCTCATTGTATTTATTCAAAAGAATGTACAACAGTTATAGGGAGGAGAAATAACAACATTCCCCCAAAAACAAAGGAGAGGTTACAAATTGTGCAAGAAAAATATGATACTAAATAATCAAATAAGCCTAATTATATAAAACTACTTACTGTTGGCATTAGGTTACGTAGCATATATTGTATATAATTAGATTGTGTAGATTAGATAGTATCACATTCTTCTCCCATAGGTTGTACCCCCCTCCTCCTATTAAGGGGAATATTGGTAAGCTTCTCGCCTATATAATTTGTATCGTGCTTCTGTTTTGTTAAGATGAATGAATAAGAGATATCTATTAATCTCTATTTTATCTCCATCATTTCCTCCTCTCAATCAGGTATCAAATCTATCGTAAACTATGACCTGATTGTTTGAAGGAGAAGACCATTCTCAGCATGCAGATTTTTCTTCCTGGTTGCATGCGTGCAAGAGAGCTCAGCGTGGAATAAGCTCTGTAGAAGTTTTAGCGACCAGCTCTTTATTTTTGGACAGCTGCGTCGGGATAATTCTCTGCTGTTGGAGGAGTGACCAGTCTACAAAATGGCTCCGTTGAAATGCAAACCAGCACAGCACATCTGTTGTTAAAAAAAACAGCTCCAGCAACCTACATGGAGATTTTTAGACTGCTGCGTGAGAGTTTTAATGCTTGTTGTTTGTCTCTTGTACAAATTGGATGAGCGGAGTTATTTTTTGTCTTGTTTGGCTATGTGGTTCAACAACCAATAAAGAGACAACTGCGTGGTGGAGGACGAACTGCATGTGGAGCTGTGCAAACCTGTAACCAAAATCCAGTGACCTGCATAGCCATTCGAGTATTTCCTTATTTTGTTTTTCTCCTGCGAATTTTAGACTGCTATGTGGGAGTGTGTAACCTGTTGCGTGGAGATTAAAGGCTTATGTCTGGGAAGATTTACCTACCAGCTGCATATAAATATGTATGAAACAGTATCTCAGGCAGTACAAGTGAGAAATAACCCAATTTCTACAATAACATTCAACGTCAACATCTACCTGCTGCGTAGTGATACATTCACACCTGTTGTGTGGAAGAAGGAGAGAAAAAAAAGGTGACCTGCGCAAAGGAGAATTGGCTGTGTGAATCTAGAAAAAGAGGGAAGAGTGCCATTATTATCTGCAAACGACACCTCTACCAAGGCAACGATGATTATTTTTACACCAATGCTAAATGTCGTATGTGCATGAGCATATCGAGACTGCCGGTAGCCAATCCAAAGACTCACAAGCCCAAGAACACTGTCAAGATGTTCAAGAGAGCTCCAGGGTCTACTTTTCCTTGCTCAACAAGCTTCAAAACACTGGCAATCTAGTCTTCGAGGAGCTAGTTCGAAGAGGAATTCTTGAATATTCCTATTGGATGTTAGGTTCCATGAGAAGCGAGTTCGGGAAGAGCTATAAGTTAGGTATGACGCCGATTGCGAAGACGAAGAAGAACACCCCACAAATCATCTCCATCTCTCAGCATGCAAGGATTGAGAGCATCTAAGAACTGATACTTCTCATCATTGAGTAACATTGTAATATCTCTTGGAATCAATATATATATATATATATATATATATATATATATATATATATATATTACAATGTCTACACCAAAACTTCTTCTCTCGGATGCTCAGTTACTTAAAGGGCCCAATTTTGTGGCCTGGAAAAAAAAATGAATACAATCCTTTAGTTTGAAGGATTATGGGGCATTGTCACTGGGTCTATGACCGTTCCCACAGCCCCTGATGAATTAATAAAGTATGCGGTGGTTAGTACCAAAGCCTTGATGTTGATAATGCTCAATATAAGTGATGATGTGCAACCACATGTTCAGAATGCGGAGAAATTAAAAGAGGCCTGGGACAAGTTGGAAACCATTTATGAAGCCAAAAATTAGACTAATATCCTCCATCTTCAATGAAAATTGCACACCCTTTCTATGGGGTCAGATGAGAAAGTTGAGGAGTTCTTATGTCGCGTGGTTAAGCTACGATCAAAGTTATTAGCAATTGGTGAAATGGTGGATGAAAAGATTCTTGTGCCGATCACCTTGAGAGCACTCCCTTCTCAATTTCGAGTGTTCATTACGACACTAAATGTATCTAAAAAAATAGAGGCATTGGAAGAACTCGTGAACTTGCTACAACAGGAAGAGACCATTAATTCAATCCAAGAGGAGACTCCGTTTAAAGCCCTGTTCTCAAAGCCATAACATGGCCAGAAGAATTGGAAGGGTGTAACGACCCAAAAATGTTAGGATACGTTGATTTCTAACTATAGGATACGTTGGTTTTAGAATAGCTGTCAATTCTTATCTTGTGTTTCTTATCACATTATTCTCTACTGGCTTTGTGGATCTTCCCAACATTGTTAGGAGTCAGTTTAGTTTCTTCTGTCCTATATAAACTGGACGTGTGCATTGTTATAATCAGAATAACATGAGATAATTCAATCTCTTCTTATTTCTCTCAGTTGCTCTCAGTTTGGTATCAGAGCGGCTGAAGCTGTCCTGCGCAGAGGAAAGGTTCTTGTCTGTGTGCGTAAGTGTTTGCTGGAGAAGGTGCGCAAAGGTGCAGAGTTGAACAAGACCGCACTTTGTTGTTTTTCTCACGCGGTTTGCAGATGCGCAGGAGGCGCGTGATCAATTAGCCAGCATTTTTCACCTCCACGCAGGTTTTCCAGGCGCTATGCGTGATCTCTCTGTTCTTCTCGGATTCAGCGGCATATCTGAGCAAATCATTAAGCATTTCAGAGCCTGTGGCCCCGTTTTTTATGCCGCTTAAGAAGTCCTCGGCTTGCTTAGGCCCGATTTGCGGCTGGCTAACATTTTTTGAAATTGCTGCGCAAGAATTCGCGGAAACCTGATAATACAACCTGTTTTTGGCATCAAGGGAACTCGTGTATTTTTTTTTTTATAAACCTGTATAGTGAATTTGTGAAGTGGCAGATCTATCTGCAACTGTCAATTCACACGAGGATCTCATTTAGGAGAACCAGAAGAAGAAGAAGGCGAAGTGAGTTCCCCCGGACTGCTCCCTAGAACCTACGACTTTCTTGGCGTTGTTTCAGTCTGCTACAGGCATGTGGAGTGCGTGAGGAGAAGGCGTGGCAACCTTGCATTGGCCAGCAGAGCCAGAGATATGAGAACGAAGTGTTGAAGACGTCAGTGTTTGAGTATTGAAGGTGCCTGAAGCTTTTACAGCACAGACACCTGCTGTAGCGTGAAAACAATCTTGCTGCCACGTGAAGAGTTACTCAGTCACCTGCTAAAGGAAGGCAGCACGTGCACGTTTTTCGAGGTAATTTTGAGTCTAAAACAGTCTCTTCTACACTACATCGAATGTCGAGTGTAGACAACTCGATTGAAAGCGTCAACAACACGGTCGCCACAGCTGAAAGCCACAACATCAACTCGCCAGCCAGAGAACACCGTGGAGAAGCTCCTGAGAGCTCCGGGTTCTACTTTGCCTTGCTGAACGAGCTTAAAAATTGCAGCAATCTTGCATTTGACAAAATTGTTCGAGAAGGACTCCTTGAGTACTTTCTTTTCGACGTCAGCTGCCAAGCAAAGCGGGTACGGGAAGAATTAGAAGCCGGATACGACGCAGATTGTGACGACGAAGAAGAACGCCCTGCAAAGCGTCGTCGTCTCACAGCACGCGAATATTACGAGCATCTACGAGCAAGTCATTCTCGACAGTGAGTCCAAATTGTAATACCTCTTTCAAATAAATAAATATATTTGTTTATTACAATGTCTGCTCCGAAGTTACTTCTGTCTGACGCTCAGTTGCTCAAAGGGCCTAATTTTGCGGCCTGGAAGACAAAAATGAAGACAATCCTTCAGTTTGAAGGATTATGGGGAATTGTCACAGGGTCTGTGCCTGCTCCCACAGCCCCTGATGAACTAGTAAAATATGACATGGCTAGTGCTAAAGCCTTGATGCTGATAATGCTCAGTATCAGTGATGACGTGCAACCGCATGTTCGGAATGCGGAGAAACCCAAGGAGGCCTGGGACAAGTTGGCAACCATTTATGAAGCCAAAAATCAGACAAAGATTCTTCATCTTCAGTCAAAGCTGCACACCCTCTCTATGGGGTCTGACGAGAAAGTGGAGGAATTCCTGCGTCGCGTGGCTGAGTTGAGATCGGAGTTATTGGCGCTCGGTGAAACGGTAGACGATAAACTACTCGTCCCAATCACCTTGAGAGCACTCCCTTCTCAATTTCGAGTGTTTGTTACAACACTGAATGTGTCTAAACAAACAGTGACATTCGAAGAGCTTGTGAATTTTCTGCAGCAGGAAGAAGCTATCACTTCATCGAATGGGGAGACTCAGGACAAAGCCTTGTTCTCAAAGCCTAATCGTGTCCAGAAGAATCGGAAAGGTCCCCCAGAGAAGCCAAATCCAGCGCAATCCAAACAGAAAGATCAAAAGTCAAAGAGATGGTGTCACATTTGCAGAACCAATACTCACGACACTGATCACTGTTGGCACAACAGCCTGAAACAAGGGTCTTCAAGCCATACAAGCACATCCAGGCGAGAAGATTTTCAAAAGTCTAAACGACGTCCCCGCTGGAGAAAGCAAAAAGGACATCTTACAGCCCAACAAGAGGATGATGAATCTGATGACGAGACATCAGAAGGAGCCCATTGTAGTAAGAATCTTGTACTCGTCTCTCAAACTTCTCAACCCACGAAGAAAGTCTGGTTGATAGACTCTGGTGCAAGCAAGCATATGTCAGGTGACAAGAAGCTGTTTGATTCACTACGTGAAGAACCAACTGGAGATCGAGTTCGGATAGCGGATGACAAAGAGTACATTACAGAAGGAATAGGGAATGTGACCATTCCTCTGGGGCCACGAAAATGTACACTTACAAAGGTACTATATGTTCCTGGCTTGACTAGCAATCTTTTGTCAGTTACTCAGCTCTTGAATCATCACCTTAAGGTTGAATTTCTTGTTCAAAATGGCATTAAATCATGCTTAATCTCCCGACAAGGTATGGTTCTTGGTAAAGCCTTTGTAAAAGATAAGTTATTTGCTTTAGATACTGTTTCATCTTCTGCAGTAGCATTATCTGCTTCAAACATAGAATCAACTGCCTTATGGCATTATAGATATGGACACTTGTCGGTCGGTTCACTGCACCAGATGAGTTCAAAAGCAATGGTCCGTGGACTACCCAAATTGTCCAGTTCCTTGCCTATTTGCCCTGGTTGTCTTGTAGGAAAACAACATAGAGATTCGTTTCAAGCGAGCACCTTCCATGCCAAGAAGTGTCTGGAGATAGTTCATACCGATCTGAACGGCCCATTGCCTGCTTCGTTTTCAGGATACAAATACTTCCAGTTGTTCGTGGATGACCACTCTCGCAAGATGTGGGTATACTTCCTAAAACAGAAAAGTGAGGCTCTTCAACACTTTCAGAACTTCTATCATCGTGTTGTCAAAGAATCTGGACAACCACTTCTTCTACTCCGCTCAGATCGAGGGGGGGAATTCACATCAAAGAAGTTCTTGGCCTTCCTCAACCATCACGGCATTAAGCAGCACCTGACAGCTCCCTACACGCCCCAGCAAAATGGCATTGTTGAGCGTCGCAATCGCACAGTGATGGAGATGGCTCGCTGCATGCTATCAACTGCAAAGCTAGGAGAACGCTATTGGGCTGAAGCAGTACAAACGGCTGTATATCTTCTCAACAGGGCACCAACAAAGATTCTACTGAACAAGACGCCAGAAGAGGTATGGAGTGGTAAAAAGCCATCAATTTCTCATTTGTGAGTATTTGGATGCACAGCATACATGCATGTTCCAGCTCAAAAGAGAAAGAAGGTAGAGCCAAAAACACTCCTGTGTATCCTTCTTGGCTACAGTACTACCTCGAAGGCGTATCGTCTCATGGATCCTGAGACAAAGAAAGTATACGAGAGTCGGGATGTGGTTTGTGACGAGTCATCCTTTGACTCAATAGTATCAACAGAAGATCCACTTCCAAACACATCGAGCACCGATTAGTCTCTAAATCAGATGATGAGCTGGAGGAGACTACTCAGAGAAAAGAAATGCTACCAGGAGAACTATTTGTTGACCTTGGAGAACTGCAGAATGTGACTCCACATCAATCCTCACGGCAACGACACAGTTCTTCTCAAAAGCAATCAAGTTCTCATCCGAAGTGGGTTCAAAGAACTATCAAGGACTCAAATTTGCAACAACTCCCAGATACATCATCCGGAGTCAAAACAAGGAGTCAAAAAAGAAATGAGGTAAACTTTGCACTCATGAGTTCACTGATGAATAGCTCCGAGCCAGATAATGTTCGTGAAGCACTCAGTCAAACTCAGTGGAAGGAAGCTATGGAAACTGAATATGACTCACTCATGAAAAATCGGACATGGGAACTTGTCGATCTGCCTACAAGAAAGAAACCCATAGGTTGCAAATGGGTCTTCAAGACAAAATATAAGGCAAACGGATCCATCGACAAATACAAAGCACGACTTGTAGCCAAAGGATATGCTCAGAAAGAAGGCATCGACTATGAAGAAACCTTTGCACCCACTGCGAAGATGAAGACCATCAGGGTAGTTTGCGCACTTGCAGCACAGAAAGGATGGAGACTTCAGCAGATGGACGTCAAGAGTGCTTTCCTAAATGGTGATCTGAAAGAAGAAGTATACATGACCCAACCTGAAGGATTTGTTGATGAAAATCAGCCCAAAAAGGTTATGTCGTCTCATCAAATCTCTTTACGGACTGAAACAAGCTCCCAGGGCATGGTATATCAAGATCAACGATCACCTTCTGCAGCATGGGTTCACTCGTAGTCCCTCAGATTCAAATCTGTATATAAAGAAGGTAGGCAAAGAAATTATCATTCTGGTTGTTTATGTAGATGATCTTGTGATCACTGGTAGTTCAGAAGACCAGGTTGATATTGTAAAGAATGATCTCAAAAGAACCTTCGACATGACAGATTTGGGGCTACTACATTACTATCTTGGCTTGGAAATTTGGCAAAAGGAGCATCACATCTTTGTCTCCCAGAAAAAGTACGCCAAGACACTCCTGGAAAGTATAGAATGTCTGATTGTAAACCTATATCCACTCCCATGGAAAAAGGCTTGCAACTTTCAAGATTCCAGGACTCACCTCAAGTAGATGCTACTCTCTACAGGCAATTGATTGGAGGGCTCATCTATTTGACATACACCAGACCAGATCTCTGCTATGCTGTCAGCTATCTTTCCAGGTTCATGCAAGAGCCAAAGAAATGTCACTGGAATGCAGCAAAGCATGTTTTGAGATATGTCCGAGGAACAACTAATTATGGTCTGGAATATAAAAAGAATGATCAATTCTTCCTACAGGGATATGTCGACTCGGACCATGCTGGATCTGTTGATGATAGGAAGTCAACTACAGGATACATATTTCATCTCGGATCTGGACCAATCTCGTGGATAAGCAAGAAGCAGAATGTTGTTTCTATCTCATCCACAGAGGCAGAATATCGCGCCACACGAGGAGCTGTGTGCGAAGTGATATGGATACGTCGCATTATGGATGACCTAGGAATTCCTGAAAAACAGTCACCTATTCTCTATTGCGACAATCAGAGTGTGTTGAAGCTCGTGCAGAATCCAGTCTTTCATGAACGAACAAAGCATATTGAAATTGACTGCCATTTCATTCGAGAGCACGTCTTGAACCATCAAATTCAGCTCCAGTACTGTCCCACTGAAGCACAAGTTGCTGACATTCTCACTAAATCTCTTGGAAAAGTGAAATTTGAATCTTTCAGAGGTCACATTTGCAAGAATAATGTAATAAGGGGGGGAATGTTAGGATACGTTGATTTCTAACTATAGGATACGTTGGTTTTAGAATAGCTGTCAATTCTTATCTTCTATTTCTTATCACATTATTCTCTACTGGCTTTGTGGATCTTCCCACTAAGTCATGTCAAGGTTTAATTCTAAATTTATTCTCCACACACGAACAACACACTGAAATACAGGATAACTTTTTTTTTGACTTGCTTGACACATAACATGATGCAACATGTCATCACCAAGGATACAACTAACACTGTGAACAACTTGATTACAAGGATGGCCATAATGGTAGCACGGAAACATTCACACCTATCAAGGACAATACATTTTTTTTGACAAGACAACATAGAAGTCCAATCACAGAACACACTTACAGTTAGGGCCAACCACAATGAGATATTCTTGAGGGTTATTTATTTTAAAAGGACATCTTGCAATTCTTAGCTTACGTTTTCAAGGAGGCTCAAGATATGATTGATACAATTCATCTTACCAAGCTAAGTTTATTCTTTTTACACTGAGTAATCGTCCTTAAACCTTCTCTATTATCACATTTATTTGCTTAATTCGTTTATTTAGAGAAAGGAGTAATTTTAATTCCACAGTGCCGTCTATTTACACTTACGCTACTAGAACTTGTTCATGCCCATATGACAACATGGGTTTGCGTTCAACATACTTAAGAGAAGAAAGACAAAGCACCTTGGAAAAAGGTTAGAGGGAGAAGGTTGAGTTGAAATCATCTTCAAGACCTTATTTGTTATAACCAAGATTTAATTGAAACTTGAGAACTTGACCAGAATTATTAAAGATTTTACTTAGGGTTTACTAAAGGAGTTTTATAAAAAATAAAACAATTTTCCATCCAATGGGTAAGAGATAGATTGCGTGGTTTCTTTTTTAAGGTGTTATCTCCTACTTATTAAATCTTATTATCTTCCAGAAATAACCATAGATTTCCCTTAAGTTCGTTTAAGAATTTCACCATGAAAGGGATAGTGTTCATTAGTGTAGCTAGGGATAACAGGTTATATAATGTTACTTAACAAAGGATAGTTTCATCTTTGATCATTTATGGAATTACATGCTCTCAAGTTGGTCACCTCTACACCAATTTATTTGCAATATAAATTTTAGTTTATCTTCTATAAGTATTAAAAAACCCATTTTATTTTACTTATAACACACTATTACTAAGTCTTAGAAAGATTTAACTCAACATTTAATTCTAGAGATAAAGTTTAGCATTATTCATTTACGAAAACGAAATAAGGTTACTCAACAAGCAGTAAAAAAATTTCCTTACAATTTCAAAGATAGTCAAACAATTCAAGGTTCCAGAGTTAAGACGACATAATCCACGATACAATAAACTAAGACATTGATCCTCTTCTAAATTTTCCACTAGATGTTATCAATAGTTGAACAATATAAAAAAGGATTCATACAAAAGAACTTCTCACTGAGGTTGATGTAAAAATATACAAGTTTATCCCTCATCTACTCGCAAAATCCATCTGCAACAAATTTTTCCACAAGAGTCAGTTCGCGAGAACTGAGCAAGATAAGGCTACACAAAACCACCATAACTATTATCTAACAATACCACAAAAAGGAAGCACTTTATTACAAGAATTGGGTCAAACCTCTAAACACTATCAACACATCAAGTTATAATAAATTCTCTATCATGCCAATCAAAGAAGGAGGAGACCTTGTACTTTAGCTAGGAGTAAAAGCAACGAAAGTATAGCAATTGTATGAGAATGGCTCTTGGCCCTATAAGGAGAAATAAACAATCTAGCAAAAACAGAATTCCCATCAAGTAAGTAATTAAACAATAATTACAAGATTGAGATTTGATATAAATAGACCAACCATCTGGAAATTTATCAAAGGCACCAAACGCATAGGCTAAAACAATATATACCTAAGAGAACAAGAGTTGATCGGCCCAAGAAAGGAGAACCACGGGTTTCAAAAATTAACACAAAAAGCCATGTATAATTGAGTTTCAAACCGGAAATCAAATAGAGTATACACACAACATAAATTTCGAAGCGAAGGCCAGGTATACTAGTTTTGACCATTAACTCCAAGAGATTTTCCAATCATCCAAGAAGGGTCCAAGTCTTACAGGCTAGTAGCAAACACGCGAGAGAAGAAGGGAGTTCCATCAAACAAGAGTATACAATAATGTCGTCAACAAATTTTATAACACTAAGATTTGTAAACCTCCACAATAATTCTAGTCTTTGGTTAATTTAAAATAAATTACCTATTTCCCAAAACAACCATATTTTAAGGCAACCCTTGGTAACACAGTCAACCATCACACATAGATACAAACATAATTTCTAAGCGACATTATCAAAACAAAACCTTCCGCTATGAATCCATAAGACTATCAAATGAAAGATGAGTTTTTTCCAAGGATTATTCACATTTAAGGAAATTTCCATCACAAAATATTAAGGTAATTACATGCATAAAAACTGACCAATATTAATTAATAGCGTTAACACTACAAAGGAGAAATAATGCAAGTTAGGAAAATTAGAAGAGCGCCATCAACAATAATTCTGAGAGGGGGATTAGACCAAACTATTCTAGTGTCAACGAGGTACTGGATTCGCACAATGAAACCTCGAGCTTAGCTGATCCGAAAAGCTAGTTATGGTTCAAGTTGATAGGGATGGTCAATGTACTTCTTGAGGATGGCCTTAAAAGCCTAGAAACAAGATGAAAGGTAATATAAGATTCTAAACACGCAAGATGGAAGAAAAAATGCACACAAACCTTTTCAATCTACCAGTTTTAATACCAAAACTCTAAGCTGGCTAGCCCAAGCATTGACCACACTAATCCTATGACCTTCCTTTCTCGATGCCAAAAGGTTATCCAAGGGACTTGCAAAGAAGCTAACAAAAAATGTCAAAAGACAAACCTGGGTGCTAGGGAGGAGCTTCATAGTTATCGTAAACTTACTTCCATGATATCGAAAATACTAGTTTGTCAACATAATAACTTGCAACTCAAACGCAGAGAAGAATAAATACATAAATCGACAGATGAAGGTCTATCACTTGAGCAAGAGAAACATAACACCCAGAGGAGAAGGCACACACGTCCTTTCAACCAACATACTGACAACGATAAAAGCAAAAACAAGAAGAGACAAGAAGAAAGGGGAAATCTCCCATCATGACATCCAACTGACAAATCAATGCAAGGAAAAATTGGTTCGATTTCACAATAATTGTAAATATAAGAGCAGTAGAAAGGTGTAGAAATATCTTGCCTTTTTCTCTAGAGTCTTGCCTATCTTCTTCTCCCACAAAGCTATGAGGTCATTGAAAGAATATGTATTGGCAGAAAGCCTCAAATACAATTTCTTGTTCAGAGTTCTTGGGTCACCCATTGCCTTGATGGTAAAAGTGCCAATATCTTCCTCTTTCACAAACACAACTTTGGCATTTCCATCCCCTAAAATTGAAATTGTATCCCTTGGTGGGGCAGTAAGGCTTGGTTGCCCCAAATTTGGCAAAAAATACGTGGCAAAACAATTGCTGCAAACATATGTGTAGGGAATTCCTTCTGCCTCAATGGCCCTACGGACTTTGACCTTGTAACCCCATGCAGTATTTACAGGCTCGACTACATGGACTCTATCAAAATCATTTCCAAATTTAGATGGTAGAAATCTCTTGATGGTTCCAACCTCTTTAATTTCCTTGATAATGTTAAGCTGATCCATTATCTGCGTCCCTCCCACTGTGGAGATGACCACATCCACTTTTTGATTGTCTCCACAAGACTTGCATGATCTTCCAAAGATCCATGGACTATATTAGCACCTAAGGCCTTGAAGGATTCAAGAAGCTCGACCTACTGAGGATTTGAAGCTGTGGACCGTCTAAAATCCCGCCGAAGGAAAACTCCAATCAATATTAATCAAACCGTATCTTCCATAACATTCGTCAACGCCCTGGAATTTATGAACTCCAAAATAAATAAATAAATGATAATTACGGCAACAAATTTGTGAAAGTACGGCTCGATTACGACATAGAAAATATGGAACAGGTTAACAATAGGTCAAATGATGAGCACAAGAAAGCTAAGGTTTCTAGAGAAACGGAGATGAATTGAACGAAGGATTCATAGGTTGAGGGTTTGAATCTGCACAAGCAAATGAATGTTGTGATTGAACTGAGTTATGTAGATAGTAGAGGAAGAAGGCATTTCAGCGAGATATGGCAGAGGAGCGACCCGACATTAGGGTTAACGGAAACGTTAGGAAGCCTGAGATTATCAACCAGTCACGTGAAGAGCTTTCAGATTTGGTGCAGAGCATTCTATACTGAACAGCTAACAACATAGTTGGACAACCTACTTGTTGGAGGTGCTCAAAAGGGCTTCTACCTTACTACAAAGTGCTTGCTGCCTCCTACCATAGCCACCACCACCAACATGATCTCCTATTCTCTCATCTCAGTTTGCCTTCAGCTACATTTTCATCACATTCTTTTGCTTAGGCCCACAATAAAATAATGGAACAGAGGAATAGTCTAAGAGGCTATTAACAGGAGAACCAGGTGCAGGCTACAGCAAGAATCCAAGGCAAAACAATTGATGAGGCAACCATCCCAATTAATGTTGTCTGCCACCAACCAGGGAGAAAGGCGCATCCACCACTACAAAAACAAGACTTCTACCAAAACAAAGAATAAACAAATACAGTCTTAAATGCAGGCGGCTAGTTTTCAAGGCAGTTAAACCAACCAAGGATTCCTAGCACGTTACCATTTATGGATAGCAGGTCAACCTAACACAACACGGTAGTGCATTCATCCAGTAGGGACGATTGATAAAAAAAAGTGAAGTGTTTTCAAAGTGGCGAGGTGGGTGGATGCCTCTACTACCTTCTCAATAATTGCTATAGTATAAGGTATACACAAATGTCTAGAAGGCCAGGGGGAAAGAATTAACTCGCAAGCACGAACGTCTCACCTCACCAAGGAAATGGATTCATCCACAAACAAGCTCATTACTCTTGCACAAACAGAGTGCTTGGGAGTCCGCCAAAGTGACCAATGGAGGCCGACTGCCCATGGGGCATTTATCAAAGGGTAATTAGACAACAGCGTTGATAACAATCGACAATAAGATAGTGACGTTATCATCGACCGATAATTAAATTAATAATAGGTGCTATTACATTTGTAGAACCATTTTTTTATTGTTACTTATTACAAATGGTAAAATTATTTTTAATCATATTAACTTCAAGGCCAACAAACACAGTCTGGCACGAAATTTACAAAAGTCAAAAAAACAACGACACCAACACAGAAGAAGGGCATCTCGATAGCCCAACAAGAGGATGAAAATCTAATTATCCTCTGTGAGCACAGGTCAGAAGGAGCTCTAATGATTGACAAGAAAACAACGTACTAGTCTCTAACACTTAGCAACAACCCATCGAAGGAGAAAAAGAGCAATGATAGAATCAGGGGCAAGTTAGCACTATGTCATTTGTGCAACCACAGTAAGTATGAGTCACTAAGCATATGGGAAAATGGCCACCTGGATATCGTGTTCATGATAGAATGATGACAAAGAGTACGTAGCATAAGGAGAGAGAGCCAAGTCACCATTGCTTTGGGAGCTACGAAAACTTACCATTACAACGGTGACTATATGTTCTTGGCATGACTAGCAACCTCTTGCTGGTTTGTCAAATCTTGAATCATCATGTAAAAGGTAGAATTTCTTGTTCAAAAATGGCATTAAAGCATGCATGATCTGGGGAGGAAAGAGGTACAGTGATTGTTAGAGCATTTCTAAATGCACACAGTTTATTTGATTTAGAGG
Organism: Taxus chinensis; assembly: GCA_019776745.2. Taxonomy (NCBI): domain Eukaryota; kingdom Viridiplantae; phylum Streptophyta; class Pinopsida; order Cupressales; family Taxaceae; genus Taxus; species Taxus chinensis. The sequence continues at coordinate 705,814,128 of CM034154.1, forward strand.
ACTAGGCCATCTTAGGCAAGAAAGGAGAAGTGTTATGAGAGAAAGAGAAATAAAATACTAGTCAAAGACCTACAAAGCATGTAATTCACACATACGTCACTTGAAAGGATAGGTTTTTTAGAGAAAGATGAAATCAAAGGAACATGGTCCAAAGACCGACCCAAGAGGTGAATTTATGATTAGTATAATCTATTATGTATTGGCTGTATGGCTGGCAAATTACTAGACTTAGGGATCCATTTCATGAATAGGACCTTCCATGCAGAGAAGACGTCTGGAGGTAGTTCATAGCGGGAATGTAAATGACCCCGCGTGGAGAATCCTATATGTCATTCATTGGAATTTACATTATTGTTATTCCAAATTACTCGGAGATATTTTAGTAACTTTCCATTTCATCTTGCAACATGTGGGCAGAAAAATCCTAAATAAGAAAAGTGAGGAAAATTCAACATTTTCGAATTTCTATCATCATGTTGAGCAATAGTCCAAGACATTCCACTTCTTCTCCTTCACTCAAAACCAGGGGAGGCCCATACTTAGCCAAAAGTTCTTGGCCTTTCTGCAAAACCCTTATAAGGTGTTAAGAAGCTAACATGACTGCTCCCTATATTTATTTTTAATTTTAGCATTGTTCGGCGACATTCGCACAATGATTGAGATCGGAACATTGCAAGCTAACAACATGCAATGTTCGAGTGTAACTGTGTTGGGTTCCAGTATACGAAACTTGTACGGTCTTCAGTGTTTCATGGATTGACAAAGATTTTATGAAATAAAACTCCATGAGTTATCAAAGTGGTCAGAAACATGTCGATTTCTCATTTACGATGTATTTGGTTGCACAACATACTTGCATGTTCCATTTCTGAAGAGACCCAAGGTTAATCCAAAGAAATTTCAGTGCATCCTTTTTGGGTACAATGATACTTAGCACGAAGGTCATATGATGCATCATGTCATTCCGAGAAAAACAAAACTCTTGTAGTCGAAAATGTCCTTTTTTATCAAAAGTTTGAACGTAGTATTGACATGTCCAGAAGAACCATTACCAACCACTTGTCATTTTACTAGGTCAATGGGTGAAAATCAGATGGTCAACTAGAGGATACTACTAAGAGTCTTCTTCATTTTGGGTTTTCGAGCTACTTGTTTACATTGGAACATGGCAACCCAAACGCATGTGATCTTTTCACTTGCAATTCACGATCTGAAACAACCCAATGGCTTTTGTATCTGGTTTACAACCAAATTCTTTTCTATAGTGGGTACGAAGTTCCATCAATGAAGTCTTATTTGCAATAGTTCAACTAGATACATCATGTGGAGTTGTAGCATGGTACCTCAGATCTTGAAATGAGCCATAACTTTCTCACTCATGAAGCTTCACTGATTTTCAAAAAAATGGAGCTTGATAATGTTCGTGAAACACTCAGACAACATTCCCTACACCATGGAAAGAAGCCATGTATGCAGAATTTGACTTACTCATTCAAAAATCAAACGTGTTAAGTATATAAAAATTGGGTACAGGAAAGATACGTCATTTAGAGGAACTGTTTTAGGTAGTTAAATCGCTCAAAATCATGAGGTATGTTGCCTTAGCATGTCTAACAAGCATAAGTACCATGGTGGAATGGCCTTGGTAGGGTGCCCATGCCTATGCTTCAGGAATTCAGATGTGTATGGTTGGTTGATGGAAGAAACCTGTTCAAGTTGCGTCTATTCGAAGATCTTTTTCATCTCACAGTTGTTCTATATATTGAAAAAGGAGCTCATTTGACTAAGGGTTGGACATATTTTTCTATATGCTACCTCCACTCTACAGTTTGCTGCAGGCGTCTGTGAGTATCAAGGACCTTCACATTTTGGGGTCTCTTGGAAATATATTTATGCCACGACTTTTCTTGACTATGATGACACCATGTCATCTATTGCATACCTATATCCACTCCGATGGAAAAAGGTTTGAAACTTTCATGATTCCAAGATTCACCTCAAGTAGATGCTACTCTCTAGAGGCAATTTGTTGGAGGACTCATCTACTTGACATATACCAAACCATACCTATGCTATGCTACCAAATATATTTCTAGGTTCATGAAGGAGCCCACTGCTAGAAATTTCACTGCACTTCAGCAAAGCATCTTTTGAGATATGTATGAGGTACAGTTGATTATGGTCTAGAATATAAGAAGAATGATTAATTCTTCTTACATGCATATGTCGACTTAGACCACGTTGGATCTGTTGATGATAGGAAGTCAACCAGAGGATAAATATTTCATCTCAGGATCTAGACCTATCTTTTGGATAAGAAATAAGTAGAATGTTATTTCTATCTCATCCATAGAGGTAGAATATCACACCACATGAGGAGGTGTGTGCGAAGAGATATGGTTACGTCACATTTTGGATTGCATGGGCATTCCTGAAAAACAATCACCTATTCTCTATTGCAAGAAAATCAGAGTGTGTTGAAGCTCGTACAGAATCTATTTTTCAATGAATGAACTAAGTTTATATTGATACTGATTTTCATTTCATTCGAGAGCACATATTGAACCATCACATTCAGCTCCAGTACTGTGCTACAGAAGCACAAGTAGCTTATATACTCACCAAATCCCTTGGAAAAGTGAAATTTGAACTTTTTAGGGGTTATATTTACAAGAATAATGTAATAAAGGGGGAATGGTAGCAAAATATTATGTAGCATATCTTCTATATAATTAGATTGTGTAGATTAGATAATATCACATTCTTATCACATAGGTTATAACCCGCTACTACTATTATGGGGAATATTGTTAAGATTCTCACATATATAATTTGTATCATGCTTATATTTTATTTAAGATGAATGAATAAGAGATATCTAATCTCTATTTTCTCTCCATCATTTCCTCCTCTCACTTACTACGTAACTTATGTCAACATTCCCCCCCCATATTACATTATTCTTGCAAATGTAACCCCTTAAAAGTTCAAATTTCACTTTTCCAAGGGATTTGGTGAGAATATCAACTAATTGTGCTTCTATAGGACAATAGTGAAGCTTAATGTGATGGTTCAATATGTGATCTCGAATGAAATGGAAATCAATTTCAATATGCTTTATTCATTCATGAAAAATAGAATTTTTCACGAGTTTCAACACACTCTAATTGTCACAATAGAGAATAGGTGACTATTTTTCAAGAATGCAAATATCATCCAAAATGCGACGTAACCATATTGTTTCACACACATCTCCTCATTCGGCGTGATATTCTACCTCTGTAGATGAAATAGAAACAAGATTATGTTTCTTTCTTATCCACAAGATAGGTCCAGATCTGAGATGAAAAATGTATCCTATGGTTGACTTCCTGTCATCAACAGATATGGCGTGGTCCGAGTTGACATATCCCTATAAGAAGAATTGATCATTCTTCTTATATTCCAGACCATAATCAACTATACCTTGGACATACCTCAAAACATGCTTTGTTGCAGTCCAGTGACATTTCTTTGGCTCCTGCATGAACCTGGAAAGATAGCAAACAACATAAGCATAAGTATGGTCTGGTATATGTCAAGTAGATGAGATTCCCAACAAATTTCCTATAAAGAGTAGCATCTACTTGAGGTGAATCCTGGAATCTTGAAAGTTGCAAACCTTTTCCCATGGAGTGGATATAGGTTTACAATCTGATATTTTGTACTTTTCCAGGAGTGTCTTGGCATACTTTATCTGGGAGATAGAAATATGATGCTTCTTCTGCCATATCTCCAAGCCAATACAATAATTAAGTAGCCCCAAATTTTTCATTTCAAAGGTTCTTTTGAGATCATTCTTCACAATATTGACGCGATATTCTGAACTGCTAGTGATCACAAGATCATCAACATACACAACAAGAATGATAATTTCCTTGTCTACCTTATTTATATACAAATTTGAATAGGAGGGGCTACGAGTGAACCCATGCTGCAAAAGGTGATCATCTATCTTGATATACCATGACCTTGGAGCTTGTTTCAGTCCATATAGTGATTTGATGAGACGACAAACCTTCTTAGGATGCTCTTCATCAACAAATCCTTCAGGTTGGGTCATGTAAACTTCTTCTTTCAGATCACCATTTAGGAAATCAACTCTTGACATCCATCTACTGAAGTTTCCATCCTTTTTGTGTTGCTAGTGTGCAAACAACTCTGATGGTCTTGATCTTCATAGTGGGTGCAAAGGTTTCTTCATAGTTGATTCCCTCTTTCTGAGCATATCCTTTTGCTAAAAATTGTGCTTTATGTTTTTGATGGATCCTTCTGTCTTATATTTTTTCTAGAAAACCCATTTCCAGCCTATGGGTTTCTTTCCTGAAGGTAGATCGACAAGTTCCCATGTCTGATTTTGCATGAGTGAGTCATATTTTGCATCTATGGGTTCTTTCCACTGAGGTTGATTGAGTGCTTCACGAACATTATTAGACTCAGAGCTATTAATCAGTGAACTCATGAGTGCAAAATTTACCTCATTTCTTGTTTGAATCCTCATTTTAACTATGGATGAAGTATCTGGGAGTTGTTGCAAATGTGATTCTTTGATGGTGCTTTGTACCCACTTCAGACTAGAACTTGACTTATTTTATGAAGAAATATTTCGTTGACATGTGAATGGATGTAGAGTAACATTCTCCAGTGTCTCCAATATCAAAATATAGCTCCCCTTGCAACACATCTTTTCTCTGAGTAGTCTCCTCTCGCTAATCATCTGATTCAGAGACTAGTCGGTGAGAGGTGGTTCGTAATGGTTCTTCTATTGTAACTATTGAGTCAAAGGATGACTCATCACAAACCACATCTCGAATCATGTATATTTTCTTTTTCTCAGGATCCATGAGATGATATGCCTTCGAGGTAGTGCTATAGCCCATTAGGATGCACATGAGTTTCTATTGGATCAACCTTCTTTCTCTTCTGAGCTGGAACATGTGTGTATGTTATAAAACCAAATACTCATAAATGAGAAATTGATGGATTTCTACCACTCCATACCTCTTCTGGCATTTTATTTTATAGAATATTTTTCGGTTCCCTGTTGAGAAGATAAAAAATTGTTTGTACTTCTTCAACCCAACATCAATTCCTCCAGCTTTGCTATTGATAGCATGCAGTATGCCATCTCCATCACTATATGATTTCATCACTCCATAATGTCGTTTTGCTGGGGTGTGTAGGGAGCAGTCAATTTCTGCTTATTTCCTTATTGGTTTAGGAAGGCCAAGAAATTATTTGATGTGAATTCCACCCCCCCCCCCACCCGCCTTTATCTGAGCGGAGTAGAAGAAGTGGTTTTCCAGTCTCTTTCGCAACACATGGATAGAAATTTTTAAAATGGTGAAGAGCCTCACTCTTCTTATTTAGGAAAAACACCCACATCTTTCGAGAGTGGTCATCCATAAACAATTGGAATTACTTGTATCCTAGAAATGAAGCAAGTAGTGTTCCATTTAGATCAGTATGTACCACCTCCAAATGCTTCTTGACATGGAGGGTGCTTTCCTTAAACGGATCCTTGTGTTGTTTTCTTGCAATACATCCAGGGATAATTGGCAAGGAACTGGACAATTTGGGAGGTCCATGTATCATTAATTATGAAGTCAATTGGTGTAAATATCCAACAAACGCGTGACCATATGGGTAATGCCATAAGGTAGTAAATTCTACTGTTGAGGCAGATAAAGCTACTGTAGAAGATGAAATAGTATCTAAAGAAAATAAATTATCTTTTAGAAAAGATCTACGAATAACCGTACCTTTTCTTGAGATAAAGCATGATTTGATGTCATTTTGAACAAGAAATTCTACACTAAGATGATGATTCAGGAGCTGACTGACTAACAATAGGTTGCTAGTCAATCGATGAAAATATATTACCTTTGTAATTATACATTTTCATTGTCGCAGAAGAATGATAACTTGGCATAATCCTTCTGCAATGTACTCTTTGTCATCTATTATCTAAACCTGATCTCCAGTGGGTTGTTCATTTAGTGAATCAAATAACTTCTTGTCAACTAACATATGCTTACTGACACCTGATTCTATCAACCAAACTCTCTTTGTGGGTTGCGAAGTATGAGAGACTAGTACAATATTCTTACCACAATTGGATCCTTCTGGTGTTTCCTCAATGTATTCATCATCTTGTTGAGCTGCGAGATGTCCCTTTTTCTATCTTCGGCGGGGACATCATTTTCAATTTTGAAAATTATCGCACCCAGATAGGATTCATGGACTCGAAGACCCTTGTTTCAAGTTGTTGTACTAGAAGTGATTAGTGTCGCAAGTGTTGGTTTTATAGATTTGACACCACATCTTTGAATTTTGAGCTTGCTTCAGTTTCTCTACATCCCAAACATGTGGTTGCACATCATCAGTGATACTCAACATGATTAACATCAATTCCTTGGCACTAGCCATCTCATATTTTATGAGTTCATCAGGGGCAGTGGGAACTATCACTGACCCTGTGAAAATGCCCCATAATCTTTCAAATTGAAGGATCATCCTCATATATGTTTTCTAGGCCGCAAAATTTTTCACTTTAAGTAACTAAGAATCCGAGAGTAGAAGTTTAGGTGTAGACATTGTAATAAAAAATATATTATTTTTTATTTATTGATTGATTTCCAAGAGATATAACAACTTCAATCACTGATGAAAAGTACTAGCTCATAGATACTCTCAATACTCACATGCCAAGAGATGGTGACACTTTGTGTGGTGTTCTTCTTCGTCTTCACAATCGGTGTCGTAACCAGCTTCTAGCTCATCTTTTTTCCTAGAAACTAACGTCGAAAAGAAAATACTGTAGAATTCCTCTTCGAAACAATTCATCGAATACAAGGTTGCTAGTGTTGTCAAGCTCGTTAAGCAAGGTGAAACAGAACCCAGAGCTATCTTGAGATTCTAGTCAGTGTTCTTCAGCTTCCGATTCTTCGTTTTGGCTTTCATCAGGCCTGATGTTTTCACTTATGGATGACATACGACGTTGGTCTTGGATATTTCTTCCTTTATTTTAATGGAAACATTGACTTCTTTGCAGCTATATCAGGAAAGACTGGCATACTTTTTTTATTTATTTAGCAAATAAAAATAGTATTTTGCAGCACAAATTACCTTGGCTCCTTAGTCTTGCAAGTATCAAGCTTCACACAATAGCTGAGTCTCGATTCTGGTCTTCTCCCAAACATCTCAGCTCTCCACGCTTCAAACTAAGCTTCCTCCACGCAGTAGCAGATAATTCAAGATTTCACATGGATATTACCTCTTTGCAGGTCGCTGGAGGTAAAGTACAGGTCACCGAAATTTGGCAGATCGAAAAATGCCTTACACCACCAAATCTCTTCCACGTAGCATTCAAAAATCTTCTCCTTTTGGTTGAATTTTAAACTCCACGCATGCACAGATCTTCTACGCAGATTTATGTGTGTTAAAATCCATGACCAAGAAGCAAATCTAAACGCAGGCTCCGTTGTTGCATGCAACTCCAACTCGCTCATACCAGAGATCTTAACGCTCATACCAGAGATGAAGATCATTCTGATATGAGAGTATGAGGAGCTAATTGAGGATAAAAAATATAGATTAGATATCTCTCTCATTGTATTTATTCATAAGCATGTACAACATTTATAGGAAAGAGAAATAACAACATTCCCCAAAAACAAAGGAGAAGTAATAAACTGTGCTAGAAAAATGCGAAACTACATAATGAACTAAGCGTAATTATATATAGCTACTCGCTATTTAACTTATGCCAACAACTATTTTTTAATGAAAGAGAAGTCATATATTGGTTTTGCACAGTCATGTCAATTAGGGCTACATATATAAATGAACTAAAACAAAATTTCTTGATTAACTTCCTTACCTAGTATCATCATTTTATCACACTTCCTAAGCCCACATTTGGGTGAATATGTTTTAACATTAACCTCTATTCTTATCATGGGAGTTCAACTTGGTAAGGTATTACATAACAAGTATAATACTTTATATTTATGTTTTACTAGTATATGATATAAATAGGGGTTGGAAATGGAAGATACTAAAATTAAGAGACAATAAATTGAATCCAAATATTTATCAATATATAATATAGGATAAATAGATTCACTATAATTATGTATTTATAATTCTCTTTACATATAATTAATATTTTAAATATCTTAATTATATTAAAACCCTAGTTTTTATATTATACTACTTGTATTATTAAGTAATGTAATACTAGAAATAATGTATATGTTATATAGTACAATTTTTTATTTTTTACACATCAATCACATAATTAGAGATTCAATGATATCTTTTTGTAGTGAACAAATTTAACTCACATTATTAGGTAGATGTACTCCTTTATTATCCTTCTCTAACTCCCACTCTCCTTTCACTAGTCGATACTGAATATTTCCACATTAAGAGTTGTCTGGCATCTGAACAAAATAAGAGTAACCTCTCTTGTGTTAGTTTTTCATAGACTCTTATATTGGTTTTTCCATTTCATGAATTTCAATAACAAAAAATATTTTAGATACCTTTACTATAATCCTCAAGCTAGGATTTGTGATTATGTAAAGAGAAGACTTGCTTTATCTTTGATTTGCATTGTCGATTTGTTCCTAAATAATGGTTCATTTTCCTTTATTTATTTCCAATTACCAGGTCCAAATCTTTTAATTGCACGATGGAGAGCCTGGTAATCTTCTATTGTCCATCTTATTCTACTGGGTGTAACTGTTTCGATTAATTTGACTTCTTTTTTGAAACAAGACTAACACTTCGACAACGAACTAAAAGACTTAGTGAAAAATACTCTTAAGACAATATTTGTTAGAGCTGGCACAGGGAAGACAGGAAAGCAGATTGTAAGACATTAGCAAACCCTTTCAATGACAATAGCTCTCAGTGAACATTATGGAACATTTTTTGTGATAGTAACAATTTCTCTCCCAAAACTATCTTCCAAAATCTGGTCACGAAAGAACTAACAAGAAATAAAAAATTGTTCTACCAAAAATGTTTTTAAAGAAATTATATTCGCGTGACATTAAATCGACCTTAAATATTTAGGTAATAACAATGCATGCAAGTTGATAACTTTTGGACAGTGAATCTGGTGGATGTATGTCAGAGTGTTGGTGTTAACATATTTGTTCTTATTAGTTCCATCCTAGTTAACGGTGCAACAACTGGACAAATATTCAATCCTGATTATAACCTACTCAATATCTTTAGTTTCACAGGGTCGACATTTTCAGGTTTCAACATATCATTTACTTCTTAATGTATGCTAACTATGGCAGCTGGAGCAAGTCCATTTTGACTCTACCTATCTCAAAAATGTTGAGGCCAAGAATGAAAATCTGCAATTAGATGTTCTGTGAATGGTTCATTCTCCCCTGCGAAAAAGAGTAAATAAAATGCCCTCTTCCTGCCCCAACAATCATCTTGTTTAATTCATCCCCTAATCAATCTTAGAACATGATTGAATCCTCATGATCCAAATTAAAGAAAAATCAATTGAATTTAATTGTTAATGAATCTCATTTACTGCTTAGACATCGATTTTTTTACTTTCTTCTAGATTTTCATTCAAGGTTTTAGATTCACTACCTGAAATCTGAAATTTTTGATAAACAATATCACCAAAATTGATTAACAGTAACTTTGAACTATAGGTCTCGCCATGGAACAAGGAATTCCAGTTTAGTTTGTTTTTCTTCCTCTGATTCACTTGCCATTGGACAAATCTCAAATTGCTGGAAATTGTTTTTCCTCCTGAAATAAACAAGAAATTTGTATCAAACCCTAAATGTGTGCACCAAATTCATTTGAAATTTCTTTAAAGCTTGTAGCTTAGAAAGTACATTCTTGAATCAAGAAATCAATGATCAAGCTCCACAGGAAGCGGGGAAGTAGGGTCTCTATTTTTGTTCATCTCCATCTCACAAAATATGGTTTTGAAGAATAGTGCTTTCAAATTGATAGTGTATTTTGCATTGTGCAGGTAGTTGCAATAAAGGAACAGAAAGCAAATTAAAATGTTATAGCACACCACAAAAAATATGTACAAAGATGAATATTTTATGGCCATTACAAATGTTTATTATGCAAAAAAACCACCACAATGATACTCCACTTTCAAGTTTACAACTTGGAACAACCTTGAACTACATTGGCAATACATTCTGCCTGCAAAGCAAGCACGTGTACTTTATAAAATAAATCGATCTACATTTGACTATGGTAATAACCTATTTTTTGTTGGAAATATGCATGTGTTGCATATTTAATTCCAACCATAGCTTTTTAGGAAAGCTAATTTTAGCTTTAGTCTTGTTCTAGTTTGCTTTAGTTAAGTTAGCTTTATCCTATTTTTATCATTAGATTTAATTCAAATAAATCTGTTTTAAATCATGCATAGCATGCAACTATTTTAAAGCATGAGTTTAGATTTAGAATGCTCAGTTAAAGAGCTGTTAGTGGGTGAGTTATTATATTTAAATAACAACAATTGTAATTTACTTTGTATGCACACACAAAGGTGTGAAATCTACACAAGCAAGGAAGGATGTGCATTGAAAGCACACAGCTACATGCACAGCTTGATTTTAAAGAGCTAAAGCTCTGAGTATGATGAATCTTTTATTAATGGAGATTACGCACAGCAGTTCTGGTTTGAATATTCATCTGTTTATGCAAGTTATTTAAGTATTCTGTTTATTTCTTTTATGTTGTTTGTTGTATAAGACTGCAGATTTTCTACAAATTGGTATCAGAGCGAGGTTACTCTAGCAGCTTATTAAATTGGTAGCAAGCTATGGCTTCTACATCCAACATGTAGATGCCGCAATTTAATGAAAAGAATTACGAATACTAGTCGTTAACCATGAAGGCACTATTTAGATCTCAAGATGTGTGGGAGATCATTGAAAATGGGTACACAGAGCCCACAAATGCAGCAGCGTATACTGCACTTTCTCAAGTAGCGAAAGGTACTTTGAAGGAGTTATGAAAGAAGGACGGAAAAGCTCTTTTCTATATTCATCAAGCAATGCATGAAAGCATTCTTCCAAGAGTGGCAGCAGTTAGTCAAGCAAAGACTACATGGGATACTTTACAAGTTGCATATCAAGGTAAGGAGAAAGTAAAAACCACCAAGCTACAGTTACTTTGTAGAGATTTTGAGAATTTAGCAATAAAAGATTCAGATTCTGTAGAATCATTTTTTACTTATGTAGTTGGCTTAGTCAATCAAATCAAATCCCATGGTGAGACTCTTGAAGACAGAAGGATTATTGAAAAAATTCTTAGAAGTTTGCCTACAAAATTTGATCCTTTAGTTGTTGCTATTGAAGAAACTAAGGATCTGAGTCAGTTTTTTATCAATGAGTTACATGCATCACTAATCAATCATGAACAGAGGATGAATAGATCACATGCAAGTGTAGATCAGGCTTTTGCATCTCAGACAGTAGGTAGTCGTGGCAAAAGAAGAGGAAGTTTCAGCCCAAGAGGCAGAGGAAGAAGTCCATCTAGAGGACGTGGAAGTGGTTCATCAAACTCAGGTGGAAGAGGACAGAATCAAGAACATAGTTATGGTCAGAGACAAGATAAGTCTCCTATTCAGTTTCATTATTTCTAAAATTATGGGCACTATGCTTATGATTGCAAGAAAAATCAATATGATCAGGAGAGGAAAAATCAAAATCAGGTTGGAAGTTCTATTTCTAAACCTATGTTTATTGCATGCATAAGGATTGCTGAAGCAATACCTTCTTTATCCCCTATTGAATGTAATTTTTCAAAAGAGAGTCCATGTGATGTTTGGTATTTGGATTCAGGTTGCAGTAATCACATGACAGGTAATCTAGATTTGTTTTCTAGTTTGGATGATTCAGTTAAGAGTGATGTAACTCTTGGAAATAATAATATTGTGTCTGTGAAAGGAAAAGGCACGGTTAGTATTCTATCAAGATAGGGGGAGCAAACAAGTATGCAAGATGTTTACTATGTTGCAAGGTTTGAAACATATAACCTTATGAGTATTGGACAACTGGTACAGAAAGGATACCAAGTCTATATGGAAGACAATGAGTGTGTGATTGTGGACAAAGCTCCTAGCACTCAGTTGATTGCAAAAGTGAAGATGAGCAGCAATAGGATGTTTCCATTGATTTTGAAACCTGGAAAAAGAAGAAATCAGATATGTTTGTAGCATCTCAATTTGCAGCAAATTCCTGTGCTAAGCCAAATCAGTCTTTTGTTGAGTCATGCTCTCAAACAGATGAGTCCTGCACCAATGAAAATCAGGTCTACGCTACAGAAAGTGAGTCCTGAACTAATTCTTGCATAAATATAGTTGAGTCCTGTGCTGAAAGAACACAATCAGCCTTTCATTCAGTCATGAAGGATGAAACATGGATTTGGCATCTAAGGTATGGACATTTGAATTTTGGAGGTTTGAATTTATTACATAGAAAAATATGGTTAAAGGTTTTCCATTGATTTAGAAACCGGAAAGGGTATGTGAAGGTTGTATTTTGGGAAAGCAACACAAAGATTCATTCCCAGTTGGAAAAACAACAAGAGCAAGTGCACCACTTGAGATTGTACATTCAGATTTATGTGGAACTATGCAGACAGCTTCTATTGGAGGTTGTATTTATTTTATGACATTCATTGATGATTACACAAGGAAGACATGGGTTTATTTTATGAGAAATAAATCAGATGCCTTTGATACATTTCAGCAGTTCAAGGCATTAAGTGGAGAAGCAAAGTGGATACTACATCAAAGTTCTCAGAACGGACAGAGGAGGTGAGTATGTTTCTAATGAGTTTATGAATTTTTGCAGATATCATGGTATACACACAAGTTTACTAAGTATACACCATAACAGAATGGTGTGGCAGAGAGGAAAAATAGAACCATGGAGATGGCGAGAAGCATGAAGGAAAAACATCTTCCAAATGAGTATTGGGCAGAAGTAGTAGCAACTTCTATTTATATTTTGAACAGGTGTCCAACGAAACTTGTTAGGTGTTCCTCAACAAGCATGGACTAATAGGAAACACAGTGTTTCACATGTAGCATATGCACATGTACCTGAGAACTAAGGAAGAAGTTAGACAACAAAGGAGAAAAATGTATTTTTGTTGGGTATTCAGAGAATACAAAAGCGTACAAGTTATACAATCCAGTCACTGGAAAGGTTGTGATCAGCAAGGATGTACAGTTTATTGAGAATGAAGCATGGGATGGAAGTATAGAGAAAACAATGAGTATAGCAACATCTATTCCACATGATGATATGACAGATGAAACTTTAGAGCAACAAGCTATTGTATCTACAAATCTTGGACATGCACCACAAGTTGTAGCACAAGCTACACCTCCATCTATAGTCAGGAGGTCACCAAGATTTCAGCCATCTTCAGCCATGCAAGAGACACCACAGGGAACACCAGAAGCTACTCCATCACCAGAAAGTAGTCCTGTATCGAATACTCCTGTGCAGTGGAAAACAAGAAGTCTAAGTGAGATTTATAATGTTGATACAACTAATTCATTTTCAGTTTTTGCATTATTTTCTCAAGCTGCAGATCCAGTATATTACAAAGAGGCTATAAAGAATGAAGTTTGGGAAAAATACATGGATGATGAGATCGATGCTATAGAGAAGAATCAGACATGGGAGCTGATGGATCTTCCAAAAGGAAAGGATGTGACAGGAGTCAAGTGGGTCTACAAGAAAAAATACAATGCTGATGGAAAAGTACAGAAGCACAAAGCAAGGCTGGTTGCAAGAGGTTTTACGCAGCAATATGGAGTTGACTACAACGAAACATTTGCACCAGTAGCACATTTTGACATGGTAAGAATGGTTTTAGAAATTGTAGCTCAAAACAAATGGCCTATTTATCAGATGGATGTTAAATCAGCATTCTTAAATGGATTCCTTGAAGAGGAAGTTTATGTAAATCAGCCAGAAGGTTATGAGATTGAAAGTCATGAAGGAAAAGTATACAGATTTGAGAAAGCACTCTATGGTCTCAAGCAATCACCTAGAGCTTGGTACAATAGAATAGATTCTTATTTGATTGAGAATGGTTTCAGTAGGAGCAGAAGTGAGCCTACCTTATACACCAAGATAAATGAGCAAGGTAAAATTTTAATTGTTTGTTTATATGTAGATGATTTGATCATTACTGGAAATCTATCTACAGAGTCATTCAAATCAGCCATGAAGAAGGAGTTTGAGATGACAGATCTTGGTCTTATGCATTATTTTTTGGGCACTCAAGTTCAACAATTAGAAGGTGAAGTTTTTATCTCACAAGCAAAGTATGCAAATGATTTTTTAAAAAGGTTTAACATGATAAATTGTAAGCTAGTGCCAACACCAATTGTAGTAGGTTTGAAGTTGAGAAAAGAAGATGAAGGATCGTATGTGGATCGAACATTGTTTAAAAAGCTGGTTGGAAGTCTTATGTATTTGACAGCCATAATGCCTGATATTATGTATGGTGTGAGCATCATATTAAGGTTCATGAAATCTCCAAAAGATTCACATTGGCAAGCTGGAAAAAGAAATTTGAGGTATGTACGTGGAACAAGAAATCATGGAATTCTTTATTCAAGTTCAGATGAGTTCAAACTCATTGGTTATATAGATAGTGACAGTGTTCGAAGTATAGATGATCGGAAAAGCACATCCGGATATAATTTTCACTTTGGAATAGGAAGTGGTTCCATGGGAATCAAATAAGTATCCAATTGTCACGTTATCTTCAGCAGAAGTAGAGTATGTAGTAGCAATAGGAGCAACATTTCAAGTTTTTTGGATGAGAAGAGTGTTGAAAGATTTACAACAGAAACAAGAGGAAGCTACGCATAGATTTTTTGTGACAACAACTCAGCCATAACATTGTCTAAAAATCATGGTTTCCATAATAGGAGCAAGCATATTGATACGAGGTATCACTTTCATCAGGTAGCTGGTAAACAACAAGGAAATTCATCTTAAATTTTATAGATCTGAAGATGAGTTTGTAGACATTTTTACAAAGGCTTTGGCAAAAGAAGTTTTTGAATATTTGAGAGATTGTTTGGGAGTTTGTGATCCCGCGCATGGCAAATCTAAATAAATCAAATGACATCTCTAGAAGAGTGAAAGCTACAACTTGAAATTAAGGGGGAGTGTTGGAAATATGCATGCCCATGCATAGTGAATTTCAACCGTAGATATCGTTTTAGGAATATATAAAAATAGATTTAGTTTTGCTTTAGTTTGCTTTAGTTAACTCAGCTTTATCCTATTTTTAGGATTAGATTTAATTCAAATAAATATATTTTAATTCATGCATAGCATGCAACTATTTTAAAGAATGAGTTTAGATTTAGAATGCTTAGTTGAAGCGCTGTTAGTGGGTGAGTTATTCTATTTAAATAGCAACAATTGTAATTGCTTTGTATGCACACACAAATGTGTGAAATATTGCACAAGCAAGTAAGGATGTGCATTGAAAGCACATAGTTACACGCACAACTTGATTGTAAAGAGCTGAAGCTCTGATTATGATGAAGCTTTAATTAATGGAGATTATGCATAGGACATGTTGGTTTAAATATTCATATGTTTATGCAAGTTATTTAAGTATGCTATTTATTTCTTTTATGTTGTTTGTCGTATAAGACTGTAGATTTTCTACATTTTCTTCGGTATATGAATTATCACATAAGGCATTTGATGTGCAATTCATAAGGTTATATTTATTGAAATTGTTTTTAGATATATTTGAAATATAAAGGAAAACAAAACATTCTCTCTCTAACCTCAATATGTCTATGTTTGTCTTTGTGCTTGCAGATGCCTAGAAAATATTCCAAAGGGGTGAGAAGGTCGCTTGTTCATGACCTGTAGTTCCCCTGCTTCAGCCCATTTCTGAGCAAGCGACCCCTACAGCTCCAGTGGACTTCAAAAAGATGTACCATATCAAACAAGACATGAAGAAGAAACACCCCTTTACGATTCGAGACTTCCCCTTGGGGTGCTATCACTCAACTGAAGAGTTAGACATTTCATTAAGACAACATCTTGAGAAACTCATTCAAAGGAAGATTGTTTCACAAGTTTCAGAGGATGAAGAAGAGGAGACCCAATCACTATAAACATCATCTGCTACAGCGATAAAACAAGAAATGGAAGAATCCCAGGGCACACAACTCAATACATCAGTAGTGAACTCCACAAATGAGGCACATGAAAAAAAATAGTTGTCATATAACAACATGATACTCATATCTTTATTTTCTTATATATTTGTCAAATCGTCTTTGAATGACATTTTCATCGGAGAAATGTTTTTCTTTTATTTCGTTCCACAGATTATTATATACCCTTGTTTATTCCTTTTCTTGTCACTTAACAGACCGAGTTTATTGAAATTATATATCAATTTCTAATCAGCTACACAATTCATATGATATATTGGACATTGGAGTGCATGTGCGTACTGATGCTAAACAATTTTTGGAGTACTTTTGGTTAGTCATATTTTCTAAATTGCCAATTACAGATCCTTATCAACTCGTTCTTAGATCTGCATAAATTAGCAAAAAAATTTCATTATTTAGCATTTATATGGAACACTTTTCAATATTTGTTAAATTATCACAGTGCATATCTAAATTCATTAATTTAGTCTCAAACTTGCAGCACTGCAAAAAACCTATCGGTTGGTGTCATTCTATGTCTTTTGACACTTCTGTTTTTGGAGGCTAGTTATTACCACTTGTGAACAATTAGATAATTAGAGAACCAATTTTCTCCTTCATTCTCTTTATGCTCGCATTCATGCTGCAATTGTAACAATACTTTTAAGCTATGGCAGGGACTGGTCGCATTGCGACTCTTGTTAAGTAATGTAATACTAAATATAATGCATATGCTATATACATTTTTTTTACACATCAATCACATAATGAGATCTTCAATGATATTTTGTTGTAGTAAAATCCATTAGTGGATGAAAATAAATCATATATTAATAATTTAAACATTAAAAAATATTTTTCTTCTTGAGATAAATTATAGAAGTTTTCTTTATACCAACTATATAATACTCATGTGGGGAAATGATTCCTTAGTAATATTGATTACATTTACCCACTTGTTGGGTATAACCTATGAAATCTCATTGCTTACACCTTGTTGATATGGGACATGATACTCCTATATTTACATTTCTTATATTAAGTGCACCAAGATTATAAGTTATTTATAACATAATTTTATTTTTATGCTTACACTTTTTTATATTTTCGGCTACATACAAGAACCTACATATTAATACATGTTTTTATGACTATATTCTTACCAAATTACAGATTAACATTTATCTCCCATTTTATGCATGATGTGTATAATCCATTTGTTTTGAGATATGTAATGTATATATAAAATTAAATATGAGGTATGTAATGTATATATAATGTATATATTCCATTTCTTTTACCTCCACATTCTAAGAGGTTGTTTCCTATTTTTTCCTTCACATAGAATAAATCATGTGGTTTTTACATTAAAATATAACCAACACATTTTTTTTCCTTTCATAGGATGCATATTGCACTTGCTCTCTCTCTCTCTCTCTCTCTCTCTCTCTCTCTCTCTCACACACACACACACACACACACATCTATTTATGTTTGTGTCTATATAAAAAATTATTGTTCCACATTTTTAGATTTCATAAAGACGTCTTCATAAGTTTCAATGAAATAATATATATTCTTTTCCCTTTTACTTTTTAAAATATTTTTGAATTTTATTTTTTATTAATTATATGGACACTAATTCACTAGCATATTTCTAGCATAAGATTGTAGGACCATATATAATTTTATATCATGAAACACAAGAGCATGAATATTGATTCCTCAATCTTTGTACTGGTCTAGAAATTAGATTCTCTCTTTTTGTCTTCTTGCTTACAAGTATTGTGATATTTATTTCAACCACACTCAATAATTTTCCATTAAACCGAGGTAAATACTAAATAATTTGTGTCCATTTCATTGTTTAAATTTGATATGCATATGCACACCCACTTACACATAAATTTGACATAGAAAAGGACTTTCAGTGATATTTACTTCAACCACACTCAATAATTTTCCATTAAACCGAGGTAAATACTAAATTTGTGTCCATTTCATTGTTCAAATTTGATATGCATATGCACACCCACTTACACATAAATTTGACATGGAAAAGGACTTTGAGTGATATTTACTTCAGCCACACTCAATAATTTTCCATTAAACCGAGGTAAATACTAAATCTGTGTCCATTTCATTCTTCAAATTTGATATACATATGCACACCCACTTACACATAAATTTGACATGGAAAAAGACTTTCATTAAAGTCCATATGCCAAATCTTGGTGGAATATATTTAGGAATAATATGGAATGTGCAGGGACCATCGCATTGGAGGAAATCCCCAATCTTGTATAATGGGCACAAAGAACTGGGAAAAACTGATTAAGACAGTTGAAATGATGTCAAACGTGATCAGACCCCACCAACTGTGCTTTTCAAGCTGCCAAAATCCAGTGGCACTTGCTTACAAGAGTACTAAAAATATAATTGTTGCCAATGGCTTCCTCACTACTTTCGTCTACACCACAAGAATTAGCCACAATGTAGACCGTGTGGAACACCACAAGAATTCCAAATTCCAAATTCCAATGGAAATCATGTTCACTATAATTGACAAGTTGGTGAACAAGACAATGCCTGCTGTACAGAATCCTGCAGATATAACCATTGCAGAATTATCGGAAACAAGTTGCAGTATAGGATCAATAAAGTTTAAGCACTTCCTATGGTTAGTTGCTGTCACGTCTGGACTGTAGACGAAGGGAATTGAAATTCATAAGAGAGTGGCATTGAATGGGAATGACTCGAGCAAACCAAAAGGGGATCAAGCTTGGCGTGGCCCAGCATGGCCACCAGGAGATAAGTAAAGATTCCCAAGGCAGCACCTGTGCCAATGACGTTTGATCAACACTCACATCCAATGATTTCTTGAATGCCTCGCTGAAAGCCGCCGTTGAAATGATATGTCACGTTTTGTCTTCGTCAAATCAATTAGGTTTAGATGTTATATGTTTTAATGTAATGGAAAAAAAATGGATTTTTTTTCACTTTTTGAGTGTGTATTTTGTTTTTCTACTCTTGCTCTTACTTTTAATTTAGAGTAGGTATGGGAGGCTTATATTAATTGGGGTGTGTATTTTTCCTATTTTACTTCTAGTTTTACTAAAGAGGAGGATGTGAATTTATCGTAATTGGAGGTTTGAGGTTTCAAACTAATAAGAGGAGTATGTGAGTTTATAGTAATTGGAGGTTTGAGGTTTCAAACTAATAAGAGGTGGATTATTATAATTTTATGTGAAATTTGGAGAGTTTGAAATTCGGGTGGAGATCTTCGAATGTTCTAACATCTATGGAAATACCACTCATCTAAAACTCTTTTAGTTTTTAATTTATTTTTATTTTTATTCTTGTGTATTTAAATTTTTTAAGATGGTTAGAATAATTATTAATATAATAACAGTATTTTTTCATTATATCAATGATTATTATAACAATCATTTCAAAGATATATATAATCAAAAATTTCACAAAATATAATAATTCAAACAATTTTGTGTAATTTTTTTATTTTGATTTTAAAAATATCTTCAACTAATTAATTTTAAAATAGGTATTAATATTATGTGATTATTTTATATTAATTTTAATATATTATTTTTCTTGTCAATTTTTGGGTGAGAAATATTTAATTTCGATTGGGTATATTTTGGGTAAAAACCTAGCTATTGACCCAAAGACGACCTTATCTGAGTATACCACTTATGCTCGCATCTTGGTTGACATGAACACTTCAGTGAATTTTTTGGCTTCTATTGATCTTAAGGTTGAAGACAAAATCTGGACTCAAAATTTAGACCATGAAGGCTTCCCCTTCAGATGTAAGACTTGTTTTTCTCTTGGGCATTTAGTTGTACATTGTAAGTCTGGGAAAAAACAAGTCAAAAGTTGAACTTTGTGGTGGAAAAATTCTAACCCTAGTCATCTAGTGGTTGACAGTCATTCATATAGTGAGTTTGAAATGCATATGTGAATGATGAAGATGTGGTTCTTGTGAATGAGGCGGTAATCCCTTCCTTTCCATAAGAGAAGGATTCACCCCCGAGTTCAGAGATTGTTAGGACTATGCCCCCTCCTCTTAGTTCCATAGAGACCCAAAATAATGTGGATAAAAACAAATTTGAAATTATCATACTAGTTCATACTAACGAAAATTTAAATCCGAATTCCGGTAATAATTTGTCTAATGCGAGTAGAAAGAAAATAAGGAAAATTGTTAATCATTCCCTTAATATGTATTTAAAATCCCATGGGAAGGATTCTTAGGGATTACTGGTGACTTTTTACCTTTGTTTTTGTTGTGTTGTTGGTTTGGTTTTTCTTTAGTTGTCTCTCTTTGTCGCTGGTATAAGCAGTCCTTTGTGATCCTCATTGACATACTTTTGTCTCCATTGGTTCATACTATACCAGGACAGGGTCCCCTCAACCCTTTTTAAACATTAATCAAAAACATATTATGTGATTTATATTTAGAAAAGAACCAATTAATATTTGAATAATATTCAAAAATAAAAAACATAAATAATAACTAGTATATTATTTATTGATTACATAAATTATAACACCTTTGTAAACATATTTTAATTAAATTAAGCTAACAGAAAAATATTGATTTAAAATCTTTAATTAAAAGAGTTGAAAGACTATATTAAAATTACTCTACTTATCAAAGGGACCTTGGTTCATTGATGAAGTTGATAGGCTTTGATTAAGCTCAACAAGCATCAAGTCTTGAGGAGTGTAAGGACTGCAGATACTCGAGAGGAGAATAAAAATGGTTAAGGATAGGAAAATTTCTCTGGGTGACTTTGACGACATAGATGCCCATTTCTCAGAGTTTTTTAGATGAAGGTAATAACAGGTTTATTTGTTCGCTTACTTGTAATTGTAAATTCATTATATGCTTCCTCCAATGCGTGAGAAAATATGGCAACATTCGATGTAATCTGGTCCCAAATTGAATGCACTTTCTCAATTAAAAAAATTACTCTACTTAACGAAAGATCCTTGGTTTATTGGTGTTATTGTGTGGATTTTAATGCGTCCACTAGCGATAAAGTTTTTCTGAGTGGAAGACCGGAAGACACATGATACAGAGTGTCAAACGGTTGAGGTTAGGACCATGCCCTAGGTGATTTTGATTTTATGGATGCCCCTTACCCATCACTGCTAATTAGTTGAAAGTGTTTATTGGTTTAGAATGTTTTCTTATTTTAGATCTATATGTTCCCTCTTGAACTTAGGTAGTAATTTCATAAGACTATGTAATTTAATGGTCAACTATAAGACACCCTAAAGGTGTTTAATAAAAAAATAGTCTACTTAAGATATAATAACCAAGCCATGCCAAATCCTGACCAAGAGACTCCAATGAACCCTAATTGTGAATACGATGGTTCTACTAAAACCATTAGTGGTGGTGGTAGAATCATGACTCCTACCAGTGACAAAGGTGGATTTGGTGCTTTGTAGTCTGAAAATGCTAGAGTTTTTAGCGGTGGCCATAAATAATATTTTTTTATCCCTAAAAACTTCATGCAAACCTTTTTGGCCTTAGTAGAATAAATGGAGATGATCCTCATGGTCTTCTCCCAGGGTCGGATGGCAAGGTGAATGGATCAGTGGTAAATAAGAACTATGTTTCTCCTGCGAGGGGTAGCTAAGGTAGGAAAGAGGTGAATGATGTTGATCTACAAGAAAAAAGAGAGGAAAATCAATCGCTTGAAGATGGGAAACAATATGGATCGGGAACTCGTGGTCCTTCCTTTGTTGATTTTGTATCAAACAAGTCAAAGATTAGTGTTGACAAGCTATTGAAACGCTCTTAGGAGATCCAGACGCTTAAAATAGAGGAGGATCTACTTCAAAAGGTTCTTAAGGAGGAGCATAATTTTTCCCAACTGGGTCTTATATATAGGTTTCACACATTTTGGCCTAAAATTTCTTAGCTCCATGACTTGATTACTCAAAGATGAAGAGAAAAGATACAAGGTAAGATCGAGCTTTATCCTTGTGTTAAAGCATATTTCATTACTATCTTTGAAACCCTTGACGATAAGGATTTAATTTTTAACAAACATTCGGTTTTGGATGAACACGGGCTCATGTCCAAGCCTTGTTATTTGTCTTTTGATACATTAAAAGACTCTTTTGATATCTACCCGATTTGGGTTTGGTTTCCAGGACTCCCACTTTAGCTTTGGAACAGGTATTGTTTGATGGCTATAGGGGATATTCTAGGCTCATGTGTGACAGTTGATGATAAATACTCCATTCAAACCCATACTACTTATGCTAGAATCCTTGTAGATCTTAATACCTCCCAAGCCTTACCAGTAGAAATCAATCTGTAGATTAGTAAGAGACCCTGGGTACAGAGGTTAGGCTACGAAGGACCTGCTTTTAGATGTCTGATTTGTTTCCAAATTGGTCATATTACAAAATATTTTGAACATTCCAAATGTAAGACCAAACCTACATGGTGGAAGGATTATCTACGAGAGCATCTAACAATCAATCTCCATAAAGACCCGACTGTGGAATCTTACGTGCCCCCGCAAGTTGATTCACACACCATGGAAGATTCATCGAGAAATAAAGAGAAGTTAATCTCATATTCTTCTTTTTAGGTTGTTGATTCAGTGATAAATTGTTCTTCCCTATCAAGTCACTTGAAGTGGTTCTTCTGATTTGAGTGGAAGAAGGAAATGGGGATTAGACAATGGTGGTTAGGAAAAAGAAGGGATATGCCAAATCTAAATACCCCATCATCTCGAAAAAGGTATTAATATTGTCCTTTTGTTTTCTTTCATTGCTACATCTGGGTTGTTGGCCTATTGTCTTTTTGTTGGGCATATTTTTTACTGTTAAGTTGCTCTTTATTAGCTGTTATTTGGTTGTAGGATTGTTAGTTGCATGTTTTGTTCTTAGCAGGATGTCTTCTGTCATTGGGCTTATTGGTTGTATCTTTATTTTGATCACTTGTGGTAATGTTGATATGATTAAATTTGGCTTTTGAGCCCTCTTGTACAATGGTATAGTCCCTTTCAAAAAACTATACACCAATAATAAAAATATAACATGCTATTTGTCGATGGCGAATCACAGCAACCCTGAATTTCTACAACTCGATGGGTTAAGACTCTCAGTGCGATTGCATAACATGGAGCTTTTCCCAATTGTGGGACCTTGTGAATTGGGAACGCTCTCCGGATGAAGGCCGGTTCCTATTCCTCTGTTCAGATGCACACATAAAAATGTAGAGGGTTTAGTCAAAAACCTAATCTAACTTGCCAAGGAGATAGGGTAAGAAGATGCATAAAAATAAACCTAAAGTAATAGAGGTGATGCACCGAGGAATGAAGAAACACCTGTCTTGCCAATAAACAAAAACGATTAAAATGCAATGCAAGATCATGCACAGATAACCAGATTTGCAATGAAAGATCAGGAGGATGCAAATGAACACAGAGAGGGTTGAGAATCATCAACAAACATGCATTATTTTCTCCAAATATTGATACAATACACTACAAAATGCCAAGAGGCAAAGTTGCATTACAATTTTAGATGGGAGGTTTGAACTCCATAAATTCACCTGCCAAAGAGAAGAAGGGAGGGGCAAAACAAGAATGTCCAACCTTTAGAAAGAGGCCCCTCCTTACAATTTATAGGAAGAATGAGAGAGGGAAGAGAGAGGAATTCCAAATCTACCCCAACCACCTCAAGGTTGTATTTAATTCATCTCATTATGGCGGTAGGTGAGAACCCTGCAAACCCAAAAAAGGTGAAATGTATTTTGCATTTTTGAAGAACTTTTTCTCACCCAATTAAAGATATCTAGTCGTATTTGGATAGAGGACCTTGTAAGCTTTCTGAAAAGTCCAACCTTGTGTGAATCCGATCTCCCTGTGAAAAGTTATGGCCATTTGAATATCTGCGTCAGGGTTTGCTTTCTGTCAGGTTCGGGGTGTCAACGCCCAAAATGTTGCGCCTCCTGAAGGTGTGCCTTGGCGCACCCATCCTCATGTCAACATAATCTTACGTGTGCCATAGGTGTTGAAAATTTTATGTCGAAATCTTCTTACCTACGCCATAGGTGTATCCACTTTCATGTTGACATTTTCTTACTTGCGCCAGGGCACATCCATTTTCATGTTGACATTTTCTTACCTGCGCCAGGGTGCATCCATTTTCATGTTAAAATTTTCTTACCTGCACCATAGGTGCATCCATTTTCATGTCGACATTTTCTTACCTGCACCATAGGCGCGTCCATTTTCATGTCGACATTTTCTTACCTGTGTCATAGGCACTAAAAATTTCATGTTGACATCTTCTACCTGCGCCAGGGCGCATCCATTTTCATGACAACATTTTCTTACCTGTGTCATAGGCACATCCATTTTCATGTCAACATTTTCTTCTTTGCACCTCCAACCTGCGCCAGGTTCTTGGTGACGCAATAAATATCGGGCTTTAGAGTTTCTTTGATTTCCATATTCTTCTGTTTGTCTATATTTATCCGAGGGAGATATATACAACAGTATTATATTTAACTATATTTATATAAATAAAATTAATTCACTCAAAATTAAAATACAATAGAATTTCACATAATAATATAACAACTCATAAATTTCATAATCCCCTGTGATGGTGTATCTTTGGAACTCTAATCTCCTAGCCCTAATCATAATGGCACTTCCTCTACCTCTGCTAAGGAAGATGGCAACCATATTGATACGTAAGTGGTGGAGGTTACTGAAAATGGTTCTAGCTATAGAAAGGATGTCGTTTGCCCTGATTTCTATAGGTCCCCAATAGATGATGTGACAAAACTAGGTTCTATGTTAAATAAATAGGAATTTAACGATAGTAGGACTATTTTTGGAACAAATTTTTGACATCATGATACTCACACATCCCCTATTAAGTGTAAGGTAAATGGGATGAGGATTCAATAAAATGCCCATTCCCTTACTACCATGGTTTCAAAATAAAAAAAGGATAGTGCCACAAATGTAAGTAGGCTCTTAAAGCCCTCGTAGAAGACTTAAGTGTTGAATATAGCAAAGGATTTGGTAAAAAAGGATCACAAGGATAAGGTGAATCTTTTTGAGGTTGGCCTCATCTGTAGATTTCAAAAGTTTTGATCTTTTTGGTGCTCAAATTGATCTTGTCTTGTTTATCCTTAAAGTTCTTTAGTTTGCGAGATCTGTCGTCTTCTCTATCTCCTCGTATTGATGCATTATTATTTTTTCCCCCATTTGGTTGCCATGATCAGTCCCTTCCTTGGTCGAGGATCACTTAAAAGTGTAGAAAAAAAATTTCAATCCTCTGTTTGTGTGAAAGAGTCTGTAACTTGGGTGTAAACTCGGGTTTTTTCCCTTCCTTTTGTTTTCCACAATCACATTTTGTTGTCCCTGTCATTTTGTCCCGATTATATGTTAAAACATGATTGGATGCAGCTTGGAGGATCATATTTTGGCCTTATATCATTTCCAAATTCTCTATCTTGAAAGAAAGATTCATTTCTAGGCTCAAATGGTGATTTTCCTACATTTTACGGTTTGACAAGAGTGTTCTTCCTAGTCAAATTTACATCTCAGGATCTATGGAAACATGGCCCTTTCTAATTGGATGTGGCTCAGTGGGGCACTTTGAAAAATCTAAGGCCTGATTCAACACACAGCTTGTCCATGTGGAAGGTCAGTGCTCATCTGAAAATTCACCTTTTGGTTTGACCTTGGAGTTGTGCTGGGGAGACACATGGAGGTTTTTGTTGCCTTGCCTAGACTTAGACAAATTTTTCATGTGGTCGGTACAACTTTGGCATACCATGGACATGTGGGGGATAGTCAATCATTTGAGGATCCGCCTTAGGGTCCCACCTTAAACAATTGCAATAGGGAGATGCATGGAGGCTTCTGCCGGCTCCACTCTATACTTAAAATTTTCAAAGTAATTTTGTAAGGCCTGAGACATGTGGAGTGACCACGCCTGTTTGGGGACCGGCCCCTAAATTTTATTTTGAAGAAGCACCAGGAGGACACTTGGAGTATTCCACTCACTCTGCCTTTGCTTAAACTTTTCAACGGCCAAGGAAAATTGTCTTGGACCCTAGACACATGGCACCTTTCGTTGATCCTTCAACTTTCTTAACAACTCTACCGAACTGAGACATGTGGTGAGCTCGCGCTTGTTCAGGGTCTCCACTTTTGAGGACCATACCAAAGGTGCACCAAGGTGACATGTGGAGGATTCTACTGGATTTTTTTTACTAAGACTTTTTCAAAGGAAAAAAGTCATTTTTCTTGGGCCCGGGACACGTGGAAGGCTCATGCTTGTTTAGAAACTTTCCCCTATACTTCTCCTTTGCAAATGCACCAAGGAAACACATGGATGGTTGTGATCTAAAGTAGAAGAGGGGAAGAATCAATTGTTGTTGTTTATTGTGTTTAGTTTTCTACCATAAATTTCTCCAAGATTTCTGGAGATTTGAATACACATTGTTTTTCATCATTTTTGATGAAATTCCTTGTCATCTCTGTCTGTAAAGTTCCATTGAATGGATTCAGAACTTAATTTGTGAGTCCAAGGATTTTTAAGGTCGATATCTTAAAGTTGGAATTGCTCAAGAACTTGCAAAAATAGGAATTACCAGAGGAAATAAAGGGAAAAGGATGAAATGATGAAATTTGCAGGCATAAAATATGAAAAATGTGTTTCCTCGAGAGCGAAAAGGATTACCTATCATCTCCAACTATGCAGAGACTCTAGAAAATGATTAAAAAGGGGATTTATTGCATGACAGAATCCAAATGATTACAACGATTTCCAAAATGTTGTGGCATGGCATCCTAGTCATTAGTCGAGGGCCCAAGAAACGTGATCATTTTACAATTGGTCCACCTGGCGGCTTTCAGATGAGAATTTGTTAAATGTGGCTTTCTAAGGAAAATTGGTAACAAGAAAAGGTCCCTCAAATATTCTTCTCTTTTGGGGGAAAAATTGAGTGAGTAAAATGTATAAATGCAATGAGAATACTCTTGCAAAGGGTTAGGGGTTGAATTCTTAAGAGAAAAAATTGAGAAAATTCATCTTCCTGAGAGACCAATCCAAGATAACTTGTTAATTTATTTTGTGCATGGTTTTCTATCACGTCAAGTTGGTTACAGATCTATAGCCATTGACGAGCACTGAGATTTCTTTGAAATCTTTCCTCTACTGATGAATTTAAGCAATTTTTAATTTAATTTGAGTCAATCTTGGAGCAATTAGTGTCTGCTTTGTTTCAGAATGTCTGCAAATGGTTTCTTTCATTCCTACTGCAATCTTACATTGAAATATTTGTGAAATCACACACGATCTCATCCCTATGACAGTTTAGTGGCATTTGTAATTTCATTTCAAGAATATCCTTCATCATGTGATGAGATAAACGATTTAAAATCACTCCACTGTCATTTGTTGATAAAGATTGTCTATAAGTCTTTGGGTGTACCTTAGGCATGATTGATCAGAGATTTTGGTGATTAATTGAGTCTTTTAACTTGAGCCTTCTTTGTAGATTCTCAAAGATTGTGTGAAACCGTGATGATCTGGGCCTCAATTGAAGCACACCTTCTAGTTGAAGGAACGTCTTATCTATTTT
Organism: Taxus chinensis; assembly: GCA_019776745.2. Lineage (NCBI taxonomy): Eukaryota > Viridiplantae > Streptophyta > Pinopsida > Cupressales > Taxaceae > Taxus > Taxus chinensis. The sequence continues at coordinate 705,842,066 of CM034154.1, forward strand.
GAAGCTTTCTATTGTTGAGTTGTCCATTGTTGTGAAGTTTCTCAAAGATCTGGTATAATCAACTTTATCCTGCTCAATCTCCCACCAAAATTATTCAAAAACCATGAATCCATCCTGAACTACCCATGTGTTTCCCTGTATATCAACAAAGGAACAAAATCTATTTACTAAAAATATGTAGAAAAATCAGGATCTCATATTATATCTTCAGTAACCTTAGCCATGTTTTGAAAGTATCTCCATCTTTTAGAAGTGACAACTCTTAAGATTTAAACTATGGAGTATTGACCCTATTTTCCCAAGGTTTTCTTCATTAAATTTGTGCAAAATCAGGATATATCCATCTTCTTCATCAAACAGAGGTTTGTAAGAGTATTCTCATTGCATTTATACATTTTAATCACTCAATTTTCCCCATAAAAGAGAAGAATATTCAAGGGACAATTGCTTGTTACCAATTTACCTCAGAAAATGACATTTAACAAATTCACATCTGAAAGCTACCAGGTGGACCAATTGTTAACTGATCATGTTTCTTGAGCCCTCAACTCTTGACTATGATCCCATGCCACAACTTTTTTGGAAATCCTTCTAATCATTTTGATTCTGTCATGTGATAAATCCTCTTTTTAATCATTTTCTAGAGGCTCTGCACAACTAGATATGACAGGTAATCATTTTATCTCTCAAGGCAACACCTTTTATATCTTTTGTGCCTACAACTTTCATCATTCATCCTTTTCCCTTTCTCTCTTCTGCAACTCTATCCCACAAACAACTTCTTGGTAATTCCCATTTTTGTAAGTGCCTGAGCAATTCCAATATAAAAATATCGACCTGAACAATCCTTGGACTCACAAATTAAGTTCCAAATCCATTCAATGGCACTTTACAAATAGAGACGAAAAGGAATTTCATCGAAAATGATGAAAAACAATGCATATTCACTTCTCAAGGAGTCTTGGAGAAAAATGGCAGAAAAATAGACGTAATACACAACCGTTGATTCTACCCCTTTTCTACTTTATATCATAGTCATCCACATGTTTCCTTGGAGCAAATCTAAAGGAGAAGTATAGGGGAAAGTTTCCAAACAAGAAAAATATCATAGAGACAGATAGATCATGATGTGTGTCATTTTATAGCCAGGGATAAGACATAACTGGCCCTTTGTAACTCAGATTTGTGCAAAGATGTATAGCACCTTCAAGAGGATTTGACCTATCATCACTACTTTCGGTTGTGCCTCTTTAACCAAGGTGAGAGGACCCGTAGTTGATGATAGAGATGGAGATATCCCTCTTTTGTAAAAATTTTATGAAGAAAATCTTGGGAAAGTATAATCACTACCCCATAATTTAACTCTCAAGAGTTGTCACTTATAAAATATGGAGATACTTTCTAAACAAGGCTAACGTTATAGAAGATATTATGAGATCCTGATTGTTCAAGATATTTTAGAAAATATATTTTGTTCCTTTGTAAATATACAGGTCAAACAAGGGTAGTTCAGGATGGATTCATGGTTTTTGAATGATTTTGGTGGAAGATTGAGAGGATAAAGTTGATTATACCAGATCTTTGAGAAACTTAGCAACAATGGACAAATCAACAACAGAAAGCTTCATAATAGTTAAGACGTTCCTTCAACTAGAAGGTGTGCTTCAATCGAGGCCCAGATCAGCAACTTTTCACACAATATTTGAGAATCTAACACGAAGGCTCGAGTTAACAAACTCAATTAAACACCAAAATCTCTGATCAATCACACCTAAGGTACACCCAAATGCCTACAAACAATCTTTATCAACAAATGACAGTGAAGTGATTTTAAATCATTTATCTCATCACAAGATGAAGGCTCTTCTTGAAATGAAATTGCAAATTCCACTAAACTCTCATGGGGATGAGATCCTATGTGATTTAACAAATATTTCACTGTAATATTGCAATTGGAATGAAAGAAACCATTTGTAGACATTTTGAAACAAAGAAGACACTAATTACTCAAAGATTGACACAAATTAATTTAAAAATTGCTTAAATTCATTAGCAGAGGAAAGATTTCAGAGCAATCTCAATGCTCGTCAATGGTTATACATCTGTAACGAACTAGACATGATAGAAAATCTAACACAGAATAAATTAACAGGTTATCTAAGATTGGTCTCTTAGGAAGATGAATTTTCTCAATTTTTCTCTTAGGAATTCAACCCCCTGACCCTGTAAAAGAGTATCCTCATTTCATTTATACATTTTACTCACTCAATTTTCCCCCCAAAAGAGAATAATATTCGAGGGACCTTTGCTTGTTAGACATTTTCCTCAGAAAATGACATTTAAGAAATTTAGATCTGAAATCTGCCAAGTGGACCAATTGTGAACTAGTCACGTTTCTTAGGCCCTCGACTAATGACTATGATTCCATACCACAACTTTTTGGAAATCCTTCTAATCATTATGATTATGTCATGAGATAAATCCCCCTTTTAATCATTTTCCAAAAGCTCTGCACAACTAGATATGACAGGTAATCCTTTTCACTCTCGAGGCAACACCTTTTTCATATTTTTCACCTATAACTTTCATCATTTCATCCTTTTCCCTTTCTTTCCTCTATAACTCTATCCCACATCCAGCTTCTCTGTTAATTCCCATTTTTGCAAGTTCCTGAGAAATTCTAACTTCACAATATCAACCTTAACAATCATTGGACTCACAAATTAAGTTCTAAATCCATTCAATGGCCCTTTACAGATAGAGATGAAAAGGAATTTTATCAAAAATTATGAAAAAAAATGCATATTCGCATCTCCAGGAGTCTTGGAGCAAAAATGGTGGAAAAAACAGATGAAATGCACAACAACCATTGATTTTTTCCCTTCTCCACTTTATTTTATAATTGTCCACGTGTTTCCTTGGTGAAACTCCAAAGGAGAAGTATAGGGGAAAGTTTCCAAACAAACACGAGCCTTCCACATGCCCTAGGCCCAAGAAAATGCCTTTTGGCCCCTGAAAAATTATCAATGAAAAGGAGCCAACGGAAGCCTCCACGTGCACCTTGGTGCACATTTGGTATGGTCCTAAAAAAAGGAGACCCTGAACAAGTGCAGGATTACCATATGTCTTAGTTTAGTAGAGTTGTTAAGAATGTTGAAGGATCAGCGGAAGGTGCCATGTGTTTATGGTCTGAGATAGTTTTCCTTAGCCATTGAAAAGTCCTAACAAAGGTAGAGTGAGCAGAAGCCTCCAAGTGTCCTCTTGGTGCTTCTTCAAAATAAAATTTAGGGGCCAGTCCCTAAACAGGAGCAATCTCTCCACGTGTCCTAGGCCTTTCAAAATTGCTTTGAAAAGGTTAAGTATAGAGCGGAAATAGTGGAATCCTCCACATGTCTCCCTGTCGTAATTGTTAAGACGAGAGCCTGAGGCTGATCCTAAAATGAGAACTAGCCCTCCATGTGTCCATGGTCTGCAAAATCTATACCAGTCGCATGAAAAATTTGTCTAATTTTGAGCAAGGTAGTGGAAATCTCCACATGTCTCCATGGCGCAACTCCAAGGTCAAACCAAAAGGTGAATTTTCAGATGAGCGCCAAACTTTCATGTGGACAATATGTGAATTGAATCAAGCCTTAGAGTTTTCAAAGTTCATCACCTAGCCACATCCAACTAGAAAGGGCCACATTTCTAGAGATGCTAAGATAGTAAATTTGACAGGGAAAAACACACCCGTCAAGCTGTAAAATGTAGCAAAATCACCATTTGAGCCCGGAAATGAATCTTTCTTTTAAGATAGAGAATTTAGAAATGATACGACACCCAAATATGATCCTCTGAGCTACATCCAATCACATTTTCATAGATACTTGGGACAAAAATGACAGGGACAACAAAACATGACTGTAGAAAACAAAAGGAAGGGAAAAACCTGAGTTTACACCCAAGTTATAGACTCTTTCACACAAACAGAGGAATGAACAACAAAATTTGAACTTCTAAGTGATCCTCGACCAAGGAAGGGACTGATTATGACAACCAAATGGAGGACAAAATTTTTATGCATCAATATGGGGGAGATAGAGAATACGACAGAGCCAACAAACTGGAGAACTTAAAGGAGCAATGGGGTGAGACTGAATTGAGCACCAACATCAGATCTAACTCAGGGATGTGCACTCCCTGCGAGTGCCATAAGAACAAATAGAGCAGACCAAGTGCCAAAATATCCATTGGACAATGGATTCAAAGAATAAGATTGCAGAGCAGACTATAATAACCAACTCCCCCAAGGACGAACTGAGAAACCAACAAAACTGCCGCTAAGGACCTGGAAAAATAAAAATAGAAAAACATGAAAGCAGAAAGAAACCAAAAGACTATACACTATACAAATGGAATATACCTTGATTCTGAGAAATCAATCAAGAAAATGTTTTAAATACCTGTCATTAACAAGTAATTCAAGTAGTTCCCTGTCTAACTATTTTAGGAAGAAGGTATTTTCACCAATTCGAATGTCAATTGAATAAAGGCCCATCCATAATGCAACAAATTTACCATGATTTCCCTTATCTTCATGCCTACTATCTCATAATAGCACAAGATCCCTAATTTTGAAAGATATTGGAGTCACATTTTTATAAAATAACTTCTTCAACTTTTCTCTAAACTTCACATGTTGCTAATGGGATGCACTTATCTCTTCATCTAACTCAATAATCTGATTGATTCGAGCATCATATGGAGTAAATTCTTGACCTTTAATTTATTGAAAAAAATAAAATGAAGACAATTACAAATGAAGGGGAAACAAAGCTTGAGTTCCATATACCAACTCAAATGGGCTTTTACCAGTAGCTCTTTTGACAGTGATTCTGTTAGCCCAAAGAAAAAAATTCAATTTCTCACCCCACTTATTTTTGTTAAGATCCAAGGTTTTTCTAATGATCTTCAAAAAAAAATTATTGTTGGATTTAGCTTGTCCATTTCCTTGGGGATTGTAGTTAAAAGCATATGTCAAATTGATTCCATACTCTTTGCACATTAGCACCAAAGGTTTGGCTTTGAAACTCATGGCATTATCAACAACAATTTTAGCTGGCATTCCAAATATGCATATGATTTGATTGAACATGAAGTCCATGATAACTTGGTGTGTTTCTTTCTTGGTGGGGATTGCTTCAACCCACGTAGTGAAATAATCAATGGCTACAAGAATCCATTTATGACTAGCACTGGATGGATCAGAAATTTTTCCAATGAAATCCATTCCCCATTTCTTAAATGGGGATTCAATTGACGTAGAATACAAAGGAAGGGAGCCTGAAGCTTTTATTCTTCCAGAAATGCACTGGCAACTTTCACATTTCCTAACCAATAGAGTTGTATCTTTGAAGAGAGTTGGCCACCAATAACTAGCCCTAAAGATTTTATGTGTTGTAATTCTTCCAGCAAAATGTCCCCCACAAAATCCTCCATGGAGATCAGCAATTACCTTTGGGGCTTCATCCTCAGCAATGCATCTCAAGAGCACTCACTCTGGGTTCTTCCAACCCAACCCAAAATCAATAATGACATATTTTTGAGAGGCCAACTTAAGAGCTCTTTTCTGAATTTTACTCAAATTTTCAGGGTAGCATAGATGTCTGAGATAAAATATTATATCTTTGTACAATTCAGATATTACCACATTTTCAAGTACCTCCACCCTTTCTCCTTCTACTTCATTCACCTTAATAGTATGCAAATTTCTCTCAGCCATAAGCTTAGATATGCCTAAACCTCTTACCAATTTCATGGTTTAGATATCCACGTCATATTCATGCAACTTGTTCACCCATCTGCATCTTTTTCTTGAGACCTCCATCTCTGATAAGTTGTCTTTCACCACGGTGTGGGAAACATAAGCAACAAATTTAGAGCTCAAGATGTAGGGTCTGAAAACCTTTTTTTCTTTCACCAAGGAAAATGCTTGCTTGTCCATGATGGTGTACTTTAAGTTAGCTCCTTGCAATGCCTTACTAAAAAAGGAAATTGGTCTCTTAACCCATTCATCATCCTTCTACAAAAAAACAGATGCAATGGTGTTTTCTGAAGCAAAATAATACACTTGAAAAGGCTTCTTGTAATTTGGAGCTACCAAAACAAGGGCATGATTTAGTGCTTCCTTGATCCCATTGAAAGCTTGAACGGAAGCTTTTTCCCATTTGATAACTTGGTCCTTCTTCAGCATGCTAATAATGGGGATGGTCAGCTCAACAAAGTTAGACACAAATATTTTGATAAATTTTATTTGTCAAAAGAAGGATTAAAATTCCTTCTTAGTTCTTAGAATTGGAACCTTGCTGATGGCTTCGACTCTCTTGGGATCAATTATGACCCCTTATTTTGATACAATGTGAGCAATTAGATTTTCCTTTTGCACTCCAAAATGGCACTTCTTGGGATTCAATGATATGCCATTCTCTCTACACCTTAACAAAATTCTCTCCAAGTGTTTCAGGCGATAATTTAGTTTTGTGGAAAACACAGTTACATCATCTTTATAAAAAAGAACGAAATCATTAATATAACCAACAAACGCTACATCTATTACTCTTTGGAAATTTGTTCCAACATTCATTAAGTGAAAAGGCATCCTGACACAGATGTAAGTTCCCCAAGGAGTGGTAAAGGAAGCATTTATTCTTTCTGACTCCATCACAACAACTTGATTATAGCCAGAGAAACCATCCAAAGTGGATAACGCCTTAGAGCCAATTACCAATTGTAGTATATTCTCCATGTTTGGTAGAGGGTAATTATCTTTCAATGATGATTTATTCAAGTTCTTGAAGTCTACGCACAGCCTTATAATCACCATTCTTTTTTCTAACAGGCACTAGGTTTGCAACCCAAGATGAGTACCTTGTGGGTTGAATGAACCCTCCATCCCTCAACTACTTCATTTCTTCTTGCATCTTCAAAGAAAAGAGAGGATTGATTGGCCTCTGTTTTTTCTTGAAAGGCTTGGCATTGTATTCAAGAGGAATCTCATGTTGGAACAAATCTTCCCTATGTACCTTCAACTCAGAGTAAGAAAAAACTAGGAAGTCTTGATATTTCTTTAGTAATTGAACATAGGACTGCTTCTCTTCCTTGCTCAGATTTCTTCCTAACCAGATTTTACGTTGTTTTTCCTTTGTGCCCGGGTCATGTTCTTCCACATCTCTTGAAACTAACATACTTCTTTTAATAATTCAATAATCATTATCATAGTTCGATTCAAGTGCCACCAAACCTCTGGGAATCGTGTTTGTATTCAGCTAGATGATGTATTTGGAAAATAAAGTTTCCTTTCCTTCAGCATCACACACCATTGGTTCCCAATCTATATTTTGGTTAGGAAACTCACCTTGGTTCTATGAAAACCATTTCACCTGGTCATCATCATCTAACACTTTCCAATTTTTAACATTGTCAGGGATAGATGGCCTTGCTAGTATTTCAACATCATACTCACAAAATGGAGATATTGTAAAAATTCCAAATATAGATCCTAGCATTTCTTACTTGTCTACAACACCATTAAACTTTCTATCATGGTGCATAGTATTGAATGAGTCAAAAAATTCAATCAAATCCTAGAATGCATGCTTGTATTGTTTCATTCTCTGATTTTTAGTGGCATAGAGTTTTCTAATTTTCTTGATAATCAGTTCTTAATCTCATTTGACAATGATATCCTTTACACCATATTTCCATGTAATTCTCAAACCCAATAAAAATGCTTCATATTTAGAAATGTTGTTAGTGCATTTAAAGTTGAGTTTGAAAGAAAAAACAAACTTTTCCTGGTCTGGATAAATTAGAACAATACCATCACCATTTCCAAACTTGGAACAAGCTCCATCAAATGACAAGATCCAAGGAAAACCTACTTGTTCAAGACATTTACATTGATCAATCTTGTGCTCTTTACCATCAGCAAATCCAACAAAGTTTCAACATCTACATCAGCATACAACACTTCATAAGAAGCATTATTGGGATCTTCAATGAGGTGTAACATCTTCTTTTATAAGGCTGCCTTTCAATTAGAATGGTGGAAAAAGACATATCCATCTGAACACTTCCACCAAAACTTGCAACCCACTTTCTTGATAACAACATGCCCCATTTGGCAAGGAAATCAACAATAACAACATCAAGTTTCAAGTTCTTACCTGGATAAGCTATAATTTGTACCACCAAACCTTTTACACATGCTACAACTGACACCTCTCTAGAAACCATTACAATACACTTCTATAATCCATTACAATACACTTGCCATAAGATACTATCACTTTAATGTTTAATTCATTCATGACCTCTAGAGGAATAACATTGCATGATGCTCTGGAATCAAACATATAATTGTGTAGCATTCTATCCTTAATAATCAGTGTTGTAAAAAATGGATCAACATTTAATTGAAACTCAACCAAAGATGTTCCCAAGTAAACTTCAGGTGGTTCACCTATCTCCTCCAATGTGTGTGGGTTTTCTAGGTCTACAATGGTTAGAGGAGGAGTGTCTACATTATTTATATTTATGCCTTGGGTACTCCTATCTTCTTCCAATCCCAAATACTCAAAGGCCCTCTTCTTGTGCTCGGGTTTCCTAAGCAGTTCAACAATTGGAACAAAAATCTTGATTTGACTCAAGACTTGGGAAATGTCATAAGAAATGTCTTTGGGAAAAAGCAACATTTGGAGAAATATTGACAAACTCATCGGATGGCACAAGATATTTCACATTTTGGGCATGGGTGGGAACACTAGTTCTACTTGAGACAACAAGGCCTTTGTCAAATGCATCTTTCTTTGGAGTTTCTTTGGGATATTGGTGAGAACTGGGGTTTTTGGTTTGGCTTGAGGCCCTGCCCCTTTGATAACTTTACTTCTTGTGTTTATACTCTTTTTCTTGGGTAACAACAACATTCATTAACAGCTGTCTATCCTCTTTTGATGGGATTCCTCCATCATACTTATTAATCATTAGAGCTCTTAGGTACTCAAAATCATTATTAGGAAGTTCAAAATCTTGTACCATATCTATTTCCAAATTATGAGAGGGAGGAAGAAGAGGTACTTGGTGAATGCAATCCCAAAAAAATGCAGCAGTTCTTGCACTTACTACTTCAGTTGAAGTTGCTCCTTGCTGTGAGCTTGTAGAGCAATCCACCATGCATGCATCATCATCACTGTTGTTATCATCATCATCAAATTCTTCAACTTTCTGAGCTACTTCACATGGTGGGTGGGGTAAGAAACATTTGTCACACCAATCAATTTCATTTGGCTCTTCAACAACAAAAAATCTGGCATTTAGAGGATCATGCACTACTCTATTTTCCCTAACTTGGGGTTATCTAGCTCTCATGGGTCTTTTATCTCTGTCATCAAATATTTGATCATTTCTAGGATGATTTACAAATCTGTCTTGTCCTTGGTGTCTATGATGACCTTGAGAACCTTGTCCAATTCCTCTCTCTGCCCTGGCTAGCTTGTAAGATATTTCTTTGACAGCTCCAACCAAAGTCTTTACAACTTCCTCAAGATCCACAACCTTACTTGACTGAGGCTTCTCTAGATTGAATAGCTTGATACCTTCCCTCTTAGGAGGCTTACCAACTGTTTTGATATTATTTTCAATTTTTAAAGCCATGGTGAAGGATTTCCTTAATGTTGTTGGGTTCTTGTCTCTTAAATAATAGGCAACTTTCTTATCAAAAGCATCAAATTATTTTATCAAGCAAGAAAAATCACTTGGCCTTAAGATCACATGCAACCTATTTAGGGTCTTATTGAACCTTGTATTGAAGTCATGAACAGAATCATTAGGATTCTTTTTTATATTTTCAAATTCTGATAAAAGAAACCTAGGGTTTGTTTTATCTCCATATTATAATCTAAAAGCGTTCTTAATTTCTGTCCAAGAATCAATGGAATTATCTAGCAAATATGTATACCAGTCCCTTGCATCTTCTTGTAGAGTATGGATAAAAAATTTAATGTACACATCCTCAAATTCTATTTCAAAGTCCTCCATCATATTGATAAAAAGCTTTAAGTGCTGATCCCTAGTAATGGCATTATTTCCTTGAAATTTAGGAAATATATTTGTAACATCTTGGGGCACAACATTTGGATATCCAGCTATACCTCTAAAATCTATAGGACCAAAAGTGTTCACAACAAATGGAGGTCTAGGTGGGGGCTAGGCCATATTGTTTTGGGGAGGTGATCTTACAGGAGAAACATAATGATGAGGAGTGAGGGGTCTATGGGACACATGAATACAATTCTCAAAATGTATGTTCTATAAAAACTTTGTTTCTTTGAAGATCCTATCAACTTTGGAGAATACAGGGACACAATGAGATGAAAATATTTCAAATACAAAAGAAGGACCCTCTCTAGTTGGAGAATTCAGATTTACAAAGAGACTACTTGATTCAGAAGAACTTGAGGAAGTATTACAATCTTCAATTCATAAGTTGATGAGTTTCACCAATGGAGATCTCTTATCTTGATGTTTGATCTCCAACAACCTTCCAAATTCTTCTTCCTTCTGAATTATACTTTCCCAACTCTGGAAACAACCTTCTACCAGGGTCCTTGGCTGGAAGAGAAATAGCTTCTTCCTTCTAGCTTTGTAGAGATTAATCATAAATCTTACTTGATATATGTTAAGACACTGGTATTTATTAAGAACTTAAATAGCATGGAGCCGCCACTAAGGATTTTCACCTTAGTTTGTGAAAATGCACTATGAAATACCTATCAAATGTCTATCAATACTAGATTCATGCAAGGCTTACAAAATCTCCTTTTCTTCTACCCAAATTTGTCAATGATGATATAAAATTTGGTGCAATAACTGTATAAGCTAGAATTATTACACTTAGAACTTACAACTTTGAACAATTCTTATAGATTTGAATAGATAATGATGTTTCAGGATTGTATTAGCACACAACATGTGTAATAAGTATTACCAGGGGTTTGTATGTAATACATTTTTAAAATACTTCAAAGAGTCCCTGACAATGGTGCCATTCTGGTGTTGTTGATGAGCCAAATGGATATGAGTTGGCAACAAATAAAAAAATAGCATCCACAATAATGGTGCCATTTTGGTGTTGTTGATGGGCCAAATGGATATGAGCTAGTAACAAATCAACAAATCATCCCCCACCAACGATGCCATTTTGGTGTTGGTATCCAAATTGATTCTTCCTTGGAAACTGAGAAACATCACAGATTTAGCAAGACATTGAGAGATAGAAAGATCATTATTTTGAGTTGTTTTGTAGCTGGGGATGAGGATTTTTCTGACTCTTTGTCACTCGGGCATTTAAGAGAAATGGATAGCACCTTCATTAGAGGATTTGATCTATCCTCACTACTTTAGGCCGTGCCTAGCTAGACAACAACCAGGGTGAGAGGACCCATTTTTTAACCTCTGTCAGGGAAGGAGAACAAAGATATCCTTCTTTTGCACAAATCTGAAAGGAGACCCTGAGAAAATATGATCAATGCACCACAATTTAACTCTCACGAGTTGTCACTTCTACAGAATGGCGATATTTCCTAGACAAGGCTAAGGTTACTAAAGACATTATGGGATCCTAATTGCTTCTGCATATTTTAGTAGTAGAATTCATACATTTGTGGACACACAAGGTAAAACAGGGGTAGTTCAGGATGGATTCATGGTTTTTGAATAATTTTGTTGGGAGATTAAGCAGGATAAAATTAATTATACCAGATTTTTAAGAGACTTCACAACAATTGGACAAGCTAAATGACAAAAAGGTTTGGAATAACTAAGATATTCCTTCAACCACAAGGTGTGCATCAATGAAGGCCCAAGATTTTCATGGTTTCACACAATCTCCAAGAATTTAACATGAAAGCTTGAGCTAAAGACTCAATAAAACATAAAAGACCCCTGGTTCAATCACTGACCTAAAGTATACACTCGAAGGCTTACAGACAATATTTATCAATAAATGACAGTGAAGTGATTTTAAATTGTTTATCTCATCATAAGATGAAAGTTATTCTTGAAATTAAATTACAAATGCCACTAAACTGTCACAGGGATGAGATCCTATGTGATTTGACAGGGACTTTAACACATGATTGCAATAGGAATGAAGAAAAACTACTCGCAGAGCAATTGTCAATGACTAGCTGTACACTCAATCTTTAAGACAAAACCAACTTAAAACACTTTGATTCATATTAGTAGGGGAAAGTTTCTTTGAATAGTCTCAGAGCTTTTCAATTGGCTTTACACTAGCATTGAACTTGACGTGATTGAAATCTAAAACACAGGAAAGTAATAGGTTTCTTAGATTGGTCTCTTAGGAAGATGGGATCTCTCAAATTTTCTCTTAAGAATTCAACCCCCCACCTTTTGCAAGAGTATCCTCATTGCATTTATACATTTCACTCACTTAATACCAAATTTCCCCACCAAAAAAGAAGAATATTCATGTGACCTTTTCTTGTTACAAATTTTCCTCAGAAAGTGATGTTTAACAAATTCATAATCCAAAAGCTGCTAGGTGGACCAATGAAGTATTCTGAAGCTTTCTATTGAGTTGTCCATTGTTGTGAATTTCTCAAATATCTTGTATAATAAACTTTATCCTGTTCAATCTAATTACTAAAAAACCATGAATCCATGAAACCCATTTCTTCCCTGTATATCAACAAAGGAGAAAAATCTTTTATTATCATATGTAGAATAATCAGGATCTCATTATGTCTTTAGAAACCTTAGCCTTGTTTTGAAATTATCTCCATCTTTTAGAAGTGACAACTCTTAAGAGTAGATTATGGAGTATTGAGCAGGTATCCTTCCCAAGGTTTTCTTCATAAAATGAGTGCAAAAGAAGGATATCTCCATATTTTTTATCAAATAGAGGATTTGTAAGAGTATTCTCATTGCATTTATACATTTTACTCACTCAATCTTTCCCTCAAAAAGAGAAGAATAATCGAGGGACCTTTGCTTGTTATCCATTTCTCTGAAAGAGACATTTAAAAAATTCACATCCGAAAACTACCAGGTGCCCGATTTTGAAATTCAATTTCATAAATATCAACTAATGACTACATTCCATGTCAAATTTTTGGAATCACAAATTAATTCTACATGTCCAAAATTCAATGGTGATTTGAAGGCAAATGCACATGGATATGACGAGTAATCCTTCATCAAAAATCGATGAAAACCTTTTCATCGCTTTTTTGCTTTCTCTAGCAAGCATCCAACTTTGGAGTAATTAAAATGCCTGAGTAATTCCAACATCAAAATAAACCTTAACGATCCTTGTGTTAGGAAATAAGGGATAAAATATGCAAAATAATCCTTCATAATCGTAATAATAAACAGTAGAATAATTAATATGTAGAAATGAAAATAAAAACACAAAGAGACAATATTTAACGTGGTTCACCCAATTTGGGCTACGTCCACTAAGAATCACTTGCTCAAATTTTATTACAAGCCATCACTCTCTCAATACAATACCCAGATCTGTTTGGAGCTATGCTCAACAAACTCTCACACTTGAATTCACACTCACTAACCTTCACAAAAACACTCTGTCAATGTATAGTATTATACCACCATATGCATAAGTACCATCAATAAGTAGACGAACTGCTTAAGTGGTTTTACAAAACCGTGGGTACCAAAACCATGGGCCCAAAACCATCCCATAACCTATGGGTCAAAATCCTGCCCATATGAGAAAAGCATGTTTCCCAGTATATCAGACACATTTCAAGGCCCATGAAAATTTCTTTGGGGGATTTGCGCCCTTAAACCCCATATTACTAGGGGTTTCGAGCCTGGGAACCACTGGCGTAAAAATATGGATGAGTGTACAATACTCTTAATGTACAGTCTTCAACACTTTCTCACATGAAAACAGGCTCCACAAACATAACAATCTCCCACTTGGAGACTAGTTTTCCACTGAGCAAGCTTCTCAACCCTTCACTAGTCATCCGTGAAGACCAACCAAAGCTGAACATAAACTTCAATTTTTCCCTTGTGACCACCTTGGTCATCATGTCTGTAGGATTCTTACTGGTATGAATCTTCTCTAGCTTCAACTTCTCTTCCTCCAAAGTTGTCCTGATGAAATGGTACCTTAACTGTATATGCTTCATCCTAGAGTGGAAAGCAAAGTTCTTAGCTAGGTGAATAACACTCTGACTATCACTATGCAGACTTTCCTTCCTCCTGCTTATGCCCCAACTCCTCAAGTAATTTTTGTAACCAAATCATCTATTTGCTTTCCTCTGTGAGCAGCAACATACTCAGCCTCAGTGGTTGACAAAGCCACAAGCTTTTGTAGTTGTGAAATCCAGCTCATTGTTGTCCCACCTACAGTAAATACATAACCAGTCATGCTCCTCCTATTGTCTATATCTCTAGCCATATATGAATCTACATAACCACACAAAGTGGTGTCTGATCCACTGTATAGCACAAAACTAGTCCCCATGGTCCCTCTCAAATACCAAAGGATCCACTTTACTGCCTTCAGTGATCTTTCCTGGATCACTCATAAATCTACTCACTACTCCCACTGCATGGGAAATATCAAGCCTAGTGCAAACCATGGCATACATCAAACTACCAACCACTAATGAGTAAGGTACCTTGGACATCTGGTTTCTCTCCTTGCTCTATCTTGGGACACTGTTCCTTTGATAACTTGAAATGGCCTGCCAAAGGAGTTCCCAACCGGTTTAGCATCCTACATATTAAACCTCTCTAAAACCTTCTTAATGTACTCTTCCTGAGATAAAGTTAGCTTCCATTCCTTCCTATCCTCGAGATATCCTCATACAAAGGATTTTTTTGGCTACCCCCAAAAAATTTATAGCAAAGGATTCACTTAGCTTCTTCTTGAGTACTTTTATTTCCTGCATGTTTTTACCTACAACCAACATGTCATCCACATACAGACAAAGGATAATATAACTACCATCCTCAAATTTCTTTTTATACACACAATGGTTAGAATGACATCTAATATAACCTTGCTCCATCATGAAGCTATCAAATTTCTTATACCATTGATGTGGAGCTTGTTTCAAGCCATACAAGACTCTTCTTCAGTTTGCACACCATCTCCTCTTTACCTTTGACCTCATAGCCCTTCTGGTTACTACATATATAGCTCCTCCTCCAAATCACCATGGAGAAATGCAATCTTTACATCTAAGCTATTCTAAGTGTAAGTCTTCTGTTGCAACTATTCCTAGAAAAGTTCTAATAGAATTAATTTTTACTATAGGAGAAAAAATCTCATCAAAATCTATACCTTTTTTCTGTGGAGACCCATTGACCACCAACCAGGCCTTGTATCTTTTCTTGCCTCCTTCTTCCTCTTTGACTTTGAACACCCACTTATTCTGTAATGCTCTTTTTCCTTCAAGTGGCTTCGCCAAATCCCATGTCTGGTTCTCCATTAGAGCCTGATGCTCCTCATCCATGGCTTGCTCCCACTTCTTACTCGACATCTACCTGCATTGATTCATCAAAGCTCTTTGGCTCTCCACTATCAGTGAGTAATAAATAATAAAGAGAAGGAGGAAAAAAATTCAGGTTCTCTTCTTACCCTAGAAGACCTCTTCAATATAGGAGTTTGGAGTTCCTTTTGAGGAGGTTCCTGAACTGATCCATGGGTCACTGTCCCATTCGGAAGATCCTCTACCACTGCATATTCTTTCTTGAATTCTTCCCTGTTTTCCTACAACTATTGCTTATACATGACTTTCTCATTAAATACCACATCCCTAGACCGAATGATTTTCTTGTCCTTAATACTCCAACATTTAAATCCAAAGTCATCACCACCATAACCAATGAAAGTGAATTTTTCTGATTTATCCTCTAGCTTGGTCTTATCATCCTTGTCAATATGAACAAACACCTCACATCCAAAGACTCTAAGAAATGAGTAATCGAATTTCTTACTGTACCAAGCCTCCTCAGGTATGCCTCCATTCAAGGCACTTCAGGGTCCTTTGTTTATCAAGTACACAGTTGTGCTCACCACTTCTACCCAAAAATAAAGAGGCAGTCCTATATGTATCCACATGCTCCTAGCATGTTCCATTATTGTTCTGTTCATCCTTTCTGACACCCCATTCTGCTGCGAGGTTCCTAGAACCGTCTTTTACCTGTAAATTCCATTCTTAGAACAATAATCATCAAATTCATTGTTGCAATACTCCCCTCCATTATCTGACCTGAGACATTTTAACTTAAGACCTATTTCATTCTCTACCAAGGCTTTCCATTTAATAAAAGTATCAAATACATCAGATTTTTTTCTAATACAATAAACCCAAACTTTCCTTGTTGCATCATCAATAAAAGTAACATAATAACTTGAACCCCCAAGAGATGATACCTGAGCTGGCCCCCACACATCAGAATGTACCAGTTCTAACTTACTCTCTTTCTTCGTAGGTCCAACCTTGAAAAACCTTACTCACTTCTATTTCCCATATATGTAGTTCTCACAGAAATCCAAACCTATTTCTGTATATCCAAGAAAATTCTTCTTTATGATGTCCATGCCCTTCTGGCTCATATGACTGAGCCTATAGTGCCATAAGGTTGTATATGCATCTGAAACCACAAGATTACAATCATTAGTACTATCAGTGGATAAATACAAGGTTCCAACCTTATTACCTCTTGCCACCACAAGAGAACCCTTAGTAACCTTCCAAGAGTTAGATGTAAATATCACAGTATAACCATCACTTCCTACTTTCCCCGCTGATATCAAATTTCTCCTTAATGTAGGCACATGTCTGACATCCTTCAATAGCCATGAATTCCCATTCTACATCTTAACCTGAATAGAACATTTTCCAACTATACTGTAAGGCTCATCATCACCAAGAAAAACATGCCCAAAATCCCCTTGAACATAATCAACAAAATAATGCCTATGTGGAGTAGCATGAAAAGAAGCCCCTGAATCTAAATCCCAAGATTCAGTAATATTATGAAAAGAAAGAATCAAAGCATCCTGACATACATTACTCGATACCACATTTGCCTCCTTGTTTTCTTCCTATTGTTTCTTCTTATCCTGAAGCTCCCAACAGTCCTTCTTTACGTGCCTAGACTTTCCACAATTCCAACATACAATCTTGCTCTTGGATTTTGACCTTACCCTATCTTTCAATTTTCCACGGTTTCCTCTATTCTTCTGTCTCCCTCTAGTTTCCATTTTCAAAGCATTCCCTAAATTATAAGATTCCCTAGATCTTTTTCTTCGCATTTCCTCACTTATAATCACCCCTACAACATCCTCAAACTTCAACTTTGAGTTAGCTGGAACCGAGTTGCTTACCACCATTACCAGGCTATTCCAACTTTTAGGTAAAGAGCACAAAATTAATAAAGCCCTAACTTTTTCATCAAATTCTATTGTAACCAAAGCTAGCATATTCACAACCGTATTGAAATCATTTAAATGATATGCTACTGAACTATTCTCAGACATCTTCATATTAAACAACTTTTTCATTAAAAATATCTTGTTAGAGGCAGAGGGTTTTTCATACAACTTCCCTAATGCATCCATTAGATATTTTGTAGTCTTTTCCTTTGAAACATTAAATAATACCGAAGATGCAAGACACAGCTAGATTGTCCCAAGTGCCTTCCTATCTAGCAAATCCCATTCTGCATCTGTCATGCTCAAGGGTTTGTTCACCTTCTCAGAAAATGGAGTATAAAGATCCTTCTGATAAAGGTAATCTTCCATCTACATCTTCTAAAGTCTGAAATTCTGCCCGTTGAATTTATCAACCCTAGATCTTCCATTATCTACCATAGCTCCCACTCAAGCTAAAACTTTCCTTGCAATTCAACATTTCAGCAAACCAATCCAGGCTCTGATACCAATTGTTAGGAATTAATAGAATCTAATACGGAATAATTCCTCAGAATCACAATAATAAGAATTATGAATATTAAATTACATAAAATGAAATATGTAAAACACGAAGACAATATTTAACATGGTTCACCCAATGTGGGCTACATCCACCAAGAACACTTTCTCAGATTTTATTACAAGCCAACAGTCTTCACAATTACAATAACCAGATCTTGTTTGGAGTTGCGCTCAACAAACCCTCTCGAATTCACACTTGAAATCACACACACTATTCACCTTCACAAAAACACTCATGTCAATCATATTTTATGTCCATCTATATATAAGTACATTAATAGGTAGCCGAAGAGGCATTTTTGCAAAACAATGGGTACCGAAAAGCCATGGGCCCAAAACCAGCCCATAACGGTTAACCATTACCCATGGGTTAATAAACCACCCATGAAAATTTTCTTCAGGGGCTTTGCCCCCAAACCCCCTTGACCCGCTCATTGGCGAGTGGGACTGCCGTAAAAATATCCAAGTGTAACACATGGAAGGTGTACCAAACTCTAAAATGAAAATAGACTCCACAAACATAACACCTTAGACTCAAAAATTAAGTTTGGAATCCATTCAATGGCACTTTACAGATAGAAACGATAAGGAATTTCATCAAAAGTGATGAAAAACAATGCGTATTCACATCTCCAAGTTTCTTGGACAAAAAAATGGTGGAAAAAATAGATGCAATGCACAACAACCGTTGATTTTTCCCCTTCTTCACTTTATTTTATAAGCTGTTTACATGTTTCCTTGGAACAACTACAAAGAAGAAGTATAGTGGAAAGTTTCCAAACAAGCGTGCACCTTCCACGTGCCCTTGGCCCAAGGAAAATTCCTTTTGGCCTTTGAAAAAGTCTCAGTAAAAAGGAGCTAGTGGAAGCCTCCACATGTCGCCTTGGAACACCTTTGGTATGATCCTCAAAAGCGGAGACCCTAAACAAGTGTGGGCTCACCAAATGTCTCAGTCTGTTAGATTTGTTAAGAAATTTTAAGGATCATTGGAAGGCGCCATGTGTCCAGGGTCTGAGATAGTTTTCCTTGATCATTGAAAAGTCCAAGCAAAGGTAGAGTGAGCAGAATCCTCCAAGTTTCTTCCTGGCACTTCTTCAAAATAAAATTTTGGGCCTGGCCCCAAATAGCCACAGTCCCTCCACATGTCCTGAGGCCTTTCAAAATTTCTTTAAAAATTTTACAAAGTAGAGCCAGCTGAAGCCTCCACATGTCTCCCCTATCACTATTGTTAAGGTGGGACCCTACGGCTGATCCTCAAATGATGTGGTGGCCCTAAGCATCATCCCTCCATGTGTCCATAGTCCGCCAAAGCTACACCAGTTGCATGAAAAAAATCGTTAAGTATAGGTATGGCAGTGAAAACCTTGACGTTTCTCCCCGATGCAATGCCAAGGTCAAACCAAATGGTGAATTTTATGATGAGTGCTAACCTTCCACATGGAAAAGTTGTGATTTGAATAAGGCCTTAGAGTTTTCAAAGTGCCCCACTGAGCTGCATCTAACCAGAAAGGGGCACGTTTCCACAGATGCTGAGATGTAAATTTGACGGGGAAAAACACACCTATCAAAGCCATAAACTGCAGGAAAATCACCACTTGAGCCCGAAAATGAATCTTTCTTTCAAGATTGAGAATTTTGAAATGATATAAGGCCCAAATATGATCCTCCGAGCTACACCCAATCACATTTTCACAGATACTTGGGACGAAAAAGTTAGGGACAATCAAATGTGACTGTGGAAAACAAAAGGAAGGAAAAAATCTGATTTTACGCCCAAGTTACAAACTCATTCACATGGAAAGAGGAACAAAAAACAAATTCTAGACTAATTTAGTGATCCTCCACAAAGGAAGGGACTGATCATGACAATCAAATGGAGGGAAAAAAATTTATGCATCAATATGGGGGAGATAGAGAAGACAAAAGAGCCCACAAACTGGAGAACTTTAAGGACAAACGGAGCGAGACCAAATTGAGCACTTATAGGTACACTACGGGTCCTCTCACCCTGGTCGAAAGGCACATCCTAAAGTAGTGAGGATAGGTCAAATCATCTTGAAGGTGTTATCCATCTCTCCACAAATCTAAGTGACAAAGGGCTAGTTAGATATTATCCTTGGCTATAAGACAACGTACATCATGATCTATTTATCTCTAAGCTCTGTGCCAAATCTGTGATGTTGCTCAGCTTGAAAGGGAGAACTAATTTGGATACCAACACTGGTGGTGCCATTGCCGGGGATAATTTGTTGATTTTTTCCTAGTTCATATCCATTTGGCCTGTCAACAACACTGGTGGCGCCATTGTCGGGGAGTATTTGAACAAATCTATACACGTAAATACCTTGGTAATGTTTCTTACATGATCTAAGTGAAAATACATTACTAAAAAATCATTATCTGTTTAGATCTGGAAGAATTGTTCAAAGTTGTAAGTTCTGAGTGCAATATTTCTAGCTTATACAGTTATTACACTAAAGTTTGTATCATCATTGATAAATTTGGGTAGAAGAAGAGTAGATCTTGTAAGCTTTGCATGAATTTGGTATTGATAGACATTTGATAGGTGTTTCATAGTGCATTTTCACAAACTAAGGTGAAAATCCTTAGTGGTGACTCCATGTTGTTTAAATTCTTAATAAATACTAGTGTCTTAACATATATTTAGTAATATTTGTCATTAATCTCTACAAAACTAGAAGGAAGAAGATATGTCTTTATCAGGGACCCTAGTATAAATTTGTTTCAAGAATTGGGAAACTCTAATTCAGAAGGAAGAATAATTTGGAAGGTTGCTGGAGATCAGGCATCAAGAAAAGAGATCCCCATTGGTGAAACTGATTAGCATGTGATTGAAGATTGCAATACTTCCTCAAGTTCTTCTGAATCACATAGTCTCTTTGTTGAACTGAATTCTCCATCTAGAGAGGGTCCTTATTTTTTATTTGAAATATTTGCTTCTCAATCAGCCATAGTATTTTCCAAATTTAATAGATTTTTCCAAGAAACAGAGCCTTTAGAGGGTAGTCATTCTGAAAATTCCATCCTTGTACCACTCACACCTCTAACTCCTCATCAATTTGCATCTCCTCCAATGTCACCTCCTTAAAATACTATGGCTGAGCATCCACCCAAACCTCCATTTGTTGTTAATACTTTTGGTCCCATCAATTTTAGAGGTATGGTTGGCTATCCAAATGTTTTGCCATAAGATGTAAGAAATATATTTCCTAAGTTTCAAGGAAATAATGCAATCACTGGTGATCAACACTTGAAGCTCTTTGTCAATATGATGGAGGAATTTGAAATAGAATTTAAGGATGTATACATTAAATTGTTTATCCATACTCTAGAAGAATATGCAAGGGACTGGTATAAATCTTTGCTAGATAATTCCATTGATTCTTAGACTAAGAGGAAGAATGATTTTAGAATGCATTATGGTGATAAAATAGACCATGGGTTTCTTTTATCAGAGTTTGAAAATATAAAAAAATAATCAGAATGAATCAGTGCATGATTTCAATACAATATTTAACAAAACATTGAGAAGACTTCCTGTTAATTTGAGGCCATGCGATGAATCATGTCTGAGAAAGTATCCAGATGCATTTGATAAGAAAGTTGCTTACTATTTGAGGGAAAAGAACCTTGGAACTTTGAGACAGGTCTTTACCATGGCTCTTTAAATTGAGAACAACATTAAAGCAGTTGGAAAACCTCCTACGAGGGAGGGTGTTAAACTAATTAACCTAGAGAAGCCTCAATCAAGTAAGGTTTTGGATCTTGAGGAAGTTATACAGACTTTGGCTGGGGCTATCAAAGAAATCTCTTACAAGCTAGCCAGGGAAGAGAAAGGAATTGGAAAATGTTCTCAAGGTCAGAATAGGCAACAAGGACAAGACAGATTAACAAATCATCTTAGAAATGATCCCAAATCTAATGAAAAAGGTAAAGGACCCATGGGATCTAGACAACCCCAAGCTAGGGAAAATAGAGTAGTGCCGGATCCTCTAAATACTAGAGTTGTTGTTGAAGAGACGAATGAAATATATTGGTGTGACAAGTGTTTCTTGCCCCATCCACCATGTGAAGTAGATCATAAATTTGAAGAAGTTGATGATGATACATGCATGGTGAACTACTCTACAAGCTCACAACAAGGATCAACTTCAACTGAAGTCATAATTGCAAGAACTGCTGCAAGTTTTTGGGGCTGCATTCACCAGGTACCACTTCTACCTCCCTCTCATGATTTATAAATAGATATGGTACAAGATTTTGAACCTCGTAATAATGATTTTGAGTACCTAAGACCTTTAATGATTAAGAAGTATGATGGAGGAATCCCATCATAAGAGGATAAACAATTGTTAATGAATGTTTTTGTTGCCCAAGAAAAAGAGTATAACACAAGAAGTAAAGTTGTCAAAGGGGCAGGGCCTCAAGCCAAACCAAATACCCCAATTCTCACCAATGTCCCAAAAGAAACTCCAAAGAAATATGCTTCTGAAAAGGCCTTGTTTTCTCAAGTGGAACTTGTGTCCCTCCCCATGGTCAAACTATAAAAAATCTTGTGTCATCAAATGAATTTGTAAACCTTCCTCCTAACACTACATTACCCAAATATGTTCCTTGTGACATAGCCAAAATCTTGAGTCAGATCAAGATTTTTGTTCCTATTGTTGAATTGCTTAGAATCCCTAAGCAAAGGAATAGAGCATTCGAATATTTGAGGTTTAGAGAAGAAAAGGTCACCCAAGGTAGAAATGTTGAGATTCCTCCTACCATTGCAGAGTTGAAAAAAACCCAAGTACTAGAAGAACTAGGTGAACCAAATGAAGTTTACTTGTGAACATCTTTGGTTGAGTCTCAATTAAATGTTGATCCATTTTTTACAACACTGATTATTAAGGACAAATGGTTGCACAATTGTATGCTTGATTACGGAGAATCATACAATGTTATGACTCTAGATGTCATGAATGAATTGAACATTAAAGTGACAAAAAACTATGGCACATGTAATGTAATGGATTCTATAAAGGTGCCAGTTGTAGGATGTGTAAAATGTTTGGTGGTACAACTTGCAGCTTATCCATGTAATAACTTGAAACTTGATGTTGTTATTGTTGATTTCCCTACTAAATGGGGCATGTTGTTATCAACAAAGTGGGTTGTAAGTGTTGGTGGAAGTGTTCAAATGGATATGTATGTTGCCACCATTCCAATTGAAGGAAGTGTTGTGAAGTTACCCAGTGAAAAGAAAATTTTATATCTTATTGAGGACCCCAACAATGCTTCTTATGAAGTATTACATGCAGATGTTGATATTGATAACTATGTGAGCTATGTTTCTTTCAAGGAATATGAAATTGATCGATGTAGGTATAATGAGCAGGATGATTTTCTTGAGACTATGATGTGTGATGCAGCCTTAAAGGATGTTAAAAAATGACCCAGGCACAAAGGATAATCCTGAAAAAATGTTGTCAGATAATGACCTGGATAGAAAAGAGAGACAATCATATGACTAGCTATTAAATACATATCAGAATGGCTTAGCATGGTCATATCCAGAATGGAAGGAACTTGAAGATTTTACTTGATTGTTTTCTTTGAATCAGTGTGCTCCATTGTACAGTGTATAGTCTTTTGGTTTCTTTCTGCTTTTGTGTTTTTCTATTTTTGTTTGTCCTGGTCCTTGGAAGCTGTTTTGTTGGTTTCTCAGTTCATCCTTGGGGGATTTGGTTATTATTGTTCTACTCTGTAAGCTTATTATTTGACTCTATTTCCCAATGGATTTTTTTTAGCACTTGGTCTGCTATATTTATTCTTGTGGCACTCACAAGGAGTGCCCATTCCCGAGTCGGAGCTGATGTTGGTGCTCAAATTGATCTCACCCCGTTTATCCTTAAAGTTCTTAAGTTTGCGGGCTTTTTCGTCTTCTCTATCTCCTCATATTGATGCATAAAAACTCTTTCCCCCATTTGGTTTCCATGATCAGTCCCTTGGTCGAGGATCACTTAAAAGTCCATAATTTGTTTTTTGTTCCTCTATCTGTGTGAAAGAGTCTGTAACTTGGGTGTAAACTCATGTTTTTTCACTTCCTTCCATTTTCCACAGTCATGTTTTGTTGTCCCTGTCTTTTTATCCCAAGTATCTATGAAAAAATGATTGGATGTGGCTCAAAGGATCATATTTGGGCCTTTTATCATTTCAAAATTCTCTGTCTTGAAAGAAAGATTAATTTTTTAGCTCAAATGGTGATTTTTCTACATTTTACGGTTAGATGGGAGTGATTTTCCCCGTCAAATTTACATCTCAAAATATTTGAAAATGTGGCCCTTTCTAGTTCGATGCGGCTCAGTGGGGTAATTTTAAAAATCTAAGACCCGATTCAACTCACAGCTTGTCCATGTGGAAGGTCGATGCTCATCTGAAAATTTACCTTTTGGTTTGACCTTAGAGTTGTGCTAGAGAGACACATGTAGGTTTCTGCTGCCTTTCTGAGACTTAAAAAAAAAATCCATGCGGCGGGTAAAAATTTGGTGGACCATGAACATGTGGGGTGCAGGAACTCATTTGAGGATCCACCTCAGGGTCTCACCTTAAACAATTGCGACAGGGAGACGTGTGAAGGCTTCCACTAGCTCCACTCTATACTAAAAATTTTCAAAGTAATTTTCTAAGGCCTGGGACATGTGGAGGGACCGTGCCTGTTTGGGGACTAGCCCCTAAATTTTATTTTGAAGAAGCACCAGGAGGACACTTGAAGGCTTCCACTCACTCTTCCTTTTCTTGGACTTTTCAACGGCCAAGGAAAATTGTCTCCGACCCTTGACACAAGGTGCCTTCTGTTGATCCTTCAACATTCTTAACAACTCTGTCAGACTAAGACATGTGGTGAGCCCGTGCTTGTTTAGGGTCTCCAATTTTTACTGAGACTTTTTCAAAGGCCAAAAGGCATTTTTCTTGGGCCCAGGGCACGTGGAAGGCCAGCGCTTATATGCAAACCTGCCCCTATACTTATCCTTTGGATTTGTGCCAAGGAAACACATGGATGGCTATGATTTAAAGTAGAAAAGGGGCATAATCAAAGGTTGTTGTGTATTACGTCTTTTTTTCACCATTTTTCTCAAAGACTCCTGAAGATGTGAATACGCATTGTTTTTCATCATTTTTGATGAAATTCCTTGTCTTCTCTATATGTAAAGTGCCATTGAATGGATTCAGAACTTAATTTTTGAGTCCAAGGATTGTTAATGTCGATATCTTAAAGTTGGAATTGCTCAGGCACGTGAAAAAATGGGAATTACTAGAGAATCTGGATGCCGGAAAGAGTTGCAGAGGAAATAAAGGGAAAAGGATGAAATGATGAAAGTTACAGGGGCAAAAGATGAAAAAGTTGTTTCCTCAAGAGTGAAAAGGATTACCTATCATATCTAGCTATGCAGAGCCTCCAAGAAATTATTAAAAAGGGGATTTCTCGCATGAAAGAATCATAATGATTTGAAGGATTGCCAAAAACGTTGTGGCATGGCATCCTAGTCATTAGTCAAGTTCCCAAGAAATGTGATAAGTTCACAATTGGTCCACCTAGCAGCTTTCAGATGTGAATTTGTTAAATGTCACTTTCTGAGGAAAATTGGTAACAAGAAAAAGTCCCTCGAATATTCTTCTCTTTTGGGGGTGAATTGACTGAGTAAAATGTATAAATGCAATGAGAATACTGTTGCAAAAGGTTAGGGGTTAAATTCTTAAGAGAAAATTTTGAGAAAATCCATCTTCTTGAGAGACCAATCCGAGATAACCTGTTAATTTCTTCTGTGTTAGATTTTCTATCATGTCAAGTTGGTTATACATTTATAGCTATTGACGAGCACTGAGATTGCTCTGGAATATTTCCCCTATTGATGAATTTTAGCAATTTTGAAATTAATTTGTTTCAATCTTAGAGAAATTAGTGTCTTCTTTGTTTCAGAATGTCTGCAAATGGTTTCTTTCATTCCTATTGCAATCTTACATTGAAATCTTTGTGAAATCACACAGGATCTCGTCCCTGTGACAGTTTAGTGGATTTTGCAATTTCATTTCATGAAGATCCTTCATCCTATGAGGAGATAAATGATTTAAAATCACTCCACTATCATTTGTTGATAAATATTGTCTGTAAGTCTTTGGGTGTACCTTTGATGTGATTGAGCAGATATTTTGTTGTTTAATTGAGTCTGTTAAGTCGAGCTTTCATTTTAGATTCTCAAAGATTGTGTGGAAACATGCTGATCGGGGCCTTTATTGAAGCACACCTTCTTGTTGAAGGAACATCTTAACTATTCTGAAGCTTTCTGTTGTTGAGTTGTCCATTGTTGTGAAGTTTCTCGAAGATCTGGTATAATCAAATTTATCCTACTTAATCTCCAACCAAAATTATTCAAAAACCATGAATCCATCCTAAACTACCCTTGTTTGCCCTGTATATCAACAAAGTAATAAAATATATTTACTAAAAATATGCAAAACAATCAGGATCTCATAATGTCTTCAGTAACCTTAGCCTTGTTTTGAAAGTATGTCCATCTTTTAGAAGTGACAACTCTTAAGAGTAAAGTTATGGAGTATTAACCGTATTTTCCCAAGGTTTTCTTAATAAAATTTGTGCAAAATAAGGATATCTCCATCTCCTTCATCAAACAAAGGTTACAATATGGGTCCTCTCACACTGGTCAAAAGTCACGGCCTAAAGTAGTGAGGATAGGTCAAATCCTCTTGAAGGTGTTATCCATCTCTCCACAAATCTGAGCGAAAAAGGGCCAGTTAGATCTTATCCCCGGCTACAAGAAGACATACATCATAATATATATGTCTCTAAGCTTCATGTCAAATCTGTGATGTTTCTTAGCTTGAAAGGGAGAACAAATTTGGATACCAATAGGTCTAAGCTATCTTAGCTCCATGATTGGTTTTCTAAAAGATGGAGGGAAAATATTAAGGTTAATATTGAGCTTAATCCTTGTGCTAAAGTTTATTTCATTATTTTATTTTAAACCCCTGAAGAAAGGGATTTAATATATTACCAGTATTGGATTTGGGGTGAACATGGGGTCATGTTCAAGACCTAATATCCATATTTTGATCCTCTAAAAGAGGACTCGCATTACAAATCTAGAACAACTCATGTTTTGCTGCTATAGGTTATACCTTAGGATATTTTTAAAAATCAGATGATAAAACCATTGATCAGATTAATACAAATTGTTCTATAATATTGGTCGATCTTGACACCTGTCAAGACCTTCTATAGAAAATTAGCATACAAATCGGTGATAGACATTGGTTACATAGGATCAACTATGATGGTTTAGGATTCAGATGTCGGTGATACTTTTGAATGCAGAATATTTTGGATGACTATAAGCACTCCAGATGTAAGAAAAGTGAAAAAATGGCATGGTTGAAGGAATCTTATCCTTAAAATCTAATGGTCATTCCACATTCATATCTAGATGAGGAATCATTGAGCCCTTCAAGGGAAGACCATCCAGAGAAGGAGCCAAAAAATCAATTTTCTAATCCTCAGGACTCTACTAGGATAGCACATGATTCCACTAACTAAGAGGTCATTGTTGAATCTATGATGGATTTTTCCCCATTACCACTCATTTAGGGTCACATTCCTATAAAAACTCTAGAATTTTTTCTTCTATTCTTCATGGATGAATGTAACTAAGAGTGGGCGGTGGTGGACATGAGAAATAAAGGACACGCCAAACTAAAATCCACCATCGGTTTAGACAAGGAATGATTCTTGTCTTGTTTTTATTTTTATTGTGTTATCCGGGATGGGGACCCTTTGTTCTCAGCCTCTATTTCTATTGCGAACAGGCCATTGGTTGACTGAGGTCCTGCTTTAGTGTTCTATGTATATGTTGGGGTGTTCAGTGGTGATTTTTCATTCTGCTCCATTACTTATCTAGGTTCTTAGACCATTTTCCCTTTTCTTTCTATTGATGTATCCAAGTTTTAACGCTTTTTTGTCTTGAGATACGGTACCCCATCAAAAAACCATTTACCAATCATACAAAAAATTAACAATTAAAAAAATAACTATAAAATTATATCATTTCAAAAAAATAAAATATGAAAAAACTATTAAATATGAAAATAGATATTAAATATAGTAGAAAATTATAGAAATATAGTTGTGTTTGAGTGGGAAATCAAATAAAAAATATACTGAAATCATATATCTCAATTATACCTCTCAACTCGCTTAGTTTTAGGTGGAAGTACCAGGTTAGAACTACTATCATAGGAAGGATCATAGTATTCCATGTAGACAATATTAAAAGGAAGTGTTATCACCAAATCACAACACCCTTTGGTTTGTACAAGTGTGTGTGCTTGAGCTCATGGTGTGACTAGATAACATGGGTACTAACCCCAAGTTTTGGGACTTGCTACTTGAGATATACCTCTAGAGAAAGTTGGTTCTTTCTCCTAAACTAGCTACCACAATCTGCTCTAAAGTAGGAAAAACTAGTTTGTCCTAATCTAAATTTCCAAGGGACCAGGGAGAGAAAGTGCATGAAAAAAAATCCAACACTAAAGCGGTGATACACTAGAAAGGAGGGTGTGAGAATAGTATCCAATGTGTAAAAAAATAGAAGCAAAGTGCATACTAGAAGGGGTGATAACAGTTCTCCACAGTCTAGCAATTACATTCACAACAACATTTCATACATACACAATGATAATGAATCCCTGCAAGAACATAAAATAGACACAATATATTTGTAATGAGGTTGGAGAGGAAAGAAGAATGCAAACAAACACATCAGGGAAGACACATCCACAAACTTGTATTTATTACTTCATTGATATGCACAGTTCAATCTATTACAAAATAAGGGCGTGGATGACCATGCAAGGAGTCCACTACAAGGCATTGTAGCACATTCACTCCAAAATACCAATTTGACATATTGTTACTACTCAAAAACTATCTCCCTCTTCGATGAGCCCAACACTATAATTTATAGAATTCTGAGAGGGAGAGAGAGAGAGAGAGAGAGAGAGAGAGAGAGATGAAAATATCAAAATCTTCCTTCCCACCACCTGTAAGATGTCATAAATGGAGTTAAATGATGGTATGTTTCTTGAAAAAGGCTCCCCATGTTGTCCCATGACTTATAGTAGTGAAAAATGTATGCCCATGTTTCATTGAATGCACCCCCAACTAGTAATTAAAACATTATTCTGAACCTGACCACGTTTTCTACAAAATCACCAGGAATTATTCATAAAATCCTGAATTTCTTAATTACTGTGCATTCTGCTCAAAGTCAAGATTCCAATGGTACCAATTTTATGTGATTTTGTTGAGAAATGCAAAAGATATGGCATTCTGAGGGTGAACAACTACTTTGGGTCTACCAGGCATTTCTTGCAATTTACAGGAAGGAGCATTTAATTTATTTGAGCTAGAGATGTTTCTTTTATTTTCATATATCTATGCTCATTAAAATTAATAAATCAAATATAATTAATTTATTAGAGTGTAGAGGACATCGTTCCCGTTTTGAAAAGTCAAATCTTGTGAAAAACGTTACGACCATTTGAAGTTCGAGGGACGGGCATTGAATTTTCCTCTATATTGCGGCTATTGCAGTTTTTTTGGGGAACTCGTGTCCCTATGGTACTGGAACTTCTAGTAATTCCTTTCTCCACTTTTTCCAATTCCCTCTTCGTGTGGCATTTTTTGGGTTTGGATGTCCTAGCTATCCCGGACAACTTTTTCGCCATATCCGCAACACACTATCTTGTGGTGATTTCGGCATTTTGGGTCCCTTGCCTACCTTTGTCCCAACTATCCCATGGACCATGGGACATTTTTATCCACCTTTGCCACAATTTTAAGTTCCTTTGTAAATCGATGATTTTGGTGAGGTAGGGAACTGATGGTCCGTGTATACCTGTGCGGCCTAGGATAACTTTTTCCGCATTTTCCACAATACATTGCTTCCTTTGCAAATCGAACCTATAGTAAGTACAATGAACCCTTGTATGACCTATATTGGTTCCATCTGCAACCCCTAGACCTGATTTTCACTAAAATAGACCCTTGACTTCATTTTTCTAGATTTTTGCAAATTTTTACTAACTTCTTGGATTTTTCTTGGACAACAAAGTTAGAGGAAAGTAAAGGGGTACCCAAAAATATGAGTTTTTTGGCCTTTCACTATTTCTTCTTATTCCATCCTACAAGTTATCAAAATTACCTTGGGGTGAATTTTGGATAACAAGAAGCATGTCAATATTATGGTATTTAGTTCTTTAATTATTGGAGAAAATAAATTCTACAATAAAAATAATTAAATATAAAAGTATGTTATTTGAAAAAAGTTAAATATGGTTTTTTTTTAAAATAATTTAAATTATTATATGGGAAATTAGATTTTTTTAGATAAGGTAATGATGATTTGGTTTTGAAGGCACCAAAAAACCATGTACAAGAAATGAACTGAGGCCACAGAAAGGACAAAATAAAACAACAATGATTTTGAAGGGGATCATGAATCATGTAGAACCGAAAGATAAGCATCAAGGCTCAACAAGGTACAAAGTGAAGTTTTCTCAATGACCAAAAAAACCAAACCCCTAGAAACTTGAAACCATTGCCAAGGCTAGGAGAGAATAAAAAATGAAAAAGAGCCTCCAAAGAAAACAAGTCAAATAGGCTTGACCATCCTCGAGGAGTGCCCTAAATCCCTAATGTAGAACCGTAACCAAAGGTAAGGAAAGAATTACCCAAGAGGCACCCAATCATGGGATCTTAACTTTATCTGAAGAGGGGCGGTGTGGATATTTCCTTTCTTTTTCAGTTCACAAATGTCCACCCCTCACTCTTGTTAGGATATGGGAAATTATATATTCAATATTATTGTCATGTTTGTGGAGCCTGTTTTCATGTTAAAGTGTGGTACACCTTCTATGTGTTACACTCAGGTACTTTTACGGTGATCCCCGCTCACTGGTGAGCGGGTCAGGGGTGTTCGGGGGGGTGAATCCCCCTCGATCGAAGCGGATTTGGGGGCGAAGCCCCCAAAGCAAATTTTCATGGGTGGTTTATTAACCCATGGGAAATGGGTAACCGTTATGGGCTATTTTTGGGCCCATGGTTTTTTGGTACCCATTATTTTTGATCCAAAAATAATCAGATTATTACGACCTGATCTCGAACCCTTATAGGCTTTAATTATTTGCCGATAATTTACTCCTTTTAAGTAATCAATTTAAAATAATGCAAGACATTTAAGACAATTGCACAAAGATTGATTACGGAGTTCGACAATTGCCTACGTCTCCAGGTTCGTGGTCGAACCATTCCACTAGTCAAAACTTGTAAGTTACAATCGTACTTTCACAAGAAAACCTAATAGAATTTTACTTGCCTATCAGTACACCAGTTCTTCGGACGACAAGGGTGAAAAATAGCATCTGACTTCCACCTTCCTGGTGTACAATCTCTTTTGGCTCTGATTGGCCTTCCCGACGCAAACAATGAGAAGCTAGCACTCCGGTCGACAATCCAGGATTTGCAAGTAATTGGTGTGGCTCAATGGGCCTATTGGGTAGTTTATAATTTACTCCCAATCACAAATATTTCATCTAATATTGCCTAAAATAATAGGCCAATAGACAATACCTGTTGACACATCCCACAAATAAGCTTAACAAATAATAAGCTTGTGTTGTGTGTTTCCACAACAAGCTTAACAAATTGCACCGGTGTCCACCGTTCCACGCTCTAGCAATGAGCTTATCCGTTGCATCAGTGTGTGTCCATTACAATAGAATGGGTTCCCTATTTATACAAAAATTAGGGCCCTTGAAAAATGTGATAAAATATTATCCCTAAGGCTAAAAATACCATAGCCCGTAGCATAGAAATTGGGATAAAATATTCCAAATTAACGGATTGCATAGGAAATGGGATTAATACCCATTTTAGCCGATTTGCATTTTATAATGGGATTAATATCCCATAAGTTTGGCTAAGCATTTGTTAGCAGGGATAAAAATCCCATAAGGAGGAATTTGTTTGAAATGGGATTAATTCCCAAAAGAGGGCATATTTTTAAGGTCCCACATGTTGGGCGGTGGGAGAAAATGTCTAAGGCTTTAAAGCCTTTCCACGCATATAAAGTGGTAGACTTAACCGCCCCCATCTCAACCGCTTCATCCTCCTTCTCCACGTGGAAGTTTCCACGCATGGGTCTAATGCCCCCTAACAACCGCTTCACCACCTTCCACGTGGTCAAAGCATATGCATTTGATTTGGCAGTTCATACTAATGTTTTAAACATTAATATATATATGTGGCATTTGGAAAGTGGACTTACCAAGATAATATAATTTCGACCAATATAATGTGGTATAGAAATAATTAACTCGGTAATTAGCATATATTCCACTTGTCATCTCCCGATAGGCAAATCGAGCAAATTCGACGAGTGGTGGCAAGCCACGTGTCACAGTGCGATTCGGTCCAATATTGACCAGTTGACCATAGTTGACTTTCCCGCTATCTGAACTTTGACCGAACATATCTAGAGCTCCCGATGTCCGTTTTTCGCGTTCTCATAGTCGTTGGAAAGCTCTCGAGATGATCTTCTACATTGACACCATTTAGGGATGTTTAGGGAACTTTTGAAAATGATCCCCTGATCACACCTCCCCACTGAGAAAAGCTTTTTGTCCCAAAAAGCTTCCATACTGTCCTGAATCTGAAAAACTCTGCTGCCACCTCGGAAGTGCTGCTGTAGTAGACCCTTGGGTCTTCTCCTCCAACCTTCTCACTTAGACAACTCTACTCCGATCCTAGGACTTGTGGGTTATGGGTCCACGATGCTTCTGCTGCGCCACTCTGATATCCGAAGAAGACCTCCACGCCTCTACTTTTTGGTGCTAAGTTTCTGAATGAAACCTCAACGCTCCTTCTGTGCGGTGCTAAGCTTCTTGATATCTGACAACAAGGATCTTCTTTGACTCTATAACACAGCTCCTGGCTTCAAGTTGATTCCGCAGAATCCGAACTGGTTTGAAGGAACTCCATGTTACATAGAGCTTTGATTGATTCGATGTCGGTGATGGACAATGCCTTGTCCCTTTACAGACCTCAACGCCTCCGATGCATGATGATAAGCCTCTTTCAAGACCTCGAGCCTCTGATGCACGATGCTAAGTCTGTTACAGACCTCAATGCCTCCGATGCATGATGCTAAGCCTCTTTCAAGACTTCGAGCCTCCAATGCATGATGCTAAGTCTATGTAGACCTCAACACCTCCGATACATGATGCTAAACCTTTTTCAAGACCTCAAGCCTCCGATGCACAATGCTAAGTCTATTACAGACCTCAACACCTCTGATGCATGATGTTAAGCCTTTTTCAAGACTTTGTGCCTCCAATGCATGATGCTAAGTCTGTTGATCAGCTACCATTCAATTATGTGGTCGCAATGCCTTGACACCGAATGATATTTCGAGCTAATCCTTTTGAGAGCTCCTCTTTTTGGCATACTAATATCAGGTACCATTCTGCTGCATGGTCGCAATGTCTCTACATAGAATGAAGTTCTGACCTGATGTTAATGCCAACAGTGATTCAGCTACCATTCTACTACATGGTCACAATGCCTCTACACAGAATGAAGTTCTGAGCTGATCTCTGTGAACTCTATTGTCTGCACAAATGGCAGATCAATCTCCAAGCTTTATATGAGTCAAATCCTGTATCCAAGCTATAACAGGTACTCACAAGCTGATTAGGAGATATGTTTGGAGCATTAATCAAATTTTCTAAGTAAGAAAATCCACTGAGTATTGTAAACCTTTCTCTCAGCATTTTCTCACAGAATCTGATCTCCAAACTTAATACTGCATACGATTCATCAATCTGAATTATGCAATATATAATTGAAAAATTGTTGACTTACCCATTTCAAAGGACTTTCACTTTCAGGTATTACCTGGTCCTGGGTTGAATTGTCAACTGGTGGTGGAGTAGAAACTTCCTCTACCTTTGCAATAGGCCTCCATTCCATCTTTGGCTTGCCATTACTCTGATGGCGAGATGGATGCAGTTTCCAAAAATTTTCCACCTGATGCCCATTCCTCTGGCAATGAGCACAAAAATTCCTCTTAATCTCCTTCTTCTGGGATGAGGAACTCTTTCTGCCATTTCTCGACTCTGCATGACGAGATTGGTCTTTCTGATTTGCCGTGTTCCTGACGAACGACATCAACTTCTTCATCAATGTCCTTCTCTTCCAGCATCTGGCCACTGAATGATTATGCAATCCACAAAAAGTACATGGAAAGGAATTCCACATCTTCTGAAAATCATAACCATACTTCTTAAGCTGAAAAAGTGGATCAGAAGTTTTACTGTGCTTATGATTATGGTAAGAAACTGGAGGTGGAATCTCATTACCTCTTCGTTGATTTCTCTTACCACATCCTACCTGTGACGACGAAGCACAACTTTCCTGCTCAGAATCTTCTTACAAGACTAGTGGGGTAATCACTTTGCTTCTGGAAGCTTGTCTCCCGTCAACGTTCTTGGAGCATTCTCCAATTTCCATTCCCGCACTAGGATAACCCAAACCTGCAAAACGAGGACGATCCTCGACCTGTATTGGGTTAGCAATACCTTGGCCATTTTTCCCAAGGCCTCTTCCATCAAATCCCATTTTATCTAGTAACTTGGATCCAATGCCTCTAGTATGCTTTTCAAACAAACCAAAGACTTCATTACCTGAATCCGAAACCGAATGGGAGGAAGAAGAAGATTCCCGTGGTGAACAACTTACAGTGCAATCATCTGCCATGGCCTCTGCATCTGAAGTTGAAGGTATTTCCTTCCTTTGATCACCACATTGCAACCTTGCCAAGAGCTCATCCTTGGTTTCCAGTTCCAATTTCAAACGAGCATTCTCCTCTTCCAAGGAGGAATACATTGATGCAGGAGAGAATTCTATTCCTGGATCTGGTGATTATAAGCTTCAATCTCTTTGAGCTTTACCTGTTTAGACATCTTGCCCATAGTGCACTTGTACCCTATTCACACAAACTGAACTAACTGCACCAACTTGAAGCAATCACTTTGTTAATTAGATTTACTGAAAAACAAATATGGAGCTAAACCAGCTCTGATACCAAACATGATCCGAAAATAATCATATTATTACTACCTGATCTCGGACCCTTATAGGCTTTAATTATTTTTCGATAATTTACTCCTTTTAAGTAATCAATTTAAAATAATGCAAGACATTTAAGAAAATTGCACACAGATTGATTACGGAGTTCGGCAATTGCCTACGTCTCCGGGTTCATGGTCGAACCGTTCCACTAGTCAAAACTTGTAAGTTACAATAGTACTTTCACAAGAAAACCTAATGGAATTTTACTTGCCTATCAGTACACCAGTTCTTCGGATGACAAGGGTGAAAAATAGCACCCGACTTCCACCTTCCTGGCGTACAATCTCCTTTGGCTCTGATCGGCCTTCCCGACGCAAACAATGCGAAGCTAGCACTCCGGTCGACAATCCAGGATTTGCAAGTAATTGGTGTGGCTCAATGGGCCTATTGGGTAGTTTATAATTTACTCCCAATCACAAATATTTCATCTAATATTGCCTAAAATAATAGGCCAATAGACAATACCTGTTGACACATCCCACAAATAAGCTTAACAAATAATAAGCTTATGTTGTGTGTCCACACAACAAGCTTTCAAATAATAAGCTTGCACCGGTGTCCACCGTTCCGTGCTCTAGTAATGAGCTTCTCCGTTGCATCGTTGTGTGTCCATTACAATAGAATGGGTTCCCTATTTATACAAAATTAGGGCCCTTGAAAAAATGCATTCCATATTATCCCTTAGGCTAAAAATACCATAGCCCGTAGCATAGAATTTGGGATAAATATTCCCAAATTGGATTACATAGGAAATGGGATAATACCCATTTTATTTGCATTTTATAATGGGATAAAATCCCATAAGAGCGGCTGGTTAAGGGATAAAAATCCCATAAGGATTGGCATGTTTAATGGGATTAATTCCCAAAGGAGGTGCATTTGGATAAGGTCCCACATGTTGGGCGGTGGGGGATAATGTCTAAGGCTTTAAAGCCTTTCCACGCATATAAAGTGGTAGACTTAACCGCCCCCATCTCAACCGCTTCATCCTCCTTCTCCACGTGGAAGTTTCCACGCATGGGTCTAATGCCCCCTAACAACCGTTTCACCACCTTCCACGTGGTCAAAGCATATGCATTTGATTTGGCGGTTCATACTAATGTTTTAAACATTAATATATATATGTGGCATTTGGAAAGTGGACTTACCAAGATAATATAATTTCGACCAATATAATGTGGTATAGAAATAATTAACTCGGTAAATATCATATATTCCACTTGTCGTCTCCCGATAGGCAAATATGAGTGAATTTGACGAGTGGTGGCAAGCCACGTGTCACAGTGCGATTCGGTCCAATATTGACCAGTTGACCATAGTTGACTTTCCCGCTGTCTGAACTTTGACCGAACATATCTAGAGCTCCCGATGTCCGTTTGTCGCGTTCTCACAGTCGTTGGAAAGCTCTCGAGATGATCTTCTGCATTGACACCATTTAGGGATGTTTAGGGAACTTTTGAAAATGATCCCCTGATCAGTTTTGATACCCACAGTTTTTTGCCCATGGTTTTGATACTCACGGTTTTGTATCAAACTACTTAAGCAATTGTCTATTTATATGGTCTTATGCATATGATAGATAGACAATCAAATGTATTGCAAATGTGCTTTGAATTTGGGTGTGAATTCTGTAGAGTTTGTTGAGCATAGCTCCAAACGGATCTGGGTATTGTATTGAGAGAGTGGAGGCTTGTAATAAAATATAAGCAAGTGATTCTTGGTGGACATATCCCATATTGGGTGAACCACGTTAAATATTGTCTCTCTGTGTTGTGTTATTTATTCTACATTTTTATTTGAGATCTGTAATATTTTCTGCATATTAGTTTCTACTGTTGCGATTCTGTAAGGGATTATTCCACATATTTGATCTCTTATTTCCTAACAATTATAATAATAGAGTTGTGAATGTTTGAGTGGCCAATAAAATAAAAATAGTAATGGAATCATATATCTCAATTATAACCTCTCAACTAGCTTGGTTTTTTGTGGCAGTATCGTGTTAGAACTACCATTGTGGGAATAATCATAGTTTTTTTGGTACACAATACTAAAAAGTTATAGAAAACATTAAAGACACTGGGAGGTGGCAATTTACCCTACAAACTACCATGAACATCCCTCTATTACATCTTTGGGATGATGTTCTTTAGAAAGTATGGGACTAAGAGGAATCATATTGTAGATATTGACTTATCTACAAGTGTAACCACTTCAGGCCTAAGCTTCATCAACTACATGATTAGATCATAGAGAAATGGAGCCTAAAAATCAAGGGAAAGATTGAACTCTATCCCTGCTCTAATTCCTATTTTATAGCTATTTTTGAATCTATTAAGGACTGAGAGGCCATCGATAATTTTTATTGGACTTGGGATGATCTGTATGGTCTCATGAACAAACCATGTTATCCCTCTTTTGATCCTTTGAAAGATTCATTTGATGCAAGGCCTATCTAGGTAAGACTTCCGGGTCTTGTCTTACAATTTTCAGATGAATCTTTCTCAAATCCATTGGAAACATGTTAGGGGTATTTTAAAAAAATTATGATCCTACGTCTAAAAATTTACATACTATGTATTCCTAGATTTTATTGGATTTAGACATCTCCATGAACTTACTGGGAAAGATCGATCTTCAGATTGGAGAAAATACATGGATGCAACATATTGACTAGGAAATGTTGGCCTTTTGTTTTCATATATGTTTTGAAACTATACATTTGATGGAGTATTGTGGGCATTCAGAGAGAAAAAAAGGGACTACTCCATTTTGGTGGAAGAATTCAATCCCTTCACACTTTATTATTAATAACCCTTTTGATGATACCACTGATTCTTGACTTTGGATATGTTCCCATCTAGGTTAGATTTTGATATGTTTCCTCCTCAGGAACCTATCAATGATTCAAGTAATGTATCTCATTTCTCTCATACCTCTTCTAGGGAGAAATTGGAGAGTGTATCCCCCTCTTCTCCTTATAGGATTTTCTTTCAACATATTACTTATCTTGACATTATCCACTCGTGAGGTCATGAGAATGATGAGAAGCTTACCAAGGAGTAGTGGAAGGTTGACCAAAACAAGAAAATATCCTCTTCCAAGGTCCAATCAGCCCCTTCTCACATGACTCTCAGATCTCATTCTTCCACTTTGGGTTGGATGTAGTTTGTTTGGTTTTGGCCTTTTTTTTCATAGGGAGGGTCCTGGTCAAAACAAAATTTATCCATTATAAAAATATTAAAAGGAAACATGTACATATTAGGGTATTTATTTCTCTAATAATTAGAGAAGGTATGATATTATTTGATATTTAGAGAAAACATGATACTCTCAACTAAAACATCTTTAAGAGAATGTATGATTATCTAATAAATGTGTATTGGATGGTAATGGCAATAAATATATTACTTTAAACCTCAATAAAATGAAGAAAATGTATAGTAATGAAGAGGAATAACTTCTATTAAATAGGTATGTGATGACCAAATTATTGAACATTTTAGTCATAATATAAACAAAATTACAAGTATGTATGGAAATAAAAATGAGAGAATAATTAAACAAATCTACATATACGGGCCATATGTACTAGCACGTACTATTAGCTTAGACAATAAGGATGAATAAAAGTTGAGAAGAATAAGAGTGGTTACCAATAAATGTATAAGTAAGGGCCATGAGATTATTTTTTACAATGAAGTGATAATATTATGTGGATATCTAATAAAGGAAAAATATCTAATAAATAAGTTTTTGTGTGAAGGTTATGAGCATTAAAACTTAGTCATTCCACCCTATGGTGTAATGCTCACATCAATGATTTAACTTGAAGGGGAATTTAAGAGGTGAGGAACGGGGTTAATTCATTTCAATTAATTTAATTTCATGTATCTAAAAACTATTTAGTTTGAATACATCTTATATGGATGCCATATCTCACTATAACATGCTAGAATTTATATGGAAGATAATAACTAAATTATTAGAGGCATTAATAGGATCTCAACAATGAATTGTTTAGTGCACATTGACACACATTGACCTGGAAGGATAAATGTATGAGGTTTGATCCATCTTTAGAGTAGTGCAACACTCATTGCACTATTGGGGATGGGGTAAGGTTAGCTATCCCAATTGGAATAACCATATATTGGTGATTCACAATCATCAAAAAAATCAAAAGCTTCAAATTAGGGTTAATACATCGATGAACCAAAGAATTTTTTTTAGAAAATACGAATAATGGATTCTATACATGTTTTCTAAGGGAAAAATATACATACTATTATTACCCCTTTTTATCGATATCCGGTTTCATATCCTAATACTTTAAGGAAGCTTTGCAACATTTTGATAAAATTCCTCACCTAGTATCATCATATTGTTTGAGTATTTATATGGGTGAATATGTTATAACCATAAAATGAACTTGTTGTATATATTTACCCCCCCTGGGTAAATATAGATAAACAGCAAAGGGAAAGCGGGTTTCGGAGGCAGAGAAACATGGCACAGAAGCATGTCAGAGGGGTGGATAAACCCGACAGCAAAGAACATGTCGCAAGGGTTGGAAAACCCGATAGCAAAGGGAAAGCGGGTTTCGGAGGCGGAGAAACATGGCGCAGAAGCATGTCGGAGGGAAGGATAAACTCGACAGCAAAGAACATGTCGCAAGGGTTGGAAAACCCGATAGTAAAGGGAAAGCAGGTTTCGGAGGTGGAGAAACATGGCGCAGAAGCACGGGGCGAAAACATGTCGAGCAACCCTTCGAACCCGATGCGCATGCAGGTCCATTTTCCGACCCCGAAACAAAGGAAATCTTGGAAATACTGGCAGAAGCGGGTTTCGGGAAAACATGAGCATCAAACACATGTCGAGCCACCTCCCAAACCTGATGTAGATGCAAAGGAGAAACCCGAACCCGACTGAAAACAAACCCTGACGCGGGAAATATTCAGATCGCCATAACTTTTCACAGGGAGCTCGGATTCACACAAGGTTGGACTTTTCGGAAAGCTCTCAGCGTCCTCTACACAACTACGACTGGATATCTTTAATTGGGTGGGAACAAGTTCTTAAAAATGTAAAATAAAATTCGCCACTTTTGGGTTGTTGAGATCCTCACCTACTGCCATAATATGATGGGTTAGGTGCAGTCTTGGAGGTGGTTGGGGGTAGAATTCGAATCATTCTCTTCTCCCTCATTTTTCCTCATATAAATGGTAAAGAGAGGCTCTTTAAAGGGGGTTACACATTTTTGTTTTGCATCCTCCCTTCTCTCCTGCTTGCAAGAGAATTTGTGGAGTTTTCAAGCCTCCCATATGGATTGTAACGCTGTTTTTTGCCTCCTGGCCATTACAATGTATTGAATCGATCCTCGAGCAATATATGTATGTCTGTGATTGATTTTAAACCCTCTCATAGATTCATTGCTGTTATTTTGATCTCTCATTGCATTTTGGTTGCCTATGCATGGTGTGGTATTACATCTATGTGGTATGTGTTTAATCTTGCAAAACGGGTGTCCAACATTCCTCAGTGCATCACCTCCGTAGTTTAGGTTTTATTTTTATGCATTCTCTACCCTATCTCCTTGGCAAGTTAGATTAAGTTTTTTTTGGGTAAACCTCTGCATTTTATTGGTGCATCTGAACAGAGGAATAGGAGCCGGCCTTCATCCGGAGAGCTTTTCTAATTTCGCAAGGTCCCACACTTGGGAAAAGCTCTATGTTGTGCAATCGCACTGAGAGTCTCGATCGATCGCGTTGCAGAGTCACAGGGGTGCTGCGATTCATCACCAATAGTTTTGGCATGCCCGGTGGGACCAAGAGGTCATTCCATCAAAATTTGAAGGAGTTTTCATGAAATTTGCACTAAAAATTGTAGTTTTTTACAAATTTCAGATTTTGCGCCTCCTAGCCTGAACTCCGAAATCAATTTTCAAGGGCTTAACTTGCTCAAAACAGGTCAACATTTCAACAGTTGGTAGATCTGAGGGTAATCTTCAAAAGGGTATCTTTAGTTTTTTGATATTTTGATTTTCAAAATTTCAGGTTTTTCGTGATTTCAGGTTTTCAAGATCCGAGAACATCAAAGCAGCAATTCGGGTTTTGGGGGATGCATTGCATGGTCCTATTCCTGACAGTAGTGATTTCGGGTTTTGAGGGATGTTAGACATGTTCCAAGTTCCGACACATAGCAATTTGGGTTTTGTGAGTTACATCGCATGACCTGAGTTCCGCCTGTACTTTTCAGGGATCCGCAGCTGAATACGAGGCCTGAATTCCGATTTGAAGATTGTCTCCTCTGGGTCCTTCAAATTTTAAATTATATTTTCGATATTGTCAAGTTTAGTGTATAACTTGGCAAAATCCAGCCTTTTAGAGGCTTGTTCTCTAACACATTTGGTGACTCCGAAGTGATAGAGTTCAGCGGTGTAGCAGCACAAGTTGCCCAGGCACATGAGAAGAATTCAAACCAGGTCTAATACTCGAGAAGAAGGGCTAGTTTTCCACTTGCAACTTTCACCAGGCAGAGAAAGGAGAGGAAGAAGACCACAAAGATCACCATCTCCACCTAACAGTACTTTGTCTACACCTCCACCTGGTAGGCCTTTTCTCGCATCAACCAGGGTTCTTAGGCCAATCATAATGGCGCATCTACCACCGAATCCCTTTGTCAATTTCACGGGCAGTAGTCCACTTGCCCTAAATGCTCAGAATCAAATTCCAGTTGCAGCGCTAAAGAATATCCCCTATTTCACAGGAGAAAATCATACTACTCCTATTGATCACATCCAGGATATTGCTAATGCATGTGCAATCCACGAAATAAATGAAATGGATGTTGCAGTCAAGTTATTGGCTTCATCTTTCAAAGGCAAGGCCTTACAATGGTTTAGGAGCCTAACAGAAGGGTCTATTACGAATTGGAACCAACTTTTTTCAGCTCTTTGCAACCAATTCGGGGAAAGGGTAGACAATTTATCCTTATTGGAATAGTTGACAACAATCAAGAGGGCTCCTAATGAGCAAATGACAGATTTCAACTTTAGATTCCAATGGACATGGATAGGATTCCAATAGCTGTTAGACCAACTGCCGAAGGTGCATTCCTTTATTTCTTAAAGGCTATAAATTCAGACATAGCCATGATGATCCAATCAATGGGAGGAACAACACTGCCAGGGGCCTACGACACAGCTATCAGAGCAGAGAACTGTTTGATCCAAGCTGGCAAGCTTGCACCAAGGCCACCAATGCCTCTCTATCCAGATATGGGAAATCCTACAACTAGTCAAGCACCAGAGTTGAACCTCATTCCAACTCCTAGAAATCAAAGCAATAATGAGGCATCCACATCTTCAAATACTTCAAAGGAATTACAGGAGGTCATGAAACAACTGCATAACCTTGGAAATGAGCTTGTGACTATCAAAAGACAGCAAGCTCAAAGTGCTAGACTGTATCAGCCTCAAGCGCAGTACCAGGCTAGACCCTCATACCAACAGAATAGACCACCACCACCTCAAGCTGCAAATCAAAACCAAAACCAAGGACAACCTCAAGCTGCCAAGCCATTTCGACCGTATGATCCAAATGCAACGACATCCTCAAGAGCCTTGGTTCCAACACAAAACAACATGGCACAGGAGTACAATTGGTGTTACCCTTGCAATCTACCCCACAATCAGTCAGCATGTTTCAATGGTGCACTGAATCAGGCCTTGATGGTGCAAACCATTGGTGTTCCTCAAGGACCAAGCCAAGAAGGGAATCAACAGCAAGAAACAGAACAAGAAGGACCTCCAACAGAAACCACATTGGCCAATTGGCAAATGGAAGACTTCTGTGGAGTTAACCAACAACCTTTTCAAGGCGTGGCTGCCAACACACGGTCAAAGAAGAGAAACATAGAAGAGGGACAACCATCCAATCCAGTTGTTTCTCAGCCCGCTCTTACACAACAAGGGGTCGGTAGACCAAACGCAGCTCCAAATGTGCAAAATCAGCCTAAGGTACCTATCGTAGCAACACATGCACCTGTTCAAGCTCCAGAAAAGGTTGCGGTAAGTAAGGGATAGCAAAAGGATAATTCATCCTCTTTCAACATCATCGATCAAATGAAGAAGACACATGTGAACATTTCCATGTGGGAATCACTTGCGATCCCGAGGCAACGAGATTTATTGCAAGCTGCAATGGCGAATTGGTCTGCCACAAATGTATCAAACCAGGGACATGAGAAAGTTCTCACTAATGCAGTGCAACATGATGGGGGTCAGACAAGAAAAAATTTGAAGCCTCCACCATTCTATGTTTCATTGATTATTGGAAACCACTTGGTACACAACTGCATGATAGATTCAGGAGCAAGTAGTTCAGTGATGCCGAAGCAAATAGCGGATCAACTAGGTCTGAAGTACGAGCCAGTGATGAAAGGAGTAGTGCAACTAGATGGAACGGAAGTGGGAACAGTTGGGGTCATCAAAGGGTTAAGCCTAACACTACATTCATGTCCTAATGTTACAATCTTGCAAGATGTGTCTGTGATTGACCTTCTGCCACTCTTTGCGTTGTGTCTATCAAGGGACTTCACTGCAAAAATCGGTGGATATTTATCTACAGACTGGTCACACATGATTTTTAGGACAAGGTATGGGGCCAAAGCAACAATCAGGTCAGAATCAATTGCCAATTTCCATATTGAGCCTTATGTATCAAGTCCCATCAATGTAAATTGCTCAGCTTTTGATCAAGAGGAGTGTTCAAATGATCTAGAAACAAGGTCTAAGGTCGAGGGAATTCCTAATTTAACTTTGGATGAATGGGTAAACAAGAGTCATGAATTTGACCCATACAAAGAAATTGAAGAATCTGAATTGGGCGTGTATTGTATACACGAAGAAAATTCACCCATTCCCGACATCATTCAGCCTGAAAAAAAAGATGAAGACAAAGTTTGGAAATTATTCTTCGATGGTTCGAGAAGCAGACAAGGTGCTGGAGGTGGTGCAGTGTTGATTTCACCACAAGACATAAAGTATTATTCAGCTTTTCGTTTCCAGTTTTCTTGTTCAAACAACACAGTTGACTATGAGGCCTTAATTCATGGACTTCAT
This sequence comes from Taxus chinensis, assembly GCA_019776745.2. Taxonomy (NCBI): domain Eukaryota; kingdom Viridiplantae; phylum Streptophyta; class Pinopsida; order Cupressales; family Taxaceae; genus Taxus; species Taxus chinensis. The sequence continues at coordinate 705,886,502 of CM034154.1, forward strand.
TGGGCCAGGAAAAAGGACAAAAAGAACTTGCAGGTGTTTGGAGATAGCGAGCTAATCATCAACCAAGTCAGGGGACAACATGCTACAAAGAACGACCTGCTAAAAAGCTATAAGAATAGGGTATGGGACCTCATTAAGGATTTCGAAGCTTTCAGCATTGTGTCCATACCCAGGAAGAGAAATGAAGCCGCAGATAGGCTCGCAGCAATTGGAGCAATGTTTGATGTGGTTGACAACATCAGAAGAGAAAAAACGCAGCCACATATCCATGTGGTTGTGAGGCCAGCAGTTCCAGATAACAACACAAGCTGGCAGGTGTTTGAGAACGATCAACAGATCGTCAATTTCTTGCAAGAAGAAGCTGAATTCTCAGCTAGGAATCAAGACAGATTAGAGCAGCAGTATGGGGAACAAGTAGTACAACTGCGGACAAATAAGCTTCCTAAGGGTTTAGTAACGTTGGAGTCTATCTTCAACCCTAACAACCAGTTTCGTAAGGAAAAGGCTAATATACAGGTCAAGAGAGAAGATTCAGAGCCAATTATGGTTGGGGAAGGAAAAACACTTCAAATTGGTAAAGTGGCCACTGAGCAAGAGAAATCAGATTTCACACAGCTTTGCCAAGAATTTTCAGATGTCTTCGCTTGGAGCTATGAAGACTTAAGAGGATTCAATCCAAAGTTGGCACAACATATAATAGAATTGGATCCAGATGCTAAGCCCATCAGGCAGAAGCAGAGACCATTCAACCCTCACATTGAGCCTCTAATGAAGAAAGAGCTTAACAAGCTAATAGAAGCAAGCATTATATTCCTGATCAAGCACTCAAGTTGGGTGGCGAACTTGGTTCCGGTCAGGAAGAAGAGCGGACAAATTAGGTTATGTGTGGACTTCTGAGACCTCAACAGGGCATCTCTCAAGGATCATTACCCACTTCCTTCGATGGAACAAATATTGCAAGTAGTATCTGGTTCAGAGAGATTCTCTCTCCTAGATGGCTACTCAGGGTATAATCAGGTGATGGTGAAAGAAGATGACCAATTCAAGATGGCTTTCACCACCAAATGGAGCACATATGCCTATAAGAAGATACCATTTGGCCTATCAAATGCTGGGAGCCACCTTCCAAAGGGTAATGGATATGGCATTCAAGGGGGTTGATCAATAAAATAGTTTTGATATGATCTTGATGACATCACTGTATTCTCAAAAAATGTAGCGGATCACCTCTTTCATTTGAGGTAAGTATTTCAGAGATGTAGAAGATTTGGGGGTATCATTGAATCCCAAAAAATGCATATTCTTGGCTCATGAGGGAAAACTTCTAGGCCATATTGTTTCAAAGGAAGGGTTGACGATTGACCCAGAAAGAGTTGAAGCAATTCAAGCATTGCCATTTGCTAAGTCATAAGAAGGCTCTTCAAAGCTTCTTGGGAAGGATCAATTTTTTCCGCAGATTTGTTCCAAATTTTTCCGCTCTCGTAAAGCACAATAACATTGATGTTAAAGAAGAGCATGGTATTTAAGTGGAAATCTGAAGGCAAGGCAAGTTTTGAGGCAATAAAAGAGGCTATATCCCAAGCCCCAACTCTCGTCAATCCAGACTTCTCCAAGGACTTCGTGCTATATGCCTTTCGGTGGTGGAGACACAATTTCTGCAATCCTGGTCCAACAAAACAAATGAAGGATTAGAACAACCAGTTGCTTTCTTCAGTCAAGGCTTGGAGGAATATGAAACTAGATACTCTTTCATTGAAAAGCATGTACTTGCAGTGATCACGAGTTTAAAGAAATTCAAGCACCTAGTCTCAAACAACAAGATCCAGTTATTGGTCTCTCATGCGGGAGTCAACGACTTCCTTCTAAATAAGGATCTGAATGAGAAGCGTGCAGGGTGGATCACTTGTGTCATGGAATATGACATTGAGATCAAGGTCACCAAACTAGTACGTGGAAAGGGACTATGTGAACAACTAGCTTTGAGTCAGACAAGTTGAAGCAGGTGATGAAAATGAGATTGCCTTGGTACTACAGGATGGTCAAGAATATGAAAATGATGATGTGCCTACTCCTTGTTGGACTCAGAATATGATACACTTCCTACAGACATGACTATGCCCTCTAGAAATGAACGAAGAAAAGAGGAGATACTTCAGATTACAAGCCATTCCATATGTGCTTGTTGATGGTGCTTTGTTTAAGAAGGACATCAATGGAGTTCTATTGAGGTGCATTGAGACAGGTCAAATTGAGAGGGTGTTACAATATTTTCACGATGAAGAATCTGGTGGACACTTTGCACCCCATGAGTAACAGATCTCAAGATAATGAAGGCAGGGTATTATTGGCCCACAGTGTTCAGTGACTGTTATACATGGATAAGAAAGTGTAAGAAATGTGCACTCTTCACAGGAAAAGAAAAACTAGCAGCACTTCCATTGCACCCAATCTTGGTTGACCAACCATTTCTGCAATGGGGATTGGACTTCATCGGGGTCATCAACCCAAACTCAAGCCAAGGCCACAAGTGGATTCTCACGGCAACGGAATATTTCACGAAGTGAACTGAAGCAGTAGTGCTCAAAGAGGCAAACGAGTCTAATATAATAGAATTTTATGAAGGAATAGTGACCAGGTTTGGTGTTCCGGCCACTATCATATCAGACAATGCATTGACATTTACAGGTTCCAAGATTACAGAATGGGCTATCAAGAATGGAATCTATTTGAGCACCTCTTCAAATTATTACCCTCAGGGTAATGGACAGGCAGAGTCCACAAACAAAAATTTGCTAAGAATCATCAGGAGGACTCTGGATGATAACCAAATAACATGGCATACCAAGCTAAAATCAGCATTATGGGCTGATAGAATAACACCAAAGAGGTCTACAGGTAATTCCCCTTACAAGTTGGTCTATGGAAAAGAGGCAGTATTGCCTATATCATTAGAACTACTTGCATTGGCAGTTCATGAAGTAGTTGGAGTTGGCTGAGTTCGAACCAATGGAGGCTAGGTATGCAGAGTTGATGGAATTGGTAGAAATTAGAGAACATGTAGTTCAAATGATTGAGAAAGATCAAACCTTAGTGAAAATATGGTTTGATGAGAAAGCAAGAGCAAGGACCTTCTCTGGAGGGGGACTTAGTTCTGAAATGGGATGCAGATCGGGCAAGACCGGGAAGGCATTCCAAGTTTGATGCCATTTGGAGTGGTCCCTACATGGTCACGGGATGTAAAAATAGCAATGCCTTCTAATTGTCTACATTGGACGGAGAAGAACTTTCTGATTCTGGTTAACAGAATCTATCTTAAACATTGCTACTTGAAAAAAAAGAAAAGTTCTACCCCTGTAAATATTATCCTAGATTTCAATTCCCCTAAGTGCGTATGCACATTTTCTTGTTATAATTAGGTTTTAGTTTCCCTAAGTGCTTTGGCACAGGTTTTGTTACTCCTAGATTGGTTTTCTACAGTTCAGCGTGCCCTCGAAGAAGGAGTTGCAGTATCAGGCTCGAGATCGGGTATGTTAGGTTGTTTTCAGGTTATTACCTATGACTCCATGCCCAATAGATCACTAAAAGGACATTGATCTTCTATCTAGCAGGAAGGTAACCCCGTGAGTCGCCAAATTGTTGTATATATTTACTCCCCACGGGTAAATATATATAAACAACAAAGGGAAAATCAGGTTTACAAGGCGGTAGAGAAACATGGCGAAGAAGACATGTCAGAGGGGTCTCCATAAACCCGATAACAAAGAAAATGTCGTCATCGGGTCTCCAAAATCTGACACAAAAGGAAATCGGGGTTTCAGTGGCGCAGGAACATGTCGGGGGGGTCTCCAGAAACCTGACATCAAAGGAACATGTCGGGTGGTCTCCAAAACCCAACAACATAGGAACATGTCGCAAGGGTCTCCAAAACCCGACATCAAAGGGAACATGTCGGGGGGGTCTCTAAAACCCAACATCAAAGAAATCGGGTCTTGGTGTCGGGGAAGCACGTTGGGAAAACATGAAAAAGAAGCATGTCGAGCACCCCTTCGAACCCGATGTGCATGCAGTTTCATCTTTCGACCCCCGAAACAAAGGAAATCTTGGAGATACCAGCGAAAGTGGGTTTTGGGAAAAACAAAAGCATCAAACACATGTCGAGGCATCCTCCCAAACCCGATGCAGATGCAAAGGAGAAACCTGAACCCAACTGGAAACAGACCCTGAGACGCGGGAAATATTTAGATCGCCATAACTTTTCATAGGGAGCTCCGATTCACACAAGGTTGGAATTTTCGGAAAGCTCTCGGCATCCTCTATGCAACTATGACTAGATATCTTTAATTAGGTGGGAAAAATTTTCTTTAAAATGTAAAATACAATTCGCCACTGTTGGGTTGTTGAGATTCTCACCTACCGCCATAATATGATGGGTTAGGTGCAGTCTTGGAGGTGGTTGGGGGGCAGATTTTGAATCATTCTCTTCTCCCTCATTTTTCCTCATATAAATGGTAAAGAGAGGCTCTTTAAAAAGGGTTGGACATTCTTGTTTTTGCCTCCTCCCTTCTTCTCTTTGGCAGGTGAATTTGTGGAGTTTTCAAACCTCCCATATCCAAAACTGTAATGCAACCTTTGCCTCTTGGCATTTTTGCAGTGTATTGTATCAATCCTTTGGAGAAAATAAATGCATGTCTGTGGATGATTTCTCAACCCTCTCATATATTCATTTTGCATCCTCCTTGATCTTTCACCTATGAATCTGTTTATCATGTGCATGATCTTGCATTGCATTTCTATGGTCTGTGTTTATTGGCAAAACAGGTGTTCTTCATTCCTCGGTGCATCACCTCCTTAGTTTAGGTTTTATTTTTATGCATTCTCTACCCTGTCTCCTTGGCAAGTTAGATTAGGTTTTTTGGTAAACCCTCTGCATTTTATTCGTGCATCTGAACAGAGGAATAGGAGCCGGCCTTCATCCGGAGAGCTTTTCTGATTTCGCAAGGTCCCACACTTGGGAAAAGCTCCATGTTGTGCAATCACACTGAGAGTCTCAACCCATCGCGTTGCAGAGTCCCAGGGGTGCTGTGATTTCGCATCAACAGTTCTTATAGAATCAATGACTTCGGCAAGTGTACCCCTTGGTTACAATATCATTGCTACCAACTTCATGTGATATAACATTTTTTTTGGAATATGATCCCTACATCTATTGTTTCTCTTTGTTCTTTGCTACCCATGTCACGCTTAAGAAATTCCTCAACAAGTGCCCCTTTGTGCTCACCCACTCCACATTTATTGGTTTCAGGTCATATGGAACCCACTAGACAGACGAAAACAATACCACATGGGAGGACCTCAAATACTCAATTTCCACCATCTTAAAATTTAGCTTGTTTGGACCATCTGTTGTGGGGTCAAATATTTGAGGCTTCGGTCCAAAGTAGATTTCAAAGCTATGGCTAAAGAGGGTTTATTATTTTGCTTTCCTAATGCGCACGACATGAAAAATGTTCTTCTTGGTGCTCCATGGTTCAATGAAAATGCAGATTTGAGTTTATAAAGATGGGAAATAGGTGTTCCACACAATCTTTCTTTTAAATCCCTTCAGATTTCGATTTGGATCTCTACCCTTCTATTGGATTTCTGGGAATATGAAATCTTTATCAGTGTTGGAAGATGAATGGGAGCCCTGACTACTATGGATCCAGCTACCAAAGCAAGATTGAGAATTGTATTTGCAAGGATGTGTGTTTCTATGTTGGATGACACAAGAATATCCAAGAAGATTACCCTGAAATCTCCACATGGAGAATGGGAGCAAAGAATAGATGCATAAAACCCAAAACATTACTGTGCCAAATGCTACAAGGTGAGAAATGTCTTATTTTCTTGCTATAATTTTAGGATCCCGGTATATTTCGTGAGGCCATAGAAAGAGAGTCAAAAGATGATGAAACTATTGTGACTGAGGAAATAGAAATAGGGGAGAGGGCCCCATAACCATGCACCCTAACTTTAGGGGCACGTAGATATATGTAGAGGTCTCATCAACATAAAAAAAATTATATCATCGTATAACGTATCATTATGCCACATCAGCATTTTCATTTCACGTGTTTATTTGGAAGGAAAATTAGTTTTTGAATTGATTTAAAATGAAAAAAATAATATAAAGCATTTAAAAGAGGTACCAATGACCGAGCGCCCTATGTGTCACATTGTCATTGGCTCTTAAAAAGTGTCATTAATCAAATAGTGAACAACTATTAGTCATTTTTTCAACAACCAATAGTGAAAATCAATGTACAATTATTGGTACCTGCACAATTATGGGGTCCTCTCCCCTAGAGCACGAATCCCCCTGGATGGAGCCAACATCAAAGTAATTGAGAGTGGAGCGAGGGAGCCTATGACCAGTCAAAACCTTTAAAAAAATGGGCTATACCAAGTGGAAAGGAGGGAAAATATTTCAAATTCAAAAGAGGTTAATGCTCAGGTCGATGGAATAAATGAAATCTTTGTGGATAGTGCCCAGGGCATGGATCATTCCGTTGATGTCCAGATTAATCTAGATGAGCAAATGATCCATGATGTGGCACTTGTGGTTAACTTCAGTAGAGGTAATATAGTGCACGATGAAGGTTTTCCTTTAGAGGATCTTAATAAAAGGGATGGATGGTCATATGTGACCAATAAGAAGAAAATAAAAGATGGCCATTTTTCATCTAATATGACTCGACGATCCCATTAGGGGGAGTTCTTGGAGGTTAGGGTTTCACTTTGGTCAAGTGACATTTACCGTTTTCGGTGGTTGTGTTTTTCACCTCTAGTTCTTCCTCCCTTTGGGTTTTTGTCTCTTCGTCTTGCTTCTATTTGGTCTGTAGGACATGTTTTTTTGTTTCTTCTTTGTGCTTTAGTGCTTTATCCTTTGTTTTTGTACAGGGTTTCCAATTCTCTTACAAACTTGTTTTTTACCTAAGCTAATAACAAAATTGTTATTTAAAATTTAATTATTTTATCTGTATGAATCGGGGTAGTAATATATATTAAGCCCTAATAACGAGATCATGTAGTGATATATCTTAAGAGTAAGGGATAATATTTAGATATCCAAGATTGCACATGTTGTAGACATTTTTAACCAATTTTGACCCCTATAATTTTCATTTATCAATTATCTATATTTAGTATTATGTAAATATTGATCAATACATAATTTAAGATCAATGTATTTACTGTAATTATGTAATTCTAATTCTAGATCATCTTTACAAAAAGTTAGTGTAATTATCTTAACTAGATAAAAGTGGTACTTTTTATATTGAAATCATATAACTTGTATATTTAAGTAGTGTAATACCTACTATAATGAACACATCATACACATTTTTTATTTTAACACATAAATCACATAATGGTAATTTCAATGATTTTTTGTTGTGTTTCCCTAAGAGAACACTCGAGCATGTGCTTAAGTGATAAAATGACACACGAAATTTATTATTTCTAAAGTTGGTGTTCTATGTGAAAACTCAATAGATGAAAATGAATCTCAATAATGCACATGATGAATGTGTATGTATGTGTGTGTCTATATGTGTGTGTGTGTAAAAACACGCGCGCACACACACAGACGCACACAAACACACACACACACACACACACACACACACACACACACACACACACACACACACACACACACACACACACACACACACACACACACACACACACACACACACACAATAACGTTGACATTTTCAACATTCTAAAACCAAATTAATCCTTAAATAGTTATCCAGAAAGCTCTGGATTTTTTTTGGTTTTAAGTTATAAGGTTGTAAGGGTGTCAAACCCTAATGAACATTGAATTAATCTCCACCAATAATTACTACATTACAAAGGATCGACCAGGTCTAAGTTAAATGATTAAATATTCTTAATTTATCTCTATGGTCAAATTACTTACAATCAACTAATTAATTTACTTGGTTAAATGTTTTTCTCCTTCTTAAATTACCACTCAAACCCATAGTTAATAAACCTTGTACTTAGTTACTTTAGTTCCTCTATCTTTAAAATTTTTAAAGTCCACTTAAATAGTTACTAAAACATATTAGAAATATAATAAATAACTTACCATACAAGGGTATTTAAATGGCTCCATTCACCCATTTACATATACCCTAAAAATTATCTAAAAACCCAAAATACAAATTTCCAACTAACAATTGCAGGGTTGATTCCTAACCCTTGGATCAAACCAATTGTGGCCACAAGATCCTAGGGTTCTATACTAACTTAAAATATCCTTATGGGATTTTATTAAAACGTATTTCTTTTCCCTAACCTCCTCATTTAGTCACTTTTCTTTTGTTAAATTTGTAGGTTGGAGAAATAGAAGCCATGGGAGCAAGGAAAGGAAGAACCATGGAGGAATTTAAAAATTCAGGCTTAGTTTAGTTTAGGTTGTGGATTTATTATTGTATTATCATTCATTTGAAGATTGAAGGGATTTTCCACTCCAAATCTAGAGTTGTTATAAAGTTATTTCCTTTTTTAGTTCTCTATTTGGGCCAAACCCTACCTCCATTTTAAAGTATGAGAATGAATACATTAAAACATCTATTTAAAGATTTGCATGCTTCAAACTATAAATTTGTTCCCTTTTAGTATGCTGGTGCTCTTCTTTTTATATTTACTAGCCTCATATTTTTAATTTGATCAAGTTTAAATTTACACAGACACGGATCTATTTTTCTCCATTGACAGTGATGAAACGGCCACCCAAAGTAGGTCAGCGGTCTATGGACCTCCGCCCTACCTGGGTGACAATTCCCGAACTAACGCCTTTGCTGAGTGGTGGCTTAGAGATTGCCGCTCTGCATAGGGCGACGGTCCTATTCTTTAAAAATAGAACCTTCAATTTCGATATTTTATGTAGTGCTAAATGACAAGCGCATATACAATTAGAAATTGGATATGAAAAGATTTAGGTATCAAGAGTAGTATTGTTAAATTATCTTCATGTGATCATTTAGTCCAAAAAGAAAGTACAATACTAGGGCATATAATATGTTAAAATAGGAAAGATATGGATCCTAAGTTTACAATTATCATGAAGTGGTTCACTCTTAAATATATCCATGAGGTGTGAAGGTTTATGGGGTTAGTAGTCAATTAGAAGAAATTTTTCTAAAGAGTACAAACCTTATCATGTTGTTGATGAAGAGGTCAAAATTTTGAATCGATGGATAAATATGAATAATCCTTTATTATTCTTAAGGAAAGATGAACAACCATGTTATTACCCTATGTTTTTTAATCATAATGGTGATTTTACATCATAACAAGTTCTTAGAGGGAAAGGTTAAGTGGAGTGTTAATGCTAGTTGGGAAATAATTTCACTTATGGATCTTTAAAAACATGCCTAAAGAACTTACTTTCTCAGAATTGATCATTACATTGATCATGTCTTAAACATGAATTCCATTGGATTTCGTCCCTTTTGGGATAGCTACAATTTGAGGAGTGTTAAAATACAGATGTACCTTGAATTCAAATTTATCTCAATGTAACCATAAAACTTGGTAATATGAAGACTTACAATGCAATGGTGGTTAAGTTTTTGTGAGAGAATACAATACTGACATTGGTCTTCCACCTTAATTGGAAATAACAAGAAGGTTTACTGGCATGGAATCCTATTTCTTGGTAAATGACTTCATGCAACCAAGCTCCAAGTTCCAAATCGCCAACATTTAGCTCCTCCATGTCTTTCTAACTAGAGACTAACAATACGACTAAGTCTATAGTGGATATGTTGAGAATGCACTCTCCTTGGATTACCAAGAATTCAAAAAGGAGAAGAAGCTATCGTTCTCATTGGTCTATATTTATTGCCCCAACCATGCATACTCTTTGACATTAAACATGGAACCAACTCTATGATGATATGTATTGTGGTAACCATTTCAAAACATAGAGACGTAGCAGGTATATACAATCTTGTTGAAGGTGTTGACAAAATATTCAAGGATTAGAAATGGAAACTCCATATGGATCAAGGACTTTATGACTAGATACAGGGGGTTCATTAGCTAGGAAATATCATAGCATGTGGGTTCATATTGAAGTACTTAAAATTAATAAAAGTAAAATCTATATACTAAGTAGACATGAGGGGGTGAAAGGGTTTAATTTATTAATATTTTGAATCAGGTATTGGGGGTAGGTTAGAGAGGTTGGCCAAAGGAAAGGGAGGATTTAGTTTTAATATAAAACTAAAACATTTGAACCTTAGTTTTTAATACTAAATACCATAAAATTGCAAGTTAAAGGAGTTTGGTCATAAATTTAAATTATAATCTCTATTTGAATAAAGAAATCTCAATTAAAATATTGTTAACCAAGAAATAATAAGATAATAGAAAACTAGGATTGAGTACGCTTTTCAATACAAGTAAATACCTTAAAATTTCAAAAGGAGTGTGGTCATAAATTAAATTATAATATCTTTTTTAATGAAGAAATCTCAATTAAGAGATTCTTAAGCAAGAAATAATAAGATGGTAGAAACCTAGGATTGAGTATGCTTTTCACCATCTTGATTATTTGAAGAACTATTGATAAATGGTCAAATATTGGTATATATAACGTGATCTTGTAATAGGTATTCAATGGCTTCAAACTATGTTTCAAGAGAAAATGCATATTACAAAAAAAAATTGAGTGAGAAAAATGATATATGTATTGTTTAATATATTAGGGTAGAAATAAAAAAGGGGTAAATAAAATTGTCATTGAAAAATGGGTAAGTAAGGCACATGGAAAAAATAGGGTGTATTTTCATTCTAATAATATAATGGGAGGGGGTATTATCAATTGAATAATTAGTAGGTAAAAACTAGACATTAAGGGTATTGTTTAACAACCTTCAAACGAATGTGTTATATGATTAATTTTAATAATTGAACCCCCATGTGCCCCACATATGAGGAATCTATTTATAGTTAAGTCTTCACCCTCCTTAACCCTGGACAATATATGTTTTGTTCATGTTACACAACTCTTATGCCATCCCTCAAGATCTCTTATGCCTCCATTGAACATTCTCTTATGTCTCCTCTTGGTTACTAGAATAAATTCTTATGTCTCCCTCAAAAGACATAGTTAAGAATATTTAAACATTTTCTTTGTCACAAGGTGGGACACCCAACCCAATATCCCTCCAAACACATGAAATTAACTTTTATGTCTCCCTACATGTAAGCTCCCCATAGCCTCTCGATTCCTACACCATACTTTATTCCCAAATCTAAAAATTTCACCCAGCAAGCATAAGCTACTAACCAAGAATAGAGATATTTGCATATAAAGATAAATAATGTTTATAAACAAGGGTACAAGTTATATCCTACCTTTCCATGATCCAAGTGATCAATTCTTGTCACACCAAACTATTTCAATGCCCAATCTTGTTTCCAAAAATATCCAACAAAATATCCACAAGTACTCCACAATCCTCCAACTCCAAAAATGCAAGATCACAAAAGAAATGAAGTAACCCCCAAACAAACAATTAGAACTTGAATAAATAGAAAAGAGAGAGAGGATGGTGAGGTGGCTCCATGTAGGATGCCACATTACTCATCCTCAACTCCACCTCATAAGTCAAACCTCAACCCTAATGCACAATAAATTGGAAATGGTGAGAGGAATGAAAAATTAATCGAATAGGGTTTGTATAAAATTTAACACCATAGGTGTTAGGACAAACAGAAAAATTTGAGACACAAGTTCTCCTAAAATTGGCCCTTAAATCCAAATCTTGGTCACACAAATTTCAAAATGCAAATATTAAGGTTTGTTGAAGAGGAAGTGGAGAACTACAACTACGATAGAAAGGAATACACATAAGTGCAAATAACTTACAACACATTCTCACACCCTAAGAGCCAGTCTAATGGAATAAATTCCACATTCTTTTGTCACATCATAATTTGAATTTAGTAACATGATTAATTAAACAAAATTAAGACACTTAAACCCGTAAATGCATAAAGGTTGGAAAAGTTTATTTACCTATCACTATGAAGGAATAACAATCTAATAATTAATACAAGGAAAATACATCATACAATCACAATACTAAAATTAAATTACTGGTACAACTAAGGCAAAACAAAATGTTTGTAGACATAAAACTCCTTGAACAATTGGAGGTAATGAAAGATGGGGAAAGATGACAGATTCACACCCACACACGATTATAAATTAATGTTGCCATAGGTGACCATTGTTCCAATTTATCTAGCAAACTACCTGACCAACTCTTGGTCCCCAATATCAACCTGTTTGTTGTTATATATGTTTACTTGCAGTTACACATCAATTACCTCCTTTACCTCACATTACACATCAAAACATTCCATTAATTTGGTAAATAAAATGAATATAAATACATTTCAATTTGGTCATCTACATATGAGGATTAATCATTTTTAGGCTTCCTTCATCCCATCATTTGCAGTTTCTAGACAATCATGTCAATTTTACATTTCATCCTTATCAATTTTCATCCCATAAAAATTAGATTCTATCTTGTTAAGGTCTACATCAATAAATGAGGAAAATATTTATGTGTCATATAATATTTAACCATATCAACTAACATGGGTTTCATGCATCAATCTAAAATGTATACAAGGTAATCCAATGAGTACATTTTTGTGAAATCGAGATCTTGAGATAGTATGAAGTATTGCAACCATATAACATCATGTAAGTCAAAATAATTCAAAGGATTGCCATAAGTTTAGTCAATTTGTATTGAAAACAACAGTAATTATTTGTATGAAGGGAAGATTGGTAACTACATTTCTTTCATTTCTATAATATTACTTTCATAATTAACTATTTTTAGAAAGATATAACATGATTGGTTATTTTCACAAATTTGCAGTTTCACCTTTCTTTTGAGTTTGCATATTTAGCTTTCGTATTAACTTTTGACCCCGCTAAGGGTCATTACTATTAAATGCCCGAAATTCATATCCATTGGATTAGGTATATTTAAGCTGCATGTAATGTTAGTCCAGCAAATGACCTAATAGTCCTTTAGGGTCTCTACATAATTACAAAAGACACAGTTTGAAAATATGATAATTAGGTGTTTATGAACTTTTGTCCCAGTAAGGCTCTATGTGCATAGATCTTAAATCTCGAGACCCAATCCACTAGATTAACTAATTAATCCTTGGTAATCATAATCTTGTTCTATAATACATAACCACAATGCAAAAATATCATTAGAATCTTGTTTGAGGACATGATTTTTGAGTCTAGGATGACTTTCTTACCAATATCAATTTGAAGTGTGCTAATTAATCTACCGGATTGAATGCCTGAACAAACAATATTTTTCATAGAATTTTGAATAGTTTGGTAAGGATCTTAATCATTTTAGGCTTAATCCCAAGGCATGCTTGAAATGAAGAACCTTAGAGATTAAGATATTTCTAGATCTTTTAACCTCAATGGATCTTAATGGTCACAGAATGGCTTGTTCAAGGTTCACAATAACTCAACCTCACTGTGTATAGTTTGACTCAATTGACAAAGGTTAGGACCTATAGCGCACCTTGCTTGTGTTTTGGATGCCTCTGTACAACCATGTAAATCCATGGTACTTAAATTTGATAGAGAGACCTTGGCTTACCATGATCAATACCTTTTTTCCTCATCATTGTGAATGGTAGTATCAGGGAATGAGTCCATCTTAACATACTGATGGTATGAAATATTCCAAGGATGTCTACATAGAGCATGATCTAAGAGTATCACCAAGTAGATTCTTAGATGTAGATATTTTTTGCATTATGACCAAACTTGGGCCTATACCATGGGTGCTTCATGGACATGTCAACAATTTAAGATGTATGACAAGCTATCCTCATTAGAAAAGCTTACCTTTGTACTATGACATTTGAATATGTCCATGCTTTATTCCAAGCAAGAATTGGTCCCTTTATTATAATAAATATATTCATTTCATCCAAGTTCATGATTCAATAAATCTATGGGGAATCAATTGTACTCTCATGTATGAGGTGAGAAATGTCATGACTATTCATGCTTATCATGGATTGGATATTATCTTGAAGGTTTGACCTCCTTAAAATGTGAACTTTAGTGCTACAGGCCATAATAATGCTCACCCATTTGTTACTGAGGGTAGCCTAGATATTGAATTGCTCAACTCTTCTACAACCAACTTGATATCTATGAAGAGATAGGATTTAATACATCAAGGTAAATGCTTCTCTTGAACTTATAGGGTTCATGCATTGACTAGGATATTGTGCATAACATATCCCTAGTTATAAATAACATATATATGTACCATAGAGCTCGTGATTTAAAATTACTCTAAATTTGTACCAGGGGTTCTTAAATAACATTACAATAGAAAGGAACTTCCATTAAATATCTTGATCTGCTAATGTCAACATCACTTTTGGAATAGGTTCATGGCTAATGTCATAAGGTGAATGTTAACACGAAAACACATTTTGCATTGGGGAGTAAATCATATCTATGACAATAAGGGTTGAATTCATTGAACATATCATAAATATTCAATGAGCTTTATTAAGTATCTTTCTGTCAGTGACATGATAGAAATACAGCTTGAACCACCATCAACTAAGACTGTATTGGTTAAGACCATTTTAAAGAGTTCGATACAACAAGAATCTTTTCCTGTACCTAACTCGTATGTCAAAAGGTGCATTCCTTATAACTTGAAGATTTAACTCAATATGGTAAAAATGAATAGCTCCAATGCAATAAAATAGATAATAAAGTCATTATGGGTTTTGGATAAGTAAAGCCTAAGAAAAGAGGTCTGCTACATGCTCATAGATCGAAAACCACGAAGTAGTTGAATAGGGGTGGAATGTAAGCTCCATGCGTAAACAAGGAAAGAATCGATCAGTAACGGAACTGAACTTGACTCAACAGAATCAAAGATGCACTAAAGGAGGAGTTACAATCCAAGTGGAATGTGTCTATGGCACTGCTCATAAATGAATAGTGAATGGGTACATAATAGAATCTGAGTAACCACTAGTGCATGACTCAATAAAACCCTAAATCATAACCCATGTGAGATGACTCTCCATGTGATATGAGAGGAGGACACATAGGAGGTAACACACACTAACACCCCCCCTTCATCAAAGCCGAGGAAGAGGTCATGGCTAAAGACAAAACGGAAAAGGAAGACATCCACTAAATAACTAAGAAAGATGTGTCAATGGGGCCCGACAACTAAAGGCCTGATAAGGTGCCCATATACAAACAACATCTTCTTTGGAAAGAAGAAGAGAAGAAGGAGGACTATATAGCCCGAAGAAGATGGGTAGCTGCAGAAGACCTCACCCCAAGAAGAGACCGTAAGTGAAGAAACTTCACCTCAGTGAAGGGCTTGGTGAATATGTCTGCAACCTGATCAACTATCTGAATGTACTAAATGTCGATGATGTTTTCATGAATCAAGCTCCCATATGAAGTGCATATGGATCTCAATGTGCTTCATCCACTGATGCTGAACTGGATTTCTGTAAATCGAGATAGTGCTCATGTTATCACAGTAGATAATGGTAGGCCACCGAAAGTGGATACCAAACTCTGTCAAGATACCCTGTAACCAAACAACTTCTATGGCAGCGTTAACTGCTCCTCTATATTCTGCCTCTATAGATGATATCACAATGGCATTCTACTTCTTGCTAGACCAACTAATGGGACCCGAACCAAGAGAGAAACTTGTAGCCTGAGGTAGATTTCTGATGATCTAGATCACCAGCCCAATTGAATCTATGAATCCAACCAAGTTAATATCTACCCCTCTAAGATAGTGAATGCCATCAACATAGAGTGCCATGAAACATATGAAGGATCCACTTTAGCTACTTTTAAATGCAGCTCATGTGGCTCCTACATGAATCTGGACATGATCCCAACAGCATATGATAAGATCTGGATCGAGTGTGAGTAAGTAAATCAAGCTCCCCACCAACTGTCGATAAAGGGTACCATCAACCAAGGGAGTAGAGAAATCAGAAACCAACTTAACCTTGGAAAGAAAAGGAGTAGAAGAAGACTTACAATCAAACATGTGAAACTAAGCAAGCAAATCAAGAGAGTACTTAGGTTGCGAAATCATAATTCCTGAGTCAGATTGTGAAATCTGGATCCCAAGAAAGTAATGAAGCAATCCTAAGTTAGACATGGAAAACTTGTTGGCCAAGGATATCTTCATAGAATCAATGATAGAGGAAGAGATACCCATGATCAACAAGTCATCAACATAGAGAACAAGAATGAGTCATGGAGTCATCTTGCCATAGAATGTAAACATTTGGGTCAGAGTGACACCGAGTGAACCCTAATGCAAGTAAAAAGGAGTCCATCTTGGCATACCAAGCCCGAGGGGCTTGTTTAAGGCCATAGAGAGACTTCTTTAACTTATAAACGAGGGAGGGATCATGGACATAACCCAGAGGTTGTTCCATATAGATCTCTTCCTCTAGGTCCCCATGAAGGAAGGCACTCTTAACGTCCATCTGGTGGACTTCCCATCTGTTAGCAGCGGCGATGGCAAGGGTCAGTCAAATAGAATTCATCTTCACAACTGGAGAAAAGGTTTCTGTAGTAATCAACCCCAGCTATCTGGGAGAAACCCTTAGCTACAAGTCACACTTTAAACTTCTTGACGTCTCCATTGGCTCCATACTTTGTTCGATATATCACCCATTTACACGAATGAATTTTTCTTCCTTTCGGAAGAGGGGTGAGATCCCAAGTATCATTCTTCATGAGTGAGGAATACTCCTCATCCATAGCAGAATCCCACTCAGGAATACCAGAAGCCTCCTGGAAAGACTGGTGGATCAGAAGCAGAGGTGAAGAAAGAGTGGGGTCCAAAGAAACTATGAGTGAGTACGTATCTCATCTGAAGGATCTCCAACTAAATCTCTAGCACTTTGCAAATTTTTCCTGGCCCAAAGAGGGACCAAAGGATCAAGCTCAGAATCAGAAGATTCTTCACTTAAGTGAGAAGGGACATAGTCCTCATCATCACTACTGTCAGAATCACAAGACTCAAAAGTTTGAGGATCAAGAGGATCAGGTAGAGGAGGAACTCACTCAACAACATCATCATCTGATGAGTCAGAATCTGAATTATGGAGTTAAAGAACCTCAATAGTGAGAAGTCAAAGTCAAGGAAGACTCATCAAACTTCACACTTCTCTTGATATAGAGCTCATGAGTAGTAGGGTTCAACAATCGATATCCCTTCACGCCATCAGGATATCCTACAAAGATACAAGGTTTGGATTGTGGTTCCAATGCCTTATGTTTCTTCTTGGGAATTTGAACCATAGCCTTGGATCTGAAGACTCAAAAGTGCTCAACATTAGGCTTGTGTCCAAACCAGGCTTCAAAGGGTGTCATCCCTCTTACTGCCTTGTGTGGAACATGGTTCTGAATGTAACAAGCAAAATTCACTGCTTTAGCCCAATACTGCGGAGGAAGGGACTTTGAGTGAACCATACAAGTATGGCCATCTCCTTTAGAGTTTGGTTCTTTCTTTCTATAACTCCATTTTGTGAAGGGATATAAGAAACTGTATGCTGCAAAGCAATCCCTTCAGAAGTGCAGAAATCCTGAACCTATTGCTCACATACTTCACCTCCATTGTCGGTTCAAAGAACCTTGATAGACCATTCTGCTTATTTCTCAGCAAGAGCCTTAAAGTTTTGAAAATGTTCAAAGACTTCAGACTTAAGCTTAAGAAAATATACCCAAGTATAACGCGAAAATTCATCAATGAAGGTTATTATATAAAGAGCTCTAGTGAAACGAAGGAGATGGAAAGGGCACCAAAAACATCACTATGAACAAGATCTAAGGGACGAGTAGCTCTCTAAGATTTTCCTTTGTCAAATTTCTTTTCAAGGTGCTTTCCAAGGGTACAACCCTCACAAAGACCCTTAGAAAACTTGACTCGGGTAACCCATTGACCATTTCATTTTGGCTCAATTGTTCAAAGTAATGATAATTTAGATGCCTAAAATGCTCATGCCATAGCTTACTAACCTCATTTTGCATGAGTGAGCAAGGCAGTGGGCATCAAATCAAAAGTAAAGTGGGAGAAGGTATACAACCGTGAACGGTGATCCATGCCTTTCCCTCAGCCACAATGCAGTCAGAGTTAAGCTCACGAATAATCACGAGTTAGGACCAAATTCCACTCGCATTCCTTCACCAAGGTGAGTGATTTGGTAAACCGATAGGAGATTGGTAGAGAGATTGGGAACAATCAACACTTGGTTAAATGTTCCACCTTCTATCTCTACTGTTCCACTACTGGAAACTGACACATGAGTGTCATCACCCAATGTGATTTGGTACATGCCACATGGTTCAATGCTAGAGAATTCAACCTCTGAAGAATCCATGTGGTGCGAGGCACCAAAATCAATAATTCAAGTTGATGATGGAGCTGATCTAGCTACGAGGGCCTTACCTTTCTTATTTTCATTTATATACTCCTTTGTTGAGCACAAGATAATACTTCCTTACAAAATTTTCTCTCCACTTATGAACTTGTCGCTTCCTCAATGAATAATGGAAAATTCTTCTTCTTACTTTCAGATTTGTTGTTCTAAAATTCTTACCCTTACGCTTCCTCTTCTTCTTCTTTTTCCTTAAGATATTCAACTTTGAATCCATGCTTTATAAGTCTCATATGAATCTTCTTATATAGCCTTTCGTACCTTTTCGAAAAGACGCATTGTCCCAATCGACATCAACCTTTCCATTAACACAACTTAATTAAGTGCATTAGTCAGCTAAAACCAAAAAATAATTAATGCAGCCCATAATTATTAAATGCAAATTAATCAATGCAATTAACCACTTGATAGGAAGCGCTGCCCCCTCCTTAGACAAATCAAAATCATTAAATCGCAGCTAGCCATCATTAAATCTTCTTTTTCACCATAAAACATTGTATATGAACACCTTAAAATGCGGATATCTCTCTCTTATGTATAGTTGTGTATATCTCGCTTATACAATGATAATCCTCATGCAAAAACGCTTCTTTTCATGTATTTAAAATTTCATTTTCTACCCTTCTATACTACTAGTTATTTCTGTTACTTTTTACCATTTCCATCAATAATTCCATGTACTTTCTGATAGATTTCCGTTTACTAGTTCAGCACCTCTTTTGACATCAATGACAATATTTCCAACAATCTCCCCCTTTGTCATTGATGGAAACCCCAAAAAAACATAATCTCCTCTTCTGAATCTTTCTCTTGCCGTAGCTCCCCCTTACTACCATTCTCCCCCTTTGACATCAATGGCAAAGGGTCATCTTAGGAGCTGAAAAAATTCCAAAGTTTTAGCTCCCCCCTTAACCAGTGCTACCCTTGACTCTTCAATGTAAAGATGTAAAAGAAATTAATCCCATCTTATGTCATAGATATTCAAATGTCTCCTTTGGAAGTGGTTTAGTGCAAATATCTACTATCTGTTCAGATGTAGCGACATACTTCAACTTTACCTGTTTCTCTCGCACCTGCTCTCTTAAGAAGTGATATCTTATGGGAATGTGCTTTGTTCTGGAATGCATAACCAGATTCTTTGAAATAATTATTACACTGGTATTATCACATAATATGGAGATGGGATGATCATACTCTACTTTGATATCCTTCAAGGTCTACTTCATCCATAAAATTTGCATGCAACATAGTACCACTGCTATATACTCTTCTTCGGCTATGGATAGGGATACAAAATTTTGGTTCTTACTTAGCCAAGATACCAGGCTATTTCCAAGAAAAAATGCTCCTCTACTTGTACTTTTTCTATCATCTACACATCCTACCCAATCTGAATCTGTATAAGATGTCAATGTGAAATCTTTTCATATTGGATACCACAACCCATATTCCATAGTTCCCTTTAGATATCTGAATATGCGTTTTACAACTTACACATGTGTTTCTTTCGGCCCTACTTGAAAACATGCCACCATACCAATTGCTTGCATGATATCTGGTCTGGATGTTGTCACATATAATAAACTCCCAATCATTGATCTATAGAAAGATTGATAAGCATATGGAGATTCATCATCTTTGCTTAACTTGGTTCCGATTTATCTTCGGTGTGCTAACAGGTGCACACTCCTCCATACCAAAATTTTTCAACATTTCCTTCACTTACTTGGTTTGGGATATAAATATTCCTTTATTAGATTGAGAAATTTGCAATCCAAGGAAAAAGGATAACTCACCCAACATAGACATTTCAAATTCCTTTTACATGTCTTCTGTAAATTTTCTAGACATTTCTTCATTGTCTCCTCCAAAGATTATGTCATCTACATATACGACCACAATTAACTAGTGTTCATCTTCAGTTTTTATGTAAATATTATTGTCATCATGTCCTCTCTTGAATCCTTGGTCCTAAAGATGTTGATCAAGCCTCGAGTACCATGCTCTGGGGGCTTCTTTTAATCCATACAATGCCTTTTTCAACCTACACACATAATCTTCATTTTCTGATGATAAGAACCCTTCAGGCTATTCTATGTAAACCCCCTCTTCTGAATTCCCATTTAAAAAGGCCTGATTTGACATCCATTTGGTAGACTTTGAAATTTTTAAACACTGCGAAAGAAAGGAACATTCGGATTGCTTCTAGTCTAGAAACCAGAGCAAAAGTCTCTTCAAAATCAACACCTTCCACTTGAGCATACCCTTTTGCATACCAATCTTGCCTTATTTCGAGTGACTTGACCATCTTCATTTAGTTTGTTCCGAAATACCCACTTAGTGCCAATCACATTCTAACTCTTTGGTCTGGGAACCAGTTCCCAAGTTTCATTTCTTCTCAATTTGATCTAATTCTGCTTCCATCGCCTTCAACCAATGTTTATCATGTCTTGCTTCTAGAAAGTTCTTAGGTTCTACCTTAGATAGCAAAGAAAAATACCCTTGCTTAGAATCATTTGTAATTCTTCTTCTGGTTTGAACCTCGGTATTAAGTTCTCCAATAATTGACTTTTATCATGATTTTTCTGAATGAAGCGAGATGGCATCTTGGTATCTTGCATTTCTGATTCACTCCACTCTTCAATATCTTCTTCCTTCCCTCTTGGTTCTTCTTTCACAAGACATGGTATTTCTAAAGACTCTTCTGAATTTTCTTTTGTCTTTAGATCCAAACCCTCATCCACTCTGACACTTGCACTTTTTATGATAGTCCGCAACCTCTTGTTATAACATTTGAAGGCTTTACTTTTAGTGGAGTACCCAAGAAAAATCCCTTCATCAGGTCTTGAATCAAATTTTCCTGAGTCCTCTTCGGTTCTTTTAATGAAACATCTGCTCCCAAATACCTTAAAATATTTGGCCGAGGTTGGTCTTCCTTTCCATAATTCATATGGAGTTTTTTCATGGTTAACTCTGATTTGCACTCTATCCAAAATATAAACGGCAGTACTTACCGCTTCTTTCCAGAATCTATCTGGTAGCTTAGTATCATTCAGCATTATTTGGGCCATCTCTTGAATGATTCTATTCTGCCTTTCTAATACTTCATTTTGTTGTGGAGTTCTTACATCTGAGTATTGTCTTTTAACTCCATGGTCTTCACAATATTCAATAAATTCATTTGACATGAATTCACCTCCACGATCTGGCCTTAGACATTTTATCTTCAGCCCTATTTCATTTTCTACTAATGCCTTGAAATCTTTGAACTTTCCAAATGCTTCAGATTTTTCTTTCAAAAATGCTACCCATGTCATTCTAGTGTAGTCATCAATGAGTAACATAAAATAACTTTCACCTTTAATAATTTTCATTCTGGTAGGTCCACACAAATCCATGTGAATTAGCTCCAATGGTTTGGTGGATGAATACTTCTTTGTTTTGAATCTTGTTCCGTTCTGCTTCCCAAGCTAGCACTGCTTGCATAGAGTACTCAAAGGCTTTCTTATTTTAGGCATGTCCCGTATGGCCTACTTATTGCTTATCTTCACAAGATTATGAAAATTTATATGTCTCATCCTTCTATGCCATAGCCAACTCTCCTCAACTTGACTTAGGAAACATTTTTATTCTTTTATTTCTTCGAGCATATATAGATTATTTGCAATTCGGTGGCAATCTATAATTAGTTCTCTTGTATCTGCTTTCCTTATTTCACATCCTTCGGCATAGAACTTAAGAGTGTGTCCCTACATCACACATTTGACTCACACTCAAGAGGTTATGTTTTAATCCTTCAACGTAAAAAACATTCACTGTTTTTGTTTTTCCATTATCCAGACTCAGTGTACCTTTGCCAACGATCTTCACTATAGCATTATCACCAAATTTTACTGTACCTTCATTTACTTTCTTTAAGGAGAGAAAATTACTTTTATCACTAGTCATATGTCTTGAACATCCGCTATCAATGTACCACTACTGTCCTTCATCTCGAGCATGAAAAGTTGTTTGAACGAGCATGGATTTTTCTTTGTCTAGCCCATCTTTCTCCTGCTTCCTTGTCCAAGATTTCATAGCCTCCCTTTTCTTTGTATCTAAAGGCTTTGTCTTTTGATCTTGTCTTGAGTCAAACACACTTCTACAAAATCATGCTATATGTCCATAATTATTGCACTTGTAGCAGATAATGGCTTCCTCGTTATAATAGGATAGTGGAGAAAACAAATTATAGTTCATATTCAACACTCTATGAGAAGATTTTGGTTTGTTCCAGGCTTCATTATCTCTCATTCACTTTCTACACTCTATCTTTTTATGCCCATATATATTGGAATAAAAGCAATAACCATGAAAGCAAATTTCGAACCTGTTCATATTCCTATGTCGTGGAGTAAATGGTCTTTTGATGTCATTCTCTTTAACACCTTCCTTGTGGATGGAACTGGTCTTCGTAGTTTCCTCTTCCTTTTTTATTTTATTCTTCGTAGGTGCATTTAGAATTTCTACATAATTTTTCTCCTTTTCTAAACCTTTCTTCTCCGGAATATTAATGGAATTTGAAGCTTTCTCTAGTTTTTCTTCATATCTGAGTCCTGATTTATTGGATGGTGATCTTTGATTTTCTAGAACCTTAGTACTTTTTTCAAATTTCAAGTTGTTCAGTAATTTGGTATTTACCTTTTCTAATTCTTTTCTCATCGCAACAATCTCTGACTCACGCTTTTCACATTCTTCTTGTTTCACCTTGAGCTGACTTCTCAACCCTTCCTCAATTCTCTTTACTTCTTCAATCTGGGTCTTCAGGTCAATGATTAGATTCTTTGATTCTTGAAGACTATGTGCTAACTTAGCTTCGAAAGATTGATTTTGTTCTTCATATTTCTAGAGTTGAAGTCTTTGCTTCTGATTCCTCTTTTTGAGTGCTTTTATTTAACCCAATGCACAAATGAGTTCTTCTTCGAGGTTTACCTCACCTTCTTCTTCTATGTCCTCGATTCCTTTCGAATCAACTTTTCTATTTGATGAACCTTCTTCTATAGCCATAGACAATGTTTCTTCATCATCACTATCTGAATCACTTATTCCGCTTTCTTCGGATGAGTTGCTACCTCTTTTTGAATATAGACTCTTCTTTTGCTTTTAAAATATTTTCTTGCCTTTCCTTTGCTTGAATTCTCTTTTGAACTTGAGCTTTCTTTCTTCATCTTCGCCATCTTCCTTCTCTGGGCATTTAGCTACAAAATGAAAAAATTTACCATAGTTAAAACATTTAAATGGTAACTTACCTTTGTATCTCTTGGATCCTTTCTTTAGCTTTTAAATGAATAAAGCTTCCTTTTCATCTTCTTCACTATTTGATTCATCATTTGCTTCAGATTCCTTGATTGCCTTTTTCTTTGAGACTTTGAATGCAGCTTCCTTATTTCCTGGTTTATTAGACATGGTCCTCATTTCATAAGCCGTCAGTATTCCATGTAGTTCGTCCATGCTTAGCTTGTCAAGATCCTTCATTTCTTCAATGGCAGACACCTTAGCATCAAATATTAATGGTAAAGATCTTAAGACCTTCTGGATGATCATAGGTTCCTCAATCTTTTCTCCAAGCCCTCTTATGGCATTGATAACTGTTGTTGTAAATCAGCAGCACCCCTGGATGTTGATCAGATTTCTAGTTTGATATTTTAGACATCCAGTGTGATTGCACAACATTGAATCCTCTCCCCAATTGTGGGACTTGTAAAATGGGAAAGGAATCTCCAAATTAGAGGCTGGTTCCTCAACTCCTCTGATCATATTTATCACTTACAAGTTGCAGAGGTTTAAATTCCTAATCCTACCCTAAATTCCAAAGGAGACAGAGATAGAGAATACATATAAACTAAAACTAATGCTAATAGGTGATGCACCAAAGGAGTGGTGAGCATTTCTCACTTATGTAGATTGACACAATTCATAAAATGCAAAAAAACAACATGCACAAACTGATAACTGTAATGAAGAATCAGAAATTAGTCAAACAACACCAGCAGAGGATGAAAAATTAATCACGGGGCCTGTATTGTTATTTTAACATCAAAATCACTTGCATTACAACACCTGGGAGGAAAAAATGAGTTGTAGTTCTTAGAAAAGGTCTAATATTCCACCAAAATAACTTCCAAGGTGAGAAAGGGTACCTGTAATACACAATAAATATTCAACCCTTTGAAAATGAGCCAAATCTGGCTTTTACAGTGCAAGGGACGAGCCCAGGAGAGAGAAACGTGGGAAAACATGGAAGGGATTCAACCATTGACCAAAATGCATTCAAAACAACATGGGCATTCTTATAGACCCATCCCTTGACATTTTTAGCCATGCTGGGAGAGAATGCGAGCCATTCTTCATTAAAAATGGTGGTTGAAACATCATTTCTGTCCATGACCACGTGCTAGAGGTGTTTTTCAATTTTATCTCTCAAAACTCCATCAAAATAAAAAATTTACCCTATAAATATTTTTAGATAATTTCACCAGCTTTCCATTGATATAAAGAACGTGAAAAACTGAGCGCTGGATCAAAAGATATGGCCATTTGAAGTTTTAGGGAAAAACAGGGCCAAATCGGGTTGGCGGGCAAAAATTTGAATTTTTGCACCTTTTTGGTCATTTGGAAAAATTTCCAAAATTTCCCCATGCTCCACCACTCTAGGTGCCATGTGGTGGCATCTCATTGGCCACGGGCCTTTCAAGGGAAAATTTTTCCACAAAACTCCGCTGAGCCATAACTTCAAAAATACATGGAGTTAGGAGGAAAACTTTACCTTTCTAGAAAGTTGAGAAAGATCTCTATCCAATGGTGTCATTTCCAGAAGGTTTTGAGTGCCTAAAAAGGAAAATATTATGACTGAGGCACAAGAGAGGAAAAAAATGAGAGGATTTAGCCACAAAAAATGAGCAGGGGCACATTTTGGATAACAATTTTGGCAACTCAGAGGGGTCATCTGCCTGCTGGATGAAGTTACCAGTTGCCTGAAGCAATCCATTGGGTATGAAGTCATTTAATTCTCTGTTTGATACCCCAACTGACTAGAACACTGCAAGGAGGAAGATGGAATATCACCTGATGGAGCAAAGCCTGCAAACACATCTCCAGGAACAGTAAGCTTGTGCCAAAGCACTTAGGGAAAGAAAAACTAATCTACAGCAAAACAATGTGCACAAGCAGTTGGAGGAATGAAAAACCTAAGCTAATATGTATAGGGTGAAGCATTTCCTTCAGTAGCAATGCTTCAGATGGATTCCATTAACTGGAATCTGCAGTTCTTCGCCATCCAATGAAGACAACTAGAAAGCATTGCTGTCCTTACACTTTGTGACCATGTATGGGCCACTCCAAATGGCATCAAATTTTGAATGCCTTCCCAATTTTGCTCTATCCGCATCCCATTTTAACACTAGATCTCCAACTTGGAAGGATTTGTTCTTGGCCTTTCTATCAAAGGTCTTCTTTATCAAAGCCTGATCCTTCTCCATTGCTTGGGATGCCTGATTTCTGATTTCTTGGAGCTCCATCAATTCTACATATCTGACTTCCATGGGCTCAAAATCCAACAACTCCAATTGTTTCATGAGTTCCAATGTTGGCAACTCAAGTGATATGGGAAAAATTTCCTCTCTTCCATAAACAAGCTTGAATGGAGAGTTACTTGTAGATCTTTTAGGAGTTATCCTATCAGCCCATAAGGATGATTTCAATTTGGTATGCCAAGACCTCTGATTCTCATCAAGATTCCTCCTAATGATCCTCAACAAGTTCTTGTTTGTAGATTTAGCCTAGCCATTACTCTGGGGGTAATAGTTTGATGAAGTACTTAGGTAGATCTCGTTCTTGACAGCCCATTCAGTCACCTTGGATCCAATGAATGCCAATGCATTATCTGATATTATTGTAGCTGGTATGCCAAATCTGGTTACTATTCCCTCATAGAAGTCTAGGATGCTAGATTCATTTGCTTCCTTGAGTGCTACTACTTCAGTCCATTTGGTGAAGTAATCTTGTGGCTGATAAAATCCACTTGTGCCCTTGGCTTGAATTGGGATTAATAACTCCAATGAAGTCTAAACCCCATTGCATGAATGGCTGGTCAACTAAAATTGGATGCAATGGGAGGGCAGCTAGCCTCTCTTTACCTGTGAAAAATGCACAATTATTGCACCTCTTGATCCATGCATAAAAATCATTGAAAATCTTGGGCCAATAATAACCAGCCCTCATGATCTTTAGAGCTGTCACTCTTGGTGCAAAATGACCACCAGCTGGTCCACCATGGAACTTTTCCAGCACCTTATGAATCTAGTTTGTACCAATGCATCTCAGTAGTATTCCATTCACATCTCTTTTGAATAAAACACCATCAACAAGGGCATATGGGACAGCCTACAATCTGAAGTGTCTTCTTTGGGTCTTGTTCATCTCTGGAGGGCATAGGCCTGTGCTTAGGAAGTACATTATACTTTGGGTCTAGCAAGGAGTGGGGAAACCATTATTTTCCTCTTGAGTGCTTCCTTTCTCACGTTTGTCTTGCAACGCCAAAACAGCCTCCTTCTCGTTGCATGATTCCTCTTGTTTGCTCAAGATCAGCTACTCACACAATCCTTTTCCTCTTACCAACTTAGTGACTTTGATCTCAATGTCATACTCCATGACACAAGTAATCCAACCTGCCCTTTTTTCATTCAAGTCTTTGTTGAGGAGGAAGTCTTTAACCCCCGCATGAGAAACCAGCAATTGGACCTTATTGTTTGAAACTAGATGCTTGAATTTCTTCAAGCTCCTGATTACTGCAAGAACATGCTTCTCAATGAAAGAATATCTCACCTCATAGTCCTCCAGGATTTGGCTAAAGAAAGCAATTGGCTGTTTATCATTGTCTTTATTCTGTTGTACCAAAATTGCAGAAATAGTATCATCACCTCCAAACACATAGAGGGTGAAATCCTTGGAGAAATCCGGGTTGATGAGAGTTGGGGCTTGAGAGATGGCTTCTTTAATTGCTTCAAAACTTTCCTTTCCTTCTACTATCCATTTGAAAGCCATGATTTTCTTTAGCATCTTGGTGATAGGTCTGACAAGGGCTGCAAAATTTGGGACAAACCTCTGAACAAAATTTATTCTTCCCAAGAAACTTTGAAGGGCCTTCTTGTGGATTGGCAATGGTAGTGCTCTTATGGCTTCGACTCTTTCCGGATCAATTGCTAATCCTTCTTTGGAGACAATGTGGCCAAGGAGCTTTCCTTCATGGGCTAGAAAAACACACTTTTTAGGATTCAAGGAGACTCCAAATCTTCTACACCTTTAGAACACTTGTTTCAAATGAAAGAGGTGGTTTGCTGTATTTTTTGAAAAAACAGTGATATCATCAAGATATATCAGTACAATGTTGTTTATCAAACCTTTGAATGCCATGTCCATTGCTCTTTGGAAGGTAGCTCCAGTGTTGGACAGCCCAAATGGCATTTTCTTGTATGCATAAGTTCCCCATTTAGTTGTAAAAGCTGTCTTGAACTGATCTTCTTCCTTCACCATAATCTGATTATACCCTAAATAACCATCAAGTAGTGAAAACCTCTCGGAGCCAACAACAACTTGTAAAATATGCTCTATGGAAGGAAGTGGATAATGATCCTTGAGAGATGCTCTATTTAAATATCTGAAGTCAACACACAATCTGATTTCCCCACTCTTCTTTCTAACTGGAACCAAGTTGGCAACCCAACTAGAATGCTTGATAGGGAATATGATTCTTGATTCTATCAACTTATTCAATTATTTTCTCATGAGAGGCTCCATGTGGGGGTTAACTGGCCTTTGTTTCTGCCTGATGGGCTTAGTATTTGGATCCAATTCAATGGTTTGTTGAGCTAAATCAGGATTGAAACCTTTCAAATCTTCATAGCTCCAAGCAAACACATCAAGGAATTCTTGACAAAGTTGTATGAACTCATACCTTTCTTGCTCAGTTGTCATCTTACCAATTTTGAGTGATTTGCCTCTTTCTACTGAGATGGACACTGAATCTTCTCCCTTCACTTGGATGTTTTCTTTCTCCTTCCTAAACTGATCATTAGGATTGAGAATGGACTACAAAGTAATAAGTCCCTTTGGTAGTTTGTTGGTTCTCAGTTGCACCACTTGGTCACCATACTGCTGCTCCAAATTTTCCTGATTTTTGGCTGAGAATTCAGCCTCTTCTTGCAAGAAATGGATGATTTGCTGATCATTTTCAAACACTTGCCAACTTACATTGTTATTTGGCACTGAAGGCCTCATAATCACATGGATGTTTGGTTGTACCTTGTCCTTTTGAATGCTCTCCACAACGTCAAAGGCTGCCCCAACTTCTGCAATCCTATCAGCAGCTTGGTTCTCTTTTCTAGGAATGGATTTTATGCTAAAGCCCTCAAAATCTTCAATGAGGTCCCACACCCTGTTCTTGTAGCACTTGAGTAGATCATTCTTGACAGCATACTACCCCTTAACTTGGTTGACAATCAACTTAGTGTCACAAAAGACTTGCAAGTTCTTTATTCCTCTCTTGATTGCCCAATGTAGTCCTTGCACCAAGGCTTCATATTCAGCAGTGTTATTAGAGCATGCAAACTGAAATGTAAAAGTTGAATAATACTTAACTCCTTGAGGTGAAACTAGCATGGATCCCCCTCCTGCACCTTGTCTACTCCTTGATCCATCAAAAAACAACTGCTATACCTCATTATCATCTTTGTGGTTTAGCTTGGTGATGCTAGGAATAGGCTGATTTTCTTCATGTATGCAATAGACTCCCAACTCAGATTCTTCTATTTCTTGATAAGGATCAAAAGCATGCACCTTGCTTGCCCATTCATCAAGATTTAAATCTGGGGTGCTTCCAACCTTGGTTTCAGCTTCATCAGTGCTTGGATGATCTTCTTGATCAAATGCTAAACAATTGGCATTAATCTGACTTGGAGTGTAAGGCTCAATGCAAAATTTTGCAATAGGTTCAAACCTGACTGTGGCTTTGGTTCCATATCTTGTTCTGAATAGGATGTGTGACCAATCAATAGATAAGTAACCTCCAATCTTAGCTGTGAAATCCCTTGACAAACATAGGGCAAAGAGTGGTGGAAGGTCTATTACTGAGACATCTTACAAAACAACCACATTGGGACAGGCATGCAAAGTAAGAATCAAGTTTTTAATCACCCCAAATGTTGTTACTGCTGTCCCATCCAACTGCACCACCCCTTTGGATATGGTTTCATATTAAATTCCCAACTGATCAGCTATTTTCTTGGGCATTACTGAACTACTTGCCCCAGAATCAATCATGCAATTGTGTACTAATTGGTTCCCAATGATCAATGAAACATAGAATGGAGATGAAGTATCCCTCTATTGTCCCTTGGCTTGCACATTCATTCCTTGCACATGGGTAGTAGCAACTGGCATTTGGGTTGGCCTAGGGGCTATTTTAGGCAATCCTTGCGTGCTTGGGATTGCATTTTGTTTGCCAATAGTTTGTGGAGTGACAGAAGGTCGTGAATTACTTGGGGCCAATGGTTGTTCTTCACCCAAATTTCTTCTCTTTGACCTTGTGTTAGCTGCAACACTTTGGGAAATTGTTTGATTCATGCCACAAAAATATTTTACTTGCCAGTTTACAAGTGTGGTATCATTTGGAGCTGATTGCTGCTGGAATGTTTCTTGTTGCTGGTTATTTCCTTGACTACCTTCACCCTCCACACTAGTTGCTGTCACCATTAATGCTTGATTCAAGGCACCATTGAAGCACGTGGACTGGTTATGAGGTTCATTGCATGGGAAACACCAATCATACTCTTGAGCTATATTGTTTTGTACTGGCACTAATGTTTTAGATGCAGATGAAGCATTGGGATTATAGGGCTGAAATGGTCTGTTGGCAGGAGGCCTTGCTTGATTTAGATTTGCAGCTAGATTGGGTGGTCTATGAGGTTAATATGGCTACCTGTTAGGCTGAGCTTGAGGCTAGAAGGAAGGTCTAAAACCTTGAGCTTGCTTGCCTTTTGAGTGTAACTAGCTCATTACCTAGATTTTGCAATTGCTTCATGACTTCTTGAAGTTCATTTGAGGCACTAGAAGATGAAGTGGAAGCTTCACTTGAATTCTGATTTCTAGGAGTGGGAATAGAAGCTAAATTAGGCACTTGGCTAGTACTTGGGCTCTCTAAACTTGGAAATAATGGCATTAGAGGCCTAGGAGCCAGCTTGCTAGCTTGAATCAAACAATTTTCAGCTCTAATGGCAATGCTATAAGCAATGGGGATAGTTGTGCCTCCCATGGACTGAATTAACATAGAAATATCAGAATTTAAAGCTTTAAGGTAATAAAGAAAAGCACCTTCTGCTGTTGGCTTGACTGCCACTGGAATTCTCTCCCAAGTCCTTTGAAATCTGAAATTAAAATCAGTCAGCTACTCATTGGGAGCTCTTTTGATAGTTGTCAGCTGCTCCAAACGGGACAAGTTGTCTCCCTTTTCCCCAAACTGCTCATGGAGAGACTATACATAGCTGATTCCAATTTTGAATAGAACCTGAGGCAAGACTCCTGAACCATTGCAAAGCTTTCCCTTTGAATGAAGATGTCAGTAGTTTGACAGCAACTTGCATCTCATTGATCTCATGGATTGCACAAATGTTAGCAATATCCTTAACATGATCACCAGGTGAGGTCTGATTTTCTCCAGTGAAGTATGGAATTTTCTTCAATGCTGCAACTGGGATTGGATTTTGTGCATTGAGAGCAAGTGGGCTGCTGCCAGTGAAATTGACATAGGGGTTGTTTTATGCCATTCTGATTGGCCTTAGAACCCTTGTTGATTGAATGAAAGGCCTACCAGGTGGAGGAGTTGAGAGAGTTCTGTTTGGTGGAGATGGAGACCTTTGGATTCTCCTCCCACTTTTCCTTATTCTTGGAGATAACTACAGATATTCAAACAACACCTCTTCCTCTCCAGCTCTTGACCTTGTGTTGATTCTTCTCATGAGTTTTCAGGTCTGCACTGCTAAAACCAGCTAATTATTCTTCCTTAGAGTCACCAGATGTGTAATTTATAGCTCTTTTAAAGCAATAAACTTGCAAAAAATGCACATCAATTTTGTTGCAATGAAGATGAATACCTCTAAGGTCCCACCGGGCGTGCTAAAACTGTTGTTGCAAATCAGCAGCACCCCTGGATGTTGATCAAATTTCTAGTTTGATATTTTAGACATCCAGTGTGATTGCACAACATTGAATCCTCTCCCCAAGTGTGGGACTTATAAAATGGGAAAGGAATCTCCAGATTAGAGGCTGGTTCCTCAACTCCTCTGATCAGATTTATCACTTACAAGTTACAGAGGTTTAAATTCTTAATCCTACCCTAAATTCCAAAGGAGACAAAGATAGAGAATGCAGATAAACTAAAACTAATGCTAATAGGTGATGCACCAAAGGAGTGGTGAGAATTTCTCACTTCTGCAAATTGACACAATTCATAAAATGCAAAAAAACAACATGCACAAACTGATAACTGTAATGAAGAATCAGAAATTAGTCAAACAACACCAGCAGAGGATGAAAAATTAATCACAGGGCCTGTATTATTATTTTAACATCAAAATCACTTGCATTACAACACCTGGGAGGTAAAAATGAGTTACAGTTCTTAGAAGAAGGTCTAATATTCCACCAAAATCACTTCCAAGGTGAGAAAGGGGACCTGCAATACACAAAAAATGTTCAACCCTTTGAGCCAAATGAGTTACAGTGCAAGGGATTTACCCAGGAGAGAGAAATGCAGGAAAACATGGAAGGGATTCAACCATTGACCAAAACACATTCAAAATAGCATGGGAATCCTTACAGACCCATCCCCTGACATTTTTAGCCATGCTGGGAGAGAATGTGAGCCATTCTTCATTAAAAATGGTGGTTGAAACGTCATTTCTATCCATGACCACGTGCCAGAGGTGTTTTTAAATTTTATCTCTCCAAACTCCATCAAAATGAAAAAATTACCCTGAAATCTTGTAGATAATTTCACCAGCTTTCCATTGATATAAAGAACGTGAAAAACTGAGCTCTGGATCGAAAGATATGGCCATTTGAAGTTTTAGGGCAAAACCGGGCCAAATCGGGTTGGCGGGAAAAAATTCGAATTTTTGCACCTTTTTGGTCATTTGGAAAATTTTCCAAAATTTCCCCACGCTCCGCCACTCTAGGTGCCATGTGGTGGCATCTCATTGGCCGCGGGCCTTAAAGGGGAATTTTTTTCCAAAAAACTCCGCCGAGCCATAACTTCAAAAATACATGGAGTTAGGAGGAAAACTTTACCTTTCTGGAAAGCTGAGAAAAAGCTCTATCCAATGGTGTCATTTCCAGAAGGTTTTGAGTTCCTAAAAGGAAAAATATTATGACTAAGGCACAAGAGAGGAAAAAAATGAGAGGAGTTAGCCACAAAAAATGAGCAGGGGCACATTTTGGATAACAATAACTTCATCCACCCGTAGAAGATAAGCTACAACATCTTCATCATCCTTCATTTTTAGGCTCTCAAATTTTGGATCCTATGGGTTTGAAGCTTAGATTTTCTAACCTTATCATCACCTTCATATATTGTTTGAAGTTTATCCCATATTTCCTTTTATGTGTCACATTCCATTACCTTGACAAATTTGGACTCTGACAGACCACACAAGATTGCATTCATCGCCTTGGCATTATTTTCAAAAGCCTTCTTACTGGCTTGGTCTAATTGGTGGAGTTGATGGAATGATATATCCAATCACTACTTATTTCCAAATATCAAACCCTAGTGCCATCAGATAGGTTCTCATTCTTAGGGCTCCAAAATCATATAGTTTGTTCTGTCAAACAACTAGAGCCTTGTTCGAGGAAAAACCTTCTTGTACTTGACTAGCCATATGTGCTCCCGAGATCTACCTTCCAAATGTTAGATTGTTCTTAAAGGAACCTTCTCTGATACCAATTGTTGAGCATAAGATAATACTTCCTTACAAAATTTTCTTTCCACTTTTGAACTTGTTGCTTCCTCAACAAATAATGGAAAATTACTTCTTCTTACTTTCAGATTTGTTGTTCTAAAATTCTGCCCTTACTCTTTCTCTTCTTCTTCTTTTTCCTTAAGATATTCAACTTGAATCCATGCTTTATAAGTCTCATATGAATCTTCTTATATAGCCTTTTGTACCTTTTCGAAAAGGCACATCGTTCCAACCGACACAACCTTTCCATTAACACAACTTAATTAAGTGCATTAGTCGGCTAAAACCTAAAAACTAATTAATGCAGCCCATGATTATTAAATGCACATTAATCAATGCAATTAACCACTTGATAGGAGTGTTTCCCCTCCTTAGACAAATCATTTTTATCATTAAATCGCTGCCAGCCATCATTAAATCTTCATTTTTCACCATAAAAAATTGCATATGAACACCTTAAAATGCGGATATCTCTCTCTTATGTATAGTTGTGTATATCTCTCTTATACCATGATAATCCCCATGCAAAAATGCTTATTTTCATGTATTTAAACTTTCATTTTCTACCCTTCTATACTGCTGGTTATTTCCGTTACTTTCTACCATTTCCGTCAATAATTTTGTTACTTTCTGACAGATTTCCGTTTACTAGTTCAGCACCTCTTTTGACATCAATGACAGTATTTCCAACATCCTTTGCATTAGAAGACTTTCCCTTATGAGCATTTTGTTTAATGGATTCAAGAACACTTATTTTATTCCCTTTTCTTAAGTAAATGAGTTAAGTGATCAATTTGTTTCCGAAACAATGATGCTCATTGTGGCAAGATTTCTTACAATAGGAGCATTTAAACTTTTCCTTATTTGCTTTAGGCTCAGAAGTAAAATTGTTACTATTGGGCTTAACTGGGGGTTGGTTGGTCTTGGTTTCTTTCTTAGGTGGGTCCTTTGTTTCTTTCTTATTTTCATTTTTCTTTCCCTTATTCACCACAAGGGCATGTGACTTAGATTTTAGAGTCCCCGTTTGAATGAGTTTGTCCTAATTCTCGAATGAGTTAGAGGATGAAAAACTGTCAAAGGAAGGCATTGTCCAAGTACTACCCAAGGTGGCTTTTGTGGCGTGCAAATTTGAAATGAAGATAGAGTATTGAGGACTAATTTAGAAAGAATCAACAAGATCAATTGAGATTCTTTCTTTTCCACTTTACATTCCTTTAGAAGTAGTCTAGTGTGGACAAACTTTGAGAAGAAGGCCTGTAGGTTTTCAAAGTCACTAGGATTTAACCCTAGTAGTTCCTTCTCCAACTCATGCACTCTCATGTCATCTTTCTTCCCAAACATATCGTCGAGTCGTCATATTCTTAATGCTTTATCAATATGTTAATGCCAGTTTCGATGTGGAAGAGAAATGTCAAAAGAGATTATACATAGAAAGACATACCTATGTTTCCTTCTTTACAATGGTTGAATCTCACTTAGAATATTGAGAATGGAAAGTTCATCAGAAGAAGTTAGAAGTCTAAAAACATATGGTAGAGATGTTAGAAATCTTGGCACTGAGCAGGGGGGTAAATCAATTCTTATTAAAATTTTAGATGTCCATTCAAATTCAAGTAAAAATCATGTGAGCACGGGTACGTTAAATTACCTTAACTTTGATAAGCATGCATATTCAACCATGAGAGAGAAAAGAAACAACCACCCCAAAACAATATCACACCCCCTGAGTTTGGCACTTTATAGTTCAGTGCATTGATTACAATCAAACGTGACTGTGTGCCGAGAACCAGTCTATCACTCACCTTACAATCAACGTAATAATGTGCAATAGTGGAGACAACGATCAAGGTTCGTTGGGCATAGTAGATCGACACCACAAACAAGCACAAGAACGAGAGAAAACAAGAATGGGAAGAGAGGGCTTTGTGAGAAACAACATCTCACATTGCATGAAAGAATCCCTTTTCTGTAAGACTGTGGTAGACACGCTCACAAGTCCACAAGTAATAAAAAGGATAAAACAAGGCTCGAAATGAGTTGAATTAAGCAATACAAAGACACCCCCCAAAATGTGAAACTTTATAAAAATAGTGCATTAACAAAAATTATAATCCCATCAACTAGAGTGTGAAAAAACATGAAACTTTGACTAAAGAAGTGCTCAAAACAGAGCAACGAGTCAAAAGTTATAGCTAAAAATAATTCCCGCAATTGATGGAAAAAAGCTAATAAGCCTGCAAATAGATTAAAAAGTTCCCTAAACGCATGCAAAGGGTGTTATATGTATGCTCGTTGGAAATGACATCAAATTTTAGATAGGGTTTGTTTTAATTGTGAGGGGGGATCAGCCTCCTACCAACCCCGAACCTCACCCTCTGTCTTCAACACTCGAAGGAAGGTTTAATTAAGCAAGCAAAAAAAACTAAAAAGAATTACAAATGCCAATTAAATGTTGTACACCTTAAAGTATTTAAAAGGTGATTGTTTTTACCAATAATCAACTCTAAGGAGAATGGACTGGGGCCCACGTTGACCGAGTTGTGAGTTGTTGGTAAACCACCAGTGGAAATAATATCTATAACTAAGTCCACATGTCAATGAAAAGCCAGGCCACTATGCAAAGGAATCTCAGGTCACACAGATTTCAAGGAAGGTTCTTGGAGATACGCTGGGAGTCTAACAAGGCAAGCATTGAGGCAGTGAAGGATGAGTCGACTGAGGAATCTTGTGCCAAGTAATTTTTACTGAGACAGTGAATAACTCAGAGAAATGGTAGAGAGGGCACAGAAACCAGGTAGAGAATGGCACAAGTTTTAGATAGTGAACCAGGTGGGACTTCAAACTGTAGCTATAGATAGTAAAAAAACATCCAAAAAACCTGTGAGTCCAAAAAACCACGATAAAAAATGTCCACACAATGCACAGAGAGTTTGTAAGAATCATTATCAGTAGAATGATCTTAATGCCATTAAACAAGGAATGAGCTGAAAGCAATGGTTTTCCAATGCAAAAACATGTGGTAGGAGAGCAGAGCACCAAAATCCTGGGATATAATGTAGTGTAATCTCAAGGAATGAGCCAATTGATTATTGTACCAAAGAAACCCCAAATTGAGAAAACTGAGCCACGAAGACGAACGAGATAGATGCAGGTCAGGTAGAACACAATACAAACCATCTGAATAATGAAAAATTGAGGGAGATTTTTAGGCCGATGCAAGAACTACGAGCCAAGCAAGGAAAACCATTCAGTCAAAGACCACAACTAACGATGCTGAGAGAAAAATGAGTTGAAGAAGATGGATGAAGCCAATACAAGGAAGAAGGAAAGGAATGCATAGGAAAGAGCCAATGCATGGTTCCACCGGTAGAGGCCACAAGCCCGTTCAAGTTCATTCAAGCAAGGATCAAGGCACAATGTAAAATTCAGTGAAAGCACCTCCAAGTAGGAGTATAATGGGTTGTCGACCCAAAGTTATGTAAAAACATGGATCTGCAACCTTTGAAATGCAGCCTTAAACTATAGTAGACCGGAAAAAGACACTTATGCAAATCTAGAACACCCAAATAACTCAAATGCATGAACCATGAACCTAGCAACCATGATAAAGCAAACCAACCAAATACCTCAAACTTGCAACTGCTAAAACCTCAATACGAGGTGAGCAATACAAGTCCAAAATAATAATTGAAAAAAACTTACATGAGGAAAATAAGAAGAAACCATAAGTAATAAACAATTTGATAAACAAAGAGTGCATGTTTTACCAAAACTAGCTCTGATACCATGAAAGAGGGATGCGCGAGAACCGATGTCAAAAATAATGCACCATAATTAAGTTGCACTCCGATGGTAGCATCAAGCTCCAACGCAATAAGAAAGATTCAAATCAATGGAAAGAAAATGCAAGTAAGAAAACAAGTTTGCTCATGCTTATAGATCGAAAAAAGGAAGTAAAAATAGGGGTGTTGTGTAACCCCCATGCCTAAACAAGGAAAGAATATCAATGATGCCACTGATGCATGTGACGTGACTGACACATATGACTCCACTAAAGGAGGAGTTACAATTACAAATAAGTAATGTAACTCCTATGACGCACTGACGCAAATGATAATGACAAATTCTATGATAGAATCTGCCACTTGTCATTTGATTTCC
The DNA here is from genome assembly GCA_019776745.2 of Taxus chinensis. NCBI lineage: Eukaryota > Viridiplantae > Streptophyta > Pinopsida > Cupressales > Taxaceae > Taxus > Taxus chinensis. The sequence goes on from CM034154.1 coordinate 705,924,301, forward strand.
TAAGACCTATGACTTTTGCAAGGTGAGATGACTCATCAAGTGATGTGGACGATGACTAGGCATGTCACACAAACCAATAGTAGAATCATATGGGATTTGGACTCTTATTTTATGATCCCTAGAAAAGGTCGATGTCGTCATACAATCTAGATAAATGGAGATTTATATAAACACACATCATGATGGAAAGATGTAGATAGGGTGGATCTTATGAAAGACAAAATGAAAAAAAAAAGACAATAAAATAGAGTTACTTCTCAGTGCACAATTGTATACACAAAATATTTCTATTTATAAAAGTAAAAAGATTACAAAAAGTTATTCAAAACATCCATGACAAAAACTACAACTATGTTTTTGTCTTTCTATTTCTACTTGTCCACTTTTATAAAAGGTCAATTCTACAAAAATATTTATTTCTTCTTCTTCATAAATGGTATAGACTCCTCGAATGGAAATGTTCTCCAGAATATTTATGGCTCTATTTTTCCATAGTTCTCTTTCTTTTTATTTTTTCCAAACCTCTCTTATAATGGTTAATATAACTTTTGGTTAATATTATATCACCACTAAATATTGAACATATGATTTTTCCCTCCATTTTGTCTTCACCCAAAATTTCAACCCATTAAAGGACCAATCAACATTTATTTGGACATAAAATCTACATGCCAAACTTTTCCTCGATCTTTAAAACTTTATAAAATTCAATTTTGGCAGTTGCAAAAGATAATAAATTAATGTTGGTTATTAAGATTACTTTTCCAACACTCCCCCTTAGTCGCAACTAAAAATTTTAAGCTTTTTCAAATTAAAAGTACTATTTTGGCTCATGATTATGATATTTTGAAGATTTTTGCACGAGTCTAGACAAACTCCATATCTATATGTATGAGTCTAAAGTTTTATGTGGGAGTTGTTGACAATTTTTGCACTTGCGCGAAAATGGGCAACTTGAAACTTCGTCGTTACAATGAATAGTCTTGGGTGAAGTATACCTAAGCTAAGGAAGTCTCGATGTTATTTGTTACTGCTGAATTAGTTACAGGATTGAATGAAATCTGCAGTTATGTGTGTTGTTTTAAAATAGAATAGATCAAATAGTTTGCAATTTCATGTCATCTTCAGCAAAAGAACACTAAGCTCCTGAAGGACAACTGTGTTGTCTTGATGAAGACGAAAAATTTCAAATTAGGTGAAGTGTTGAGTTTTGAAGCAGCAAACAAAGATGCAGATTATAGAAAATCAGAGTTCATTACTGATGTTACAAGTTCCTATCAACGTTCTTTCCTTCATGATTAAGACATTCAATTATGTTACTGAGTTGTCTAGTTCATTATACAATCCATATAGAAAAGATAGAATGCACAAGCAAATACACAACTCATTTTCAGAATTCAATGTTTTATTCATAAGGAGAGTCAAGTGTTTCCTACACAAGTCATGGGATGTAACTGAAAAGTAAAGTACAGCAACTGAAAAGAAAGGTACACATGCATGAAAGACAAAGTAAAGGAGTATGAGTGAACCCATCATTGCCTTGGGGTTTCTGTTCTTCGATTGAAACATCTTCATCTCCACCTTTCATTCTCCTTCATCTTCATTGTAGAAGCCATTGTTCCTTAAAAAGAAGATTTTTACTAACTGGCTTTGCCATAAAAATCAACACTATAAATTTTCAGTTGCTATGGGCAGATAAATTTTCAGTTGCTACAGGAAAATTTAGTTGTTACAGGCAAAGCTAGTTGATACAAGAAAGAATCAATTTCAAACGCTAGTTGCTGCAGGAAAAGACAAAAATCAAAGCTAGTTGCTATAGGTGAAGCTCAAGTACAACATTGAAGCACAAAAGAAAATGGAACTACATTTTTGACAAAACTTGAATTGTCTAACATTCAGGAGTTGTAAACAAAGTTCCGAAAATAATACGTTATGCATAAGTTTGCAATAGAAAGAAACAGATACATTTGAAAGCTAATGTTTGGCTAGAAACAGTCAAGAATATTGAAAGGAATCAAGACAGGTTTCTGAGATAGTTTATGATAGGGCTTTGCCATAAAGATAAACAAGATAAATTTCAGAAAAGTCAGAATATTGTTTCAATCAAGCATTCAATAGATATGATTTTTAGAAAAAATTGCATTTCAAACACTCATCTCATGAGAAAATTCAATGTTCAAGTGATCTCAGTTTGAAAAGGATTAAAGCAAGTATTCTCAAAGGGTGCTACAGGATTTCAAAGAATCAAGTTGCATTGAAGCACTAAAGACAATGGACCTACATTTGTGAACAAACCTTGGATTCTCCAGACATACAGGAAATGTAGCCAAATATTTCAGAAATAATACATTATGCATAGTTTCAGAAAATAGTACATACACTATTATTCAGAAAGTCAAGAAATCATTGTAACAGTCAAGCATTCAATATATATGATTCTCAGACAAATGATTGCAGGTCAAACAATTGTCCTCATGCACAAATTTAATGTTCAAGTGATCTCAGTTTGAATAGGATTAAAGCAAGTATTCTAAACAGATGCTACAGGATTTCAAAGAATCAAGTTGATCCTGAAACAATGAATTGTAATAAATGGATTCTCCAAAATACAAGATGAGCCAAAGATTTCAGAATGGACCAGAAGTAATGTACAAAATATATTCGAACAAACATCATAATCATCTTCGACAATCTTCTCAACAAATGATGAGGGTAACAATTGTTAGCAACTTAAAGCATAAAGAAATCATGACAGATACAGAGGTTGAAGTATGACTATCTAGAAAGAAGAAAGTACTATATGTCCACCATAATAAAACAAAGGAAAGTACAAAGTAAATCAAACTTTCATAACAGGTATTTTCACATAATCACAGACTCTTTTTGAAGCTCATTCTAGCAAGGGACGACATATCTACAGATACCCATAACTCAAAAATACAGATCTATAATTGATAATGCAGATTGGGTCGAAGAACACACTCGCCGTAGATAATCAAATGGTCAGAAATTTCAAGCAACTGGATAAAAAAGTGAGAGGTCCACAGGCCAACATGAAGTTTCGAACCTCAGGAGTCAATTAGGAGAAACAAATCTCATAACCCACAAATATTTCCAAGATGTTCAGTGATACATTTGAAGAAGAATAGATAAAATAGAAGTGTACATATGCAAGAGAGATTATCTCACCTCTAAATGCGACTATGGTGGCCAATAGTACTGAGGAGATCTCAAAGAACATAGATGAATTGAGCCTCAGAAGCAATAATGGCGGCCCACACTTCGACCACTTTGTCAATGCCGAAGCTCGAATAGATTGCAAGAAACCATCTCTCAGAGCTATCTCAGATTCCAGATCAAAAGAAAGAAATGGCAGAGATATCATATTTTCAACTCACAAAGAAAACTCGGATCTCGTAGACTTCACCAAAAAATACCAAATAGAATAGACCAAGGTCAAAGTAACAACCATGGTGGAAAGAAAAATGGATTTATAGGAAAAGTTTGAAAATGACCAAAGCACGACCACTGCACAGAAACCGTGAAACCCAATATGACCGAGAGTCTTTTATGGAAAAGGAGCTCCAAAGTACAGTGAAAGTTGAGCTTGATAGAACTGAATAATGGCATCAGGAGAAATTTTTTCTAGGGCTTCATACATACAACTGAAAAATCTAAATGAATGTGCTTTAGGGTCAAGTTATTTTTACTGCAGGGAGCCAAGAAGTGAGTTAACTCAAACTCAACCACAGTCAGATATCGATGGCATTAAGACACCAAGGACACAAGTTCAACGCCCTAAAATCATCACAACAACCAATGCTAACCAAGGTTAGTATGCCATGGCCCATATTAAATGCTAGCCAGTACCCTAACCACAGGTCATAAATTGATGGTCTACGATCAGGCAGGGTACAAAGATCAACGACAAAGAACAAGGCACAAAATTTCAAAATAAACCACAAGGGAAATAGTTAACCTGAACAGAGTTGATGCCACCAACCAAGTCGCTAAGGGGTGAGTCACCGTGGAAGGGGAAAACCCACATGTCCACTGAATTACTCATTGCAAATGATTTTCAGAATCTAAACCCAAGTGTATGCTTCAAATAAAGGGGTAACTAAATCATATATCATGATCACCAAAAAGTTGAATATTATAATATGCTAAGGCTTACATAATCAAAGATGGTCGAGCATGGTGGGGTGTTTCCCCTCATGATTTTTAAAAAAACCTAGTATATGCTAAGTCCACAAAAGGTGACCAATCCCAATGAAGACAAAAGTTCAAACACAGGTGGTCCCCATAGGAGGAATTATTTTTGCAAATATTGCTAAGTATTGTAATTATTTTTCTCACATACATGGAGTTATATTTTACATGCCTTCACAACAGGATAGAATAGAGAAAATGACAGAGTTGCATGTTCATGGAAAGAGACTTGCCTAGCAAACAACCTTTTTTTAGCAAATTATTCATCCTTATCTTCTTAAAAATAGAACAGTCAACTTTAGTTTGATTGTATTGTAATTAAGTCCAATAATGAATTTTTGTAATTGCATGCTCTATTTTTATTCCTTTATCTATTATTAAATAAAGGATAAAAATAATATGCATGGACGAGGACAAGCCTTAGGCTATTTTTAGGAAGAGGGCAAACTTTATTTTTGCTATATATTGTGTGCCTTTGCAAAGTACAGGGAGGAACTTCTTGAGGACTTGTTGGATATATGAGTACTGAAGAAAATTTTGCCAGTTTTTCCCTCTGAGTGTGAAGTATTCCATGCCTTTCCAAGTTATTTTGTAATCTTGTGTATATTTCTATTAGTCTTGTGAATGCAAATTCCTTAATCAATCACCCTACCCTACTGCAAATTCAGTATTTTCTACTTAATTTTAATGTGCATGTTACCTTATTAGTATTGTTGTGATTCTCCCTCAATACAATCAAGTGTTTTTACCTTAGACATTCTACAGAAAAACTATTGGTTCATGCATCAAGAATCCTTCACAAATCTGTTGTGCATATACTCAGTCAAAACCATCATACAAATTTGGTGTATCACCTTAGTTTTAATTATTTTCAAGTCATCTTTTACTCTCAAACTCCCAGAAATCATTTTAGGATACACCAATAAGGAACTAACCTTGATACTAGAGACTCACCTCAAAATGGTATACCCACAGACCTGAGGTGTTTCCATTGTATCTACTAAAGAGAGAGATCATTTGTGAAAGCTTAAAAAACCTACAACCATCTCTCTAGAGGGTGCAGTTTCAAGAGATAACAGTTTTGGCATGCCCAGTGGGACAACAAATTAGATCTTCATGTGAATTACAGTTTCTATAGCAGATCCATAGTAGATTACAACAAATTAAAAGTTACTTTCTTGAGCAAGTTACAACAATTTATTCTAAAGATTCTAAGATCTTTTGGAAACTCTGTTTAAAGATGATATCAGACCAGTATTGTAGCATGTTCCATGTGTAAAGTGACTACAAGATCATCGGTAAGAGGAATTCCTTCTGAGTTTGTTTCTTTACCTTTGAGTTCTGCTAGAAGGAGAAGAGTTGGTAATACTTTATCTTATAATAGGCATGGTTTTGGTAACCCTCCTCCTCATATTCTTTCATGACGTATCAATTTTTCAATTAATATCCTAGATTTTCAAATGGCTATCCAACCACCAAGGAATTTTGTGACTTTTACTAATGGAATTCCATTAGTAATCCCAGTTTATTATGACATTCCTAATGCTGCCATGAAAAGTTTTCCATCATTCACGGGTGAAAATTAGGTTACACCAGTTGAACATATTAAATATGTTGCAGCCCTATGTGCATTCCATAATATCACTCATGAAGATGTAGCTTTAAGACTTTTAGTTGCATCTTTTAAAGGGCAGGCCTTGCAATGGTATAGAAACCTAGAAATTGGAAGCATAAGAACTTGGGATAACTTAGGTGAAAAATTTATTTAACAGTTCCAAGATAATTTAGATCATTTGTCTCTCATTGAACAGTTGTCTGCTATTAAAAGAGCTCCCAATGAATTTATGTCTAGCTTCAATATCCATTTTTCCATAACTTAGGAGAGAATTCCAGCAAGTGTCAAGTCTCAAGCTAATCATGTTTTCCTTTATTATCTTAGACCATTAAACAATGATATCTCAACTGTGATTCAGTCAATGGGTGGAATGACACTTCCGAATGCTTATGATATTACTATCTGAGCTGAAAATGGTATTATTCAAGCTAGAAAATTAGCACCAAGGCCATCAATGCCATTCTTGGTAGATTTAGCACCGATTCCTCAACCTATTACTATCATAGAGCCTATTGTTATAGCTCCATTAGATTATGTATTTAAATCTTTGCAAACTATGGGAAATAAATTGACTTCAATTGAGAACAAAGTTACATTACCTAGTAAACCCTATCAGGGTCCTTATCAGCCCTATCAATAGAATCAACAAAACAGGTAGCCTTATCAACAAAATTAAAATTATAGGCAGCCTTACTAGTAAAGACAGTTTGACCCAAAGGCTCATAGTTCATATAACTCTTTAGTCCCAATTTATATGACTATAAAAGAGTGGTGTTAACCTTGAAATCAACCTCATTCAACTACAACTTGCCCAAATGCTTTTCTGAATCTGAATCTTATTGCACAACCTCAATCTAAAACATTGTTCATGCCTCAAATGGAGGGTGGGCAACAAGAAACTCATGTTCAAAAAGCATTTGAAGATGATTTAGTCAGTTTTAATGAGGAGGATTTCATTGCAATAACTACTAGGGCTCAAGGGAAGGCTGCTGAAAATCAAAAGCAACAAAATAGGCCTACCCTGCCTACTATTACTGATAAGACATCATCTATAGCTCCAAAGTCAACTAACAACCCTGTTGTTCCTCAAAAACCAGCAAGTGTTCAAGTTTATAGACATCATCAGAAATAACTACAACAAGATACAAGAATACTGTTTATACCTCAGATATCCAAAGTTGCTGAAGCAGAATTAGTTTTTGCTAAGGCATAATCTAAAACAATTGATTCTATCTCTAAAATAGTTGCTTCTTTTAACATTGTTGATGTAATGAAAAATCATAATGTTAATATCTCAATGTGGGGTGCTCTAAGTGTTCCTGGACAATAAGATTTACTCTCTCATGAGCTAGCTAAGCTGTAGATTTCTTCAAATACAACAAAAAAGGAAGTTTAGAAGACAGACATGGTCCTTGGAACATTTGAGCAAGACCACATTAAAGAATTTAAATAGATGGTTCAAAAAGTTTTGAATTCTCATGACATCAAGAAGCCACCACCATTTTATTTATCACTGATTATCAATGAAAATCTAGTTCATAATTACATGGTGGACAGTGGTGCAAGTAGCATAGTTATGCCAAAAGTGATTGCAGAAAAATTGGGTTTGCAATATGAGCCTACAAAAAGGAGCGTTTTACATCTTGATGGAACTGCAACTAATACAATTGGTATAACAAAAAATTTAGAAGTGATATTATATGCTTGCCCAAATGTTTCTATTTTGCAAGATCTTACTGTTGTAGACTTACCTCCATACTTTTCTTTATGCTTATCTAGATATTTCACAACAAAAATAGGAGGTTATCTCTCTTCAAATTTTTCCTTCTTATTTTTCACTACTCGTTATGGTACCAAAGTTACTATCAATTCAGAGCCATTGGCTATATTTCACATTGAGCCTCATTCTTCAAGGGAAGTGGCTAATTATTCAGCCTTAGATTAGTTCAATTTTGATGAGGTAGCTCATGTTTAAGCATTGGATGGTGTTTCTAACATGTTTATGGATGAAAAAATAGTGGAAGAACATGCTCATGACCATTTTAAGGAAGTTGAAGAACACCTGTTTGGTGTATATTGTATGCATGAAGAGAATACACCACTTCCCTTGCTATCCAAAAAAGAAGAATCAACAAAAGGGATTTGGAAGCTTCATTTTGATGGAGCTAAGAACAAGAAGGGATAGGGAGCAGGTCTGATGCTCACTTCCCTAAAAATTGAGAGGTATTTCTCATCTTTGAATCTCCAATTTTTATGTACTTATAACGTAGCTGAATACGACGCTTTAATTCATGGCTTAGTTTGGGCTAGAAAGAAAGGTATAAGCATTCTACAGATTTTTGGTGACTCTGAGTTGGTTATTAATCAAGTAAAAAATTTCAATGTTTGTAAGAACGTTTTAATAAAGTCTTATATACATAGAGGTTCATACCTAATGGAAGATTTTGATGCTATTAATATTCAGTCTATTCCTAGAACTAAAAACAAGCATGTAGACAAACTTGTAGCAGTTGGGGCTAGTTTTGAAGTGTTGGAACAAATTGAAAATATGAAAATTCAGCCTCATATAAAGTTAATTGTCAGGCCCTCGATACCTGATAATTATTCAAATTAGCAAGTTTTTGAAAGTGATGATCAAATCTGCAGGTTTTTACAGCAAGAAGCTGATTTTTCTACATTTAATTAGGATAAATTATAGCACTTATATGGTGATCATATTATTTAGTTGATGAAAAATAAATTGCCTCATGTTCTAGTAACATTAGAAGACATCTTCAGCACTGATGATCAGTTAAGAAAGGACAAGACTAAAATGTCAACTCACGCTGACAATTATGAAGAGATCCAGGTTGATGAAGGGAAAAAGCTATTTCTTGGGAAGGTATGTTCCTTAACTGAAAAGTAGTCATTTATTAATCTTTGCAAAGATTTTAAGGATGTTTTTTCCTAGAAATACCAAGATCTGAAAGGATTTGATCCCAATCTAGCACAACATATAATTGATTTGTAGCCAAATTCTAAGCCTATTAGGCAGAAACAGAGGCCTGTGAATCCCAAGATAGAGCCCCTGATGAAGAAAAAATTATCTAAGTTGATTGAATCAAGTATTATCTTTGCAGTTAAGCTTTCAAGTTGGGTAGTCAACCTTGTTCCTATTAGGAAGAAAAATGGTGAAATCAGACTATGTGTAGATTTTAGAAATCTTAATAAGGCTTCATTAAAAGATCATTACCCACTCCCAAATATGGATCATATTCTAAGAACAGCATTAGGTTCAAATAGACTATATCTTTTAGATGGTTATAGTGGATATAATCAAATTTTAGTTCGAGAAGAAGATAGATACAAAACAACTTTTACCACCAAGTGGGGTACTTATGCTTACAAAAGGATGGCTTTTGGTCTTTCAAATGTCGGTGCAACATTTCAAAGTGTAATGGACATGGATTTTCACATCTTATTAAATAAATTCATCCTGGTTTATTTATATGATGTTACTGTATTTTCAAAATATTCTGAAGAACATCTAAAACACTTAAGGAAAACTTTTTAGTTATGCAGGAAATTTGAAATATCTTTGAATCCACTAAAGTCTATCTTTTTAGTACATTAAGGCAAGCTACTTGGTCATATTGTTTCTAAGAAAGATTTAGCAATTGATCCTTTCAGGATCGAAGCCATATCACAGCTATCATTACCTCATCATAAGAAGACATTACAGAGTTTTTTTGGAAAAATCAACTTTGTTAGGAGATTTTTTCCAGATTTTTCAGCATTAGTTAAACTACTCACAACTATACTAAAAAGAGAGAAAATTTTCTCTTGGACCAGTGAAGGAAAAGAAGGATTTGAAGTAATCAAAATAGCTATCTCTTAGGCTCCTACTCTTACAAATCCAAATTTTGATAAAGATTTTACAATGTATGCACTTATAGGAGCTGAAACAATCTCATCTATATCAACTCAAGTCAATGATGAAAATATTGAATAGCCTACCACTTTCTTTGGACAGATCCTACATGATTATGAAATAAGGTACACATTTCTTGAAAAGCAAGTACTTTTAGTAGTCAAAGGACTAAAATATTTCAAGTATTTGCTTTCGAACAATAAAATCCACATTCTTGTTTCTCATCCAAGTGTGAAAGCATTCTTAATAAATAAGGAATTGAATGAGAAAAGAGAAAACTGGATAACAAAGGTCATGGAATATGATGTTGATATTCAGGTTGCTAAGATAGTTCGAGGGAAAGGTTTATGTGAGCATCTAATTGCTGATATGGAAAAATAGCAAGCTGTAGAACCAGATGATTCAAAATAGCATACTGAAATTACGTATTAGCAATAAAAAAATATGGTTCAACAAAAGAATTAGCAACTTGAGCTCACTCACGAGATTCAGGAATCAAGATGGATAAATGATTTAGTTAATTATCTATAGTAGGTCACCTATCTGGAAGGTATGGACAAAAATAAATGAAGGTATTTCAGATTACAAGATGTACCTTATATCTTCATTGATAATGTGTTATTCAAAAAATATATAAATGGAATCTTGTTGCGGTGTTTTGATTATGATAAAGTTCAGAAAATACTGTCAGAATTCCATGAAGGACCTACAAGAGGTCACTTCTCATCACATACTATAGCCTTAAAATTTATGAAAGCTAGCTACTATTGGCCTGGCATATTCAAAGACTATTTTGAATGGATTAGAAAGTGTAAAAAATTTACTTTATTTTTTAGGAAGGAACATTTACTTTACTGCCCTTGTAGCCTATTTCAGCTGATCAACCTTTTATGCAGTGGGGTCTTGACTTTATTGGCATGATAAACCCACCATCATCACAAGAACAAAAGTGGATCTTAACAGCTACATATTATTTTACACGATGGAATGAAGCAATAGCCTTGAATGATGCTAACGAAGCTTTGATACTATCCTTTTATGAAGGAATAGTCTACATATTTGGTGTCCCATCAACTATCATAGCAGATAATGCTTTAGCATTCCTTAGTGCAAAGATAAAAAATTGGGCTATTAAACATGGAATATATCTAAGTTCTTCATCTAATTATTACCCAAAAGGTAATGGATTAGTTGAGAGTACTAACAAGAATCTGTTAAGGATCATCAGAAGAATGCTCAAGGATAATCAAAGAGCTTGGCATCTGATGTTGAATTCAGTGCTTTGGGTTGATAGAGTGACTCCTAAAAGATCAATTGACAAATCACCATTAAAAAATTGTGTATGGAAAAGAAGAAAGAATGCCTATTTCAGTTGAGTTGCCCACATTAGATTTGTTGTATAAAATGGAGTTACTTGAAAATGAACCATTACAGGTTCGTTATGTAGAGTTAATGTAATTACAAGAGCTAAGAGATAAATCTCATTTGAATATGGAGAAAAATCAGAAGCAGATGAAGAAGAATTTTGACAAGAAAGCCAAATTCACATTCTTCAATGAAGGAGATATTATGTTAAAGTGGGATGTTGATCATGCAAATCTAGGAAAACACTCATAGTTTGATACACTTCAGAGTGGTCCTTACATGATTTTAGCTTACAAAGTACACAATGATTTTCAGCTTCCGAAGCCGAATGGAGAGGAACTTCCCATTCCTGTGAATGGTATGTTTCTCAAAAACTGTTATTGAAAATCTTACAGTGATTGTTAGAGTAGGATTTCCCTTTAATAAGTGTATTTCCTGTACATTGGAATGTTTTTCAATTCAATAAGTGCATTTATGCATGTGATTTGTTTACCAGATCCTTTTCCAGCTTTATTTTCTTTTGGAACGGTTAGACCTTTTGTAAAATAAAATCTTGGTTACATGCTTAGACTCCATGCCCAATGGACAAGATCAAGATACTAGTCCTTAAGCTAGCAGGCAGCTTTCCCCATAGGATTGCTAAAAATCTTGACAATGTTTACACTTGTGTGAAAATGGGCAATTCAAAACTTCGTCGTTACGATGAACAGTCTTGGGTGAAGTATACCTAAGCTAAGGAAGTCTCGATGTTATAAAGCCCGAAGGACAACTATGTTGTCTTGATGAAGATGACAAATTACAAATTAGGTGAAGTGCTGAGTTTTGTAGAAAATTAGAGTTCATTACTAAATGTTACAAGTTCTCATCAATGTTCTTTCCTTCATGATTAAGATATTCAATTATGTTACTGAGTTTTTTAGTTCATTTTACAATCCATACAGAAAAGATAGAATGCACAAGGAAATACATAACTCATTTTCACAATTCAATGTTTTATTCACAAGGAGAGTCAAATGTTTCCCACACAAGCCGTGGGATGTAACTGAAAAGTAAAGTACAACTATTGAAAAGAAAGGTACACATACATGAAAGAGAAATCAAGGGAGTATGAGTGAACCCAACATTGTCTTGGGGTTTATGTTCTTTGATTAAAGCATCTTCATCTTCGTCTTTTGTTTCTCCTTCATATTCATTGTAGAATCCATTGTGCCTAAAAAAGAAGAAAAGAATTAACTGTCAGTTATGAGCTTAGGAATGAATTAATATTCCTACCCTATCCTACTTCGTGCATATGAATCTTCTCCTAACAGGAGATGTATTCTACTTAAAGATAAAACCACATGCATGCTTTATTCACTTAGAGAGAAGAAAGAAAAAGGAAAAAAAGAAACATGAAAATAAGAGAGGCCAAAAATCCTGATTATTTTCTAACTGTTTCCTGAAGTGTGCAGGTACAGGTTGCAGCCAAAGATAAAATAGACAAGTCATAAGTTCATGTAATAAAGGAAGAATGTAACTCAAAGTTCTAACAACTGTTTTGAAATGGAAGAAGTTACAGTGTGGAAGAAATACTGGCAATAGAAGCACATGCTTCAATTTGCAACAAAAAGAAAAAGAAAAATTTGAAATTTGATGTTTGGCTAAAACAGAAGGTCACAGTTGAAAGGAATGAAGACAAGTTTCTAAGAAGTTTTTGACAGGGCTTTCCCATAAAAATCAACAAGATAAATTTTCAGTTACTATGGGAAAATTTAGTTGCTACAAGAAAAGTTAGTTGTTACAGGAAAAGTTAGTTGCTACGGGAAAAGCTAGTTGCTACAAGAAAAGCTAGTTGCTACAAGCAAAGCTAGTTGCTACGAGAAAGAATCAATTTCAAACACTAGTTGTTGTAGGAAAGGAAAGAAATTAAAGCTAGTTGCTACAGGTGAAGCTCAAGTACAACATTGAAGCACAAAAGAAAATGGACATACATTTTTGAAAAACCTTGAATTTTCCAACATTCAGGAGTTATAAACAGAGTTCTAGAAATAATATGTTATGCATAGTTTCAGAAAATAGTATACATTATTTTCAGAAAGTCAAGAAATATTATTACAGTAAAGCATTCAATAGATATGATTTTCAGAAAATAATTGCATTTCAAAAACTCATCTCATGGAGAAATTCAATGTTTAAATGATCTCAGTTTGAAAAGGATTAAAGAAAGTATTCTTAAAGGGTGCTACAGGATTTCAAAGAATCAAGTTAATCCCGAAACAATGAATTGTAATAAATGGATTCTCCAAAATACAAAATGAGCCACAGATTTCAGAATGGACCTGAAGTAATGTACAAAATATATTTGAAGAAAATAATAAGCATCTTCTACAATATTCTCAACAAATGATGAGGTAACGGTTATTCAAAACTTAAAGCATAAAGAACTCATGCAGAGAAGAGGCTGAAGTATGAGTATCTAGAAAGAAAAAAGTACTCTATGTCCTCCACAGTAAAACAAAGTAAATTGCAAAGTAAATTAGAGTTTTATAACAACAAACACATAATGACAGACTCTTTTTTAAGCTCATTTTAGCAATGGATGAACATGACAGATACCCAGAACTTGAAAATACAGATCTATAATTCATGACACAGATTGGGCCCAAGAACAAACTCACCATATATAATCAAATGGTAATAAATTTTGAGCAATCAGATGATGAAGTGAGAGGTCCACAGGACCACGTGAAGTTTCAAATTCGGGAGTCAATTAAAATAAATAAATCACAGAACCCACAAATATTTCCAAAAATTTCAGTCATACATCTAAAGAAGAAAAGAAAACAGAAGAGTATGTATACAAGAGATATTATCTCACCTATAACCAACTATGGTGGCCAATGTATTGGGAGATCTTGAAGAAAAGAGAAGAATCGATCCTCATAAATAATAATGGTGGCCCCCACTTTGACCACCTTGCAAAGACAAGCTCGAATAGATTGCAAGAAACCATTTCTCAGAGCTATCTTAGATTCTAGATCAAAAGAAAGAAATGGTAGAAATATCAGATTTTCAACTCACAAATCAAACACGGATCTTGTAGACTTCGCAACAAAATAAAAAATAGAAAAGACCGAGGCCAAAGTAACAGCCATGGCGGAAAGAAAAATGGATTTACAAGAAAATCTTGAAAATGACCAAAGCATGACCACTACATGGAAACCGTGAAACCCAATATGACAGAGAGTCTTTTTTAGAGAAGGAACTCCAAACTATAGTGAAATCCAAGCTCGAAAGAATAGAATAATGGCGTCAGGAGAAAAATTTTCCAGGGCTTCAACTATACAACTGAAAAATCTAAATGAATGTGCTTTAGGGTCAAGTTCTTTTTACCGCCTGGACCCAAGAAGTGGGTTAACTTGAACTCAACCATAATCAGATATCGATGACATCAAGACACCAAGGAAACAAGATCAACACCCTTAAATCATCACAACAACCAATGATAACCTCGGTTAGTATGTCATCATCCATTTTAAATGCCATCTAGAACCCTAACCACAAAACATAAATTGACGGTCTATGATCACACAGGGTTTAAAGATCAACGACAAAGAACAAGGCACAATATTTCAAAATAAACCACAAGGGTACTATTTAACCTAACCAGAGTTGATGCCACAGAACACGTCGCTAAGGGGTGAATCACCATCAAAGGGGACAACTCACGTGTCCACTAAATTACTCATTGCAAATTATTTTCAAAGTCTAAACCCAAGTGCATGCTTCAAATAAAGGGGCAACTAAATCATATATCATGATCACCAAAAAGGTGAATATTATAATATGCGAAGGCTGACATAATCAAAGATGGTCGAGCATGGTGGGGTGTTGCCCCTCATGATTTTTTAAAAAACATAGTATATGCTAAGTCCACAAAAGGTGACCAAGCCAAATGAAGACAAAATTTCAAATGTAGGTGGTCCCCATAGGAGGAATTATTTTTGTAAATATTGCTAAGTATTTTAATTATTTTGCTCACATACAGGGAGTTGTATTTTCCATGTCTCCACAACAGTAAAGAATAGAGAAGATGACAAAGTTGCATGTTCATGGAAAAAGACTTACCTAGCAAACAACCTTTTTTTAGCAAATTATTCATCATTCTCTTCTTAAAAATAAAACAGTCGACTTCAGTTTGACTGTATTGTAATTAAGGCCAATAATTCCTTTTTGTAATTGCATGCTCTATTTTTATTCCTTTATCTATTATTAAATAAGGGATAAAAATAAGATGCATGGGCGAGTACAAGCCTTAGGCTATTTTTAGGAAGAAGGTGAACTTTATTTTTCTATATATTGTGTTCCTTTGCAAAGCACGTGGAGGAACTTCTGGAGGACTTTTTGGATATATGAGTACTGAAGAAAATGTTGCCATTTTTTTCCTCTGAGTGTGAAGTATTCCATTCCTTTCCAATTTATTTTGCAATCTTTTGTATGTTTCTATTAGTCTTGTGAATGTAAATTCCCTGATCAATCACCATACCCTGCTGCAAATTTAGTCTTTTCTACTTAATTTTAATGTTCATGTTAACTTATTAGTACTGTTGTGATTCTCCCTAAGTATAATCAAGTGTTTTTCCCGTAGACATTCTACAGAAAAACTATTGGTTCATGTATCAAGAATCCTTCCCAAATTAGTTGTGCATATGCTCAGTCAAAACCCTCATAAAAATTTGGTGTATCACCTTAGTTTTAATTATTTTCCAATCATCTTTTACTCTCAAACTCCCAAAAATCAGTTTAGGATACACCAATAAGGAACCAGCCTTGATACCTGAGACTCACCTCAAAATAGGTATACCCACAGACCTGAGGTGTTTCCATTATATCTACAAAAGATAGATATCATTTGTGTAAGCTTAGAAAACCTGCAGCATCTCTCTATAGGGTGCACTTTCAAGAGATAACAGGAGTTTTAAAAAAAATCAGATTTGAATATATGAGTTTTTATTTTTTAGTGTGATTTTGGAGAAATTTTGAGCTAGTTGTATGACTCTGTAGTTTTTTTATGTGATTCTAGAGAAATTCCATATACTAAGTATGATTTCATAGTTTTTGTATGATTTAGGATCTTCCTATGTAAAGAGTCTAGAGTTTCTTATATGATTCTAAAAATAGCGTGGATTTTGTTTCTACAACATATATGATAACCAATATTTCTCTTAGAAATTCAAAACTTCTTCTTAAAATGTTTAGGTAATAATATCCATGTGTTGTTACTCATATATGCTATATTGAAGTTCTATCTCTCCATTATCTCCCAAATCCATGATAAAAATCAAATTGTATCTCAATATATTTTATTTCACCATGGAAAATTGAATACTTTTTCAAAGATATTGAGGATACATTATCAAAAAATATAGTTGTGGCATCTTCAAATTAGTTAGGATTCTACTAAACCAAATAACCTAACGTGTCATTGTATTTGTTGCAATATACTCAACTTAGGATGTGGAGACAGAAACTATGGGATAATCTTTAAATTACCTTGAAATGTCTCTTGATCCTATGTGGAACACATATCCATATGTGTTTTTATATCATCTACACTACCTTCTAATTAATTATTCTATTATCAATCTGCTCAAAATTACTTTCTATCGTATGTAAGATGTCATGGCCTTTCATGCCATTAACATACCTCATGATTCTCTTTCTTCATTTCTAATATTTTTCCTTAGGTATTTCCATAAATATTGAAATCAAGCTTATTTTATGCATCAAATGAGGCCTAGTTGGTGTTAAATACATTAGAGTTTTAACCATGATCTTGTATAAGGTTGGGTTCACCTCATTCTTACAAAATTCCTTTGATTAATTTCATACCTATATTTGTTGGTGTTGGTGCAGGCATTTTATTCAACATTATAAAATTATTTAAAACTTATGAGGCATGTTGGGTTTGAGAATGAATATGTTTTGGTCTATTTGTTTTATTTTAATACCAAAATAATCTTTAACAAATCCAATTTTTTCATATCAAACACATTTTGCATTAATTATTTAAAATCACCAATCAGTATGTCATTTTTTCCTATGAAATTAAAATCATCTTCATACAAATAAGAAATCGATATCTTACCATTAAATTCGTTTATGTAGAGTATGAGATCACTGCTCCATTTGTTGAGGCCTTTCCTTAGCACATAAATGTCTATATAAATGTGTCATGCCCTTGGTTCTTATTTTAATCCATAGAATGCTTTCTCAAGCCAATACACTTTATCTTCTTGTCCTAGAACCTCATACCTAGGTAGTTGTTCAATTTACACTTCTTATTTTAGAAATCCATTTAAAATGTATACTTCATATCTATTTTGAATACTTTTCACTTGTCTTGGGAAGTTATTGCTAATGCAAATCACATTATTTCCATTTTTGCATGTGGGGCATATGTTTCATCATAATATCTTCAATTCTATTATTTATATTCTTTAACAAAAATCCTTGACTTATGCTTTCCTATTTTTTCTTCAGATGTAGTTATGGTCTTATAGACCAAGTTAACTTGAATAACTTGTTTACCCATAGGTAAAAAAATGAGAACCCATCTTTTATTGATTTTTATAAAATCTATCTCCGTATCCAAGTCGATACATTATTTATTTTATTTATCTAATACTTTGAAATGACTAGAATCGCAATGGGAAAATAATGCACAAGTTTTATTTTCATCAAAATCGTCATGTCTTGATTTGTTAGGAATTTCCCTCAAGTTATTTATCTTCCTTTGCATTAGAGAGGTCATCATCAGATCTAATATCTCTCTTTAAGGATAGGTTGTATTACTAGCGTTGTTGGACTATGGATATTTTTCATATATTAAAGGAGAAGGAAGGATTCTTAAACCCTCACCTTGTTATCATACCATTGGTTCAACTTAAGTGGTGGAAAATTCTTCTTCATTTTAACCTTCTACATCAGCTATGAGTATTATTGTTGAGATTCCATAGAGGTTTCAACCATTCCATTCCATGAATAATTCTTAATGAATTCCCCACCCCTTCTAATCAAACCTATGTTTTTAATATGGTTATACAACTTGTATTATATGGACTCTTTTCTAAGCCAATGAAGATCTAAGTTTCTCCTCTATCATCTAAATTATTCTTTATCTCATTTGGAAAAGTTTCATATGTCACACACCCAGATATTTGTATGTTATTTATTTTATATTTTGATTTATCATGGCGAAGATGATTCATGAGCAGTTGTGCCCTAACCATAGTGGAAAGGATCTATCAATGACAGAGAGGATACTATTTTTTCAGGTTTGAAGCAGGGAGGGCACCGGCCCTATTATTGGTGGCTAGATGTTTACTAACAAAAAAATGGAGGCAGTGGTGTTGGAGGAGGACTGTCAAGCCCCTATACTTTGTTTGGTGGTGCTAGTGTTGGCCTGGTGAGCTCCAATGCTCTTTCTGGTAGTGGATTCAAGGGATCTTCCCTTGACCATGATGGATTTTTTGGAAAAACTAGTGGGGACACCAAAGGAAAATATTTTGCGGCAACTGTTGCATGAGGTGTTAATAGAGATAGAGGTTAGAGGAAGCTCATCAAACCCTTGGCTAATATCACTTTTCTTAAGTTTGAGGAGGATATTCTCCTTCAAGTTCAGGTTAAGGAGGAAGATATTTGCAAACGAGGTGTTATTTTCTGTTTCTATCATATTTGGCTGAATCTTTCGCAATTGTATGATTGGATTTCTATATCCTGGAGTACCAAAAATTTTGGTGAAGTTGAAATTGATTATTATTCACAAGCATTTCGTTATCCAAATTTTACCCCCCAGTTAAGGAGGATAAATCATCATAAATGGAATTAACCATTCATAATTCTTAGATGTGTGGATGACTGTCAAAGTTCAAGCCCATTAGAAGAGAAAGGCATCCCATGCTTTCGCTCAACTGTTTTGGTCTTTACTTGCGGCAAGATGGAAGGCCGCAGCAAAGGTTTGAACAGTTGGTTGAATGGGTTGGTTGGCCATGTTGTTGGAGTGGTTGGTCGGCTGGTTTAGTTGGACAGGTTATTCGGATATGTTGGTGGGTTGGGTTAGTCAGACAGGTTGGTTACACAAGTTGGTCAGCTAGGTTGGTTAGAAAGGTTGGTTGGTTAGGTTGGTCGGAAAAGTTAGATAGTTGGATTGGTTGGAAAATTTTGTCAGTTGGGTTGGTTAGATAGGTTTCTTGGCTAAGTTGGTCAAGTAGGTTGGTTGGCTGCATTGGTTGGACAGGTTGGTCAGCTGGGTTAGTTGGACAGGTTGGTCCATTGGCTTAGTCAGACAGGTTGGTCGGCCAAGTTGGACGGATGGGTCAGATGGGTGAAAACTCGTACCGATGAAGGATGGACAGCCAAGTTGGTTGGATTGGTTGGTCAGCTCACCTGATAGGATGTGTAATGAAGCACACGATTAACACACCGAGTTGTTCAGGTCACCGGGTTAGTCGGCTCACTGGGTTGGATAGGTATCGGGTTGGTCAAAGACCACAGAAATGTACAGCCCACATAGTTAGATGACGTCCAACCCCCTAGGGTTGGACAGTTGAAATCAAGTGATGTATGGTTAGATGGGTCATGAATTTGGACTCCTTGGTGGTGGTATGACATGGTTGGATGGGTTGCATGGTTCAATGGCTCACGATTCCCAAGAAATGTGAAGGTAGCTGAATGGATGACAGTACAAGAACTATATTTAATGCATTATGGTGTTCATGTATTTTTTTTAACAAAAGTACCCTCCATAAGAGAAATTGTATGGGTGCCCATACCTATTTAATGAGGGTGGGTGAAAAATGGATATATAATGTAATCAAACCCCTCATTTTCAAGGAGACATTCTAGGAGTTGAGGAAACTCTTGCAAAATTTTCCCTCAACTTCATTTGATTGTAAGCCTTATATTACACATAGAAAGCATATTTATGCCTCTCTGAGTGAATGTAATGGTTTGTACACCTTATAGAGCAATTAAATCACGTTTTTTAGTGTTTTCAATCCTTTTCATGATTTTTTGTTTCTTTTTTCCTTTCCATTTTGTATTTACTTTCTGTGCATGTAATTTACATTTACAAGTGTAAGATGTTGTGTTTCATGGAGTGCAGATGGTAGATGAAACTTGGGTCTATGTCACTATTGTTCTAACCTTGCCTATCTCTATTTTTCCTATTCTTCCTCCCTCAACATAGTATCTCACCCCTTTTTCTGGTGCTATCACTCACCCCCTTAGTATAGGATTTCCTTCTTTTCATGTATTTTCTCTCTCCTTGGCATTGATAGGATAAGTGTAGTTAGGCATCTTTTCAGCATTAGGATTAGTTTAGCATTAGGATTAGGTAGAAGAAGTTGGCCTTCTCTGTAGGTCCATCTTAGGTTCGTAAGTCCCACATCTTGAGAGATGGTCCCATGTTAGAAAATTACACTAGATGCCGCATTCTAAATCAGGTCATTCGGTGGGTGTTGTAATTTTACATTAACACATTTTTTATTGTTGTATTTGAATCTTATCAAGATAGGGATACTATCAATAAAACCTATTGGATATGGGGAGATCATTTTCTTATGACTAAACCATGGTACCCAGCGTTTGATCATTTGAGTGATTCATTCAACTAGATGTTTGTTTGTGTGAGGCTTCCTGGTTTGCCCTTAGAACTCTGGTCTGAATCGTGTCTCAAAGCCATTGGTGACATGTTGGGAGGACATGTTGCTACATATGAGGTGTCCACTCAACTAGTCCATCCTTCATATGCTAATATATTGGTAGATATGGATGTTCCCCTTGATCTACCATACATGATTGAGTTGCAAATAGGAGAAAGGGTTTGGACTCAAAGACTAGATTATGAAATATTGTCCTTGCGCTGCCATTGATTTTTCTAGATAGGGAATTTGAGTGATGAGTGTGGGCAACCCAAATGTAAAAAAAGATCCAACTCATCTTGGTGGAAGGATTATCTCCCTTATTGTTGTATTATTGAAGCCCCTTTAGATTTTGAGCAAGATTCATCTTCAGAGAAGAGGATGTCAAGGGTTGAGTTAACTCCTATGGTTACAAAATATTTTCAAGAGCCTTAGAAAGGTTCTTTGAAGAAAATTCTGCATGTTTTAGAACAAGTGGCTAAGGGGAGTGGCCCTACTTCTCCTACAAAATTTTTATATCATCCTATTTCTTCAATCGACATTGTTGAGTGTGGAGCTTAATTGCTTCACAAGAAGCTTGCTTTTACATGTTGTTGGTTTTGACAGTGACTGATATTGGTCAGTATGAAACCAACATTAGTCAAAAGGTAACTGACATCGGTTAAGAAGTGACTGGCATCGATCAGCAAGGAGTCAGCATCAGTCACCTGTGTGACGGTGCTTTTTTATTTAAACAAGAATTAGAATAAATCTCTTTTTTTAAAGATGATTTTTTTTATTGTAAAAGCATAGTTAGTTTCCCAGAATAGATATATATGCATGTATACATTGTATGAGGGTAAGAGAGAAGAAAATAAAATATTTTTGCATGCTAGTTTTCTTGGTGAGCAAGAAAGAGTAGTTGAGTGAGGGAAAAATATTAAACATCCTGTGAGATGTTGGAAACCAACATATCTTCATTGTATTTCCTATATAAAGCACTGAATACTAATATTGGTCATTTCTTGGTGGACGTAGCCCACACTGGGTGAACCACATTAAATCTGGTGTTGTCTTTCTCTTGTTTTATTTTATCTTCTGGTTATTTCTGCATTCATTGCTTGTATACTCTATCTAATATTATATCTCTGAAACAATGTTATATGCTTTAACCCTAACAACTACTATCAGAGATTTTTTTGGAGGTTTTTTGTGTTGATAGGATTTACTCTCAAAGGGTTTTCTAATTGACTGGGAGCATAACAATGGCAAATAATAGTAAATACCAAGTAGAGAAATTTGACGGTCATAATTTAAAACTATGGAAGATGCAGGTGGAGGATTATTTGTATCAGAAGGCTCTATAATTACCGTTGGATGAGCATGTATAACCAGACATGATGATTGATGAAGAATGGAAGGTTCTTGACAAAAAGGATCTAGTATCAATAAGATTGATCTTGGTAGCATCGATGGCTTTGAATTTTATAGATGCAAAAACCACGGTAGAGTTGATGAAATATTTAGCAATTTTTATGAAACTCCAAATTCTCTGAATAAGGTTTATTTGATTAAACTAATGTTTAATTATAAAATGTAAGAAGGTGGATTTATATCTAGTCATGTGAATGATTTTCAGTCAGTTGTAAATCAATTAAAATCGGTAGAAGTTCCATTTGATGATGAAGTGAAAACACTATTATTCTTATGTTGTTTGTCAGATAGTAGGGATAACTTGGTAATGGCTATAAGTAATACAACGTATTCTTCTAAAGGTTTAAAATTTGATGATGTGGTTAGTGTAATCCTTAATGAGGAAATGTGCAAGAAAAGCTTAGGAGAAGCATCATTTGGAAAAGCTTTAAATGTATAAAGAAGAGGAATGTCTAAGGAGAGATCATCTAAGAACAAGAATAATGGGAGATCAAAGTCAAGACATGGCAGATTGAGATCCAGGTATAGAGATTTACTTTGCTGGAATTGTGGAAAGAGAGGGCAAGTAAAGAAGGAGTGTTGCTCCAAGGAAAACAAAGATAATACATCAAACAAAGGTAAAGAAATAGGTAAAGAAGCAAACGTTGTAAGTGAGGTAAAGCAAGATGCCCTTATTATCTCCTTGGATAATAAATTATAATCTTGGATTTTAGATTCTGAAGCTTCTTTCCATGCTACCCCTAATAAGGGTTATTTCATAAATTATGTTCAAGGTGATTTTATACAATTTTATTTAGGAGATGATGAGCCATGCAATATTACCTATAAATGTGATGTTCATCTAAAGTTTATGAATGGAAATCCATGGGTATTGAAGGATTTGACGCATGTTCTATGCCTCGAAATAAGTCTAATATATGTAGGGAAACTAGGTGAATTTGAATGCATGGTTACATTCGCAGCCAACTCTTGGAAGGTTATCAAGGGATCTCTTGTTGCTGTAAGTGGTAAGAAGGTAGGAACTATATATATGTGTACTTGTGTTACTGATTCCTTTTTCTGTGCTATCTACTATAGATTCAGACGTAACCATGTAACATAATCAGCTAGGCCATATGAGTGAAAAAGGAATGCAGATCTTAAATGCTAAGGAAAATTTATCAGATTTTAAACAGTTAGATCTTGAATTCTGTGAGCATTTCATATTTGGAAAGAAGAAGAGAGTGATATTTCTCAAGGTTGGGTCAACAAATAAGGAGCAAAAATTGGAGCTTATACACTCAGATGTGTTGGGACCAGCTCAGGTAGCTTCTATTGGAGGATCCTAATATTATGTAACTTTCATTGATGATGTAATAAGGAAGGTATGTATTTATTGTATTAAGCATAAATTTGATGTTTTTGAAACTTTTAAAAGGTGGATAGGCCTTGTAGAAAATGAAAAAACTTAAAATTGAAGTGCCTTAGATCTGATAATGGTGGTGAGTATTGTAGTAAGGCTTTCACTGATTATTGTTCATAGAATAGAATATAGAGAGAAAGAATGGTTCCTAGAACTCCATAGGAGAATGGAGTTTCAGAAAGAATGAATAGAACAATCATGGAACTTGCTAGAAGTATGAGGATACATGTTGACTTGCCTTTGAAATTTTAGGCAGAAGCAGTGGATACAATAGTGTACGTGATCAACCGTGGACCTTCAACAACATTGGATGGTGGAATACCAAAAGAACCTTGGTCTAGAAAAGAGGTAGATTTTTCTTTTCATAGAATTTTTGGCTCATATGCTTTTGTTCATGTTTATAGGGAAAATAGGAATAGTTTGGATATTAAATCTAAGAGATGTATTTTCATTAGTTATGGCTCTGATGATTTTAGACATCAATTTTGGGATTTAGAAGATTCTAATATTTCGTGACGTTGATTGGAATGAAAAAATAATGTACAGGGATCAGGTTTTGGTGCCTAAAAATGAACAGGTTGTTGATATTTTGAAGGAAAATCAATTTTTAGATGTAAAGAAGACATCCACAGATACCAATGTCGGTCAAGCTAATTGGCATTGATAGATAGGATTAGGTTCAGAATAGACAGCTAGTGGAACTAACATCAGTACTCCTCGAACTGATGTTAGTAAGGCAACCATAGTCAGACGGTAGACATAGACACCGTGGTCAATTACAAAACTACGGTTGGGTACAGGTGACTAGAGTCAGTCACTAACAGAGATTGACATGAATGTACAACAAGAACATAATGAGCCGCAAACACCCCCAAACCTCACTGAGAAGGTCAAAAAGGGTAAGTAGACCTCTATAGAGATTTTCACCTTCCTTTTCTTTTTTATTATTGATTAATAGTGGTGAACTAGAAATATTTGAAGAAGTCGATGCATGTAGATACCCAACAGAAGTGGGAACATGACATGGATGAGGAGATGGACTCCTTAGAACAAAATCAGACTTGGGATTTGGTCAAATTTTCAGCAAATAGGAAAACACTATATAACAAGTGGGTTTATAGAATCAAGGAAGAAGAGGGTGGACTGATAAGGTACAAGGAGAAGCTTGTGGTAAAGGGATTTGTACAGAAAGCACTTATTAAATTTGATGATATTTTTTCTCATGTATTTTAGATGACTTCTAATTGTATTGTTCTACGTTTTGTTGTAATAGAAGATTTGCATTTAGAACAACTTGATATTAAGAAGTATTTTCTTCATGGTGAATTCGAGGAAGATATTTATGTGCAGTAGTCACTTAGTTATGAAGTCAAGGGTAAGGAGAAACTTGTGTGTAAATTAAAAAAGAGCCTATATGGGCTCAAGAAAGCTCCAAGGAAATGGTATTTGATATTTTACACTTTTATACATGACCATGGTTATAAGAGATGTCAATCAGACCATTGTGTTTATTGCAAAAAGCTTGAAAATAGGAGATATGTTATTTTGTTACTGTATGTGGATGATATGTGGATTGCAGGATTTAGTATGTAGGACATTGGGAAACTTAAAGAAAGGTTAGATCACAATTTGAAATGAATGATTTGGGAGCTGTAAAGAAAATCCTTAGCATGAAACTTCATTGAGATAGGAAAAACAAGAGGTTATATTTGTCTCAGGAATCTTATATCAATAAGGTGTTGGAAAGGTTTAACATGTAGAATTCAAAACTTGTTAGTACACCTACGGATCGACACTTTAAATTGAGAAAATATCAATGTCCTTCATCACACATGGAGGTTGAGTATATGGCACTTGTTCTCTATGCTTCAAAGGTAGGAAGTCTTATGTATGCCATGGTTTCTACTAGACCAGAAATTTCACGGGAAGTGTGAGTTGTGAGGATGTTTATGGCTAATCTAGGTAAAGACCATTGGAAAGCAATACCATGAATTATCAATTATCTGAGAGGGACATCCGACATAGAGATACACTACGGAGGGTCGTATAATTCTTTACATGGATATGGTTATTCAGATATGGCTTAATATTTGGATGGGAAGAGAAGAATCAATGGATATGTTTTCACCGTAGGTGGAATGACAGTTAGCTAGATTTCAGGATTACATAAGGTTGTGGCTTTATCTACGACAAAGGAAGAGTATGTTGCAATTACATAAGCTAGAAAGGATATGATATGGATGAGAAGGTTCATGAAAGATTTGGGTAAGGAGAAAGAGGATTGTAGATTATACAGTCATAGACAAAGAAAAATTCATCTGGAAAATAAATCAGCATTTCATTCAAGAATGAAACACATTCAATTGAGGTATCACTTCATACTACAAGTGTTAGAGGATTGGAAGATGAATTTAGAGAAATTTCATAAAGATGAGAACCCTACGGAAATTCTAATGAAGTCATTGGTAAGGTAGAATTTGGAGCTACAATCCACTTCTATTGGTATTCAAGTTTGAGACTTGAAGAGGAAGAAATGAGCCAAGGAAAATGAACCAAGGATGGTGATGCACAGTACAGTGTAACAATTGATCTCCAAATGGGATAGTTTTGAGTGTGGAGATTAATTTTTTCACACGAATCATACTTTTACATGTTGTTGGTTTTGACAGTGACTGGAATCGGTCAGGCAGAAACTAAAATTGATTAGAAGGTAACCAGAATTGGTTAATAAGTGACCCACATCGGTGAGACAGGAACCGACATCATTCACCTGTGCGACGGTGCTTTGTTCTTTAAATGAGAATTAGAATAAATATATTTATTTAAAGATGATTTTCTGATTGTAAAATCATAGTTAGTTTCCCATAATAGATATATCTGCATGTATGCATTGTATGAGGGTAGAATAAAATAGAAATTGTTTTCCCGTTAGTTGTCTTGGTGAGCAAGAAAGAGTAGCTGGGTGATGGAAAAGCATTCAACATCCTGTGAGGTGTTAGAAGACAACATATCTTCTTTGTATTTCCTCTGTAAAGCACTAAATAATATTATTGGCCATTTCTTGGTGGATGTAGCCCACACTAAGTGAACCACGTTAAATTTAGTGTTGTCTTTCTCTTTTTTTATTTTAACTTCAGGGGCATTCATTTCTTGTATAATCTATCTGATATTATATCTATGCAACACTATTATATGGTTTAACCCCAACATACATTATCCTCCCTAGTGGACCAAATGGAGTAATTTAATTAATGGTAAGGGTGAATGGACTTTGGTATAGAATAAGAAAATAACTTCTTCAAAATAAATTTCAGCTCCAATGCATATGACCTTAAGTTCTCAATCCTCTGCTAGGGATTGATTTTTTTCAGGAGGGTTGTCTTCTCCTTTTTTTGTTATTTTTGCAAATCTTGTTTGTCTCTTTAATGGTTTTTTTATCCTTGTGAGATTCATTGTAATATATTTTTTGTATTGGACCTTGGAGACTTTTTTCAAATATTATCAATCAAAAAAAAAATTATTTATCCATGCCTCTTTTGGAATCTTGTGACACATAACCTTTGTAGGACATCTATTCAAAAAATATAACTTTCTTAAAACAAATTCACCCTAATATTCATTTTATATGATGTTGGAATTCATCATGCTTCTTGTCATCTATTGAATAGTCCAATTCTTCCTCTTAGCTGCACTTTTTCCATAATTGTGTACCTAGTTATAAACTAATTTTCAATTCCTTCGTACTTGTAAAAATTTGGTAATTATTTGAAAATATACTCTTCCCCACTATATTATATAAGGACCTTGATGAAATTTCCACTTGGTTTTTCTACCAGGGCCTTAAACTCATTAAACATATCAAACAATTTTCACTTGTTCATAAAGAATTAAACACATGTCTTTATATTGTAGTCATCTACATGATGGTGGTAAAATATATAATTTTAGATAAGGTGGGGAATTGCATTTGTCCGCATAAATTTAAATGCACTAGCTCTAATATTGGTGTTCTTTCTCTCCTAGACTTCCCTAATTAAAAGGGTTTTATATGTTGTTTTCCTAATATTTATTTTCAAGATATACACTGGTTGGTATCTCATTAAACATGTCCTTCTTGCACAAAAGAATTAGTCTGGAGAAAATTAAAATCCCATACCTTGAACTCCATAGTCTATAGGGATCTTTGATTATAGTCTTGAATGCTACCTACTAGGATGAATCTCTCGAATGATCGATGTTCTTAAAACTCTAATTTATTCCATAGACACATGCTATTACATTTTCTACATTTATTTTTTTCTCACTACTTGACAAAGTGCAAATGACACAAGAGCACCTAGGGCACATTATGCAAACATTCACCATTAATACATTTGGGTCTAAAATCTAGTGTAATGCTCAGTTTGTAAACCCACCATTATGGCAGATGAGGTTATTCTTAGACATTCATTTGCATATTTATTTTTTAGGGTTTTAATACTTCTTTTAGTCTTTCTTCCATCTTGAATGATAGGTGACATGTGAAGGAGCACAATGAATCTGATGCAACACACATTGAGGGTTTCAAACCACATCCCAACCCTGTGAAGATCAATTTTAGAGCTTTTTCATAGAACAAAGTTCCTAGTTTGTAGAACATTCCCAAAAGGTGGCCCAATCCCTCTCCAGGAACTCCAGTCTAGCTAGATCCTCCATATCCATCCTTTTTGATACTTTTGTAGAGTCGTTCATGCTTCCATATTTTCCAGTCACCACTATGACACTTTTCTTTTAGCATTCTGTTATTCATTTGAATTATTTTCTCTTCTATCTTTCACATTCGGCTTAGCATTTCCTTTTATATATATTTTTAGGTTATTCACATACTTATTTAATGAATTCATTCAATTTATTTATATTTTTTCATAGATTAGATTAATTGTCCCCATATACTTCATTAGTTATTTAATTTTAGTTAATCATTTTGGTGATCCCAAAATTTGAATAAAATTGTTCCTTGGGGTTCTCCTTTGTATGCCTGTCACTCATAGTGGTCATTTTGGGTTACCATCATTCACCCGTAGGATTTCTAAACCAATGGCCAATATCACTACTTCTGCAAACTCACACTAAAAATCCTTTGGATAATTCAAATAATGTCCCTCTTCATGAAATAGAGGTGTCTGATAATAAAAAATACTATGATGAAGACACCAATGTTGTCTAAGATCAACTCAATGCTATTATTTATTTTGAGAAATATTTGCGTGAAAACCCTACTCATATTCCTCATGTTTTACATGCTTTAATTTCTGCTAAGTGAACTTGTGATGCTTCCACTTCTTCCATGGCCTCTTTGGCTCCCATGGTCTCCACTCCACCCATTTATGTTTCTTCTCTTACTATTATAACTACCACTCCCATCACCCACCCTGGCACTCCTAATATGCAGCTTGGATCTTCGTCAAACACTCTTGATTTCACATCTTTATATCAGGATTTTCAAAATCAAATTTTCCATCTCGAACTCACTACTTCTCAAGGATCCCCATCTTTATATTATACTTCAATACTGCATACCCCTTTCATATGTGCTATCTCCACTTATTCATTTCCACTTAACTTCATCTCTCCCAAGCTGCCAATTTTTAAAGGATATGATGACCAACAACAACATCTCAGAGCTTTCCACATAGCATGTCTTGACTATGCAGATGATCACACCATCCTTGCTAATATTTTTTATCCTAGTTTACTAGACTATGCAATGCAATGGTTATATGACCGACCTTTCCATTCCGTAATCACTTTCACGCATTTGGCCTATGCCTTTATCTCACATTTTTCAATAAATATTGACTCTAAGATCTCCTACACTCAGCTAGCACAACTCAAACATGGGTCCAATGAAAATTTATCCAATTATGTCTTGCGATAAATTTTTTTTAGCTAAGATGACTAATGCACTTGTGGATTGTAACCTTCAGGACTTATTTATTCAGAGTCAATTACCACTTCTTCAGGAGAGCTTTCTCTTTGATACCTCTTCCTTGTTCAATCAGCTTTGTCATACTCTTAAGCTTCGTGATATAAAACTCCTATCCATAGGAAAGATTTAGTATTAATAACATACTTTATATTCCACTTTTTTCCTAGGAGGACACCATTTAAAACTTCTACAACTAAACCAACTGACACTATATTCATTTTCAACACAGTCACTCCTATTAGGGAGGTTCAGTCATAGTAACCTCAATGCATATTTAGCAAATTTTTCATGGCTCTGCATATTATAATTAAACAACTTCTGAAGATAAATCTTATTACCCTTCTCCAACCACTCAATTTAGACCTGTCTCGACCAAAATCTAGGAGCTACAATAAGAACTTCCACTGTGATTACCATCGTTGTGTTGGACATTCTACAAATAGATGCCTAAAAATCCAAACAATAATCCAAGATCTAATTGATAACAATAAACTACAGTTCAAAGAGCTAGTTATCTCTATCTCAATTAACCACAAGGGTAAACTCAAGCTCTTTAACAATGAATCTCAAAAATGTGACAAGAAGACAACAAATGCTTCTTCTAAACATGTGTATCATGAGGTATCACCTCTTGGATCAGGATCTCTGGATTTCTTAGTTGCTAACACTAAAGATTCACCACCAATCATTTATTTTTCCAACATCGATTATCATGCTAAGTTTACATCTAATCATTTACACATCCATGCATCTATTGGCTCAAGCTCCATCAACAATAATAAGTTTTACCCATCATGGCTTATCACTGCATGTTCTATTTCACTTCTCAAGGATATCGGGTATCCTCCATCCCAAATCAAATACCCTTGCATAAAACCCTTTGGGTTTGTTAAGCTACATGTTACAGTTGGTCCTCTTACTATGCTTGTACCTTTCCTCATTGGAATTATATGTGAGGGATGCGACGTGATTATTAGTCATAATTGTATTATTTTCTCTCAATTTATTAATTATATAAATCATGTGTGACACAAATTCATTATGAATAGTCAGACATAGATGCTACAAGAGGAAAATGGAATTTATACTTTACTATCGTGGCCAATGCTCAGGATCCTCCATAAAAGGTGGGAAAAATATTTGGAGGATCTTCGTTTAGTGATTTTTCTCGATCAAGAGACTTCATCCAAGGGAAATAGGGCAGCGGAGCCAAATCCTATGTTGCAGCAGTCTCCAAATAGAAGGAGAATGCCAAATTTTTTGAAAAGATATTAAAACTATCACAAAAGACTCTAGTGTTGAAGATATAAGAGGATATACTACAAAAGGTCCTTAAAGAGGAGGAAAATCTATCCTAGCTGGGACTCATTTATAGGTTTCACAATTTTTGTCCTAAGCTCTATCAACTCCATGACTAGATTTCATAACGATGGAGGGAAATATTAAGGGTAAGATTGAACTTTACCCCTAAGCTAAAGCTTATTTTATTAATGTTTTTGAAACCCATGAGGTCATGGATTTAATTTTCGATTAATATTGGGTTTTGGGAGAACATGGACTCATGTTCAAGACATGGTATCCTTCTTTTAACCCCCTATAAGACTCCTTAGATACCTACCTTATCTGGATCCATCTACCAAGACATCCTTTGTAGCTCTGGAATAGATCCTACCTTTTTGCTATAGGAGATACCCTAGGATCTCTTGTGAAAGTGGATGATAAAACCACCCATCAAACATATACAACCTATGCTAGAATTCTAGTTGATATAGATACCTCTCAATCCCTTCTAGTAGGGATTCACCTACAAATAAGTGATAGAAAGTGGGTGCAGAGGCTTGAGTATGAAATTTTAGCCTTCAGATGCCAAACATGATTTCAAATCGGGCATCTTTCTGATGAATGTGAACATTCCAAATGTAAGGAAAAACCTACGTGGTGGAAGGACTTGCTACCAAGTCACTTGATGGTTATCCCCCATTTAGACTCATTTATGGATACATCAAACTCAAATGAAGACACTCCCACTATTTCTACTGAGATACCACAAGTTTCCTCTACATCAGAGGAAAATACTACTATTGTGAAGGATAGTGTCCCATTACCCCTCACTGCGGGCCACACTCCTATCACGAATCTTTAATTTGTTCTTCCAATCTTTAAGGAAATTGGTAACACGGACTAGACAGTTATAAAATGGAGGAAGAAATGACATAACAATCTTAAATCGAACATTTTTTTGGTTGTGGAATGATTTTCTATGAGTATGTTACTTCAGACCTACTCAGTATTGTTTTGTGGCTGGTTGTGGGCATGTTGTTTGTTTTTTATTTTAGGTGGGCAGTTTGGTTGATGTTGTTTTGGTGATTTTTTGTTATATCTAGGTTTTGGCCCTCTTTGTTTGTACTACATGGTATGGTCCCTTCAAAAAAATTTACCTTTAATAAAAAAATAATCAGCTCATTTCTATTGATTTTTTCCCTCAATCTACTCCATGGTCATCGTTTCCTCTAGCAATAGCTAACACACCACCTACTTCCTCTAGCACATCACACTCCATATTACTCAAAGCATACTATATGCCTAGCTCCCCTACTCATGAATTGTCTACACGACTGCATCATTCCATTATTCCTATATATAGGCATAGGCTCATTCCTAGGATGATCATTGCCTCGAGACACAGGTCCCCACATTTTTTTATTCCAAATGGTTTATCATCACCTTCACATTAAACATTGGGTAGATTTCCATCACCAATTAACTTTGCTATGCCATGACCTTCATCATATACACATCCATCCCATGCGCATATACTTCATTCACTCACACAATGCTTATTTTTCATGCCACCACTTTTAGAACAGGGTCATATGATTTCATCTCCTACATCGGATGGGGGATCTCTATATTTCACCTTCATTGTATAATTCACTAATTCACATGCACTTGGGGGCATCACACTTTACCTCCACCTACACCGCAGATTAGCATAGTCACACTTATCCTTTTTTTAAAATTTAGACATTCATCTTCTCGCATTACGCATACTCATCATACACTCTAGCATCATTACCCGATTACACACTCTTGTTCTTCAGTTCACACTTGACTGTTAAGGTATTATTACACATGAACCCCACACACTTCACCATAGGCATTACACATTGCATTTCCTCACACATTATGCATCATACACTATACAGTTACATTTATTCTTCAACATTTTTACATTTGTGTATTTATACATCATACATCATACTAGTTATCATTATACATACATCATTGTCTACCCATCTAACATCCTACATACTACATTATTATTCTATTTGCATACATTACATACCATTCATACTACATTGCACATCTTACACTTGTTAGTATACATCGTACATTACATATTCTACTCATCACATGGTTGTCTTTCATCCTTACATATACTATGTTGTCTTCTACACGGTACACTAACTACCTAATGATGCACTTTAGTTCCTCTGTGTATACTTTACTATTGAGGGTTTACAAATCAGCTGGACCTTACACTAATCACACATTTAATATTTTACCTTTCATCATGTGAAATTCCCAGCTTAGTGGCATACACTTTAGTATAAATCATCACCTATTCTTTCATTTTGTAGTGGTATACACTTTAGGTTACATCACCACTCCCTCTTTTAATCTCATAGTGATATACGCTTAGGGATGAATCATCACTCATCCATTCATATTATAGTTATATACAATTAGGATAAATCATCACTTATACATCCACTTTGGTCATTATTTGTGCTTCGACTATAGGGTTCATGCACACATCTTTGTTAGGTCACATTGTAGACACCAAATTTGGGTCTTACGACGCCATTTACCCTGTATCTTATCCCGCAACCTAACCCTACCTCACCACCCAAAACCTTACACACCTAATGATTTATTAATTACCTTATAATTAATAAATCCACATCTTCAAACCTGCCACCTCATCTCGCCAGCTCACCTTGACCTAGCCCTAACCCTAAACCAACCTAATTAAGACCTATGAATTGGTCCAGACCCACACCCATGACTCATTACCCCTCACCCGCACCAAAACGAGCCTAATAATGACTTGACCAAGCCCACAACTGATCCCTCGGGAGAAAAGGAGGGAAAGATGGTTGTTTTACTAAAAATAGCCACTTTTACCTAACTGACATCGGTTCCTACTCGATCTACCATCGGTTACGTAACCACCATCAGTTCCCTGTTGATGACCTGCCCCAGTCAAAAAAGAAAGAATCCAGAATTCATTTGCAAGATAGAGACAAGTGAAGAAAAGAGGAAAGGTTGCAGAGAAGAGAATTGAGCTGAAGACTGCAACTGAGCAACTGGATTGATGTCACCCTCGTTCAAGCATTGGAAAAGACTAAGGATAGCTTCATCAGCTCACTTTCTAATACCGGATCATCCCAACTAAGCCTTACTGTTGCCACCACATTCCTTGGACCTGTATCTTCATCAGGAACCAGTAAGTATTATCTTATAGTTCTTTGTTATCATTTTGCTTTAATTCATATTAAATGGGGGAGCTGACCACTTTCGAAAGGAAGTCTAATATTTCCTGGGCCCTAAGGAAGTTCCCTCACTTGTTGTCTAACTAAAATCTAGTGGTCTTGCATTCTTATTTATAGGTAGTCCTTCCCAGACAAAAAGGATTTCTTCACAATCGATCTGATCTCTCTACGGTACGCACACACCTTCCCAACATTCAACAGGTATTCCTCCTAGCCCTAACCCTTATCTGTTTCTCAAGAGAATGAAAAGATAGAATTAACTCTATTCTAGAACGGAAAAATTCTGTGTGAAACATTTTAGCACACCCGATGGGACCCATTTCAGGTTTCTTTCTTTCTTTCTTGCTTTCATATAGGGAGCATACTTGTTATTTGTTTCTGCTAAATATTCACAAAATATTTTGTCATTTTGGTAAAATAATTTGTCTTGCTTTCATAACTTTGCATTTAGTGAAAGTCATCTTCTTTGCTTCATCGAATTTCATTTTTGATTTGGGTTTAAAACATGTGCATCACATTCTTGCTTTTTGTTTTTAATTCTAGTGAATGTAGATTAAGTAATAGGTCATACACGTGGGGGTGATATCCACGGTATTGACAATAAATTAATCTTACTCTCACTACACAACACATACCAAATCACATCATAATCAATACAACAGCTCAAACCTCCCCCCCTTTTCCATGGTATTCCTCCGCCCGATTGAGGTAGCCTTATGAGCCAAAACAAACTTGACATCTCCCTTAGGTATTTTGTTTAGGATTGACATCATCTTGTGTCTAAGGCATAAGCCCACAATAATTAAAACTAATCCTAGGGTTAGTCTCTTGATTTTCTTGTGCATCTTGCTTGTTTTTAGTTCTGTTTCTCTATCATACCCTATTTCAGTGATCACTTTAGAATAGTTTGGTGGGTAAACTAAGCATTGTTAATCCCAAATCAGTAGCTTCTTACATCTTCTCTTTTCTCTCACAGTGACCAACACTGGTCCTATTCTACCAACATCGGTTAACTAACCGATGCTAGCTACAGTCTGACCGACATCAGTTATCAGACCGATATCGGTTACAGTCTTTCACAGTTCTCGACAAACCAACAACCTACCAATTCCAACATTTTGTTGTTGTTTCTATGACAGATTGACTAATTCACTTCTGTTTCCCCTTGTCCATGTTTGTTATAACCTGAGAAACAAGCCGCAGCCATGGTTTCACATGCTTGTTCCTTGCCTTTTCCTGAATCACCCCCTTCGCATCCTATGGGGAATCCTACAGATACCAGTAATTTTCCCAAGATCCCTGTAGGAGATAAGGACTTTTCCAAATTTTTGGATGCTAATCCTAGCTCTGTGCAACATTATTTGGCTCATACCTCTGACCGTACACCCGACGGTCAACTCCTTATCGGTATGCCTATTAGTATAGCAGCTCATTTGGCTCCTTCCCCACCTAATAACTCTGCTTCACCATCTTCATCCTTAGCTCCGTCTCCCAGCACAGTGGCTTCGTAAGTTCATACTACACCGATTGGCTTTCTTTTGTTTAATCTGGGGCCCCACATATCACTACCGTCCACTACCCCTTTCATAACTTTCTCTCTGCCACCTATCCACATGAGATTTCCTTCTCGAGCTCCACCCACCTTTTTATTTCCACACACTCATCCAGTAGCCTCAACCTCTTATATAGGACACCCTTATTCTGCTGCCCCATCACATTCATCACCATTATCTTATCAACATTCAATCCCACCATTGTCTAGTAGTGGCTCTTGGAATAATCCTCCTTTGTTTACAACGACAATTCCATCATCTAACCCAACCAATGATTTAATCAAACAAATGATGGACAAGATGTAAAATCTTGAGGCTTCTATTTTAGGAATTCATAACACCCTGACATATGAGTGAGTTTGTCAGGAGCCTATTCACCCTTCTGTGCCCCTTCATACATATCCTCCTCAATGGGAATTACCGAAATTTACTCGCTTTAATAGTAAGGAGGATCCCTCAACAACACTTGCGATCATTTAGACATGCCTGCTATCTGATTGCTCATGATGATTCCTTACTACTTCGTACCTTTCCCATGTCCTTATCAGGACCTACCTTGGAGTGGTATAGTGCTCTAGCCCAGCATTCAATATTCTCCTTTAACCAGTTAGCCCAATCTTTCTTGGATCATTTCTCCATCAATATTGCCAAGAAAGTATCCATTACCGACCTCTATGCCATCCAACAATTTTAAGACGAGTCTATCGCATATTTAGTTGGATGATGGCGGGGGCCTCATCAACCAACTTACTTATGTCTTACCTTAGGCCAAGCTCATCAAACTCTTTACGCGGGCATGTGCTAAACAAATCTCTCCCACCATCCAAATTCAAACTTTTCCGCACATTTGATGAGGCCTTTACTACGGCTCGGAAACTAGAGATTCGAGCCTTAGAGGAAGAGAAATTGAGGTTACGCAACAAAATCTCAAATTTCCAAACCCAAGACTCTACCACCAAACCCAACACCACCAATTCTCACACATCAGATGCTTCGAAATCAAAGGGGGCCATACACTCTGTGACGGTCAAATCTTAAGCACTGTCTAATACCCAGCTGAAAGCCACCTATAAGTATAAAGCCAAGCCCATCAACTATACTCCCTTGGGAGAAACTTATGGTGTGATCTTAGACAAATTGCTTAAAGTAGGAGCTATCACCTTGCCTCCTGTTAAACCTCACTCTGGGTTTGATTCCACCCATGCTATTCCTTCTTGGTATAAAGAAAATGACTTCTGTAACTTCCATCGCGTGAAGGGACACAGTCACAAAAACTGCAAGATGTTGAAAAACATAGTGCATGAAATGGTTGATGCAGGGGATATAACTCTCGATAATCCTAATGCCCCTGCTAATCAAAATTTAAAAATCTTCAACAAACCATTTACAAACCATGCATCTAACAGTAACACAAATCAAGATACCTCAGCCGAGGAGAAGAGTGTGCATGAGATCCATGTGATTTTCAACTCCCAACCCAGGACTTCCATTGAGGAAATTCTGAATCAAGCTTCTTCACCAATGCAGGGACTTTCGCCCCCTTCTCCTTCATTAGGACGAGAGGACAGTTCCACTATTCCTTTACCTATAAAGGAATTAACCGCCCAGAGTTCTCTTCTCACGAATGAGTCTTCTTACACCACATCCCTGCAAGACTGTGAGCGGATGTTATCTAACTTATCTATTTCCCAAACATTTCCTTCCGCCACTCTTACTATAAAAGAAGAAGGCTCGCCACTTGTTTCTGTCATCCTTAGAAGAGAAACCTCTCAAACCGACATCACCAAACTCCTTAATCATGACAAATCCCCTCAAACATGTGTTCCTACCTATTAGTTCTTCATCGCCTAAATCTTTTCAGCGACCAGTTGACCTCTTAACACCCATTGATACAGCGCCTCATTTACCCCCTGTATCACACCCACAGTGGACCGAGAATCACAACCCACCTCTCTTCCATACAAAATTTCTTCTTCACACGTGAAGATTTTCATCCCTCAGAAGATAGACGAGTCCTATGGGAGCGTTTGAGTACACCATGCTCTACTCAAATGCAGATGACCGATCCAGACACCTCTACGACATACCCGAGGTGTTTACAAAAGCTCAAAATGCCTATGTCCCCCTCATCTCTACCGAATACCTCATCCACCTCTATTAACCTAACCAAACCTTCCCCTATGCTTGGGACTTCACCAATACCCAGCCTAACACACCCACCTAAACGGTTAGATTTATCCAAAAATAAAGCTGTCCATCCACCTAGGAGATAGACCCAATCTCCTCAAGTCCAATCTATGCCTCTATCACAACTAAAACCCTCATCGTCACACCTACCTTCTATATTGGGACCTCACCCCTCCACCTTGCCTCAATACATCATACCTCCTGCATTTTCTTTAAAACGACCTGCACCTTCTGCACCCATACAGAGATCCACGGGTGTATGAACATCGTCACCCCAAATATCTTGTCCACCTACCAACCCTAAACAAACTCCTGTTATCCAAAATTCACCCCTCAAGGTAATTTTGATAACATGCATCAAATTCTTTAGTCCCAAGCAATTATATTGATTCAAGGCAAAAAATCATGTTTCTGGGGTCCCCTCGGCTTCTTTCTAACTCTCCTATCCAAGAGGAAAACCCAGCAAGTTTTTAAAAATGTGAAAAAGTTGCAGAAAACAAGCTTGGGCCAGGAAAAATCATGAAAAATGGCTAAGTCCTAGTCCTCGCAACAGTCGGGACATGAGGGACATCTGGGTGCGAATCAGCCGAAAGGCCGCCAGGCAGTCTGCAGAGCAAAGGGACATCCGGGACATCGAGACGCGCGGGATGTGAAAAGGTGAACCGGCCGAAAAGTGGAAAAAATCGACTAAGTGTTGTTTTCGGCAGTTGGGACAAAGGTACGAGAAAGATGCGGATCGGCCGGTTTGGCACAAGTCAGTCCATTTCGGGCTAGTTCAGATAAATTTGTCCCGGGCAGTCTGGGACAGTTGGGACAAAAGTACAAAGGACGCACGAACCGGTGGTTCGACTGAAACAGAGGACTTTCGTATTGGGACATCCGGGACAAAAGTACGCGGAGGACGCGAAAAGCCGAAAGAGCCGAGAGCGAATGGAATCTCGCCACGTGTCTTCACCGCAAATAGGAACAAGGGAGCCCGAATCGGCCAAAGCAAGAGATTTTTTGTCTGAGACAGCCAGGACAAAGGTACGCGCGGGACGAGGGATGCGAAAAAGCCGAAGCGGCCAAAGGCAAAGAAGAAAAGTCAACGTTTGACCCGTGAAACTTCAAACGGCCATAACTTTTGACTCCGAGCTCCGATTTTCACAAAATTGGACTTTCTGGAACGAGCACGACGTCCTCTACGCCACAAAAACTAGATTTATTATTTTTAATGAGGGTAGATATATTTAAATAAGAGAAACATATTCGGCTCCAGTCAGTTAATGCTCATTCCCGTCAAATGACAGAAAACGCCTGCCAGACCCAAAATAGCTGCCCGCACTCAGAAGGCCATAACTTTTGCATTTCTCAACGAAATCGCACAAAATTGGTACTGTTGGAATCGTGGCTCCGAGACCGACGCACAGAAATCAATAAATTCTAGATTTGTGAGAGATTGATGGAGATTTTTATAAAACGTGGCCGAGTTCATAACAGTGTTTTATTTGGTAGTTGGGAGTGCAATTAAGAGGCATGGTCATCATTCTTTCTCTGCTGCAGCACATGGGACAGTATGGGGAGCCTTTTACAAGTAATGTATAATTATTTTACTCCATTTAATGCCTCTTACAAGTGGTTGAAGGACAGATTTCGGGATTTCCATTTTCCCTTCTCTTTCCCTTCTCATTTTTCTATAAATTGGAGTGTTGGGCTCATTGTAAAGGGGAGATTTTTTAGATAGAAAAGCTCTGTCAAAATTGCTTTGTGAAGCCAATGTGCTGCAGGCCCTTGTAGTGGACTCCTTGCATGGTGATCTAGGCCCTTATCTTGTAATAGATTGAACTGTGCATATCATGAAGCAATAAAATATCAGGTTGTGGATGTATCTTCCCCTGCTGTGTTTTCTTGCATTCTTCTTGCCCCTTTAATCTTTCTACAAGAATATTGTGTCTATTATTATATTCTTGCAGGGATCCATTATCATTGTGTATGCTTGGAATATTATTGTGAATGCATTTTACTAGATTATGGAGAACTGTCATCACCTCTTCTAGTGTGTACTTTGCTTCTGTATTTCACACATTTGGAGATTACTCTCACACCCTCCTTTTCTGGTGTATCACCGCTTTAGTGTAGGCTTTCATTTTATGCATTCTCTCTCTCTGGTCCCTTGGAAATTTAGATTAGAATAGTTAGTTTCCCCTGCATTAGAGTAGATTGTGGCAGGTAGTTTAGGAGCAAGAACCAGCTTTCTCTGGAGGTCTATCTCAAGTAGCAAGTCCCACAACTTGGAGATAGTACCCATGTTATCCAATCACACTGTGAGTTCAAGTATATGCACTTGTATAAACACAAGGGTGCTGTGATTCAGTGATAACAGTTCTGGCACGCCCGGTGGGACCTTAGAGGTCTTTACTTTCATTGCAACAAGATCGATGTGCACTTGTTGTAAGTTCCAGCTTTGAAGGAGCTTTAAAATTGCACATCTGGCGACTCCAAAAGAGGCATAATCCGCTGGTTTCAGCAGTCCAAGCCTGGAAAATTTATGAGAAGAATACAGACCAGGTCAAGAACTAGGGAGGAAGGATTGTTTGTTTATCTACACCTATCTCCAGGAAGAGAAAGAAGGGGAAGAAGAGCTCAAAGATCTGCGTCTCCACCTAATAGAACTTTGTCTACACCTCCACCTGGTAGACCTTTTCTCGCATCAACAAGGGTTCTCAGGCCAATCAGAATGGAACAACCACTAAATCCCTTTGTCAATTTCATTGGCAGCAGCCCACTTGCCCTCAATGCACAGAATCCAGTTCCAATTGCAGCATTGAAGAACATTCCATTTTTCACTGGAGAAAATCATACCACTCCTGGTGATCATGTCAAAGACATTGCTAACGTCTGTGCAATCCATGAGATAAATGAAATGGATGTGGC
Source organism: Taxus chinensis (assembly GCA_019776745.2). Lineage (NCBI taxonomy): Eukaryota > Viridiplantae > Streptophyta > Pinopsida > Cupressales > Taxaceae > Taxus > Taxus chinensis. Next base: position 705,965,078 of record CM034154.1, read on the forward strand.
TATCAAATTACTGGCATCTTCGTTCAAAGGGAAGGCATTGCAATGGTTTAGGAGCCTTGCAGCCGGTTCTATCACAAATTGGAATCAGTTATGCATAGTTCTCCATGAGCAGTTTGGGGAAAAGGGAGACAATTTGTCTCTACTAGAACAATTGACAACTATCAAGAGAGCTCCCAATGAGTAGCTGACTGACTTCAACTTCAGATTTCAAAGGTCTTGGGATAGGATTCCAGTGGCAGTCAGGCCAACAGCAGAAGGTGCTTTTCTATACTATCTTAAGGCTTTGAATTTTGATATTTCTATGTTAATTCAATCTATGGGAGGCACAACCTTACCTGCTGCTTATAGCATTGCCATTAGAGCCAAAAAATGTCTTATTCAAGCTGGTAAACTGGCTCCTAGGCCTCCCATGCCCTTGTATCCAAACTTAGAAAATCCAAGCACTAGTCAAGCACCCACTTTGGCTCCTATTCCCACTCCTAGAAATCAAAGTTCAAATGAGACTTCTACTTCATCCTCTAGTGCTTCAAATGAACTCCAAGAGGTCATGAAACAATTGCAAAATTTGGGAAATGAGTTGGTTACTATCAAAAGATAGCAAGCTCAAAGTGCTAGACCGTATCAGCCTCAAGCGCAGTACCAGGCTAGGCCCCCATACCAACAAAATAGGTCACCAAATCAGGCTGCAAATCAAAATCAAAGCCAAGTAAGGCCTCCCACTAATAGACCATTTCAGCCCTATAACCCCAATGTCGTATCTGCTTCTAAGGCATTAGTGCCAATCCAAAATAACATGGCCCAAGAATATGATTGGTGTTTCCCGTGTAGTCAGCCACATAACCAATCAATGTGCTTTAACGGTGCATTAAATCAGGCTCTAATGGTGCAAACCATTGGTGGGTCGCAAGAGTCCAGCCACGAAGGAGATCAGCAACAAGAAGCACCTCAGCAAGGAACATCTCCGAATGAAACTACTCTTGTCAATTGGCAGGCTGAAGATTTCTGTGGTATGAATCAAATACCCTCTCAAAGTGTTACAGCCAACACAAGGTCAAAGAAGGAGAAATTTGGGTGAAGAACAGCCATTGGCCCCAAGTAATCCACAACCTTCTACCACTCCACAAGCTATTGGCAAACAAAATGTAGTTCCAAACATGCAAGGAGCACCCAAACCAGCTCCTAAACCAACTCAAATATCCAGTTGTTGCTGCCCATGTGCAAGGAATGAATGTGCAAGCTAGAGGACAGCAGAGGGATGCTTCATCCCCATTCAACATCATTGATCAGATGAAGAAGACAAATGTAAACATATCAATGTGGGAATCACTATCCATCCCAGGCAGAGAGATTTGCTACAAGCTGCCATGAAGGACTGGTCAACTTCAAATCAACAGGTCCAAATGCAAGAGAAGGTACTCACAAATGCTGCCCAGCCTGAAGGAAATCATGGAGGACAGCAAGGTAAAATGTTGAAGCCCCCTCCATTTTATGTTTCATTGATCATAGGAGACAAGTTGGTACATAATTGCATGATTGACTCGGGAGCAAGTAGCTCAGTCATGCCCAAGCAAATAGCTGATCAACTAGGGACTCCAATATGAAGTCATCTCCAAGGGTGTAGTGCAATTAGATGGGACAGCAGTGACAACGGTTGGAGTAATCAAAGGTTTGAGCCTCACACTACACGCATGTCCCAACGTAATAGTGTTACAAGATGTGTCAGTCATAGACCTGCCACCACTCTTTGCATTGTGCTTGTCAAGAGACTTCACAGCTAAAATTGGAGGCTATCTTTCTGCGGATTGGTCACACATGTTGTTCAGAACAAGATATGGAACCAAAGCCACAATCAGGTCTGAACCTATTGCAAACTTTCACATTGAGCCTTACACTCCAAGCCAAATCAATACCAATTGTTCAGCGTTTGATCAAGAAGATTATCCAAGCACTGATGAAGCTGACACCAAGGTTGGAAGCATCCCAGATTTGACTCTTGATGAATGGGCAAGCAAGGTGCATGCTTTTGATCCTTATCAAGAAATAGAAGAATCTGAGCTAGGAGTCTATTGTTTACATGAAGAGAATCAACCTCTCCCCAGCATCACCAAGCCAGATCATAAGGACAAGATGAAGTATGGCAATTGTTCTTTGATGGGTCAAGGAGTAGACAAGGTGCAGGAGGAGGAGCTATGCTCATTTCACCACAAGGTATAAAGTATTACTCAGCCTTCCGTTTTCAGTTTTCTTGCTCAAACAACACAGCTGAGTATGAAGCCTTAATTCATGGACTGCACTGGGCAAAGAAGAAAGGCATCAGGAATTTACAAGTATTTGGTGATAGTGAGCTGATCGTAAACCAAGTCAAAGGAAAAAATGCTGCCAAAAATGATCTGTTGAAGAACTACAAAAATCGGGTATGGGATCTTATTGAAGATTTTGAAGCTTTTAGCATCAATTCCATCCCAAGAAAAAAGAATGAAGCCGCTGACAGGCTGGCAGCAATTGGGGCTGCGTTTGATGTTGTAGAAAGTATCAAAAGTGAGAAAACTTAGCCTCATATCAAAGTGGTTGTGAGACCAGCTATTCCGGATAACAACACAAGTTGGCAAGTCTTCGAGAATGATCAGCAGATTGTTAATTTCCTGCAAGAAGAAGCTGAGTTCTCTGCCAGAAATCAAGACAAGCTGGAGCAGCAGTATGGTGACCAAGTGGTGCAGCTGAGAACTAACAAATTACCAAAAGGTCTCATAACCTTAGAGTCAATCTTCAACCCGAATGATCAGTTCCGGAAGGAGAAAGCGAACATTCAAGTAAAGGGTGAAGATTCAGAACCTATCTTAGTAGATGAAGGCAAGACATTGCAAATTGGCAAAGTAAGTACTCCACAAGAGAAATCTGATTTTGTTCAGCTTTGTCAAGAATTCCCAGATGTCTTCGCTTGGACTTACAAAGATTTAAGAGGTTTCAACCCAAAGTTGGCACAACATACTATTGAGTTGGATCCGGAATCCAAGCCTGTCAGGAAAAAGCAAAGGCCAGTAAATCCTCATATCGAACCTCTCATGAGAAAAGAGTTAAGCAAGCTCATTGAGGCCAGTATCATCTTCCCCATCAAACACTCAAGTTGGGTTGCAAACTTGGTGCCGGTAAGAAAGAGAAATGGAGAAATAAGATTGTGTGTGGACTTTCGCGATCTAAATAGAGCATCACTCAAAGATCATTATCCGCTTCCATCAATGGAACAAATATTGCAGGTTGTAGCTGGTTCAGAAAGGTTTTCATTGCTAGATGGATATTCAGGCTATAATCAGATAATGGTGAAAGAAGAAGATCAATTCAAGACGGCCTTCACTACAAAATGGGGCACGTATGCTTACAAGAAGATGCCATTTGGACTGTCAAATGCCGGAGCAACATTCCAGCGAGCTATGGATATGGCGTTCAAAGGCTTGATCAACAATATAGTGCTGGTATACCTAGATGATATCACTGTCTTCTCAAAGAATGCAGCAGACCATCTCTTTCACCTCAGACAAGTGTTTCAGAGGTGTAGAAGGTTCGGAGTGTCATTGAATCCAAAGAAATGTATATTCTTGGCACACGAGGGCAAATTTTTGGGCCACATTGTCTCTAGGGAAGGGCTAACAATTGATCCTGAAAGGGTTGAATCCATCCGAACGCTTCCATTGCCACACCACAAGAAATCTCTTCAAAGCTTCTTAGGAAGGATAAACTTTGTCCGCAGATTTGTGCCTAATTTTGCCACTCTTGTGAAGCCTCTAACAATGATGTTGAAGAAGAGTCTGGCATTCAAATGGACAGCAGAAGGCAAAGAGAGTTTTGAAAACATCAAGCATGCAATATCACAAGCTCCAACTCTTATCAACCTAGACTTTTCAAAGGACTTCATGTTGTATGCGTTTGGAGGATCAGATACAATCTCAGCTATCTTGACACAGCTGAATAGAGAAGGTTCAGAACAGCCCATAGCATTCTTCAGCCAAACCTTGGAAGATTACGAAATAAAGTATTCTTTCATCGAAAAGCATGTCCTTGCTGTCATCAGGAGCTTGAAGAAGTTCAGACATTTGGTCTCAAACAATAAGATTCAACTGCTGGTGTCTCATGCTGGTGTCAAGGACTTCCTCCTAAACAAGGATTTAAACGAGAAGAGAGCAGGTTGGATCACTCGGGTGATGGAATATGATATTGAAATCAAAGTGACCAAGCTAGTTCATGGCAAAGGCTTGTGTGAGCAGCTCGCTTCCAAACAACCAAATGGCTCAAAAAGTGAAGAGGATGTTGTCCTACTACTACAGAATGATCAAGAACAACCAGCTGATGATGCACTCATCCCATGTTGGACTCAAGACTTGGTGCATTACCTCCAAACAGGCTTGTGCCCTCCAGAAGTGAGCAAGGCAAAGAGGAGATACTTTAGATTACAAGCTATCCCGTATGTACTCATTAATGGTATCTTGTTCAAGAAAGACATCCATGGTGTTCTATTAAGATGCATTGGAACAGGTCAAGTTGAGAAGATCTTGCACGAGTTCCATGACGGGGAAGCAGGAGGCCACTTTGCTCCGCGAGTGACAGCTCTCAAAATCATGAAAGCTGGTTACTATTGGCCTACTGTGTTCAATGATTGCTACTCATGGGTCAAGAAATGCAGGAAATGTGCATTCTTCATGGGGAAAGAAAGGTTAGCAGCGCTGCCCCTTCGTCCAATTTCAGTAAATCAGCCATTCATGCAATGGGGATTGGACTTCATTGGGGTTATCAATCCCAATTCAAGTCAAGGCCACAAGTGGATACTTGCAGCAACGGATTATTTCACCAAGTGGACTGAAGCAGTGGCACTCAAGGAGGCAAATGAATCTAATATCTTAGATTTCTATGAAGGGATAGTCACGAGGTTTGGTGCCCCTGCCACTATCATATCTGACAATGCATTGGCATTCCTTGGCACAAAGATCACTGAATGGGCTGTCAAGAATTGTGTGTATCTCAGCACTTCATCGAACTATTACCCTCAAGGTAATGGCCAAGCCGAGTCTACAAACAAGAACCTACTAAGAATCATCAGAAGGACTCTTGGATGAAAATCAAAGAACTTGGCACGCAAAGCTCAAATCAGCCCTATGGGCTGATAGGATCACACCCAAGAGGTCTACAGGAAGCTCTCCATACAAGCTTGTGTACGGGAAAGAAGCAGTTCTACCTATATCACTTGAGTTGCCAGCGTTGGAGCTCATGAAACAGTTGGAACTAGCTGAGTTTGAACCTATGGAAATCAGGTATGCAGAGCTGATGGAATTAGAAGAGACAAGAGAGCACGCAATGCAGACCATAGAAAAGGATAAAGCATTGGTCAAAAAGAGTTTTGACAAGAAAGCTAAGGCCAGGATATTGCAAACTGGAGATTTGGTACTGAAGTGGGATGCTGATCGTGCAAAACCTGGGAAAGCACTCCAAGTTTGATGCCATCTGGAGTGGCCCATACATGATCATTGAATGCAAAGGTAGCAATGCTTTCCGACTGGCTAAGTTGGATGGTGAAGAATTGCAGATTCCGGTCAATGGGATCTATCTCAAACGTTGCTACTAGAAAGATAGATTTTCACCCTTGTAAATATTAATTTAGAATTTCCATTCCTCTAAGTGCTTATGCACATTGTACTGCTGTTAGAGTAGTTTTTATTTCCCTAAGTGCTTGTGCACATGTCCTATTGCTTCTAGTATGTGCATGTTTGCAGTTCATCAAGCTCCTGGAAAAGAATTGCAGCCACAGGAAAACCAGCTCAACGAATGTTTCAATGGCTCGAGGACACAAGTTTTCAAATTTCAGATCAGCTGAGAGGTTATCAAACAGACTCCATGCCCAATGGATTGCTACAAGCAGCTGGCCGTTCTTCATCTAGCAGGCAGATGACCCCGCTGAGTCGCCAAAATTGTTATCCAAAATTCACCCCTCAAGGTAATTTTGATAACATGCATCAAATTCTTTAGTCCCAAGCAATTATATTGATTCAAGGCAAAAAATCGTGTTTCTGGGGTCCCCTCGGCTTCTTTCTAACTCTCCTGTCCAAGAGGAAAACCCAGCAAGTTTTAAAAATGTGAAAAAGTTGCAGAAAACAAGCTTGGGCCAGGAAAAATCATGAAAAATGGCTAAGTCCTAGTCCTCGCAACAGTCGGGACATGAGGGACATCTGCGGCGCGAATCGGCCGAAAGGCCGCCAGGCAGTCTGCAGAGCAAAGGGACAAAGGACGCCGGGACGCGAAAAGGTGAACCGGCCGAAAAGTGGAAAAAATTGACTAAGTGTTGTTTTCGCGCAGTTGGGACAGTTGGGACAAAGGTACGCGAAAGACGCGGATCGGCCGGTTTGGCACAAGTCAGTCCATTTCGGGCGGTTCGGAGAAATTTGTCCCAGGCAGTCCGGGACAGTTGGGAAAAAAGTGCGCAGAGGACGCGAACCGGCTGGTTTGGCTGAAAACAGAGGACTTTTGTACTGGGACATCTGGGACAAAAGTACGCAGAGGACGCGAAAAGCCGAAAGAGCCAAGAGCGAATGGAATCTCGCCACGTGTCTTCACCGCAAACAGGAACAAGGGAGCCCGAATCGGCCGAAGCAGGAGATTTTCATCCGGGACAGCTGGGACAAAGGTACGCGTGGGACGCGAGGGACGCGAAAAGCCAAAGCGGCCGAAGGCAAAGAAGAAAAGTCAACGTTTGACCCGTGAAACTTCAAACGGCCATAACTTTTGACTCCGAGCTCCGATTTTCACAAAATTGGACTTTCTGGAACGAGCACGACGTCCTCTACGCCACAAAAAAATAGGATTTCTTATTTTTAATGAGGGTAGATATATTTAAATAAAAGAAACATATTCAGCTCCAGTCAGTTAATGCTCATTCCCGTCAAATGACAGAAAACGCCTGCCAGACCCCAAATAGCTGCCCGCACTCAGAAGGCCATAACTTTTGCATTTCTCAACGAAATCGCACAAAATTGGTACCGTTGGAATCATGGCTCCGAGCCCGACGCACAAAATCAAGAAATTCCAAATTTGATGAGAGATTGATGGATATTTTTTAGGAAAACGTGGCCGGGTTCATAACAGTGTTTCATTTGGTAGTTGGGAGTGCAATTAAGAGGCATGGTCATCATTCTTTCTCTACTGCAGCACATGGGATAGTATGGGGAGCCTTTTGCAAGTAATATATAATCATTTTACTCCATTTAATGCCTCTTACAGGTGGTTGAAGGATAGATTTCGGGATTTCCATTTTCCCTTCTCTTTCCCTTCTCATTTTTCTATAAATTGGAGTGTTGGGCTCATTGTAAAAGGGAGAGTTTTTAGATAGCAAAGCTCTGTCAAAATTGCTTTGTGAAGCCAATGTGCTGCAGGCCCTTGTAGTGGACTCCTTGCATGGTGATCCAGGCCCTTATCTTGTAATAGATTGAACTGTGCATATCATGAAGCAATAAAATATCAGGTTGTGGATGTATCTTCCCCTGCTGTGTTTTCTTGCATTCTTCTTGCCCCTTTAATCTTTCTACAAGAATATTGTGTCTATTATTATATTCTTGCAGGGATCCATTATCATTGTGTATGCTTGGAATATTGTTGTGAATGCATTTTACTAGATTATGGAGAACTGTCATCACCTCTTCTAGTGTGTACTTTGCCTCTGTATTTCACACATTTGGAGACTACTCTCACACCCTCATTTTCTGGTGTATCACCACTTTAGTGTAGGCTTTCATTTTATGCATTCTCTCTCCCTGGTCCCTTGGAAATTTAGATTAGAATAGTTAGTTTCCCCTGCATTAGAGTAGATTGTGGCAGGTAGTTTAGGAGCAAGGACCAGCTTTCTCTGGAGGTCTATCTCAAGTAGCAAGTCCCACAACTTGGAGATAGTACCCATGTTATCCAATCACACCGTGAGTTCAAGTATATGCACTTGTATAAACACAAGGGTGCTGTGATTCGGTGATAACAACTCCATCATTAAAGGATTTGTTTGTTGTCACTCCTCTTTCCCCATGGTTGTTTCCTGCCACCACGTCATCTGTGGCCTCATCATCTAACCAACTAAATGTGATTTCTGCGCTGAAGAAGCCACATTTAGTTAAATCCAATTATCAAAACCCCTTGTCTAAACCACCACCCGTATGAACCAACCATACCCAACCATTACCAAAACCCACCCAATCAATAGCCTCATCTTCCTCTGAATTTGACCCGCTCAAAGGATCTTATGCCAAGATCCTTGATATGTTGGTGGAGAATGCGACCATTTCCCTACCCCCACTCAAACCCGATGATCCATCTAAACCTCGACCTATAGGTTATGATGAGTCTAAAATCTATCACTTACCACCACACACCAGGACATGATGTGGAGGGATGCAAAGCTTTGAAAGCCATCCTTCGTCAGTCACCTATCTCGGATAGAAAGGTTAAGAAAGACAACTTACGAAGGGAGAAACCTTTAGCTTCAATCCCCTCTCCTATACCACCTGTCCCTGCCTCACCAAGATCTATTATTATTGTAACCCCACCTCTCGAAGACAATGACTTATCCCTGCCATCTTCCTTCTCTCATGTTCACAAGATCAACATGATTAGTATTGCTACTCAAGGGCAGAAAAACAATGGGAAACCTAAAGAAAGCACACCTGCGGCCTCTCTTTCTCCATCTGCCATCCCAATCGCACCACCACCTAAAGTGATTATTCGTGGACCTACCTACCCCGTCTCTAATGGAGTTGCCCATCGTACCATGATCAAACAGCTTCACCAATCACCTGTAAAAATGACACTATATGATCTCATTCAAACCTCTGAATCTCATCGACAATCTCTCATTGAAATCCTTCAAGGGATAGAGGTCCTACCTAACGAAAACTTACCCGTTGCCTCCATATTAACACCCAACCACATTTCTTCTCTCACCAAACAATCTACCACTTCTGTCCCTGTACAGCAAGCCACTGCTGTGAGTTTCTCCGAAGAAGAAATTGTCATCTTTGGTGCAGAAGATCCTGACCCCGCTCTTTTCATCTCGGCTTACGTCTGGGACATCCAAGTACATCATGTTATGATTGATGGGGGTGCTAGCCCTAAACATCATCTCTTCCAAAGCCTTCCAACAAATGAATATCCCTTCTAGCTATATGTGTGCCAACCCCACCATGTTGCATTCATTCAATGATGCTATTACTTCTACTTTAGGCACCGTGATCCTTAACATTAGTTTAGGGCCACGTACCTTACCCGAACTCTTCTATGTCCTTGAGGTAGAATTCCAATACAACATGTTGTTGGGACCGCCCTTGGATCCGGGCTATGGGATAACGTTCCCTCCACCTTACATAGATGCATAAAATTCGAGTATGAGCGGAAGTTATACACTGTAAAAGCTGATGCTCCCCCTTCAAAACCTGTAATATGTTATATCGCCCTAATGATGTGCTTGTACCAGTCAAGGTACCCATTCATCCAACCCAACCATCTACTTCACCCACACCTCAACCATCCACCTTAGCCACACCTACACCTTTAACCAATGAAACCACCGCTACAAATACCACTTCCTTCCCCGCAGACAACATCCCAACCTCAGATCCCTTGGTAGATGTTTTTCAATGCCTTACGCTGGGGGAGTATCACCTATATAACGTTATCACTTTCCATACCCCACAGGAGTATGGATAGTTACATGCACATCCTACCTACAACCATTGTGTGGGGGAGGTGTTCTCCTACGGACTGCCTAATTGCCACACCCAACCAAACGTATGGGGGTGTCGACGCATCCTCCGTTACCCCTGAACCTCCCCTTGGTGTGGTTCCCTTCCAATCTGATTTTCAATATCTAACAAATCATCATTTCACCCTCACCTTCTTACTCGTTGTGCTTGGAAAGGTTTTGGTTTCGGTCTTTATGAACAAGGCCGACATACAATCATTCCCGTGACTACACGCAAACACAAAGATCGTAGTGGTCTTGGATTTTCTGAAACACTTACACCAAAGAAACCTCGTGTCAGTTGTATCTGGGAAGACAATGACATTACCTCTTCTGAACCATCATCACCTATTTTGCCATCTTCACCCACAGAGTCGATAGACCCAGAATCTATCCCTCCTAACTTTTTTTTTTGTAAATGCTATCTTATTGGGTCCTCTCACTTATCAACGTGATAATGAAGACCCATCTTCTCTTCCCCTTCTATATCTAGACATGATCGAAGAAGACTCGCCTTCAATTAATGTTGTTGAGTGCTAGGATGATGACTCCATCCTCACTTACCTTGGCCAGACGACTCTTATATTCAACGCATGCTTTACCATCTGAAACTCAAACCATGTTGAATGAGTCGACTATAGAAATCAACATCCACACAGAGGACAATCCTCACATTTTGAAGATCAGACAATATCTTAACGCATTAGAACAAACTGCCTTCACTACCTTCCTCCGTGCCTGCAACCAAGCTTTCGCTTGGTCCTACGCTGACATGCCAGGAATTGATCCTGACATTGTTGTCCATAACATTACTCTGAAACCTGACTCCAAACCAGTTAAACAGAAACTAAGAAAAATGCATCCACACATTGCCCTCTTGGTCAAAGAAGAGCTTCAACGACTCCTTTCTGTTTCCTTCATCTTACATATTGACTATCCTCAATGGATTTCTAACATCATACCTGTCACTAAAGCGATGGGGGGACTTCAGATATGTATGGATTTCTGGGACCTTAACCTTGCTTTCCCAAATGATGACTTCCCCCTACCTAGTATTGATCAACTTGTTGATCTCACTGCAGGCCATGAGATGCTTTCTCTCATAGATGGCTTCTCGGGATACAATCAAATTTTGGTATCCCGACCGATCAACATAAAACTACCTTCATTACTCCTTGGGGATCCTTCTATTATCGTGTCATGCCGTTTGGCCTTAAGAATGCTGGTGCAACTTATCAGCGGGCTATGACTTACATTTTTCACGGACATTATGCACACTATTCTTGAGGATTATGTCGATGATCTTCTTGGCAAATATAAACAACCGCAGTGAACATCTCGATGTTTTAACCATTATTTTTGATCACCTGTTACAATAATGTGTTCGTCTTCAACCAAAGAAATGTGTCTTTGGTGTCCTTTTGGGAAAAATCCTTGGTTTTATCATCTCTTTGCGTGGCATTGAGGTCGACCCAGCTAAAGTCAAAGCTATCCTAGAAATTCCCTCACCCACTAACCTCAAACAATTACGTAGTTTGCAAGGTAAACTCCAATCTATCTGGCGTTTCATCTCACAACTCTCAGATCGATGTCAACCTTTCCATCATCTCCTTAAAAAGGACATTATCTTTCAATGGAGCGAAGAGTGCCACCAAGCCTTTAAGGCTCTTAAAGCATATCTCTTGCAGCCACCCATGCTTATCCCACCTCAGGACGATCGCCCTTTCTACCTTTACCATGTTGTAGGAGCCATGCTCACACATCGTGACTCTGAGCATCGAGAACAAGTAGTTTATTACATAAGCCATACTCTTGTGGATTACGAGACTAGGTATACACATGTAGAAAAGTTGTGCCTAGCCCTATTATTCGTGGCCACCAAACTCCGACATTACCTTCTGAATCACAAAACTTTTGTCATCACCAAACACTGACCCCATCCATTATATGTATGCCAAACCTCATCTAAACCAACACATCACCTAATGGCTTATGCTCCTCGCTGACCTCGACCTTGAGTTTGTACACCAGAAATCAGTCAAAGGAAAAACTATCGCAGACCAACTTGCGGAAGCCCCTTTACCTGGGGAACAATTTACCAGTTTTACTTTCCCTGACAAAATCATCGCAACTCTTTCACTCAGTGAGGTGTCATATCCAATGACCCTCTTCTTTGATGGATCCAAATGCCAGCACGGCGGAGGGGTAGGCGTTGTTCTCATTCCTCTTGATACTGAACCTATGCCTCTTTCATTCTGGCTCGATTTCCCCTGCACTAATAATACAGTGGAATATGAGGCCCTTGTTTTGGGTCTCCAGGTTGCATTACACTTAGGTGTAAAGTCTATTAACATTTTCAGTGACTCTCAATTGGTAGTCAATCAAGTTACGGGTATCTACCAATGTAAAAATGAGGAACTTCAAAAGTACAAACATTACGTGGATTCACTTTTGACCTTATTTACTCATTATTCTATCCAAACCATTCTCTTGCTCCACTAACAAATTTGCGGATACTATGGCTTGCTTAGCCTCACAAATTCCTGCCTCACCAACTGACTCTGACATATTCATCTTGGTCCAACAACTCTTTGCCCCATCTTACTCATCCCCGGATGTTTGTATGATAAATAATGTGTCTGCTAATTCATAGGATACCTGGTATCACCAATTTCACGACTACCTTACAACCTCTATTCTCCCACATGACCTTACAAGTAACGGAAAACGTGATTTTCTTAAAAGTGTTTCTCATTATGTCATCATGGGGGGACTCCTCTATAAATGTGGCTTTGATGGCATCCTCCTCCGATGTCTAACTGGTGCGGAGGTCACCTTTACCATCCAACAAGTCCACAACGGTATTTGTGGTAGACATTTTAGTGGCCTTGCCATGGCCAAACGGATCCTTCGCCTAGGATATTATTGGCCTACTCTTAATAACGACTGCTATGAATATGTTAAGCATTGTGTTATGTGTCAACAACATGCCAAACTTCAACATACTCCTAGCCATCTGCTACAGGTTGCACGAGATCTTTGGCATTTCTCACAATGGGGTTTAGACCTTATTGGTGAGATTCACCCACCCTCTTCGCAACGTCACCATTGGATAATCACAGTAACTGAATATTACACTAAATGGGTGGAAGCCATTCCACTCATTTCAACCAAAAAAGAAAAAATCATCGAATTCATTAACCATCACATTATCTGTCGTTTTGGCGTTCCTCATTGCCTGATAACAGATAATGGAAAATCTTTCAAAAATAAGTTGTTACAAGACTTTTGTGACAACTTTGGTATCAAACTTAGCTTCTCATCACCTTACTATCCACAAGAAAATGGTCAAGCTGAATCTTCTAACAAAACCCTAACCAAAATTCTCATGAAAGTCGTTAACAATTCTGGAAACAATTGGTCTGATCACATCCCCTTTTCCCTTTGGGCTTATCGTACCAGGATTTGTACCTCCACTAATGCCACACCATTCTCTTTGGTATATGGTACCGAGGCTGTCTTGCCTCTCGAAATACAAATCCCCTCCCTAAGAATATCTCTCCAGGATATTCTCACCAATGATGATTTCCGCCAAGAGTGGTTAGCCCAATTAGAGCTTCTTGACAAGCGTTGTCTTACAGCTCTTGACCACCTTCAAATCTATCAAAAGCGCATCAAGCGTGCTTATGATAAGCAAATTCATGAGCGTACCTTTCAGATTGGCGATCTTGTCCTCAAAGAGAATCAACATGTGACAAAACTAGAAAAGAGCAAACGTGGAAAATTTGCTCCTAATTGGATTGGGCCTTACATTATCACTCACACTTATGGATCAGGCACTTACCGTTTAGCTTCACTTAATGGTAAACCTGAGCCTAAACCCCTTAATGCCTTGCATCTCTGACCATTCTACTGTTGAATTTCGTGTTACATCACTTCTTATCTACCTTGCGCTCGTCCCTTGAGCTCATTTACCACCTCATACAGTTTGTTTCGTGCATCTCAAAGTAGAATCAACCTCACGTGGTTTGATCATCACCTCCTCTTAAAGATGCCTTCCCCTTTTTAGTCTGGTCCATGACTTAAAAGTATCAAAAGAACACGTTCTCAATTATACAATTATGGGCTATTCTTGAGTCAAACTTCCTGTAAAACTAGATGCTTCATGCCAAATGGACATCTAGACCTCTAAGTTATACATAGACTACTCCCTCAAAGGACAGCTATGTGCAAAGCCACATCTGCTATTATAAATAGACTGCTCCCTCGAAGGACAGCTATACACAAAAGCCACATCTGCTACTATAAATAGACTACTCCCTTGAAGGACAACTATACAAAGGCAGCCTCTATCATAAGCTTCTCACATTGATCAGCTTCGTGAAGACCTCAAGAACAACAAAATGCATATCCCATATAGACTTCCTACATCGATCAGTCTATATCCAGAAAAATAAAAGCAATATTCAAAAGCACTTTTGAGTCATGGACTTGTCTATTCAGGTTTGGTTCTCTTTCGTCAGAATAATCACCTTTTTCTCTGCGCCCCAGCTATACCATCCACCTCACCTCACTATTCTTCAAAACAAAAAAACTCAAGGGACGTGACGTATATCCAATATATTGTGATTATACAACTCTTTTCACCTATCGACTTCTCGCCTATGCAAGGTACCTAGGGATTCAAGCTCATCCTATGATAATACGTTATTTTTTTAGCTCTTTTCAACTATGGGACATTTTTGCCTCTTTTAGCCGAATCTAGGATTATATGTTGACCTTAATCAGGACATGGTTCCCTTATGCTTGGGTAAGCTAACCCTCGCTTCACCTATACCTTACCAACTCCAACCACATTACCCTACCAACATCAAACTTTTACCAACCAAACACATTTCCTAACCACAACCAAATTTCCTGAAATTCACCTCTCCCTGGTTCTAAGGGAGAACTACATCGGTCTGAGGCCCCTCCTTGCTTTGTGTAATGGGCTATGTAGGCAGCACTTAGGAGACATGGGGGTATCCCAAGGTTATCTCGACCATCCCCTACCATAACCTATCATGTGTTGTGTTTTTGCTTAAAAATATACATGATTTCACATATTTATATTGATAGCACTCACCTTGGTCTTTTATCAATTCAAAACATTTGAAACAAAAAAAATTCTTATTATTATCGTAAACTCAAAATCAACATACATATTCAAGTTTTATTTAGATGTTAAACAAATACATCTGCTCTATCATCGACGCGTAGGTTGGCATCCTTATTTATTCTTCTACCCCTATGAAATTCACTTAGACATCCGCGCACCTCATCCCAAACTAGGTAGTGATCGTGATCGTCGACGCCGCTCACCTGGCCTCTCCATCCTCAAAGGTGCCACTATTATTGGTTCCTCCCACTGATCCGCCAATCATCTCCTGTAACATACGAATACGCCCTCTCGCGTGGAGGAATATTTCCTCTAGTCTCTCCACTCGTAACTGCGTAACCTCTAACAATCCCATTGTCTCATTCACCTGTGTTTAAAGCTGGTGAACTAAACCCTGTAGGTGGTCTCTCTCCACTGTAATCATAGCTATGTCATGATGATCGGCCCTCTCACGTGCACCTCGTAGCTCTCCTACCCACCATAATCTATAAGACTTTTTCACTCCTGCATCCATTACCCTGTGATCGGTTGTTGTCTCTTCTGGTCCTTTTGGAGGGTGTCAGTCAAGGAGGTGAGAATGATGCCTTGGCATCAATCCTCATGTATGGTCTATAATCCATGGGTATATCCTGAAAAAATCCAAATTGTCACCACACACGATCTAGAGGAATCCTCTCGTACTCACCTTGGCCTGTGTCCCGCAATCCACCTTAATTGCTCTACACCCCTTAAATCCTCAGCTATGCTTCTCCATCACCATATATTTCCCGTAAGGCCTCCAACAGATATCCACAATCGTCACCATCTCCCACATCTGCCTATAATACTCGACGTCATCTGTCACAGCCTCAGATCTCACCTCTTACTTTGTCTGGACCCATCATCTAAATCCCAACCTTCTGCACTCCTATCTCTCCTTCCTGGATTGGTCGGCCTATTGGTCGCACACACAAAATGTGCTCATAGGCCCAACAATGTAATAAGTATGCACAATCCAGTGTAGTCCTGTGATTTCACCTGCAGGCCCATAAACCCCTATATAGCTCTGCCAGATATGCGGGTGCCCATGTGAAATTCATGCTCCTTTCTATCATTTCCCAAATAATACACATCAATGATTTTGGAAATCTTCCCCCATCCACCCTCGGTAATGCATAATACCCCACCGCTATCATTAATACCACTGCCAACCTTGTTGCCTCAGGGTGTGCTGCAAACATTATACCATAAGTGAATGTCAAACCTCGTTGTGTCAAATCTCATGCAGCTAGACCAAATACTACTGTTATCACTCCCCGCACCACGTTAGGCCCTGCCTGATACACTGGTCTTCCTGTAATTGGGAGTCTCAAAATTTTGAACACATCTTCTAACGTCACTATCATCTCCCCTGTTGGCAAATAGAAGGTATTCTTTTCTGGATTCCATCTCTCAATCAATGCCTACAACATAGCATGACTGCGTGCGATTCATGAATAATAGTGGATTCCACTTAACCCCACACGGTTTATCAATGCCCACTCAGCTGGTGTTACATCTGCTCAGACCCGTGACAATAAAGCTGGCACCCTATCATTCATCCTCAACCCTACCTCTACCTGCATACATCAAATCAAAAAACAACAAATCAATAAATAAAATCTCCAGCTATTTTTTTATCACATTCTGGAATTTTACACAGTAACCGATATCGGTTATAGATAACCAATATCAGTTATCTAATCGATACCGGTTATCTCTAAACGATATCGGTCACTGTCAATTCTATACACCCTACTTAAAAACACCACCTACGATAATTATTCACTCGTTTACCCCTCTCTGTACCTACAAACATACCTGAAACCCCTGATTACCTACCCCATAACACTCACCCCATCCCAAACCCTTTCCTATCACCTTTTATTTTTCATCTCTACCCACTTACCTTCTCTCATCCTATTCATAAACATGCAAGAATTGAATTCCAACCAAAACTTATACCTCTTGGGATGCAGCAGCTTGAGGTGGAACATGTCTTCCCTCTCTTCTCTACCCGCTAGATGCTTCTCCTTGTTTAGCCATGTTCACCACCCTCTTCAAT
Source organism: Taxus chinensis (assembly GCA_019776745.2). Classification (NCBI taxonomy): domain Eukaryota; kingdom Viridiplantae; phylum Streptophyta; class Pinopsida; order Cupressales; family Taxaceae; genus Taxus; species Taxus chinensis. The sequence goes on from CM034154.1 coordinate 705,982,079, forward strand.
ATAACTTGTCTTTTTGCCTTCTTAATCTAAGCCCATGATTACTTTACCTGTCTCTTTCCTCCTTATCACTCAATTCTCTCATGCAACTACCTGTATAAGCCGTCAATAACGTCGCATTCTCATATTTAACTTGTTGCATGACTCTAAAAATAAGAACTTAAGTTACCTCCCAAGCTTTTCTATTTTTAAAAAAGCTCATTTTAGCATAACTGATATCGGTTACCTAACCGGCATCGGTCGAATGACTACCGACATCGGTTACCTAACCGATATCGGTCACCTCTCTCCCTTTGGTTATCCTAGGCCATTTCTTTGTTTTTTTGCAAATTTTTGGTGGCGCCCACCTCTTTTCCTTGCATAATGACATAGTTATCAATATCTATCATCAGAATACCATCAACACATATGTAAAACTTCATCAACATCATCTATATATACATCAAATTTCAATACCATCGACAAAACACATAAAACATTCTAATACATGCATCAAATCAAAAAATTTACACACCATGTGGAGCAAACTCATCTATATATCATCATCAAATCAATGTCAAAATATACAAATTGCCCTGCATGGGGACTCTATGATCTAAAAATGCAAAGTCGGCATGCAGGCCGCTGTCTCTATCAAAATATTGACTCAGCTCGCAAGCCGGTCTCTCATGTCAAAAATATACTTGGCTCGCAGGCCGGTATCAACTATACAAAATGTACTTGGCTCGCAGGCCGATATATACAACAAAAATGAATAAATAAATCCTATGTGGGCACGCAGGCCTCTATATATACACTTGGTTCGTAGACCGGTGTCTCTATCAACAAATCCTCTATATACCCATCTCTACTCCTGGGGTGACTCAGCTCTCTCCCACTCCCTCGGCTCGTCTCTTAGCTGGCCCCTATGCCGGATCTTGCCTCCTACCCGTCACTAACCCACCGGCTATGGCTGCGGCTCCCTGTGACCTATGACTCTGGGATGTCTCCGCCTTGTGAGCCGCATATGGCTGATAGTCAACACCGGTACCATCTAGCACGTCCTGATAAAATTAGGCCTCCGCTCTCGCCTCCATATATCGGGCCCATGCCACCATGGTTGGTGGGGCTGGTCCCTCAGTTCCTGATAGAAGTGGCCCTTGACCTGCCTGTACACCCTGTGCCTGAGGTGGTGCCTGTACCTACGCCTGTGCCTGAGGTGGTGCCTGTTCCTGTGCCGGTGCCGATGACTGTGCCTATGCCTGTACCTGTGCTTGGGCTAACTGCCCCTATAGCACCCCAATCTGTGCCTATGTAGCAGTAAGTTGCCCCTGTAATAACTGCACCTGGCCCAAGAGACGACCCCTCTCCACTATAACCGCTGCCAAGTCTAGTTGTATGGGCTATGCTCTCATGACTGCCCTTTGCCCTACCCACCACACCAAAAATGAACCTTTCACCCCGGCATCATCCACCGTATCATCGGTCGGCCTCTCTGCTACCCAGACTAGGTCAAATGGCTGCGGTACAGGAAATGGTGCCTCTACATTCTCCCTCCGATACTGTGGGAAGGGAGGTGGCTCATCCTGTCGTAGACCCAACTCTCGGCGTACCCTCTCTAGGTGAATCCACTCATACTCCCCGGGTCTCCGTCCAGCTATCCAGAAGATATACTAGATCCATCGTAGCTACTCTCGGGCTCCTCCTCAGGGCTGCTGGCCTTTGTATGGCCTCCATATAATATCGAGTGTGGTCAGGCCCTCTAACATATGCCGGTAGTATGCCACATCTCACCTTGCAATCACCGCTCATGGCTGGCCCACGACCCCCAACCACCTCTGAAATCCATATCTATACACCACCTGTGGCCTTGGCTGCTAGGTCAATCCTACTGGTCATATACAGAGGATATCCTTGTAGGCCCAACAGTATAACAAAAATGACAAACATATACCAAATCGCCTCATACGGCAATAGCCCTAGAGCTCTCTGTATAGCTGCACTAGGTACATCAGTGCCCATGCATAGTAGGTGTGCTCCTCCACCATCTCATGTAATACTCCCATCAAAGCCCATGGGAAGCAGCCTCCCTCTAAGTCAGGAAGGGCGAAGCAGGTGATACCAATCATCATCAACATGGCAAGCCGTGTCTCTTGTCTATGCACGTGATACATATCACCCTAGCAGATGCTTACACTGTGATATGTAATCAATGGGGCCACATCCCCAAATACCTGCAGGATGCTATCCATCGCTGTCTCGGCATCCACCTAGAACACTACCTCACTAATGATTAGAAGTATCAGGATGTGATACACATCCTCAAGCATGACTGTCATCTCTCCAGTAGGGAGATGGAAGACATTGGTTGCCGGATCCCATCTCTCGATGAGGGAAACCATCAAGCTGTGGTCCCTATCCATAGCCCTATATCTCTGGACTCTGCCGAGTCTAACCTCCCACATGACTACCCACTGTACTGCAGTCACATGTGGCCGCATCCACCCCAGTAGAGGCAGCATCTGATCCCGCATCGTCAGCTGCTGGCGTGCCTACAAAAATAACCCACTACATCAAGCCTACTCTTTCCAAAACAACTACCTTAACCCTCTATACTCACTCCCCCACCCAATAACCCCAATATCACTAGCCCCACCCAACAAACACCTATACTATCCCCTTCACCTATTCCAAAACCTACCAACTACCCCACTCATACTCCACCCGCTTTATTCTTGTCCTCTAACTATATCCCAGCCCATTTAACCCCTCCCAATTCATCAACAACCCATAACCTATCCTACCCGCACCGACCCCCGACCACCCAATTACCCCCCAACCCACTCACCTTTCCTAGCCACTCTACCTTCTCCCCCTTCACCCCAAAACTCTATCCTACCCGCCTACAACAAATCAATATATCTACTTTCACAACATTACCTCCTGCCCATAGTGACCGGTACCGGTCTGTTGGTCGTCAAATAGGACTTCACAAAGAGTAACAGTCAGGGGACAAGAAGTCCCTCCTCTTTAATGGGAGAGGTTCCCTTATTCAGAAATGAACATGATTTTCTTGTGGAACTTGGATATTTACGAAAGTGTTTTCTATAAGGATCATCAATTACAAAAGGACTGAGGAATGAGAAAACGAGAATGAGCATGAAGGCACCATTTAGAATTATAGATGACAGACTAATTATTTATGCATGCGAAGGTACAGTGAATTGAAACAAGATCATTTGTATCATACTAATAAGATGAAATTTGAAAGACACAAAGTTCTATCAATAACATATGCAAGAATACAAAGCTTCTTAATATAATATAGACAAATGATCTTAACAAGATTAAATGAAAAGCTTAGGGATAAAAGAGATCAGATAGACGAATAATGAAAAGCCCTTCTGTATTGATTTATTTATGATTTATTTACACTTTCAGAAAATAAGCCAAGTTCTTCCTCCTTCAAAATGGCGAGGAGAGGCCATTATATAGTTTACAATTCAGTTACTCTCAATAACTACTTCTTTTAACTAAAGATTAGTTAAGGATTGCCAATCGCAATACCTCAACTTATTACAATAAATCCGAGAAAAAGAATCGGAAGAGAAGAGAGGAATAAGGAGAAGAAGACAAGTGCTTATGACTGGGAGGGACCCACTGAATTCAAAATCCACTGCCTAAATCTCTTCAATGCCTCGGCTATGTCTCTGCCACGTGGGACTGACGTGCTGGCTGTAGACTGGGTCTAAAATCCAAGGCACTTCTCCATTTCCTTATCAAACTTGACATGAGTATGATAGTCTTTATTTTCTTCTTCAATAGTAGATTGAAGAGAGCGGATATCCTTCATTTTCTCTTTGGAAATGGAGCTTTCCTTGAACAGATTTCCTTTGACAAAAGCTCTGAATTGAGCTTTGATTTCTTGTAGGGAGAGAGACACACTAGAAGTTTCATCCTGAAGATGACAATGTATATATTTGAAAGAAGATGCAACTAGTGTTTTGAAATCCTCTCCCTTCTGCCAACTATTCTTCAATTCTCCCGAAGCCTCCTCTAGGACCTTGATCTTCATGTTGGTAGTAATTCGAAGGGTGAAGCTGCAAGCTAGGCTTGGGAAGGAATTACAAAGGAAAATGGATACGCGTGCAGGAATTTAGATTGCAAAGGTTTGAGCAAAAGATAGCAGGAAAGCAGTGTGTAAAACGCATAGGGGGTTCACTCGTTATATAGCCGTTTAGGAGAGAGAAAGGTAATGAATGCGTATTTAATACATACCTACCAAATTGAATAAGCAAGATATTCGGGTAGAGCGGGAAAAATTAGCACGAATGGCACTTGGTTCATTTGGGACATGTGGGACGCAAAAGCATGAAGTACATGGCTCGGTCGATTCGGGCGAAGTGGGGAAAAGATGCAAAAATGCTCTTGGAACACGCGGGACAAAAGTACGTGAAATACACGGCTCAGCCGAATAAAAAAAATGGAACAATTGGTCCGGGTGAACTTGGGACATTTGGGACAAAAAGTTCCGACGGGCCCAAAAAGAATAGACTTCGGGTGAACTGGTCGATCGGGGAACAGAGGGCCCAATTGAACTTGGGACACGTGGGACAAAAGTACGCGAAGTATGTGGCTTGGCTGAATCAGACGAAAATGGAACAATTGGTCCAGGTGAACTTGGGACATTTGGGACAAAAAGTTTCGACGGGCCTGAAAAGAACAGACTTCGGGTGAACTGGCCGATCGGGGAACAAAGGGCCTAATTGAACTTGGGACATGCGAGACAAAAGTACGCAAAGTATGCGGCTCGGCCAAATCGGATGAAAATGGAACAATTGGTCTAGGTGAACTTGGGACATTTGGGACAAAAAGTTCCGACGGGCCCAAAAAGAACAAACTTCGGGTGAACCAGCCGATTGGGGAACAGAGGGCCCAATTGAACTTGGGACACGTGGGACAAAAATGTCCGACAGGCCCGAAAGACACACAAAATGACCCAAAAACGTAGATTTCTCAATTTCTTTGGCATTTCACATTATCAGTACAACAGAGAAAACACTTAAACTCAAAATTTTAAATTTTCACTTTCTTAAGAGCAGGGGACTTTTGAGTGGACAACAGCTGGCTCCTTCTGGGGATGACTTGGCATAAATTCAAGGAATGAGACAAGATAAGAACTTAGACAAACTTGGGGAAGTAGACCAGTACCTTATCCATTGGGCAATGGAGTCATAGAATCAAACCAATACAGAGGACAACACACCAAAACAAAGGGAAAGAAAAACAAAACACTGTACAGAATATACAAAGGACTCCCTAATCACCTATGACTTGAACAATTTTAGGTACTGCCCACTATAAGGAAGTGGGAGAGAAGAACCATCCATATAATCAAGGTAAAAATAATTCTTACCAGCAAAGTGCCTGATCTTGAAAGGTCCGAGCCAAAGGGAATCAAACTTTCCATGGCTGCCACGAGGTTCATGCCTTTTATCCCACAACAAAACAGTGTCTCCAACTTGGAAATCTCTGAACCTGGCTTTCTTATCAAATAGGACCTTAACTTTTTGTTGATGAGCAGATATCTTATCAGCAACTTCCAATCTATCCTCATTCAATTTGTGAAGGTACATTATTCTCTTATCCAAAGCATCATTGAAACTGGTATCTTCAATGGCCTTCATTAGATGCAAGGCTGGCAGCTCCACTGTTACTGGCAATTGAGCTTCTACTCCATATACCACTTGAAAAGGAGACATTCCAATGGCTCTCTTAGGTGTGATCCTGTCTACCCAAAGAGCATCATAGAGTTTGTTGTGCCAGTTTCGTTGAGACTCATTGAATAATTTCCTTATTATGGTCACCAGATTTTTATTAGTGGATTTTGCTTGTCCATTTCCCTGAGGATAGTAATCTGAAGAGTGAGGTAGAGAGATGCCATATCCATAACAAAAATCCATCATCTCAGTTGAAGACAAATTCGAAGCATTATCTGTCACAATCTTGTTTGGTACACCATACCTTACCAAGATGTTTTCTTTGATGAAACTGCACACCACTTCAGAAGTAGTACTCTTTACTGGAATGGCTTCTACCCATTTTGTGAAATAATCTGTAGCAGTTAATACATGAGTATGACCAGCACTAGAAGATGGATTAAGTGTTCCAATGAAGTCCAAACCCCACTGTTGAAAAGGTTCTTCAATTACAACTAGCTTAGGAGGCAAAGAGGCCAATTTGGGTCTACCCACGAAAGTCTGACAAGCCTCACATTTATCAACCCACTTGGATGCATCTCTGAATAAGGTAGGCCAGTAATATCCTCCATGAAGTATCTTATGAGCAGTGACGGTTGATGAGTAGTGCCCTTCGCATGCTTGATCATGAAAAGCTGAGAGTAGCTTTTTCTACTGTTCCTTGTCCACACATTTCAAAAACCTTCCATCTAACCCACGTTTAAACAAGGTGTTTTCCCACAACACATATTCCACTGACCTTAGTTTAACAGTCCTCTTTTCTTTGGTAGTCAAATGAGAGGGGCATTCTCCATAGGTGAGAAAATGGGCGATATCAGCATACCATTCGTCAACTGAGCTAAGAAACAGAACTGTAGGAAGACCAATTTTATCCTCCAGTAACTCATGTCTAGCTCCTTTAGCGATGAGTTCACAAAGGCCTTTTCCACGGATGAGCTTGGTCAGTTTGATGTCAATATCATATTCTTGAACCTCAGCCACTAGTTCCCTCTCTTGGATCCAAATTCCTGCTGTGTAAGAATTGACTTAATAGTTGTATCTGGTACCAACACCATGGAGTGAGAGTTAAGAATGTAAAAATGAAACTGCTTAACAGCTTTAACCACTGCAAAAGCATGTTTTTCCATCATGGTATATTTTAACTCATGATCTTTTAGAATATAGCTCATAAATGCAATTGGGAGTTCGTGCTCATTAGAATCTTCCTGAGTCAAAACCGTGGCCAAGGTGTTATCTGTGGCATAGCAATAGATAATAAAATCTTTACTAAAATCTGGACATGCTAAAACAAGAGTTTTAGCAATGGCTCTTTTAATATCTTCAAAGGATTCTTTCCCTTTAGAAGACCAACCAAACGTTTTTTTTCCTTTCATCATTTGGGAGATATTCAGAGTTAGTTATGCAAAATCAGGGATGAATCTTCTCAAAAAATTGATCTTACCAAAGAAAGAGTGCACGCCCTTTTTGCTGGTTGGGAGAGGAATTTGCTGAATAACTTGAACTCGCTCAAGATCAATTTTAATACCATCTTTGGAGACGATGTGCCCTAATAATTTCCCCTCTGTGACACAAAAGACATATTTTTTAGGATTCAAAGAGATCCCATGTTCTCTACATCTTAGCAGAACTGTCTCCAGGTGCTGAAAATGATCTGCCCTTGTTTTAGAATACACAGTCAAGTCATCAAGGTATACAACAATACACTTCCCTTTCAAACTTCTAAAGGCCAAATCCATAGCTCTCTGAAAAGTGGGCACCAGCATTAATGAGCCCAAAAGGCATTCTTTTGTTAGCAAAGGTACCCCAAGGGGTAGTGAAAGTTGTTTTGTGTTGATCTGCAGTATTAACTTCTACTTGATTATATCCTGAGAATCCATCAAGCATAGACAACATTTCAAATCCTGTTACTACTTGTAAGACCTGATCCATCATAGGTAAAGGATAATTATCTTTCAAGGAAGCCTGATTCAGATTCCTGAAGTCAACACAGATATGAATCTCACCATTTTTCTTTCTAACAGGTACAATATTAGCAATCCATGTTGAATGATGGATAGGAAAAATGATTTTGGCTTTCAACAAATTCTGTATTTCTTAAAAATGGTGTCAGCTATTTTGGGATTCTATTGCCTCTGCTTTTGTTTAAAAGGCTTAATTCCAGGTTTGAGAGGAATAAAATGCTGCATCTCTTTTGGTTGGAAAGCTTTTAAATCTTCATAAGAGTAGGCAAGAACATCCTTATACCTCTTTAACAAATCAATTTCTTTCTTCCTCTCATCTACTGTGCAACATTTTCCAATGTTCACGAACTTAGGGTCAGTAGAACTCCCAATATTAATTTTGTCATATTCAGCTGATTGTTGAGGTCCAGTAGAAGCTCTAGACTTTACATACCTATCGTGTTTATCAAACAGTTCCTCTAAACTTGCCAATCCTTTAGGGATCTTGTTTCCCTTGAGTTTGATACATCCATCTTGATCCGTTTCTTTTCCTTGGGTGGCTTCTTTGTCAAAGGGACACTTTCACGAGGTAAATTGTCACTTCCTTCAAAGTACAATTGTTCAAAATTATTCTTGAGTTCTAAGAAAGAAAGAAAGTGCTAATCATTATTGAAAACTTTCCAGTTATTTGTATTATCAGGTACACTGGGTCGATGAATCATCTCAATGGTGAACTTATCTTGAGAGAAGTCAGGATGAGCAATCAGTAGTGACCCTGAGACTACTAGTGAATCAGACTTGGTGTTCTTCTCCCTAGGTATTGCTTCGATGGAGAAAGCATCAAGAAATTCAATGGAATCCCAAACCTGATTTCGGTAATGTTTCAACCTTCCATTTTTCACCTGGAAGAGGTTTCTAACTTGCTTTACAATCAATTCCGCATCCCCACAAGCTAGAAGATTCTTCACACCTTGTTCTTTTGCCACCTGTAGTCCAAGAATGAGAGCTTCATACTCTGCTGTATTATTGGTATTTTCGAACTGCAACTTGAATGAAAAAGGATGAAGGCTTCCTTCAGGTGACACCAATATGACACCAGCTCCAGAACCAGCTGAGGAACAACTTCCATCAAACTCTAAAATCCAAACACCATTAGGATCTTTAGGTGACACTTTGGGGAGTTGGATTTCTTCAGGAGACATAATCATGTAGTTACCATGCCCCATATCCTCATAGAGTATTTGTGCTTTAGGATCATCCATTTTTTGTACAATATACTCAGACTACTTCTCAGGCAGCAGCTTCTTCATTTTCCCATTAACAGGTACGAGTGCATGTGACCAATCCATTTGAATTTCTCCACCTACATCCTTACAGAAATTTCTGCTTAGCAACATCCCGTATGAAGGAGGAATATCTGCTACTAAGATGGTAGCCAAAACTTTCTTCTCAAGCAAAGCAACAAAATCCACTTGTGCATCTTTAATTCTTTTGACTAAGGGCACTTCCTTACTCTCCATAGAGTAACAAGATCCATATGTGCGTGTGAGAGTCAAGCCTAAGGCATGAGCTACTTTAGTAGGCATCACATTATCTGATGCTCCTGAGTCTATGACGCAATTGCTGAGCCTATGGCCAGCTATAAGAAGTGTCACATAGAATGGTTTGATTTTGTCATTGGGTGAGGTGACAGCGGCTACCAGATTAGGTTGTGGTGCAGAAGGAGTGGGTAAAAGGCCTTTAGAGGTAGTTTTAGAATGGGAATTGACAAAGTGAATCATTTTAGCAAAGGCCTTAGGATGGGTTTGATAATATTTAGCTTCTGAGATTTGAACCTTAGTATTTTTTAGGTGATCAATAATATCAAAAGACCTAGAAGTGGACGGGCTATCATCATTTGAAATCTTAGGTTTATCAACTTTAGGAGAAATGGAAATAACTTTAGTAGCAGAATTGAAAGGACTCACCTTTGGTGTAGATGAAACGGGGATAGGAGATCCTCTTTTTGCAATTACAGGGATAGTTGTCGGCTGTTCTTTAGATTTCTTGGTGGGTTGCATCACTTTCTCCCTTTGATTTGTCTGCTCTCGAGTCATGACAGTGTATGATTCACTATTCATGTCTGCTACTATTTCATCATAATCATCCTCATCATCAATGCCCTCAGTGGTGAAGAAATTAACTCGAGATCCCTCAAGTTCATCTGCTTCATCATCAACCTCTTCAATAAATTCCTCGCAATCTTCATTAACCTCTACATCTTCAGGTTCCTCAACTTCACAGGTTGCATTGACGGGAACTTTAATAGGAGGTCCTTCAAGCGCTAGCCTTGTTTGAGCAGCAAGTAAATGATTTCTGGGCTGAAAATTCCTCCTTGGAACATCTGCATAGGGAGCATGCTGAGCCAATTGTTTCTTAATGGCAATGAGATCATTTGCAAGTTTTTGTACCAATGGATCACTATTAGGTCCAGGGGTGGAAGAGAAGGAAGAAGCAGATTTAGATTTAGAAGGGTCTCTCCTCAACTTCCCTAACATGATTAAATCATCTTCGACACTAACAGCAAGAGTTTGATCTTTATCCAATGTTGTGAGATTAGCCCTTCTTAGTGCATAGCTAACTTCAGGTGATTGAGAATTTAGGAAAAAACATTTTTGAATTAGATCTACAGGTCGAGTATTTGGTGGAATTTTTTTAATCAACCTGTTGAATCGGGCCACAAATTCTCTCATGGGTTCTTGTGAATCTTTCTTTATTTGAGAGATTTTGGCTAGTAAGGCATGCACGTCTTCTGCTAGTTTGAACCGGTATTCAAACCTAGTTCTCATTGTATCCTAGCTGGTGATAGCACCGGCTGGAAGGTGATATAACCAATCAGTAGCATTATCTTGTAAAGTCTCAACGAAAAGTCTTACGGAGACATCTTCATGTTCAACTCCCTGAGCTCCGCATGCAACTATGAAGGCTGCAATGTGTTCATCAGGATGCACTTTACCATCACCTTTGAATTTGGGGAAGTTCTTCCGGTTACCTCTAGGTAACTTGTGCAAAGGCTGAGGAAGGGCAAGGGGCCCGACATGATGACCCCAGGGCAGTGGTACCACCATTATTGGAAAAATGGCTTGAAGAGGAACTGCAACACCAGAAAGAATCAAAGCTCGAAGATTAGGACTAATTGACTCTGAAGGAATACCACCCGTAGGGATTCTATCTTGAACAGGTGGAGTGCTTGTCGAACGAGTATTTCTATTTCTTGTTGAAGGGAAAGGAAAACCCTACTGCTCCAAAAGATGAAACTGAGAATCTTCAATACCAAGGGCCCTTCTCCCTCAAGTAAAACACGGAGTCTCCAGATCAAAGGATGATCAATAATTACAGAACTGAAATATGATTTCCCCAGTAGAGCCGCCAAAAACTGTTGGTCGTCAAATAGGATTTCACAAAGAGCAACAGTCAGGGGACAAGAAGTCCCTCCTCTTTAATGGGAGAGGTTCCCTTATTCAGAAACGAACATGATTTTATTGTGGAACTTGGATATTTAAGAAACTGTTTTCTATAAGGATCATCAATTACAAAAGGACTGAGGAATGAGAAAACAAGAACGAGCAGAAAGGCACCATTTAGAATTATAGATGACAAACTAATTCTTTATGCATGCGAAGGTACAGTGAATTGAAACAAGATCATTTGTATCATACTAATAAGATGAAATTTGAAAGACACAAAGTTCTATCAATAACATCTGTAAGAATACAAAGCTTCTTAATATAATATAGACAAATGATCTTAACAAGATTAAATGAAAATCTTAGGGATAAAAGAGATCAGATAGATGAAGAATGAAAAGCCCTTCTGTATTGATTTCTTTATGATTTATTTACACTTTCAGAAAATAAGCCAAGTTCTTCCTCCTTCAAAATGGCGAGGAGAGGCCATTATATAGTTTACAATTTAGTTACTCTCGGTAACTACTTCTTTTAACTAAATATTAGTTAAGTATTTCCAATCGCAATACCTCAACTTATTACAATAAATCTGAGAAAAAGAATTGGAAGAGAAGAGAGGAATAAGGAGAAGAAGATAGGTGCTTATGACTGGGAGGGACCCACTGACTTCAAAATCCACAACCTGAATCTCTTCAATGCCTCGGCTATGTCTCTGCCACGTGGGACTGACATGTTGGCTGTAGACTGGGTCCAAAATCCAAGGCACTTCTCCATTTCCTTATCAAACTCGACATGAGTATGATAGTCTTTATTTGCTTCTTCAATAGCAGATTGAAGAGAGCAGATCTCCTTCATTTTCTCTTTGGAAATGGAGCTTTCCTTGAACATATTTCCTTTGACAAAAGCTCTGAATTGAGCTTTGATTTCTTGTAGGGAGAGAGACACACCAGAAGTTTCATCCTGAAGATGACAATGTATATCTTTGAAAGCAGATACAACTAGTGTTTTGAAAGCCTCTCCCTTCTGCCAACTATTCTTCAATTCTCCCAAAGCCTCCTCCAGGACCTTGATCTTCATGTTGGTAGTAATTCGGAGGGCGAAGGTGCAAGCTAGACTTGGGAAGGAATTGTAGAGGAAAATGGATACGTGCGCAGGAATTTAGATTGCAAAGGTTCGAGAAAAATATAGCAGGAAAGCAGTGTGCAAAACGCATAGGGGGTTCACTCGTTATATAGCCATTTAGGAGAGAGAAAGGAAATGAATGTGTATTTAATACATACCTACCAAATTGAATAAGCAAGATATTCGGGTAGAGCTGGAAAAATTAGCACGAATGGCACTTGGTTCATTTGGGACATGTGGGACACGAAAGCGTGAAGTACGTGGCTCGGCCGATTCAGGCGAAGCGGGGAAAAGATGAAAAAATGCTCTTGGAACACGCGGGACAAAAGTACGTGAAGTACGCGGCTCAGTCGAATCGGACGAAAATGGAACAATTGGTCTGGGTGAACTTGGGACATTTGGGACAAAAATTTCCGACGGGCCCGAAAAGAACAGACTTCGGTTGAACCAGCTGATCGGGGAATAGAGGGCCCAATTGAACTTGGGACACGCGGGACAAAAGTACATGAAGTACACGTCTCAGCCGAATCGGATAAAAATGGAACAATTGGTCCGGGCGAACTTGGGACATTTGAGACAAAAAGTTCTGACGGGCCCGAAAAGAACAAACTTTGGGTAAACCGGCTGATCGGGGAACAGAGGGCCCTATTGAACTTGGGACACGCGGGACAAAAGTACGCGAAGTACACGGTTCAGCCGAATCAGACGAAAATGGAACAATTGGTCTGGGCGAACTTGGGACATTTGGGACAAAAAGTTCCGACGGGCCCGAAAAGAACAGACTTCGGGTGAAACCATACCCGATCGGGGACTTTAGAGGGCCTAATTGAACTTGGGACACATGGGACAAAAATGTCTGACAGGCCTGAAAAAACACACAAAATGACCCAAAAACGTAGATTTCTCAATTTCTTTGGGCATTTCACATTATCAGTACAACAGAGAAAACACTTAAACTCAAAATTTTAAATTTTCACTTTCTTAAGAGCAGGGGAATTTTGAGTGGACAACACGGTCACACACGTACCACCGTCGGTCGACACATGACCGACGCCGGTCTCTGGAACCAACTATTCTTTAGTTGTGACCGCTGCCGGTCACTGTCAGATTTCGGGGCTGGATAAAAAATGGCCCCCAAATCCCCTTTTTTTTAATTTTTACCTATCTACCCAGTCACAATTGCCTACAAAACTTACCCACCCTACCGTGTTGACTTACCTAACATATCTACCCACTCCATTTTATGATTTACCTTCATTTATTCATTATTTTATCACATTTTAGATTCCTACCCCAAAAACCCACATCCTAGCTAAATTCATCAACTTCACACAAATAGGGATTTTAGAACCTACCAGTATGACTACACATCATCGTGGTGGGATAGGTGGTGGTGGTCCAGCTCCTGCTCCTCCAGGCTATGCCATGGCTCTAAATCTCCTCAGCAGGGTCCTCAACCAATCAAATTCTATCTCCTGATCTCTGGGGCCTACCAATAACTTACTCCCCCACTCAATTAGTGCCAACTCAGCCCAAAATTTCAACCCAACTAATTCACACCTCAGAAAAGATAAAAATGGGGCACTCAAATTCACAAAGTGACAATGACATGCCACATTTTTATTTTTTATAGGTTTTGACATATAACCGATGCCGGTTACGGTGCGCCCTAGAAGACCGGTATCGGTCTTATGACCGATATCGGTCACACATAACCGATATCGGTTACCTACTTACTTAACCTAACTCTCACCCTTATCCATTAATCTCCATTTTTCACCACCTCACCTACCCCCAGCTTTTCTAAATAGCCTTATTTTGAATTCATCGGCCCGACCCAAGGCCACAACCAACTAATCGGCCCGACCTAAGGCCGCAACCAACCAATCGGCCCGACCCAAGGCCACAACCCACTAATCGGCCCGACCTAAGGCCACAACCACCAATCGGCCCGACCCAAGGCCACCAGCCACCAATCGGCCCGACCCAAGGCCACAACTCACTAATCGGCCCGACCCAAGGCCGCAACCAACCAATCGGCCCGACCCAAGGCCACCACCAACCAATCGGCCTGACCCAAGGCCGCAACCCACCAATCGGCCCGACCCAAGGCCACAACCAACCAATCGGCCTGACCCAATGCCACACCAATTAAGTACCTCGACCAAGACCCGTAATTTACGATTCTATCATGTAGCTGTTTGTTCCATCGAGCTCACCTGTTCGTGTTTTAGCATAACTAGGATACTTGAATTGATCAGCCGACCAGCATTTCCTAGACCAAGACCGTGCCGTTTATCTCAACCAAACCAACCATTTGGTACTACCGAACATGACCTAAACGTTCCTAGTACCTTACCCGTTATATCCCCTGCAGCTACTTCCTATGCCTTGGATACCAGGATTATATCACCCTTGTTTGGATAAACTCTCGACCTTTGCCTATGAATTCTTTGTTTGCTCTTCACATCGTGTACCCTGGTCGCACTACTGCATTTCAACGTGTGTCTTCTTCCTTGAACTTACCCCACCATCTTACCATCATCTCAACACCATTCACCCTTTATCAACCCTATCACTGATTTCATGTCACCTCAATTTGTGATAGATTTGAGGGGGATTACCTATACCCTTAACTGGGGCAACCACTTTTTATTTTTGTCAGTGCAACTTTAAAATACAAACTACACGACAACAAGGGGCAAATGTAGACACCAAATTTGGGTCTTACGATGCCCTTTACCCCGTATCTCGTCCCGCAACCTAACCCTACCTCACCACCTAAAACCTTACACACCTAATGATTTATTAATTACCTTATAATTAATAAATCCACATCTTCAAACCTGCCACCTCATCTCAGCAACCTCACCATGACCTAGCCCTAACCCTAAACCAACCTAATTAAGACCTATGACTTGGTCCAGACCCACACCCATGACTCATTACCCCTCACCCGCACCAAAACAAGCCTAATAATGACTTGACCAAGCCCACAACTGATCCCTCGGGAGAAAAGGAGGGAAAGATGGCTGTTTTACTAAAAATAGCCACTTTGACCTAACCGACATTGGTTCCTACTCGACCGCCATCGGTTACGTAACTGCCATCGGTTTTCCTGTAAATGACCTTCCCCAGCCAAAAACAAATGATCCGGAATTCATTTGCAAGACAGAGACAAGTGAAGAAAAGAGAAAAGGTTTGCAGAGAAGAGCATTGAGACGAAGACTACAACTGAGTAACTGGGTCGCTGTCACCCTCGTTCAAGCATTGGAAAAGACTGAGGATAGCTTCATCACCTCGCTTTCCAATACCGGATCATCCCAACTAAGCCTTACTATCGCCACCACATTCCTTGGACCTGTATCTTCATCAGGAACCAGTAAGTATTATCTTATAGTTCTTTGTTATCATTTTGCTTTAATTCATATTAAATGGGGAACTGACCACTTTCGAAAGGAAGTCTAATATTTCCTGGGCCTAAGGCAGTTCCCTCACTTGTTTTCTAACTAAAATCTAGTGGTCTTGCGTTCTTATTTATAGGTATTCCTTCCCAGACAAAAAGGAGTTCTTCACAATCGATCTGATCTCTCTACGGTACGCACACACCTTCCCAACATTCAACAGGTATTCCTCCTAGCCCTAACCCTTATCTGTTTCTTAAGAGAATGAAAGGATAGAAGCAACTCTATTCCGGAACGGAAACATTCTGTGTGAAACACACATCTCATCATGACACCTACACATTCAACATAACGCGTTAGACACAAAACACACACTTCGACCATTTCCTGATGAAGCACTCTTGTTTATGGTTCATTCTTGACTACTTACAGGGAAAATGAAATGAACCTCACTACATACACTTCCATTCACTTGGGGGCCATGCAGATCCTATCAATACGTTTTCCATTCAATTCCATTCCATCCATCCATAACACGCTGCATATTATGGTTACTTTTACTCTTGCTTACTTATGATTCTTCATGCTAACTTTATTACACATGCTAGTTAGATTACTTATATGTCATTTATCTATATCATCCACACATGTGAATTTACGTCTTTTTCTAAGTTGTGATAAAAGATACAGGTCTCCTACACATAGCATAGATACTCACATTCTACCCTTCCTACACTGGTCGTTGGGGGCATCCACATTCATCTATCAGAGGTGATACTATTTCATTCTATGCTTAAGACTCTACATTAGTTGATTCTACATGCTTTTGACATACTAGTTATCTTTCTAACATGCTAACGGGTGCTTCATGTTCAATATTTTTTATACAAGGATATTTGTTTCCATACTTGTTTGTTGCATCATATGTTATTGTTTTCTATTGTATGTGGGTCTTGCCCTTTGTTTGGTGTGCACACTTGTTTTCATTTGGTGTGTCTTGTGACATCATGAGTGATGTCCCATTTTTTTAACCATCTTTGTGTGGCTTACTTTGTCTTCTTGTGTGTTTACTACATTGTTTGTTAGCTTTTACACTTTTTTTGCAGCTGACACATTATTTTTACATGCATGATTGTTTGCACTAACAATTGTTTTTGGCTAGCCTGCTTTTTTGTGCATGCCTTGGTTTATGCCAATTACTTTCTAGGATACAGTTCATGCAATTGATCCTCATTTGGGGCCGCATTCTCCTATTAATGATGTTGCATGTGCTTCCCAAAGGAGGGGGGCATCATTGGGAGGTTTGTACATACTAGCACAAAGATTCTACACCAGTTTGGTTTAATTGTATACAAAGAGTGGGTTAAGACAAGTCTACGAACCCCATATAGAGTGGATTTTATAGGATATGGTGTCCTTAGCATTCTATTAGTTAATCCTATAGGCTTGGAGGTTATAGTGGGTGTTCCTCCCTACACTACTTCATGGCCAGTGGCGTCGGATTACGTTTAGAAAACCTAGGACGATATACAAATATCTCTTCACATACATTTAGGGAAGTCAGTTAGAGCTTGGAGGACACAAAGAACTTCCTCCTTACACTTCATTGGACCTAGGGTGGCATGAGATCTCCCAAAAAAATTGTAGTATAGGATATCCTTCTACACTCTCTTTCTCGACATGGATCAGGTGCACATGTTCCATTTACATTTGCGTATTTTACTTTTACATGCTTTCATATACAAGCATATTTTACATTGCGTTTTTTACACATACATACATACATATTTGAACTAATTGATCATTTTCTCCTCGCAAGTCTAGTCCGTATGAGAAACAAGTAGTACAAATGGGGGAAACAATAACAATAGTGTCAATAAAAGAATCTTCACAACAACACATACTTTAGTAAACATACAAGTTACATTACACACCGTAATAACTACACATGCATTTTGCACCTTAGATTTACTCTCATCACTTTTTACTTTGTGCATATTTGATCTATTAATTTCCACGTCCCTCACATACTTCTTTACTTCATTCACTTACTGGTTATTTCTAGTCCTTCGACACATTTCTACTACTCTTCATGAACATAAGGTACTACATTAGTCTAGTTAATGCTTTATCTTACTAAAGTATGTTCAACTCACTAGATTCATGAAAGTGGGAGTAAAATGTAGTCATAAAAAATCATCGCACTTTAAACATGTCATTTATCCCGATCCCATACTACTATTTAGAACGTTCTTTAGTGAAGTAAAAGTACTAATCAACCCATGTCTTTTTTCCATCATGTTTTATTTTATTTTTTCATTACTAAACCTAGTTCACCCACATACCCAATCTAAATTTTGGTCATTTCCCATAATTTTAGGCTCATAATTGGGATCTCATGCTAGTACTAGAGCGCTTGTGGGTGCACCGTGTCCCACCAGTGGACACCGCGGTCCTTTTTTCCCTTTCTTACCACAATTTTTGGGCTCTTTTTAAATGTTTTACATCTTTATCTTTCTTTTGGTTGGACTTTTTTTAGTTAATTAATAGATTAGATGAAGAGAACCCTATAAATATAAAGTTATGAGACCACTAATGAGGTTACATATCATCACTGTATTACTAATCACACCATCTATAGTTGCATCCATCTATTGCATTGCAGATCACTTACATCCATAATAGGTCAAATTATCATTGGCATCATAGACTAAGACATATACATCACACTTCATAGGGGTAGGGATTTTATTAACTATTCCATGTCAAACATTTTATCTACAATTTTCTACACATAGTTATTCCTCGATACTTGTGACAAAGTAGTGAATGGAAAAAGAGAAACTTAGGGCATCTTTCACACACACTTGCATTCGAAAGAATTCTCACTTACTTGGGTCTTGATAGTGTGAGTGTGAACACTCAGTTAGTAAGTCCACTTAGTTGTTGGAAGCTTCCTAGGTCAAACTGACCCCTTCATATGCACCTCCTCTATTTTTTAGGGATTTGATGGTCTATTGTTTGGGGTCCTTCCCCCCCAGATGTCTTACATTCATCTAGTGAGTATTGACGATCATGTAGCTATTGAAGACATGGAGGTTTACTATGTTCTACACAACGAAGGTTCATAGATCATCTGTCCAACCTGAAAAAGATCAATTTATCAGACTATAATTTCACGAACCATGGGTGGACTCATATCCCTACAGATAAGAGTGCCCATAGGTGCCCCAGTCATCCTCCACATAGGTCAAATCTAAAGAATTACATCCTCCATATCCATGTTGATCTTCTATGAATTATGCATAATCATTCCTAGCTCCTGATTTTCTAATGCACAAATTCTAGTGTGACACTCTCCGAAATAAATTCATCCATCTATCAAGTGTTGAGCTATTTTCCTCTTCCTATCTAAGCACATTAGGAGTTTGACTAGCTTCACCTTATTGCATAGTCTGTTTAACTCATTTACATTCTTGTTTACTATATTTATATTACTTCGAGTAGTTATTTTTTGCTCATAGCTTAGGGAATTAAGGGGTTCTTCCATATTACATGGTTCAATTTTTAGTTAATCATGAGGCCTACATGTCATAATACAAATTTTAGTTTTCCTTCAAGCAAGTTTACATAGCCATCTATTAGCAAGTGATAAATCACCCATTTAGGAATCATATCAAATCCTAAATCAAAATTAACTATCAAAATAATGACACAGTTGGAATGAAGTTGAGATCTTCCCCTTGCTTGCTTCTAAACCCATGGGGAGAAAATAAGATAAGTTCCATTCAAAGGTTGGAGTTTTATCTCGGTAAGGGGACTTTTGACAGTCATCCTCTCTCAACCATTACTTTTCCCCAAGCAATAGATAGTTCCCATATCCCAAATTACATATCAAATCCTCCATCTGATATTTATTTTTCATAAACAATATTTAGATAGGGAGGATGATAAAAAAGACAAAAATCTACAAGAAAACATAAAAAGGAAAAGTGTTTAAGCATCACTCTCTGACGTACAATTATGGGAGTTACTCCAAATTTTGCTCATGTATAAACAGCTATAAACTATCTTAGAAGTTGATGCAATAATATCTATTGGACTAACAACTGCATTAACCTTTTAGAGATCACTCTCTCCACCATCAATTCAAGATTGTGGTGTGATGACAAGTCATGTAACATGCTGATGCTCTAGGTTGTTAAGTGTCTTAGCCCTTCGAGTAATGTTTATAGGCCAAAATTTTGACTTTAAGGTCAGGAAGAACAAACGGTGTCATTTCCTCTTAATATGCACAATTGGGCCAAGACATGGGTGTATACCCAGCTTCATCATGTGTAATCAGCTGCTAGAACTAACACATGTTCATTAAGCCATGATGGATTCTTATTATACACCTTCAATCAGACATCAATGACATATCAAGAGGAAGTGACACCAGGAATATTCCTGGGAGGTCTCACATCTATGCTCATACAATTGGGGATGGCATGCGCTATCAACTACCTGTGTAAACCTAGAGTTGACACAACTTTCTGTCACATGACAAGGACTCTCAACTGATGCACCAAGAGACATTGTAACAATTCAAAAGTCCGTACACAAATACAGTTGCTATGCCATATACCCTCCTACTCTAACTCTATCAAGTCGATCGTATACACATCATATATCAGGCTCCAACGACATCTTCTTGAGGAGCATGACATTGGGAATTCTTCTAATCCCTTTGGTCACTGATCCCTAGAAATACAACACAAACTAAGGGACATTAAATGCATACACTTAACATGCCTGGTATCAGAGATGCATGACTAGGGATCATCAGAACGAACAAGTTCATATGTACTTATGGCGGAGAGAGATCTACAACTCGTGTGAATCAGCTATCAAACTATCCAATAGTTTCCCTACACATATCTTATATGCTATGCCATTTCCTCGTAATAGTTAAACCTGATCTTCATATGGTTGGAACATATGTTCCAAATAGATACCCATGGCTATAGAAACATCTTAAAGGACTATTTGGATCATTCTTGTGACCCAATCTTCCTTATATCCTCAACCCAATGTATGCTCTGTAGATATACAAAACCTTCATAGATGATCCTTCTCATCTTGTTGTAGCATAAATATACTTCACCATTATTCTTCATGTTTATCAATTTCCCTCCATTGCTTCTTTGTTATTTCTCATGCTTCATCAAGTACTATGAGTATCTAATTGTTAGGAAAATACTTAGAACACATCTGATAGAACCGATCTTGACATAGAGACAAATTCTTTATGGTTGACTCTGATGTAGCAACACCTTTAGGCCCCTTAAGCATGAATGTGTCTCATACAAAGTTGTAACCTAATCAGGTCCATCACTATGAGATTCAAGGAATATGATAAAATCCTCATATCTCTAGTGGAGTTGTATCATCTTAGACTCAAGATCACTCTCTTTGGATCCAATTCCCCACAGCTACACACAATGATAATCATGGTCATGCTCACCTCAATATTTCATTGATTACCAATCACTGTTGTTCTGAGAATCATGGCTAGTATGCATAAGTAGGTCTAATGCAAGTCATCATATCTTCAGACATATGTGAGTCAGAGCCCTTATCATAACTTTTTGTAACTTGCCTATTCTATTTGAATGCTCAGGAGGGGGGTGGGGAACCTTAAGGGACAGTAGTTAGATGCTGACACCATCTAGGCCTCAAGACAATATATATAGGCCAAACTATGTACATTCTCATTGTCTAACTTTTCTTGCATGTCCCATATTCCAATTGACTATGGAATGCATGTGATGGCAAAGTGGACACTCCTTCACCAATCCTCAACTTCTATGCCCACATGACTTGTGTTCCCAATACTAGGTTCTTTGACATGGCTGCCATAGTGAACACACCTACGGTTCCTTAACGAATTTGGATATGACATCATATCCTTACTTAACACTGGAAGTGAAAGATTTACCTCTTAAGCATTACAACTAAGTACATAGTTTTCCTTTCTACTCTTGTCAAAAAATGTCCTACAAAATTTCTAGTCTTCACACGATCTATCCATGAAGTCAGGAATTCAATTTCTGTGTAATGTGTAGTGCCCACTTCCCTTTGACCCCATTTTAATACTGATCATGACACTGGTGACTGTATTATGGACATGATAATGGACTTTGATTATAGTGTGATGTTAGATATTTGACCATGGATTATTGTTGACTTTGATTCAGTATGTGATGCATGATGATTATTAGATATACTTTTATATATTAATGTTGATATACTATTTGACAAGGTTATACTATGGTTGTTTTTCAGACATCGTGATAATTGGATATTTGTGATTAAACCTAGAAAATGAAAATTAGATTAAAATTGATGATGATATAGTTGTTAATGTAAAATTGTGAATGATACTTGTTAGGTTTCTTGGATGTTGTTGTGATCCATATATCTAGACGATTTTGGAATTTTAACTCTATTGATATTATTTTGGATGTTCTGATATGGTCATGAGGCTGAAGGAGGTATTCATGTGTTTTGCAGGTTAAAATATCACGAACAAACATCGAGGATTGGAGACAAACCACATTGGAATTCTAGATGAATTCAACAAGGTCACCATGGCAACTCTATTTGTTTGTGTGTGTTTTTTGTGTTAGGGATTCCCATGGGGGATCACCTTTAAATGTGACCAAGGGGGTTTTATGTACTTTTATTTTATTTGGACCCTTTGTTTAATATTTTGCATGTGTTTTTTTGTAGTGCATTTGACCCTTTCATTTATTTATTAATGTGGTGTTAATATTGTGGGTAATCATGTTGTTAAGTTAATTAATTAAAATATGTCATAAGAATGTAATTAATAGAGTTGTTGGCTATGATTTAAAGTGTTGTAAGAATGAGTTAATAATGTGTAAGTGATTTTGTAAGTGATGTGTAAGTTAACTTTTGGAGTGTGAAACACTCCACCTTCTTGGAAATTCGAATTTGTCCTTGGAGGCTGATTTTTGGAGGCTTGTGGGACAAGTTAAACTTGTCTCATACCTCTTAAATTTATTTACCAACCATACCTATGGTTGGAGAGTTGAAATTAGACTTTTATAATGCACTTTTGTAAGGAAAATTGTAGGTTTTAATTACACTTTTCTTACATGGTTTAATTTCAGTCCTTTGGGGTGTGGGTTGGATTTGAGTGTGTAAGTAAACTGTCATATTATTCACCCACATATGTATTATGCATTGGAGAATGAATTTGACTTTTGGGGGTTGGGGTTGAGGATGTGTGATGTGGCATCCTACATGGATCCACCTCATCCTCTTCCCTTCCCTCTTCTATAAAATTTGAATTCCTTGCCTTGTTTTGGGTTGCTTCACTTTGGAGACTTCATTCTTGGGTGAATTATTTCTTGTTGTTTTGGGATCTCTTGATTTTGGAGAAGTTTTTGGATGATTGTTGCATGCTTGTTGCTTGGCTATATTTTTGGATTGCTTGCATTGGGATAAAGCTTGTTGTTTTGGAACTTGGAACAACTCCATCATGGAGAGGTAGGAGCTTGTCTCTTGAAATGCTCTTCTTTTATGAATGTAAATGTTAATGTGTGAATGTTTTGGCATGTTTGTGGGTTGTTGGGTAGATGGCCTAGGAATGGTGTAGGAGAAGACTATGGGGTTATTTTATGGGAGGCACAAGTGTGTTTTAGGGAGGTATAAGGGTGGAGGGAGTTGGATTTGGGTTCCACCTTACAAAGAAATATCTTACATTTCTTTACTCATTATGGGGTGCCATAAGAGGTTGGGGAGACATAAGGAAATGTGAGGAATAAGGGGTACTTGGGGGAGGCATAAGGAATGTCAGGGTTTTGAAATGATATATATATATATATTTGGTGGTTTGTAATTCAGGTGGTGATACCCATTTCCCCTTTGGGAGGCATAAGCAAGCATCCCCCATAGTTTCTTGCTCCTTTGGCTTTCTTGATGAAGCCTTTGTATTGTTTTTCATGTTTTAATGTAGTTGTAAACTACATTCTGTTTTGGACTATATTTTTATTGTGAAAATGTTGCTTGCGTATTTTGTGGAAGCCTGTTGTTGCCATGAATTGGATCACATCTTTTATTGCATTGTGGTTGGGGCTCGGGGGCAAATGAAGAAGGATGGATTATCCTCTTCATTGGATGTCTTGGTTGGGTGGAGAGCAGTTGCCTTTCCCCTACATCTTATTGTGATTACAATTTAGAAGAATGAGAAATACGCATGTTGTTGTTCTGGAGCTGAGGAAAAGACAGTTTGATAGTCCCTTGTGAAATGAGATCTTATAGTAGCCCTTTCCCAATTTGAATTGGATGATCTGTATTTTAATTTTAATGGAAAGATACCTTATATTGATAATGAATGTTGAAAATGGGAATGTAAAAGAGTTACACTCTATTTTTCTGGTTTTGGAAAGAATGTGAAAGAATGATACGTATTTTGCATGTTGTATTTTGAAATCAAATGGAAAGGAAGTTGTAAGAATTTCATTTGAATTAATGGAAGTGTTTTCCTTGTTCATATGATATTATTTCCATTGGAAATCTATGGTTAACACACACTATGAAATCCTTGTTTGAAAAGTGGTAAAGTGAAACACGTGAGAAGAAAATGTATTATTTTTCCCTGTATATAATATATGATTTTGGAAAGAATTAATTTTTTTTTGTAAATGTTGTCTTTTCAAATAAATAAAGGATTACATAACCTTCCTCAAATTGTATCATTGTGTTGAATTTAATCATCTAGATGTGAGTTGTAATCTATGTTTGAAAGAAAGAAATGCGTATACAGGAAGTGTAATACTCTGTCTTTTGAAATAGATGAAAATTAGAAATCAGAGATGTATTTTAGTTTCTGAATAGTTGAATTGAATGAACTAAATGTATTAGATTAGAATTGGAACATATTATAATACTTGGAAGATGGAAAAATGGCAAATAAACCCTTTAAAATTTTGATCTCTGTCTTGTATTTTCAAACTAGCAATTATTTAATGCAAAATACACAAACCTATCCTGCAGTAATGAAATAAAAAAATAAACGATTAAAATGAAGTAGTTTTCCCTAAATGAACTCCAACTAGACAAATATACTTAAAGGAAATCTTCCAAAACCTGGCAAAACTGAGTTCAAAGCTTTCACAGTTGTTTTGCTCACAAAATTGATTTTTTTTGAATTAGAATTCAATCACAGAGATCTACCTCACAAAATTATCCTAAATCCACCTAAGAAAAATTCTCAATGTCTATTTGACATGTTGAGAGAGGAACAAGAACAAATTGAACAAAATTTTATAAGTTAAAATTTAACAATTCAAACTATAAAAGCCTGCAGATCATTTTCATGAAATTGACTACTTAAAATTTACCAAAATCAAACTTTAATGAATCCTATGCAAAGAGGACGTTGAGATCTCTCTAGAAAGTTCTCATTTTCCCAAAACTGAGTTCTCTATCAAAAGTTATGGCCTTTTGAATTTTTTCTTCACATGGCGTCAAAAAAAAAATTGGGAAAATTTTCCTTGGCGGGCCCGTGGGCCCGAAATTTTTCCCTTAGAGCTTTGTTAAATTTTGGGAAAATTTTCCAAATTTCCCCCCGCCAAGCCATGGCCAATTAGGATCTACCACATGGTTTCACGAGGCAACGGCGGACGAGCGGGTTTCCTTTTTCCTTTTACATTTTGGGAAAATTTTATAAAGTTTCCCTGCCGCCCCATTGCCCTGTAGCCAATCAAGAGCTTCCATGTGGCATCACAAGGCATCGGCAGAGGCATGAGTGAATTTTATCCTTTTCACCCTTCAGGTGTTAAAACCCTTTTATCCCTGTCGTCCCATTTTCCCTGCGTGGCTTAGGAGGCACCACGTGTCCCCTGATGAACTCACGAGAGAGCAGGTGCAAAAGTGACATTTCACCCTACATGGAAATTTTTCCAAAAGCCTCCCATGGCCTTGCCGACCTGACTACTCCTCCAGGAAAACTTTTCCCCTTGGCCCGCAGACCCGCTCTTGGGGAAATTTTTCACCCTAAGGCCCGCCGACCCATAACTTGTGAAATATGAGGAGTTATGAGGACTTCTTTATATCACTGGAAAGGTGAGGAAATTTCCTATCCAATGGGAATGATTTAGGGAAATTTTGAATTAGTTAATTTTGGGTAAAATCAATTTGAATATTTAATCCTATTAGAGAATGGGTACGGTGAGGATTTACACTCTGAACCTAATTGAACCTTCTAACCCTAAATTTTAGACCTTGTGACCTCTAACAATTGTGTTTCAAATAAAAGTATACTCTTTTGGATTAGAATTGATCTGGGACTTGTTCGTGATAGTTTTTGTCTTCTAACCTAGTTGTAGACTCTTCTAAACAAAAAAAATTATTCCTTAATTTTCCTAAATAATCCTAGGTTGTTCTTGGGTCTCAAGTAGGTTCTTTTAACGGGCATTACAGATGAGTCCCAGTTGGTGTCTTGAGATGCATTTTTGGAGTGGTATGTTCTTTGGTTTTGTATTTGATTGTGTGAGGATTGGTTCCATATACTTGATGCATATTTTTTGGTTAGACCTTGATTGGTTCAAATTTATGACATTGCTTGTGTGGTTTTAGAGTGTTTGGGTTTCCTTACTAGCCCATATTTTTAGGTCTCCCAAGGATTTTACTCTCATTCCCACTACCTCTCAAACATGCTCACAAGGATGTCAACCTTAGGTTATCAATATTTTTGATAGTATGCGTTTGTTTTTTCTCTCTATTCACAAGATGTGAGGCCTTTCTACTTGTTATAGGTCATGCTCAGTGCCTCCTCTATTTCATATTAAACCCCTTTTTATCATTTTTGAGTGGAGGAAATGTCTTTGGTTCCTTTTTCTTTCTTCTATAAAGAACCTAGTGTTATCCATTTTTACACTCCCCTTGCAAAATGGCTCAACCTACAGGTCTAGGCATTGATAGTTAATGGGAGGGGTTTCCAAGGTATCTCGTGGTGAGAAAGGTTTGGATCAAGATTTGCATTAATGGTCAAAATAGAAAAATGTATGGAATATCACCTTATTGATGCACATCAACCACTTCCTCTTGTCATGTGTCAATGTCACTCTTCTTGTAGCACATCAACTCTTGCTTCCTATCGTGCATGTCAACTCTTACTTCTTGTCACGTGTCAACACTTTCTCCCTATCACACGTCAACCCTTCTTCATGTCATGTGTCAACCATTCTCCTTGACGCATGTCAATTATTTCTTCCTATCGTGTGTCAACCTCCTTCCTCCTATCATGTGTCAACCTCCTTTTTTTTCACGTGTCAACCTCCCTTCACTGTTGTGTGACATCACTTCATTTTTTCATGTGATAATTATTTTCCTCGTCGGTGGTGACTCTTCCCTTCTTGTTGTGCATCAGCTAGTAGTTATCGTCAGGTGAAAAAAAATATTTTTAGATATGGCTATACATTAATGAGACCATACAAGGTAACTCGAAAACTAGTTTAATGAGGTATGCCACCCTTGTTTGTTGTGCAAGAAAAGTACCATTGAAAATCAAACCATTATGGTTTCCCATACCTATGTATAGGAATTTACTGAAGGATGTTGGTTGGTGGCTCCTTTTCTCTATATATATGTAAATTCCCCTCATTTGAAAGGGAGAGGAATTTTGAAATTGTAAAGGAACTCTGTCAAAATTGTTCCAGCACTTTTGTGAGTTGCAAGCCTAGAATATATGCATTTTATGAAGGATTCTTTCCTTGTGCCTATATTATAATGGATTGTGCATCAATTTAAGAAATAAAATTAGTGTTTTGTGGCTCTCCTTACCCTAGCTTGATTTATACTACATCTATTGCCTTCTGTTATATTTTGTAGGTATATTGTGCATATTGTGTTCATTTGCAGAGGTTAAATTTGTTGTGCTCCACGAGATTGGAGATTTGATTATGTTTTGGGACTATTGCATTTTATTTTCCCTCTCCTTCCCCATTTCCCTCCACTTTCACTCACTAGGAATATTTCTACTCCTGTTTTGGTATTATCGCCTCCATTAGTTTTGGATTTATGTTTATGTATTTCTCTTCCTCTGGTCCCTTGGAATTGGTAGTTCAAGAGTAGATCAACATTGGGATAAGTAAGAAACCAGCATTCTCTGGAGGTTTGTCTCAATCTGAAAGGTCCCACACCTTGATACAATCCCATGTTAGTCAAAAGTAGGGTTTTGTAATGTGTAAATCCCATGGTGCTACTTTTCTGACAGAACAATTTTTGCAGGCCGAGTGAGAAAGAAGTCAATATTTTAATTTTATCATGATTGGGTGTGTGTCTTGGTGAAATTATAGCCTTTTGATTCTTTTCAGAAACACATCAGGCGACTCCATCACTCAAATTCAGTGGTTTCAGAAACCCAAGTTTATCAAGTTCATGAGAAGAATCCAAACAAGGTCAAGAACTAGAGAAGAGGAGCTATTTGTCTATATACACTTATACCCAAATAGATCAAGAAGGGGAAGAAGAGATCAAAGGTATCCATTTCAACCAAATAAAACATTGTCCACACCTACACAAGGTAGACCCTTTCTTCAATCGACTAGGGTTCTCATGCCGCTTAGGATGGCTCATTTACAACTACCAAATCAACCACTGCCAAACCCATATGCAAATTTCATAGGAAGAAATCCACTTTCCCTTAACAAAAAAAACCCGGTCCTGATAGCAACATTAAATAATATCCCATACTTAAGTGGAGAAAATCATATAACTCCCATCGACCATATTCAAGACATTACAAATGTCTGTTCCATACATGAGATTGCTGAGATGGATGTTGTGGTCAAGTTGTTGGCCTCTTCTTTAAAAGGAAAATCATTGTAGTGGTTTAGAGTCATGTGAGTTGGATCAATTCAGAATTGGGATTAATTGTGCATAGCTCTTTGTGGCTAGTTTTGGGAGAGGGCTGACAACTTATCCCTTTTGAAGCAGATGACTACAATCAAAAGGGCACTAGCTGAGAAGATGAAAGACTTCAATTCCATATTCCAAAGAACATGGGAAAGGATCCCAATTGCATTCATACAAACAACTCAAGATGCATTTCTCTATTTTCTTAAGGCTCTAAATTCTGATATATCTTTTATGATACAATTTGTAGGGGGAATTACCCTACCAGATGTTTATTTCATAACCATTAGAGCTTAAAATTTCCTAATTTAATCTAGTAAACTCACACCTAGGCAACCTATGCCTCTCTATCTAGATATGGGGAATCCTAATCCTAATCGAATGCCTATAATAGCTCCCATCCCTACTCCAAGAAATCAGAGTTTAAATGAAGCTTCCACTTCTTCTTCTAGTCCTTCAAATGAACTCCAAGAGGTTATGAAATAATTGTAAAACTTAGGAAACAATTTTGTAACTCTTAAGAGGAAGCAGGCTAAAAATTCTAGACCTTATCAGCCTCAGTTCCAACCTAATAAACCTCCATATTATCCAAACATGCCACCTATTCAAGCTGCTAACCAGAACAAAAGACAACCCAAAGATGCTAGGCCATTCCAAGCTTATAACCCTAATGCAGTTTCAACATCTAGGGCCTTGGTCCCAACTCAAAACAACATAGCACAAGAATATGAATGGTGTTTTCCATACAGCCAACTACATAATCAAGAAACATGCTTCAATGGTTCTTTAAATCAAGCATTGATGGTGACTACGATGGGTGTTCCTAAAGAAACAAACAAAGAATAAATTCAGCAGTATGTAGCTAATCAAGAATCACTTCCAAATGAAATAACACTTGTGAATTGGCAAGTTGAGTATTTTTGTGGAATAAATCAGTCCACTTCTCAAAGTGTGGTAGCCAATACAAGGTCTAAGAAAATAAATATAGAGGAAGGCCAATCATCTAATACAATTAATTCTCATCCTTTTATCATAGTTTGGGGTATTAGTAATCCAAGTGCAACCGCAAATGTTTAAGATAAGCCCAAACTACCTTCTAAGCTAACTCAAGTGCCGGTTTTAGCAGCCCATATGCAAGAGAAATTTGTGCCAAGTAAAAGGAAGCAAAAGGATAATCAATCTCCTTTTAAAACATTATTGATCAAATTAAGAAGACCAAAATAAGCATTTTTATGTGGGAATCATTTAAAATTCTAGGCCAACGAGATTTATTACAAGTAGCCATGGAGAATTGGTCAGCATCAAATGAGTTTTCTAGGAATCAAGAGAAGGTTCTCACTAATGCAACTCTAAAAGTGGGATTTCATGGAGGTCAACAAGGTTAAAGCATGAATCCTCCTCCATTCTATATATCTTTGGTTATTGGGAACAATCTTGTACACAACTGCATGATTGACTCGAGGAGAAGTAGTTTGGTAATGACAAAATAGATTGTAGATCAATTGGGCTATAAATACGAATTTATTTCCAAAGGAGTGGTACAATTAGATGGGACATAAGTGGGGACTCTTAGGATCATAAAAGGTTTAAACCTTACATTCCATGCATGTCCTAATGTCACAATTTAGCAGGATATATTGGTGATTGACTTTCCACCCTTTTTTGAAGTGTGCTTGTCAGGAGACTTCACCGTCAAAATTAGAGGCTAATTTTCAGTTGATTGGCTAACATATGCTCTTCAGAACAAGCTATGGAGCTAAGGCTACAATTTAGTATGAACCTATTGAAAATTTCTAGATTCAACCTCATGTACCAAGCCCAATCGACATAAATTTCTTAGCCTTTGATCAAGAGGATTTCCTAAATACTCAAGAAATAGATACCAAAGTTGGGGGCATTTCGGATTTAGCTCTTAATGAATGGGAAAGAAAAATTCACGGATATGATCCATACAAGGAAATAGAGGAGGATGAGTTGGGAGTTTATTATTTGCATAGGAAAACACACCCCTTCCTAGCCTCATCAAAACAGATGATATAATGAATTATGACATCTATTATTGAGGGCTTAAGGAGTAGGTAAGGCGCTTGAGGAGGAACAATGCTTTTGTCACCACAAGGTATGAAGTTCTACTCATCTTTCTATTTTAAGTTTACTTTTTCATATAATACTGCTGAGTATGAAGCTTTGATACATGGATTGAATTGGGAAAGAAAGAGGGGTATACAACACTTGCAAGTGTTTAGGGATAGTGAGTTAATTGCCAACCAGGCTAGGGGAAAACATGTTGCTAAGAATGATCTACTCAAATCCTATAAGCATTGGGTATGGGATCAAATTTATGCTTTTGAAGCATTCAATATTCAATCCATACCAAGGAAGAAGAATGAGGTTGCGGATATGCTTGTGACAATTAGAGTAACATTTTATGTGGTGGAAAGTATTAATAAAGATAAAGTACAGCCATATATTCATGTAATTGCAAGGCTAGTTTTACCAGACAATAACACAATCTGGCAGGTATTTGAGAATGATCAACAAATCATTAATTTCTAATAGGAGGAGGCCGAGTTCTCGGTTAAAAATCAAGAGAAATTTGAGCAACGGTATGGTGATCAAGTGGTTCAGCTGAGGACAAATAAGCTACCAAAGGGTTTAGTGACTCTAGATTCAATATTCAATCCTAATGGTTAGTTCCATAGGGAAAGAGAAAAAATTCATGTCAAAGGAAAGGATTCAAAGCCAATTTCAGTTAGAGAAAGAAAAACACTTCAAATTGGCAAGGTTAGCACTGAACAAGAAAAAAATTAATTTATACAACTTTACCAAGAATTTCCATATGTGTTTTGTTGGAGCTATGAAAATTTGACAGGATTTAATCCTAAGATGGCACAAAACGTGATTGAATTAGATTCTAGAGCTAAAACCCATCATGCAAAAGAAAAGGCCAGTCAATCCTCATATTGAGCCTCTCATGAAAAGATAAATGAACAAACTCATTGAAGCAAGCATCATCTTTCCAATCTAACACTCTTCATGGGTAAAAAATCCATTTCCAGTTAGGAAAAAGAACGGGGAAATCAAGTTATGTTTGGATTTTTGAGACTTGAATAGGATCTCTCTCAAGGAAAACTACCCACTTCCTTCCATGGAGAAAATCATGTAGGTTGTAGACGGTTCCGAAACATTATCATTATTGGATGGCTACTCAGGCTATAATAAAATCATGGTGAAAGAAAATGACAAATTCAATATAGCCTTTACCAAGAAGTGGGGCACATATGCTTATCGAAAGATGCCATTTCGATTGTCACATGTTGGAGCCACTTTCCAAAGGGAAATGGATATGGAATTGAAGGAACTGATCAATAACATAGTTCTTGTGTATCTAGATGACATCATTATATTCTCCAAGAATGCAACAAGTCACCTCTTTCACCTCAGACAAGTATTCCAAAGATGCAGGAGAATAAGAGTGTCTCTGAATCTGAAAAAGTTCATATTCTTAGCTCATGAAGGAAATCTCTTAGGCCACATTGTGTCTAAGGGAGGGTTGGTAATTGATCTAGAAAGTGTAGAAGCTATTCAAGCATTGCCATTTCCAAGTCATAAGAAGGATCTCCAAAGATTTTTATTGAAAATTAATTTTGTTAGGAGGTTTGTTCCTAACTTTTCCCATCTTGTTAAACCACTCACACTGATGCTGAAGAAGACCATGGCTTTTAGATGGACTGTTGAAGGAAAATAAAGATTTGAAGATATAAATCGGGCCATTACACAGGCTCTAAACCTCATAAATCCACATTTCTCGAAGGACTTTATTTTATACGCTTTTGGAGGCATGGATGTAATATCTACCATACTGGTACAACCAAACCAAGACATAATGGAGTAGCCAATCACATTATTTGGCCAAGGCCTTTAGGATTATGAGGTGATATTTTCATTCATTGAGAAGCATGTCCTTGTTGTGATTATAAGTCTAAAGAAATTCAGACATCCAGTGTCAAATAATAAAATTCATCTATTAGGTTCACATGTTGGTGTAAAACATTTTATTTTGAACAAGGACCTTAA
The DNA here is from genome assembly GCA_019776745.2 of Taxus chinensis. NCBI lineage: Eukaryota > Viridiplantae > Streptophyta > Pinopsida > Cupressales > Taxaceae > Taxus > Taxus chinensis. Next base: position 706,014,733 of record CM034154.1, read on the forward strand.
TGAAAAGAGTGTTGGTTGGATAACCAAAGTCATGAAGTATCATATTGATATAAATGTGACCAAATTAGTTAGGGGAAAAGGATTGTGTGAGTAGATAGCTTCTAACCGGCATGTTGAATCAAGAGAGGAGCTGGAAGTTGTTATGATGTTGCAAGATAATAAAAAACACACCACATGTGGTATACTGATTCCTTATTGGACTCGGGATATTGTATATTTCCTTCAAACAGGTCAAAAACCTCAAGGATTGAGTAAGCCCAAAAGGAGGTATTTCATGTTTTGTTGCATCCCATATGTTCTTTTAGATAATATTTTTTTCAAAAGGGATGTGAATGGTGTCCTCCTAACGTGCATCAAGAAAGATCAGATTGAGAGGGTACTACATGAGTTTCATGATGGAGAGGTAAGTGGTCATTTTTCCCCAAAATAAACAACCATTAACATCATGAGGGCTAGATATTACTGGCCTAATATTTTCTATGATTATTACTCATGGATCAAGAAATGCAAGAAGTGTGCCTTCTTCATAGGTAAAGAGAAGCTAGTACCCCTCGCACTCCATCCTATCTCAGTTGAGCATCCTTTCTTACAATGGGGGCTTGATTTTATTGGGATGATCAATCCAAGTTCCAGCCTAGTTCAAAATGGATTCTCACAGCCAATAACTACTTCACTAACTGGACAGAGGAAATTGCACTTAAGGAAACAAATGATGCTAGCATTATGGATTTCTATGAAGGTATTGCAACAAGGTTTGGTGTTCCTTCCACTATAATATTAGATAATGCATTAGCTTTCATTGGAGAAAAGATATCTAATTACACTATTAGAAATGGAATCTATTTGAGCACCTCTTATTACTACCCCCAGGGTAAATGAAAAGAAAATTCCACAAATAATAACTTGTTAAGAATCATACGAAGAACCCTAGATGAGAATTAAAGGAATTTTCATACCAAATTGAAATCAGCCTTGTGGGCTAATAGAATCACTCCCAAGAAGTCAAATGGATTTTCCCCTTTCAAGTTGGTTTATGGAAAGGAAGAAAGGTTTCCAATATCCCTTGAATTACTAGCCTTGGATCTTATCAAGTAGCTAGAGTTGTTTGAGTTTCCAGCTATGGAATTCAAGTATGCAAAGCTCATGTAACTAGAAGAGATAAGAAAATAGGCCATAAAAACAATGGAGAAGGACCAAGCTCAAATCAAGATGATTTTAGACAGAAAGGCAAAAAACATAACTTTTCAAGAAGGAGAACTAGTTCTAAAATGGGATGCAGACAGAGCTAAACCTGAAAGGCATTCCAATTTTGATGTAATATGGAGTGGCCCTTACTTGATTTCAGGATGCAAAGAAAACAATGCTTTCCAATTGACAAAGTTAGAGGGAGAATAATTATAAATTCCAATCAATTTCATCTATCTCAAGCATTATTATTGACGTGAGTATCTTTCTTGTAACTATTACGTTAGAGTTTGTAATTCCTCCAAGTGATTATAACACATTGTTCTGTTGTAGCTAGGTTTTCTTTCAAATAAGTTCTTGTGCTCTCTCTACATGTTACATTTGGGATGTGTATGATTTTTTTATTTGTACATGGTTGTGCTTTGTTATTGTTGCACCTTACAGTTTCAGGCAAGATTTGATGACAAAGTAATGTCTCAACAGTGTTCCAGAGAAAAGAGGGGTTTTAGACATTAGACTAGTTTTAGCAATCAGAATGACTCTTATGCCCAATGGATGCAACATCACTGGTATTTCATATCTAACAAGTAGATCACCCTATGATTCACCATTTTTTATCCATTTTTGCACCCCCCTTGCAAAATGGATCAACCTACAGGTTTGGGTATTGATAGTTAATGGGAGCAATTTACAAGGTATCTCACAACAAAGGTTTGGAGCAGGATTTACATTAATGATCAAACTAGAAAAATGTATGGATTTTTGTCTTGTTGACACACGTTAACCACTTTGTTTTACCATGCGTTAACACCACTCTTCTTATGACACATTAACATTTACTTCCTTTCACACATCAATGATTTCTGCCTATCACACATTAACCCTTCTTCCTGTCACACGTCGACCATTCTCCTTGATGCACATCAACACTTTCTTTATGTCATACATTAACTCTTTCTTCCTATCACGCGCCAACCTACTTCTTACTATCACATGTCAACCTCCTTTTGCTGTCATGCATCAACCTCCCCTCACTTTTGTGTGACATAATTTATTTTTTTCATGAGAAAGTACTTTTCCTTGTCTGTGGAGACTCTTCCCTTCTTGTTGTGTATCAGCTAGTGGTTTCCATTAGGCAACAACAAAGAGTTTCAAATACAACCAGACATTAATGACACCATATAGGGTAGCTCAAAAACCAATTTAATGAGGTATGGCACCCCTCTTCACCGTGCTAAAAAAGTACCATTGAAAAGTGAACCATCACAGCTACCCATACCTATGTACAGGAATTTAATGAAGGATGTTGGTTTGGTGGCTTCTTTTCTCTATATATATGTAAATTCCCCTCATTTGAAAGGGAGAGTAATTTTGAAATTGTAAAGGAAATCTTGCAAAATTGTTCCAACACTTTTCTGAGCTACAGGCCTCAAATTTATGTATTTTGTGAAGGATTATTAACTTGTTCCTATTGTAGACACTAAAATTAGGTCACACTCCCCCTTTTTCCCCCGACATATAAGCCCCCCTTTATTACATCCACCTAGCCATGACCCCCCTTCACCCCACTAATATTAATTTAATTAATTCAATTAAATTAATGCATTATCCTCACTATATTTATTATTTAAATATCTTATTTAAATAATATCTAAACAAACACTTCACTTAGACACCTCACCAAGTTAACTCAACCTAAGACCTATTCTTAAAAATTTACCATAACTAACTAAGACTTACCCAAACCCTAAAAATCAATGCCTACCTTCCCTCTAACCACATTCCCACATGCTCACAAGAAGCTCCCATTCTAATCTGCGGGATAATGACACAAGATCCAAGGAAATTAGGAGGATCTCCCTAAGTTTAGTAAACCTAGGAAATCCCACCTCGACTGATGTCGGTTACCCCTAACCGTCACCGGTTTAAGCCGTACTGCCATCGGTTACCCCTTTTTAACCCCAAAACAACTTTATTCTCAAGTTAGAATTTAGAACCTGGAAGTGAGAAGCAAGAAATTTGACGAGCAAGAACGAGATCTCAAAAATATAATGCATCTTTAGAGAGCCAATTCCAGCAAGAACTCACATCCAAGGAAGGAGGTTGAGCATCTTCTCCTACACAGCCATCCTAGCCAGGTTCAGATCTATCTAAGAAAAGAGGAGCATGTATGCAGTCCATGCAGAAGCTTTTCTTCAATTGGTGATCCCTTGCAGCCTTCAAACCCATCATCAACACCTCCATCCTTCACACATAGACATTCAAGAATGAAATCTAAGTAAGTACAACCTCATACTTTCCTGGTTATTTCATTTTATCATTATTTTATCATCTATTGTTTATCTTGCTTCTTATTAACCATCTCCAACATTTTTTACCTCTATAGACCCACCAAAACCTCGTAAAAACCTATTCTATTCACCCAATACCTCATCCCGACCAACCAAAATCCTTTGTGTAATCACAAAGGAGACCAAAACCCCATTCTATGATGTTTCTAGATCTCACAGTAACCAGCACCAGTTATACCTAACCATGGTCGGTCACCCCTAACCGACGTCAGTCTCTGTGTTTGCCCACATAGCCTTAAAAAGAGACCTATCCACCTAATTTTACCTCACCCTCACTCACTTGTGACCTACCCAAGACCTTTATCAGACTTGGAGAACCTAGAACCAATCATTTGACCTGTGGATCCTATTCTAGCTTAGCCTGTTAGATTAGATATATTTTTCAGCATCAATTTGTTTAAAATAGTGGACTGACAACCATATAGGAAGTACCATACTTCCCAGATCTAGCTCATGCTAGGCAGTTCACTACCCATATTTTTTAATTCTTTCTGGTGGTCTTGCTTTCATTATAGGTAGTTCCTCCTAGCCAAAAGGAAGCTTTCACAATCAGTTGTTGATTCAGAATTCATATGCGTGGAACAACCCATCAACTGACATTTGAATAGGAATTCCTCCTATGCTCGTTACCCTATCTGTTTTGTCAACAATTCAAAGAAACAATCTAAGAAAAAGGTGAAACACCTATACTGTAATGGATTGTGCATCATTTTTAGCAATAAAATTAGTGTTTTGTGGATCTTCTTGCCCTAGCTTGATTTATATTGCATTTCTTTCCTTCTATTATATTTTGTAGGTATATTGTGGATGTTGTGTTCCTTTGTAGGGCTTAAATTTTTTTTGCTCCACAATATTGGACGTTTGAATGTGTTTTGGGACTGTGGCATTTTATCTACCATCTTCTTCCCCTTTTCCCTCCACTTTCACTCACTAAGAATTTCTCTAGTCTTGTTTTGGTGTTATCTCCTCCCTTATTTTAGGATTTACATTTATGTATTTCTCTTCCTCTGGTCCCTTGGTATTGGTAGTAAAGGAGTAGATCAGCATTTGGATAAGTCAGGATCTAGCCTTCTCTGGAGGTTTGTTTCAATCACAAAGGTCCCACACCTTGAGACAATCCCATGTTAGTTGAAATTAGGGTTTTGGAATGTGCAAATCCCAAGGTTCTTCTTTTCCGACATAACACCTAGTTTATGATTTTTTTTTATGATGGTCCTTTGGTTCTCATGCTTTGATTTTTTTACATTTGATTCCCTATAACTCATATGGACATTTTTTCTCACTCATTCCATGTATGTTCAAATTTTTATTTTATGGTTTTTTAGTTTTGTTAGAATCGATTATTAGGGTTCCTTATTTTTGGGTATTGGCTTTGATCCATAAGAAGAGTACTAACCTATTTTGTTCAATCTAAGATAAATATATTTCTATCATTGTACCCAATATGAATCTTGTATTTTTTTTCCCATGCAATCTCAAAGGATCCAATCTTATGTAACAACTCATGAGCATCTCGCTGAGCACATGATGGTTGTTTCTCTTTCAAGACATTGTCTTATTCATATTTTTCATGTTTTTTTACTATTGGTAAATGGTTTTGGAAAGAGGACCATACCCCACATACAACAAAAGGGTCAAAACCCAGATATTACAATAAAGAGCATAAGTAAGAGGGTCTAAGAAACCATATTTTTTCATGTTATTCAATCTCTATATCATTTTTTTAGGCCTCTGGAAGACAACTGCATGAGTATGCTTTAGGGATATAAGCCTAGTCTTGTAAAGCATGAATCCTCTAGAAGATAATGAGTCATGTATCCTTAAATTTTCCACATTTTTGTTTTGGATATCGTATTTCGAATTGTGAATTCAATTTTGTGGACTCCACCCACAACTATTTTGGGAAAACATCAAATGTGACAAAATTCACAATGGAAAACATTTTGAAATTTCTATAATTTAATAATTATAAAAAACACACAAATTGAATATTGTTACACATCCACAATTAACAAAAAATCCATAAACTTCACAATTTTCAAAAATATGGTACACCCACAATTTTCAAATTGTGACATGTACTACAAAAACAAAAGGGTTATTTTGCAATTTTTACATTTTTTACACAATATTTAAAAATACTACAATTAAATTTTGATATATTTATATTCTTATTTTTGTATTTTATGTTAATTTTTTTATTTTCTACAATACTAATGTTGGTACCCAGATCGGTTCTTGCTTTGAAGTCAAGAAGTGTCAACAGGCTCAATAGGATGCTTAGGGCCACATATATCAAAAATTTAGTCGTTTTGTAGTTGGGGAAGGGTCTAATTGACTCTTTATCACTTGAGCTTGGAGAATTTGGATATCACCATACTAAGGGTTTAACCTACCCTACTACTTTTGGTTCTTCCTTCAACCAGAGTGAGAGGACCCGTTTTGTAACTTATATTTGTAAGGGAAATGAATGGATGAATAATATTTGAATCTCCTATTTAGGGAAGTTGAGAAATAACCTTGAGAAGACATGGTAAATGCAACATAATCTAATTCTCACGATTTTTCACCCTATAAAAAGTAGATGCCTCTTAGACAAGTTTTAGGTTACTAAAGACAACAATAAATTTTCTTGCTCCTGCACATTTTGAGTAAAGGAAGGATAAATTCAACAAATATTCAAAGAATTTATGGATAAGCAGTGCAAATAAGGTGGTTCTTATAAGATTTATTAGTTTTGGATGTAATTTTTTGAGGAATCAAGCAGGATACAGTTGATTATAAAAACTTTTTGGGAACTTTTAAAAAAGGCTCGAAGATCTGTTAAACAAGATGAGGAAAGCAATTCAAATAACCAACAATGAACCTTCAACCACAATATGTTCACCCATGGAAGCCCAAGGATACACAGTTTCACACATTTTTTGATAATTTAAATATAAAATATCATATCAAAGACTCAATTAAACATCAAGAATCCTTGATCTATCATGCCTAAGATACACTCAGAGAATAACAAACAACATGTAATAACAAAATTGAAGTAAAGTGAATTTAAAACTATTTATTGCATACTGAAATAAAAGCTCTTCTCACAGAATAATTGCAATTAGTAAAATACTACCATAAGGATAAGATCTTGTGTGATTTAAGGGAACTCCTAACATAAGATTGTGATAGGAACACAAATAGCTACTTGTAACATCTCAACTTAAAATCAGACACACCAATGTTCGTGATTAACACAATTAACTCAAGGATCATCAAATTGATCGGAAAAGGGAATTATTTTTTACAGTCTCAATTTTTTCAATGTTTGTACACTCAAACCCATCTTAACATGATTTAATTTGAAGGCTAAGGAAATTAATAGGTTTCTCATATTTTTTTTTTTGGAAAAAATGGTTTCTCTCAGTTTACACCTTTCTCCAAACAATTTAAGAAAAATTTAACCCATCACCTATGTGAGAGTATTCTTATCACATTTATATAGTTTCACTCACTCAATCATCCTTTGTTTTCCCTCCAAAAACATGAATCTGAAAGATAATATTCTTGTTTATCTTTCCAGGTGGAAAATTTGTGAACCATTCATAGTTTTTACTTCCATTAGACATGATTAGGACACCATGTCACTGCCTTTTAACATTTGTCTTAAAAATTTCTTTCCTTTTGGCATGTAAGAAATCCATTTTTAATAATTCCAAGGTGGTTCCATATGGCTTGATGTGACATACAATCCTTTTCACCTTTTGAAAATCTACCTCGAACAACACATACATGTGTTTGTGCCTTTTAGAATTGAGTGTCTTTGCATGTATTATATCACATCAATCAAACGACTTATGTCACACAATTCCAATCTTTATCAAATTTATTCACTTTATGTGAGCTGAGAACAAATATTCTTTCATCTAATGGCAATGATTTTACTCGACTCAACTTGTCTGCACAATCCTTATTATAAATTGAACTCAACATTTTCACAAATATTCTTCCCTTTTCCAACCTTGAAAGTGAATAGTTTTTATAGATATTTTATTAGCATAATGGTGAATGTGGTTATAGTGAATAGTTTGAAAGATATTTCTTCAGATGATTTAAACCAAATCTTCGACCTACATGGTCCAAATGAAGCCTTTATTAAGGCTTTGTTTAATATTTGAAACCCAAGGGATACTTAAGGGCCTCTGATATATCGGAAAGTTTGGCTCTCACTCCTCCTGAGATTGATCAAGATCAATCATGTCTTCTAAGCCTTCTAATCTAGGTACTACCATATTTTTTAATGGGAACATCAGAAAGCTTCAGAATATTTGCAAAAATTCTGGATCAAAAGGAGATGCCATCATAGTGGTGACTGAGTATAGGTGTCCCTTCTTGTGTGATGAATTTTTTTTGCTGATGGATATTCCCAAGGAGTCTTACGTGTTATACGATAAGTCTTCCATTGATATTGTGCATGTATTTTCTCATAAATTGGATGAACTAGAGTGGAGAATCATTTCTCTTGAAAAATGTCAAATAGGACATGTGTCATCACAACCATCCACCACACCAACACCATCTTCAAGAAATAAGAGGGGGGAATTAATCTCCCAACCCTCAATTATCATCTTGGATGAGCAGGAAGGTGAGCCTTCATCTCCCCATAATTCCAAAGCATCATTATCTACCACCATTGAAGGCAAGGACAAGTCCACTTTTCAGCCTTCCATTCATTCAGTGTGATGGGATTCTCTAAGGGAGAAAACATTATAAGGACCTCAACATGTTTCTCTTCCAAGAAAGCGTCCTCCATTAAAAATCAGTCATTGGGGTGAATCTAGGTCGAAATCCCTTTTTCAACCGGGTACCTGGGATGTACTACTCACTCTTCTAGTTACTCCATATGTTCCCTCTTAGTCTACTCCTTACAAGGTGAAATTGAAGATGAAATTTTCCACATGTGGTTCGGATCTTCTAGATTGGGTATCTTCTTATCAAAAGAAGATCGAGTTGGAGAATATAATAGGCAGTCCCAAAATGACCCTCGATTCATTGATGGACATAGGGATGTCCCAGAATCTAGTGGGATTAGTTGTATTTGGTTAGACAAATCAGGAATCAAATGAGTTCATGTCAAGGAATGACAGGCTATTGAACAAGATTCCTCCACTTGGAGGAGATTTCAATGTAGGAGTAAGGCATAACTGAGAGTTGTTTCTCTTCTTGTGTCCTTACTTCTAAATATGTATAAATATTTCTTCAACATGGGTTGGGGCCCCTATGGAACCCCAATTTCTATTTATATCTGAAAGTACTTCTTTATCTTCCATTACATGAGCCTATATGGTGTTTGAAAATTCAAAGTTTGCATGTTTAGATCAACCCGCACCAGCCCATATTTTGTTTGCATTCCCAGTGCTTTGGTTAAAAATCTTAAATTCCTATAGTCTCATCAATGGTGCCCATGATTTTATTAACCCACTACCTTTCAGTTTACACTTAATAGTTTGAAATCTAATTTTTAGCTACACCTTCAACTGCATGACTTGGGATCCAAAGTCATATTGAAATTTGCAGAACACTAAGTCCTCTTCCTGTTCGTTTGGTTCTCTTGATGATGGTGGATACTTTGCATGACACATGGAGACCCCACATATCTTTTGGGCTTCCCTCATTTCTTCTTCTTAATTTGTACCTAAGTGACACGTGGAAGCATGCGAGCCTTCCCTTTTTACCTTAAATTTTTTGCCTTCCTGGGCTGCCTTGCTGCTCTTTTTCCATGTGGTGGATCCTCTCTCCTTGAGAGTATATAATTCATTGAACCTTTCCAAATATTCACCAAATGGACACATGGATACCTTCTACATCCAATTCCACACTTCGGGAAAATTAATCCCCGCAAACCACAAAAGAACACCAAAAGGATTTAGGGGCCAATTTTCACATGGATTTTTAGGGGCAACATGACTATAAACGTTCCTCGACCAAAAAAGAGGATTCACATCCTAAACAAAAGACTCACATTTACATAAACATTTTCCTATATTTTAGCATACATTTTTTCACATGAGAAAATCAATCAAAGTGAGTTTTTCAAAGGTAGACACTAGATAAGAGGTTTAGATGAAGATGAGCACTAACACCGTCTCAAACTCACAGATGGGAACACAGAGTGGGTGCGACAAGAATCACATAAAACAAAAACTGGAAAGGCCAAGTTCCTAAATCCATTCAGTTACAGAGTCATTTAAAACACGTAAAAGGTCAAACACAACAACGCATTTATCAAAAACAAACCAAGAAACCGAGGCAACCGATCACTGTAGACCAAGGGAGAAAAAAAGGATAAAAAGGAAAAAAAAAAAGTATTATACACTGTACATGAATGTGTACCTAATTCGTAATCAATCCAAGTAGTACTTCAGATGCCTTCTCTTAACATGCAATTCAAGAAAATATCCATCCAAGTCCTTTAGGAATAAATTGTGTTCACTAATTCTTATGTCAATGGAATAAGGACCCATCCACATAGCTTCATATTTACCATGTTTTCCTGTATCCTCATACCTTTTATCTTGTGTTCACTAATTCTTATGTCAATGGAATAAGGACCCATCCACATAGCATCATATTTACCATGTTTTCCTGTATCCTCATACCTTTTATCCCATAGTAAAATAATATCTTTAACATTGAAAGTCCTGAGAGTCACCTTTTTATAAAACAATTTCTTGAGTTTCTCTCTAAACCTTAAGTATCTTTGGTGAGACTCCCTTCTTTCTTCATCCAACTCAACTATTTGATTAATCTTATATTTATAGGGATTCACTTCTTCATCTTAAATATGTTTTATGAATTGATAAGAGGAGAGTTGCATATGTAAGGGTAGAAGATCAAGGACTCAAAAAAATAATTCAAATGGGATCTTTCCAATTGCTCTTTTGGTGGTGATTCTATCTTCCCATAAATCAAACTTCAACTGATCACCCGATTTCCTTTTGTTAACCTCCAATGTTCTTCTAATAATTTTAAGAAAAAAATTATTTCTTGATTCAATTTGACCATTCCCTTAAGGATTTTAGTTTCATGTATATTTCATATTTATCCCATACTCTTGGCACATATTTATCACTGGATTATCTCTAAAACTCATTACATTGTAAGCAACTATCTTTGCAGATACTCCAAACCTACAAATTATATGATTTAGGATAAAATACATGACAATTTGATGAGTTTATTTTTTAGTAGGGATAGCCTCAACCCATTTGGTAAAATAGTCAGTAGCCACCAGTATCCATTTGTGCCCTACACTTGAGGGATCTGATATCTCTCCAATAAAATTCATGCCCCATTGTTTAACAGGAGATTTTATCAACACTAGTTGCAAAGGAAGGTGTTACAACCGTTAACTTATTACTTGTATTAGGATATAAGTAGCCAATTTGTGGCTTACCATATCATTTTATTATATCATTTATACTTTCTCATGCTTAGTAGGTCAGCCTTGATGATGGCCATAATATATGAATAGTATATATAGGGGAGTGTAGGTAGTAGTTCATCACCATTGGAGCATTTGAGTCTTATTTTATGGTTTGGAGGTTTCCCCCTCGAAGTGGGGAAGCTATTCTAATTGCATATTAAGATCATTATTATGAAATATTGTATTATTTGGTGTTCTATCCCTACTCATAATCTGAATTATACAAGTAATTTCATTACAAGTGGTATCAGAGTTGCGATTTGGGCCAAAATTAGGGCAACAACCCTAATTTTTTGTTTCCTCTCTATCTTACAAACCACGCCAAATTTTTGGGAGATTAATTTACCAGAGTTACTAATCATTTCAAGTAAAAATATCTAAAAAATTTAGACCTTTTTGATATGCTTTGCAAATGTTATTGCAAATTTAGGTTTTTTAATAAAAACGTTCCCTAGAATGAAATTTGTGGAATGTTTCAGAGTTCTTTACATTTTCGGAAAGATATCAAAAAAATAGTATTAGTATATTCTCTATGTTGTTTGCTGTTTAAGCCGAATTTATATCGAAACCCTAAACCCTAAGGTTTGACATCATGGCATGGGGCCTTCCAAAAGAGCAAAAAAGAATCTGGTTACTCCAGAGTAAAACCCCATATAAAGATGGGGTAGTGATTGAAGAGATGGAGTCAGAAGGGGTAAATACAGATTCCTCAACACTAGGGTTTACCTCAGTTGATCATAAGGTGAGCCAACTTGAGTATGAGCTACGTAATGTACAATCTGAGATGGCCTCTAAAGGAGACATAGACCAAATCAATCATCGGTTGGATGATATCATGCAACATGTAAAGGGTAAATAGTATGGCCCAAATCCACCCCATATTAACCAAGGAGGATCTTCAGTTCAAAATCATGGACAAAATTAACCATGTTGGATCACTTTTCCAGCCCAATCAAAATCCAACTTATTCGCAACCACAAAACATGATGCCGAAAGTGGATATGCACAAATTTGATGGTAAGGATCCCCTGAATTGGATAAATCAAATGGAGAACTTATTTGAGTTACATCAAAAACCATCAAGAAAAAAGGTGACATTGACATCCCTGTATCTTGAACCAGACCAATTCGTTTGGTATCGATGGTTATGTGCTCAGAGGTAAAAGAATGGTCTCGGTGTCACTTGGAAAATTTTTACTGAGGAGTTGCAATTGCACTATAGTTACAGTGTTCCAAAGAACTACTTTAGTCAATTAGAAATGTTAAAGAAAACAGGACCAGTCAAAGATTATGTGCATTGATTCCAAGATCCTATCTTTATGGGTGGAGAATATTCTAGAAGAGAATCTGAATGACCTGTTTCTTGGGGGTCTTAAGGACCACATCGAGCATGAGGTACGCATGTTTAATCCACTCAAGCTTTCTAATTCTATTATCATGGCACGTTGAGTAGAGGAAAAAGTTCTTTGTAGTAGGAGTGTCACCTTTCATTAACACCAGAGACCATAGTATCTCTTCCCCTTCATTTTCTAGGCCAATTAGACTAACTCCTCAACAAATGGAAGAAAAGAGAGAAAAAGGATTATGTTTTAACTATGATAGAAAATATGGACTGGGACACAAATGTGTCCTGAGATCAGAAGTTGTTCTATATTGACAGGAGGTAATGAGGATGATGAGGAAGTTGAAATTATAGGAGAGGCTGAGGAACCAATAGAAGATGAAGTAGAGGATCACCAACCTACGAATTTCTTGCCATGCATTGTCAAGTATTAGTACTCCTCAAACACTCAAGGTTATTGGCTATCTCAAAAAATAGAAGGTGACGGTGTTGATTGACTCGAGGAGTACTCATAACTTCATAAATAGTAAGTTAGCTGCCTGCCTCAATTGTTTTATTTAGCCAGCTCTATAAATGCAAGTTATGATTGCAGATGGTGGGACATTCAAGTGCATATGAAAGTGCCATAGTATCAAGATTTCCATGGGAGACTACATGTTAGACTCACCTATGTTTTCTATTTCTATGAGAGGGGAAGATATTGTTTTGGGTGTCCAATGGCTCACAACCTTAGGTACTATAGAGATGAATTTCCATAGAATTGTTCATGCGATTTCATTTAGATGGAAGGAAAATACAATTGAAATGGGATGGTAGCTAAGTCTCCATATATTATTAGCTCTCATCAGATGTAGAAGGTTTTCAGAAAAGGAGTAGATGTATTTATAACAAAAGTTATTTTCCATAAAATTACAAAATAACAAAATCTTCAATGCCACCTGATCTTCAGAAGATTGTTGATGCTCACTCATCTATTTTTGATGCAATTTCAAAGGGAATACCACCTAGTTAGGGATCATGATCATGCCACTCAGTTGATTCCAAGGAGTCAAACACCTAACATCAGACCATTACAGATACCCATATTCCCATAAAAAGTGAGATCGAGAAAATGGTTCAGGAAATGTTGAAGGTAGGTATCATCAGGCATAGCCAGAGTGCATATTCTTCACCAGTGGTCATGGTACGTAAGAAGGATGAAACATGGAGGATGTGTCTAGATTACCAAGAAATCAACAAGTACACCATCAAAGATAAGTTTCCTGTTTAAGTAATTGGTGATTTACTTGATGAATTGCATGGTGCTATTTATTTCACAAAATTAGATCTTCGTTCAGGGTACCATCAAATTAGAATAAAAGAGGAAGATGTTCATAAAACGGCTTTCAGGACTCATGAGGGCCATTATGAGTTTTTGGTAATGCCTTTTGGTCTTACAAATGCACCCTCAACCTTTCAAAGCTTGATGAACACTATGTTTTTAGGCCATTTTATTTGGAAATTTGTATTAGTTTTCTTTGATGACATATTGAGTTACAGTAAGAGATGGGAAGAACACTTACAACATGTAAATAAAGTGTTGGAAATTTTGGAGAAACATATTCTCTATGCAAAGCCATCCAAATTTTCTTTTGGTGTACAAGAGGTAGAGTACTTGGGTCACATTGTATCCCATGAAGGTCATCGAAGTTGATCCTCAGAAGATCAAAGCTATGGTGGAATGGCCAAGCCCCAAAACTCTAAAAAATCTTCGTGGGTTCCTAGGACTAACAGGGTACTACAAAATATTTGTGTGGGGATATGGTAGAATCTCAACCCCACTCACTACATTGATAAAGAAGGATTCCTTCCATTGGACATACGTAGCCACTAAATCCTTTGAGCAATTGAAGGAAGCCATGTGCAACCACCCCAATTTTGGCTACTCCCAACTTCTCAAAAACCTTCATTGTTGAATGTGACGCTTCAGGATCTAGGATTGGGAGTAGTTTTAATGCAGGAAGGAAGACCAATTGCATTTGAGAGTCACCAATTCAAAGGAAAAGATATGCTCAAACCTATGTCTATGAGAAAGAAATGATGGCTATTCTTCATGTAGTCAAGCAATGGAGGCCCTATCTCATGGATAGACACTTCAAGATAATAAACTAATCATGATAGTCTCAAATAATTTTTGGAGCAAAGGTTATCATCTGAGGAACAAAAAAAGTGGGTAACAAAAAATGTTGGGTTATGATTTTGAAATCATATACAAAAAAGGGTAAAGAAAATGTAGTAGTTGATGCGTTGTCCAGAATGGATACATCCGCAGATGCCTTATTATGTGGAATGTCCATGTTGACGGCTGATTAGGTGGATGAAGTAAGATTACAATGGGATCAAGATAAGGATACACAATCTCTAATACAGAATATTAAGAAAGGATCTATGACATCTAAAAATTTTGAGTGGAAAGGTAATGCCCTATGGTACAAGGACAGGTTATACTTGAGTAAAGATTCTGAGTTGAAGCATAAGATTATTGCAAAGCTACATGCCTCACCTGTTGGATGGACACTTCTGGGTTATTGAAGACATATCATAGAACAAAAAAGAGAATTCTTTTGGGAAGTACTCAAGCAGGATGTACAAAATTTTGTATCAGAGTGTTTAGTGTGACAACAAAATAAAGGGGAAATAATTAAGACACCTGGTCTGTTGCAACCCTTACTAATTCCTAGCCAGAGATGGGAGGAGGTATCAATGGATTTCATCACTGGACTGCCTTGTTTAGAGGGTAAGAATGTTATTTTTAGTGATCATGAATAGGCTCAGAAAATATGCCCATTTGTTTTTCCCTATCACATCCATTTACATCTAGTACAGTTGTAGCTATTTTTTTGAAGATAGTTCAAAGGCTACATGGAACCCCAAAGATAATTATAAGTGATCGTGATCCTATTTTCACAAGTAATTTTTTGGACAAAATTATTTTCATGTTTGGGTACTTAACTATCTCATAGTTCATCTTATCATCCTAAAATTGGTGGGAAAATGGAAGTGGTCAACAAATTCTTAGAGTGGTATCTATGTTGTTTTGTATCAGATAAGTAGGAAAGGTGGATTAAATGGCTACCACTTGCAAAATGGTGGTATAACACATCTTTTCATACCTCTTCTCAAATGACCCCATTTTAACATTATATGGTTACCATCCACCTTCTATCACTTCTTCTTTCAGGGTTAAAACTAAGGTCAGAGATGTTGAGGAACACATTCAACATCAACAATAGGTTTTGGCTAGTTTGAAGGAGAATTTGGCATTGGCACAAAATAGGTTGAAACAACAAGCAGATCAACACCGTATTTAAAGAAATTTTGAAATTGGTGACTGAGTTTTTGTATGTCTCCAACCTTACAAGCATATGTCCCTAAAGCAACAGAAAAATTATAACAAACTTGCTCCTAAATATTATGGACCTTATCAGGTTCTACAAAAAATTGGTATTGTTGCTTATAAACTAGAATTTTTTCAATCTTCATGCATACACCCAATATTCCATGTTTCCTTCCTGAAGAAGGTTATTAGATAGAAATTTTAAGCCCAGACAGAGTTACCAAAAATATATGAGGAACGAAGAATTGTTTTGGAGACAAAGAATATTCTGCAAACACGTACTAAGAGGCTGAGAAGCAGAGACATTAAGGAATATTTGATCAAGTGGAATAATCTTAGCATAGATGATACAACCCAGGAGGATGAAGATTTTATATAGAAATATCTAGGATTATTCAAAATTAAGGACAATGTTGTTTTGATAGGGGAAGGGCATGCTACGCCCTTAACCTATTGCTTGTATTAGGATATGAGTAACCGACTTGTGGCTTACCATATCATTTTATTATATCATTTATACTTTCTCATGCTTAATAGGTCGGCCTTGGTGATGGCCATAACATATGAATAATATATATTAGGGGATTGTAGGTAGTAGTTCATTATCAGTTGGAGCATTTGAGTCTTATTATATGGTTTGGAGGTTTCCCCCTCTAAGTGGAGAAGCTATTCTAATTGCATATTAAGATCATTATTATGAAATATTGCGTTATTTGGTGTTCTATTACTTGCTCATAATCTAAATTATGCAAGTCATTTCATTACAGAAGGGCACCTTAAGATTTCATTCTTATTGACATACTTTGACAACTTTCACATTTTCTAGGCCATCCATAGATTCATATTATCAGGTCAAAGATAATAGGCCATTCATTCACCCGCCCTTAAGATCTTAAAAGGATGTTGATCTTCCATCAGGGTTCTGACCATGCCAACATAGCCCTTTCCTTATTGAATTATGAGATGATTTTTTGGGCTAATCTACTTATTCTAGTGCATCTCAAAACCCTGCCCTCAGATGAAACCTTCAAGCTAGTTGTATAATCTGTGATACTCATATATTTCTGGGAGGCTGGTTTGAGTTTCCTTCTTAAAAATTTATCTAGATGACCTAGACACAAAGAAAGATCCCAAGTCTATTATCTTAGTCGTACCTTGATAAAATGATGGAGCTTTTCAATTATCCACAGATTGGAAATCCATGTTTCCTTCATACAATTTCACTTTAAAAAAGATTCACTTTCAGGTTGTTACCTACTATAAATCTTGTAAAAACCAAAGCTCTACCAGGCTTGGATGGCCAACTTGATCATATTACTTAGTGTAGTCTTGTAAATTGAAGATGTCAACCTAGTGGCATATTTTAGTAGAAATCTGCATTTTTGATAAAATTTGTTTGACCGATAAACTGGTGAACATAGCACCATTACCAATCTTCAGAACTCACTAAGTCTAGATCTTCCAAATGATTCCTTTCTCTATACCATTGAACAAAGGCTTGCTTCTACATGGAAAATATAATTTGATGGGTCATTCACATTTAATGGATTTACAGGGGAAGGTAATAGGTCTGTTCATTTCCTTCACCATCCTTTTGTACATAGTAAAGATAAAATAGTATTCTCAGATGCAAAGGCTTTTAGACTCGAAAGTTCTTCTTGTAATTAGGGGAAGCCATTATTGTTGAGTATGAAGCCCTCATTGCTGGTTTGAAATTCACTATCAAGTGAAATCTTGGAGAGATACATGTTCTACCATTATAGGAAAATCTATTCCATCTTTAAAATGCATCAAATAAGTGAATGATGAGTACATTTGAGTAAAAGATGAGAAATCTTATCTCCATAATAAACTCATGGGTAAACATGACCTGAAAGATTAATTGATCTGAATTACCTTTCCGATTTTTAGGTCACACAGAACTTTAAAAATAGCTTCCAGTAGATGCTATGGTCTACCATTGGATATTTTCTATGATTATCAACAATACACCCAAGTAATTTCTACCTTCCTAAATTATGTCATCTAACTTTTTAGGATTCAATGAAATACCATATTCTCTGCATCTCATCAACATCATGTCTACATGAGTCATGTGATCAATTGTTGTTTCCTTAGAGAATACTGTCCCCTTAGGTACATAAGACACAATGAAATAATTGACTGTAGCTTTAGGATGGTACATCCATTACCCACTTGACATTATACACCATCATTCATCATACAAAAAAAACATTTCTCCAATAAATAACATAGTTACCACTCTCTTGGGGGGAAATCTCTATCATCGAGGTTATAATGGGTATTTTTTACGATGTGCTTTACATTCAGAAGAAGATATACCATGAGCAATCCCTCTAGAGGTGGAACGAAGGAATCTATGGTGCTCACACTAGTGGGATGGTCCTTACAAAGAAAATTCTATGTGTATCCATATTACTGGCCTACTATGGAGACATTATCTGTATATTCAGGCCTATGTAAATAAACGTGTCTTACATCAAAATTGCCATGGACAACTTGATCCATGTCACCATTTATCATTTCTATGTGCACACCCATTTCGCTACACCATGAAGTCATTTTCTAAATGGGGGCTATGATCTCATAGGAAATCTTACACTTAACTTCATTTGATAGGCCATAAGCACATCATGACCGCGACCGAGTACGATTACCAAATGGGAGGAGGTATGTTCCTCTCACCTGATGTTAGCATTAGTGCTCCAAAGCTATCTCAAGTTTATCATAGAACCTCCATATATGCTTGTCAATATCTGAATAAGACCTTCTGCTATTGTATATGGGTAAGTGTAAACAAGTTGGTCGACAACTCAAAGTAGGACTACTAAAACTCCTTACTTAAATTACATCGTAGCCGCGACTTGCTAGATCTGTTTTCTACAGGTTCCTGGGGATTTTCGAACCTAAAAACGTGATCCACGGTCCTCTTGAGACAAAAAAATATGACCCCGAACGACCCTGCCTGCATTATCCCCCCAGTTTTCACTATACAGCAATGCGATTTCTCCTCGACTGGTATTGGCACTCGAGCATTGAATAACGTCCCTGCTAAATTACTAGTTTAGACTTTTAGATAGCAAAATTTTTCAACGATGCCGCCCAAGATGAAGAGGTAAGCCCTCGATTTTGATCTAAATTTCTAAGGCCATGTCATTAGGTTTTTTTTGTGACAACATTGAGCTTTCCCAAAGTGTGGGACCTTTGCAAATGGGGAAAGCTCTCCAAAGAAGGTTGGTTCCTCTTCCTAAACTACCTGCCACAAGCTATTCTAGTGCAAGAAAGCTAATCTAATCCTAATCTAACTATGCCAAAGACAAAGAGAGAGAGAAAAGAGGGAAAAATAGAGCCTACACTAAAACGGTGATACACCAGAGAAGGAAAATGTTGAACATCTATCAAAACTGCCATGGAAACAAGAAGAGGTGAGCAATGGAAAGGATGGACAAGTGCATCACAAAACCAAGGATGGATTTCACACAAAAAATGTTCCAAAACTCCATGAACATAGCTCAAAAACCTATAATGAACATTCAAACATGTAAAAATACCTGCAATGAAGAGAGGCAAGAAGAAAACAAGCAAAAATGAGCAAGGATGGACAAATGCATCACAAAACACGTTTTTTATTGCTCCAGAAGTTTGCACAAAACATCATTTCACTGGTAAGAGGCAAAAAATTCCATTACAAAGCAGGGGAGGAGGTTCATAACTCCATTTTCAACCCTGGGGAAGAAAAGAAGGGAGAGGTAGAGAAAAATTATGAACAAGTTTTTCAAATGAGCCAAATTTGGCTTTTAACCATCGAACAGAATGGAAGAAAGGAGAAAACATGGGAAAATTGATTTGGGACTTCAACCACCAACAAGATTCATCTAATGGGCTTGAAAAATTATGGGTTTCCATAAAAAATCCCATACTTAGAAGTACATTGCTTTACAGAGAAAAACACTAGGCCCATACTTCATTAATTTTGGTGGTTGGAGTCGTTTTCTGTGTTTTTTTGCATGCCAGAGACATGTTTTTCCATTTTTCTCCCTACAAATATCCATCAAAAATAAAAATTTAAGATTCCATCATGTAGAGGATTTCAACATATTTCCAATGATATAAAGAACGTGAAAATCTGAGCTCAAGATCGAAAGTTATGCCCCTCTGAAGATTTAGGGTCAAAAATGGCAATTTTAGGGCAAAATTCGGGTTGGTGGGCCGAAACTTGAAAATTTTCCTCTTTTTTGAATTTGGGAAAAAATTCCCAAAAATTCCCCATGCCCCATCACTCTACTGCCACATGTGTCACTTCCCAATTCGCTGATGGAATCGACTGGGCTCAAACTTCGCCTTTTTCCGTTTGATTTTTTATTGGGAAAATTTCCAAAAATTTCCCTATGCGCTCCACCGCTCTCCTAGTGACATGTGTCACTCTCTAGTTCGGCACGAGGTGCAGCCCAACATTTTCCTTTGTGCACTTTTATCACTTTGGAAAAAAACCAAAATTTCCTCCACGCCCCGATTCCCACCACTGTCATGGACACGTGGCGCATCCTCATTCAATGCGGGGCCTTCGCAACTTTTCTCCATTCCTTCCTCGGGCCCACAGGACTGATTTTTTCCTTTGCACCCTTTGACCAAAGTTTGGTGAATTTTCCAACTTCACTTCACAATCCACTGAACTCTACCCTACCACGTGGCATTTTTCTCATTGGCTGTGGGCCTGTCTAGGGAAAATTTTCCAAAAAACTCCGCCGAGCCGTAACTCAAAAATTACAAGGAGTTAGGAGGAAAATTTTACCTTTCTGGAAAGGTAAGAAAATTATCTATCTAATGGAAGCCATTTCCAAAACACTTTGAGTGCTTGAAATATGTGCAAAAATTTAAGTTGAATCACAAAGAAGGAAGGAATGAAGGCAAGTTAGCCAAAATAAGCAGGGGCTCATTTTGGATAACAATTTGGTGACTCTCAAGGGTCATCTGCTTGCTAGATGAATGATCAGTGGCCTTTGAAGCATCCATTGGGCATGGAGTCAAGCTTGATGAATACAATTCTGATCTGAACTATGAAAATATTGACCTCTGAGCCACTTGGAAACCCACTGAAAACTGAAACTGATCCTCACCAAAGTGCCACTAAAATGAATTGTGCAAGAGCAACAAAAACAACACCACAAACAACTATGTACAAAACTGAAAATCATACATGCTCCAAATGGAACATGAAGAGTGTGCACAAGCACTTATTCTAGCTGAAATCAAACCTACCTACTCTACTCTAACTAGAAGCAAAGGTGGGATAAACAAACCCTGCAACTGGTTGTGCAAAATAGCTTCCTTTCTTCAAAATTGGCAAGCCATGCAAATGATTTGGAGCTGAGTATGGCTGCTTGGATGAGTGGAAAATCAACAAGAAGCTAGTCTTCTACCCAAATTAACAAGGTGTCAGCTGAAAGAAAATTGAATACCTCTTTTAGTTGCTCTGCATTTGGATTGAAGAGGTATGGCAACTAATCCTTGGTACTTTGTAGCTCATCCTCATGCTTAGAAGCAAGCATGACTGGTTGTGACTTCTCCTTTGGCTCCAATGAAGCCAAATACCTTATTGGGAAAGGTCTGATCCATTTGATATTCCCATAGCTCTGATTTTCAACTCCAAAAATGGAGTCTTCTTGTAGACCTTCTTGAATGGATGGTGTGGAAGAAATGATGGAACTCTTCTATTATTTTCCTTCCTCTAATGAAGAACATGGAAGATTTAAATCTTCCAATCTTGATTCCAAAGAGCTGCTATAAGATGCAGACTGCTAAAAATGAAATTTATCCTCCATGACAACAGGCTCAAGTGTTTGGAATGTGGATGATGAAGGAGAAATGGTGTGATTTGGTTCCTCTTCATCAAAACAGTCTCCAAATCTGATAGATAAATTACCTCATTGTTGTCCTACTACAAATGCTCAACCTCCCCCATGGTGTTCTTTTGATTTACAACTTGATCACCATGGTTTCTTTCATCCTCCAACATTGAGTTTGAGAGATCAAACTCTTCTTCAGCACTAGAAGTTGAGAGAGATGAAGTAGAAAGAAGAACTGAAGGTTCTTCTATAGCCTGCTTTGTGCTCAAAGCTTTTGGATCTGCACTTTTCTCCCCCACAGCTGGAATGTGCTCCTCTTCTTTTGGATTTGGAGTAGCTTCTCCTTCCTCTGCTACTTGAAGACAATATTTCTCTTGATTGAACTCTTCCTCTAGCATGAATTTTGTCAAGTCAAACTCTTCAATCTTCTGCTCTAGAGGACAAGTTGGGGCTGTCTAAGATCTCTTTTAGAGATTTCCTCTTCCATGGCTGATTGTGCAACTTGAATTGGATCAGAATCTTCTTCAAGTAGAGTGCCAACATGGACACTACATCATTGAGAAAATTGATTGTTGATCTGCCTCTTCTTTTTCTCTTCTTCTGCTACAACAAAATTAGTCCTAACCACCACTTGTTCTTCAACCTTTACCTCCTCTGTAGGCTTCACCAGATAAAGTAATTTTCTCAATCCCATATCTAAGATTTCCAAGCTTACTAAGCTCTTAATCATTTCTTCTTTGCTTGGTTCTTCCTCTTGTTGTCCTTCATGACTGATTTTTGCAATTTCTTCTTCCCCATGAATTTGGGAATCAAGTGGTGGAGGAGGTAGAAACTCTATTGTTTCACTTGGTGGTGGAAGGTATAGGACTTTTAGGTATTTCTTGTGGAGGGGATGATTGATTTGGAAGGGAAAAGGACAGAAGAATTGAGATGGGGTGGAAGACTAAGGGGATGGAGAAATGGAATCAACACTTGGGGCAGTATGGCTGGATTTAAATTTGGAATTCAAAATGAGATAGTCATACTTGAGGAATGGAAGGAAAAAAAGAGTAGATGATGGTGTAGAACTTACCCATTGACAAGGTTTCTCAAACCAAGTTTATAGGCCTCTATTCTATGTCATTGTGCAAGTTGGGGCAGACATCTCAATCATGAAGTCAAGCTTCTCTTGAGGGTTGTAAAATCTTGGACTTTTAAAGGCCTCCCCATGGATAGGGTGAAATGAAACCAATCCAAATGAAACTTCATTTGTGCTTGAGCCCTTGATTGCACCATGCCAACCTCCATTTTTTGGATTTTCTCCAACAAATCAGCATTTGCATCTTGACTTCCATCATCATATTGTATGCATACCTCCTGTGCTTGATGTACCTTCAGAACCCAAACTGATTTTGGCATTGCTCATATGATATGCATACTCAATTTTGAATTTGATCAAAATGCTGATTTGAGGATTTGAAAAACATGTTGGAGGTGGAATATATTGTTTTTGTTGTGAATGAAAATTCCATGATGGAAATGAAGTCATAATTGCACAGCTTCATGGAATGAAAGAAGATGGAAGAGATGGAAAGAAAAATGAATGGAAATGAATGGAAAATAGGTCTTAACTCAGTAGAATGAGTTATTTACTAGATCGAGTCGCCAGATGTGCTTTTGAATATGCCTCCAAAGGCTGAAAATTTAACAGGAACACACCAACTTGTATTTGAAAAATAAAGTACTAAGACCTCTAAGGTCCCACCGGGCATGCCAAAAATATTAGTGAAAATTCACAGCACCCCCAAAATGACCTATGGATCTATTTTCTAAGGCAATGTCATTTGGTGTGAATGCACAACATTGAGCTTTCCCAAAGTGTGGGACCTTTGCAAATGGGGAAAGATCTCCAGAGAAGGTTGGTTCCTCTTCCTAAACTACCTTGCCACAAGCTATTCTAGTGCAGGAAAGCTAATCTAATCCTAATCTAACTATGCCAAGGAGACAAAGAGAGAGAAAAGAGGGAAAAATAGAGCCTACACTAAAACGGTGATACACCAAAGAAGGAAAATGTTGAACATCTATCAAAACTGCCATGGAACAAGAAGAGGTGAGCAATGGAAAGGATGGACAAGTGCATCACAAAACCAAGGATGGATTTCACAAAAAAAATGTTCCAAAACTCCATGAACATAGCTCAAAAACCTATAATGAACATTCAAACATGCAAAAATACCTACAATGAAGAAAGGCAAGAAGGAAAATAAGAAAAAATGAGTAAGGATGGAAAAATGCATCACAAAACATTGGTTTTTATTACTCCAAAGTTTGCACAAAACATCATTTTCAGTGGGTAAGAGGGAAAAAAATTACCATTACAAAGTAATGAGAGGAGGTTTCAAACTCCATTTTCAACCCTGGAGGAAGAAAATAAGGGAGGGCAGAGAAGAATGATGAACAATTCCTTTTTCAAATGAGCCAAATCTGGCTTTTAACCATCGAACAGAATGGAAGAAAGGAGAAAACATAGGGAAAATTGATTTGGGACTTAACCACTTGAAACAATATTCATCTAATGGGCCTTAAAAATGATGGTTTCCATAAAAGGAATCCCATACTTTGAAGTACATTGCTTTAGCAGAGAAAAACAGAGGCCCATACTTCATTAATTGTTGGTGGTTGGAATCATTTTCTATGGCATGGATATGTTTTCCATTTTTCCCCATAAAATATCCATCAAAAATAAAAATTTAATATTCCATCATGTAGATCCATTTCAACATCTTTCCAATTATATAAACAAACATGAAAATCTGAGCTCGGGATCGAAAGTTTGCCCCTCTGAAGATTTAGGGCAAAAATGGCAATTTTAGGCAAAATTCGGGTTGGCATGGGCCGAAACTTGAAAATTTTCCTCTTTTTGAATTTGGGAAAAATCATTCCCAAAAATTCCCCACCCCACCTGACTCCACTTCCATTATTGTCACTTCCCAATTCACTAATGGAATCGTGGGCTCAAACATTGCCTTTTTCTTTTTTGATTTTTTATTGTTTTAAAAATTTCCAAAAATTTCCATATGCCCCGCTCTCCCTATGTTTGACACATGTGTCACTCTCTGGTTTGGCACGGAGGTGAATCCCAACATTTTCCTTTTGACAATTGTTTATCTTACTTTGGTAAAAAACCAAAATTTCCTCCATGCCCCCGATTTCCATGCCGCTGTCATGGACACGTGGCACATCCTCATTCAATGCGATGCCTTCCATCAACTTTTCTGGGAATCATGTCCTTCCTCAGGCCCATTCGGGCCAGATTTTTTCCTTTGCACCCTTTGACCAAAGCACCAAAAACTCCAAAACCCCTTCAACATCCACTGCTTCACCTGCCACATGTTCATTCTTCTCATTGGATTGGGCATTTTAGGGAAAATTTCCCAAAAAACTCCGCCGAGCCATAACTCGAAAATCGAGCCAAGGAGTTAGGAGGAAATTTTACCTTTCTGCCAAAGGTGGAGAAAATTCTCTATCTGATGGAATCATTTCGTAATCTTACTTTGAGTGCTTGAAATATGTGAAAATTGAAGTTGAAGCACAAAGAAGGAAGGAATGAAGGCAAGTTAGCCAAAATAAGCATGGGGCTCATTTTGTAAGGGTTTCCGACCATTCAAGGAAAGAAACCTTGGTTCACTAATACTTGAATTACATTTTAAATTAAATTAATCCTTCATGGTTAACTAGTCCTTTTACATCTCTAAATGACTAAAATTCATGAATACTTGTCCTAATTCCAACATGATCAGCTTGCCACTAAATGGACTTTAACATTCCAATGATAGATACATTCTATAAGCAAGTTTATATCTACACAATTATTAACACCAACACGATCCAAGTACTGTCCATTTCCTATCTCCCAATACAACAAAATTATCATACTATTTACATGATGTAATAGTTCAAACATTTAAACATTTCAATAAAATCCCATACGAGAAGCTTATCATTTTTCCTTACATTTGTTGTAGCAACAATGTTTTAACTTGTTTACTACAAAATACTTGAATCTCTTTTAATCAATCATGTAGAGGGTACCATATCTCCATAGCAATCGCCTCAATCCCCAAGAAAGTGAGCTAACATGTATAAATATCCTAAAATCTTAATATTTCTAGCTCAGTGAGATGTTTTCTTGACATGTGGATATCAAGGACTCTCCTGCATGTATTTAAAATGGATAATCTCCACATCATTAGAGTTTCAATTGAATATTACAATATTTATCTCGATGAGTTACTGGCAGAGCACAATACCATGGTCCTCAATAATCCACTTTGTAACCTACAATAAATGTATTAACAACTACTCAATAGAGGTTCCATATTTCATAAGATCGGTATTCCTTAATAGTCTCTCATAGATGTAACATTATTAATTCTTAAATGGGTATAACATGACAAGTTCCCTTTCTAGTATGATGGTATGGCAATTCTACAGAACTTTCATTTCCACATAGTAGCTAGACCTTTCTTAAGTAATAGTGTACCACATTAAGTAGGGAAACTCCACAATTACTACATTCATGTCAAGTTATTGGATGTCCATGGGATATGATGTTTTTTACATTTATTACAACTCAGACCCATTTACATAATGTATCACAAGAACCTATCTTCAATCCATAATTACAATTTCCAAAGGTAATTGGTCTAAAATGTTCCATTCATTCATTACTTAAATAGAGTGGCCCATATCAACATGCTTACTGTTAGTGCAAAATCACAGCACCCCTGGATGTTGATCAGATTTCTAGGTTGATCACTTTAGCATCCAGTGTGATTGCAAAACATTGAATCCTTTCTTTGAGTGTGGGACTCATGAAAATGAGAAAGGAATCTCCAGAGAACTGGTTCCTCTTCTTAAACTACCTGCCACAGGCTATTCCAGTGTAGGACAAGATTCTAATCCTAATCTGTGCCAAGGAGACAGAGAGAGAGAGAAAAGGGAAAAATAACAAAAGCCTACACTAAAACGGTGATACACCAGAGAAGGAAAATGTTGAACATCTATCAAAACTGCCATGGAACAAGAGAGGTGAGCGATGGGAAGGATGGACAGATGCATCACAG
Organism: Taxus chinensis; assembly: GCA_019776745.2. Classification (NCBI taxonomy): domain Eukaryota; kingdom Viridiplantae; phylum Streptophyta; class Pinopsida; order Cupressales; family Taxaceae; genus Taxus; species Taxus chinensis. The sequence continues at coordinate 706,041,433 of CM034154.1, forward strand.
GCCCAAGGATAGATTTCACACAGAAAATGTCCCAAAACTCCATGAACACAGCTCCAGACCTGTAATGAACATTAGAACATGCACAAATACCTGCAATGAAGAGAGGCAAGAAGAGAACAAGCAAAAGAACGAGCAGGGATGGACAGATGCATCACAAAACACGTTTTTTGTTGCTTCCAGAAGTTTTCACAGAACATCATTTCAATAGTAAAAGGAAAAAAATGCCATTACAGAGCAGGGGAGGAGGTTCGAACTCCATTTTCAACCCTGGAGAAGAAAAGAAGGGAGGGCAGAGCTGAAAAGATGAACCACCCTCCTTAACTTTTTTTAAAAATGAGCCAAATCTGGCTTTTACAATGTTATGGGTCAAGCCCATGAGAGAGAAAACGTAGGAAAACAGCACCCCAACCATTGACCAAAACGACATTCTTCATTGAAATCAGTGGTTGAAACATCACTTCTGGCCATGCTGAAGAAGAATGCGACCCATGTGCATTAAAACTAGTCTGTTGAAAGGTCTATTTTGGGCCATGTTGAAGACATGGTGCATTAAAACTGGTTGTTGAAACGTCAGTTTCTGGCCATTACCACGTGCCAGAGATGTTTCTTGATTTTATCTCTCCAAACTGAACCAAAATGCAAGATTGACCCCAAAATCATGTAGAGAATTTCATCCAGCTTTCCATTGATATAAAGAACGTGAAAATCTGAGCTCTGGATCGAAAGTTATGGCGATCTGAAGATTTAGGGCAAAAACAGGCCAAAACGGATATTTGAATTTTTTCCCGCGCTCTGCCACTTGGATGACACGTGTCGCTGATTGGATGATACAATCTCTCTCCTTCCCTTTCCAAGGGGCTCACTTTCCTTTGACAATTTTGATTTTTCAACTTTGGAAAATTTTCCACAGATTCCCCCGCCCCCGCCACTCAAGGGACACGTGGTGTGATTTCATTAGAAGGACAGGGGCTGGGGGCATCCTTATCCTTTTTAATTTTTTGGCCCTAGGAATTTTTTCAAATTTTCCAAATTTTCCCCTGCTCTGAACTCCCCACTTATGACACGTGGCATTTTCTATTAAATGCAGGGCCGTCTAACCATTCCATTTTCCCCTTTGAAACTTTTCAAACCCTTAACAAAGGCCGATTTTTCCTGAAGACACGTGGCAGATTTGATTCGTTGGTGGCTCTTTCGGCTTTTCGCATCCCTCGCGTACTTTTGGCCCGGATGTCCCAAACTGTCTGGGATGAAAATCTCCAAACCGGCCCGATTCGGGCTTCCTTGTCCCTCTTTGCGGCGAAGACACGTGGCAGATTTCCACATTCTCGTGGCTCCTTTAGCTTTTTGCATCCCGCGCGTACTTTTGGCCCGGATGTCCCAACGAAAGTCCTCTATTTCAGCCGAACTTGGCTGGTTCGCATCCTCTGACGTACTTTTGTCCCAACTGTCCCAAACTGCCTGGGACAAATCTCTCCGAACCGCCTGAAATGGACTGACTTGCGCCAAACCGGCCGATCCGCGTCCTTGCGTACTTTTGTCGCATGTCCCAACTGCGCGAAACAAAGACTTAGACACATTTTTCCTTGCTTTCAGGCCATTTCGGCTTTTCAGCATGTCCCGACGTCCCAACTGTCCCAACTGCCCTGGGAACAAGACTTAGCTGATTTTCTTGTATTTAGGCACCAATCTTGGCGATGAACCTTGGCACCCGAATTTTTTCAGCATTTCAAGCTCCCGCAACTTGCTTTGTTTTCTAACTCTTGGGACAGGAGAGTTTGAAAGAATGCTGAGGGGACCCCAAAACATGATTTTGGGCCTGAATCAATCTTACTTTCTCTGGGATTTCGAATAATCTGATGCATGTTATCAAAATTACCCGGGGGGTGAATTTTGGATAACAGTTTTGGCGACTCAGCGGGGTCATCTGCCTGCTAGATGAATGATCAGTAGCCTGAAGCAATCCATTGGGCATGGAGTCATGAGTAGTAGCCTGAAAACTGATCTGAACTTTAAAACTTCCCTCTGAGCCACTTGAAACCCACTGAAATGGAGTTGTTCTCACCAAAATGCCACTGAAATGGACTATGCAAGAGCAAAACCAGCACCACAAAAACTATGTACAAAACTAAAAATCATACATGCTCCAAATGGAACATGCAGAGTGTGCACAAGCACTTCTTTTACTGAAAGTAAACCTACCTACTCTACTCTAATGGAAGCAAAGGTGAGCTAAACAAACCCTGCAATTGGTTGTGAAAATAGCTTCCTTTCTCTCAAAATTGGCAGCCATGCAATTGATTTGGAGCTGAACATGGCTGATTGGATGAGTGGAAAATCAACAAGAAGCTGGTCTTCTACCCAAATCATCAAGGTATCAGCTGAAGGAAAATTCAATACCTCTTTTAGTTGTCTCTGCATTTGGATTGAAGAGGTATGACAGCTGATCCTTGGTACTTTGTAGCTCATCCTCATGCTTAGAAGCAAGCATGACTGGTTGTGACTTCTCCTTTGGCTCCAATGAAGCCAAATACCTGATTGGGCAAGGTCTGATCTGTTTGATATGCCCATAGCTTTGATTTTCAACTCCAAAAATGGAGTTCTTCTTGTAGACCCTCTTGAATGGATGGTGTGGAAGCAATGGTGGAATTCCTTTTGTCCTTTCTCTTCCTCCAATGAAGAACATGAAAGATTAAAATCTTCCAATCTTGGTTCCAAAGAGCTGCTATAAGATGCAGGCTGCTGCAAATGAATGCTCTCCTTCATGACAGCAGACTCAAGTGTTTGGAATGTGGATGATGAAAGAGAGAATGGTGGAAACTCAACCGGCTCTTCTCCATCAAAACAGTCCTCCAAATCTGACAGATAAACTACCTCATGGTTGTCCTGCTGCAAATGCTCAACTTCCTCCATGGTGTCTTCTTGATCTGTAACTTGACCACCATGGTTTCTTTCATCCTCCAACATTGAGTTTGAGAGATCAAACTCCTCTTCAGTACTAGAACTTGAGAGAGGTGAAGTAGAAAGAAGAACTGAAGGTTCTCCTGTAGCCTGCTTTGTGCTCAAAGCCCTTGGATCTGCACTTTTCTCCTCCACAACTAGAATGTGCTCCTCTTCTTTTGGATTTGGAGCAGCTTCTCCTTCCTCTACTACTTGAAGACAATCTTGCTCTTGATAGAACTCTTCCTCTAGCATGAAGTTTGTCAAGTCAAACTCTTCAATCTGCTGCTCTAGAGGACAAGTTGGGACTGCAAGATCTTCTTCTGAGCTTTCTTCCTTTATGGCTGATTGTGCAACTTGAATTGAATCAGCATTCCCTTCAAATAGAGTGCCAACATGGACACTACTTTCTGAGCAAACTGACTGCTGATCTGCTTCTTCTTTTTGCTCTTCTTCTGCTGCCACAAAATCAGTCTTAACCACCATTTGTTTCAACCTTAGCCTCTTCTGTAGGTTTAACCATCAAGGGGATCTTTTTCATCCCAAATTTGGCAGCCCAAACCCTCAAGTTGTCTGTCATTTCTTTTCTGTTGGGCTCCTCTTCTTGCTGTCCTTCATGGCCGATTTTTTCTAATTTCTTCTTCCCCACATGGAATTGGGAATGCAAGAGGAGGGATGGGTTGTAACTCAATTGATTTGGCAATTTTTCATGGTGGTGGAGGAGGTAGAAACTCTTGTTTCTTTGGAGGAGAGGTATTTCTTTTAGCTCTTGTGGAGGGGATGACTGTTTGGAAGGAAAAAGGAAAGAAGAATTGAGGTGTGGTGGAAGACTGAGAGGTGGAGACATGGGATCAACATTTGGGACAGCAGATGGGGAGTTTAGAACTTGCAATTCCAAATGAGATGATGTTGCTTGAGTAATGGGAAGAGAAAAACCAGATGATGGTGTAGAACTTACCCATTGACAAGGTTGTTCAACTCCAAGTGTCATAGGCCTCTATTTCTGCTGTCCATTGTGCAAGTTGGGGCAGCATCTTCATCATGAAGTCCAGCTTCTCTTGAGGGCTGAAGTGTCTTGGAAAAGGGCCTCCCCATGGACAAGGAGTCCTGCAACCAATTCTGAAAGCTTCATTTGAGCTGCTTGCTCTAGATTGCACCATCTTTACCTCCATCTTTTGGATTTTCTCCAACAGACCTAGCATCTTGCATCTGATTGTCTTCATTATATGCATACTCCTTGCTCTTGGAAAGCTCCATAGCCAAACTGATTTTGGCATTGCTGCTCATATGGGTATGATATGCTGATTTTGAATTTGTTCAAAATGCTGATTTGGAGGATTTAAAAAACATGTTGGAGGTGGGAAACATTGCTGCTGTTGTAAATGTGAGTTCCATGATGGAAATGAAGTCATGATTGCACAACTTCATGGAATGGAAAAGAATGAAAGAGATGGAAAGAAAGATGGATGGAAATGGATGGAAAACAGGTCTGCAACTTCAGAAATGGGTTGCTGATCAGATGGAGTCACCAGATGTGTTTGCAAGTGCCTCCAAAGGCTGAAATCTTCACAGGAACACACCAACCTGCAAAATATGAAGTGGAAGACCTCTAAGGTCCCACCGGGGCGTGCCAAAACTGTTGGTGCAAATGCACGGTGGCTTAAAATTTTCTGTTGATAATGAGACACCTATGGAAGATGAAATAATCTAACCTCAGTGTCCCACCGGGTGTGCCAAAACTGTTAGTGCAAAATCACAGCACCCCTGGATGTTGATCAGATTTCTAGTTTGATCACTCTAGCATCTAGTGTGATTGCACAACATTGAATCCTTTCTCCAAGTGTGGGACTTGCAAAATGAGAAAGGAATCTCCAGAGAAGGTTGGTTCCTCTTCCTAAACTACCTGCCACAAGCTATTCCAGTGTAGGCAAGCTAATCTAATCCTAATCTAACCATGCCAAGGAGACAGAGAGAGAGAGAGAGAGAGAGAAAAGGGAAAAAAAAAGCCTACACTAAAACGGTGATACACCAGAGAAGGAAAATGTTGAACATCTATCAAAACTACCATGGAACAAAGAGAGGTGAGCAATGGGAAGGATGGACAGATGCATCACAGGCCCAAGGATAGATTTCACACAGAAAATGTCCCAAAACTCCATGAACACAGCTCCAAACCTGTAATGAACATTAGAACATGCACAAATACCTGCAATGAAGAGAGGCAAGAAGAGAACAAGCAAAATAACGAGCAGGGATGGACAGATGCATCACAAAACATGTTTTCTGTTGCTTCAGAAGTTTGCACAGAACATCATTTCAATAGTAAAAGGCAAAAAATGCCATTACAGAGCAGGGGAGGAGGTTCGAACTCCATTTTCAACCCTGGAGAAGAAAAGAAGGGAGGGCAGAGCCAAAAAGATGAACCCCCCTTTTAAAAATGAGCCAAATCTACTTTATACAATGCATGGGTCGAGCCCAGGAGAGAGAAAACATAGGAAAATGTGCAAGCAACCCAACCATTGACCAAACACATTCTTCATTAAAATCGGTGGTTGAAACATCACTCCTGGCCATGCTGAAGGAGAATGTGACCCATGTGCATTAAAACTGGTTGTTGAAACGTCAGTTCTGGCCATGTTGAAGAAGAATGCGACCCATGTGCATTAAAACTGGTTGTTGAAACGTCAGTTCTGGCCATTACCACGTGCCAGAGACGTTTCTTGATTTTCTCTCTCCAAACTGAACCAAAATGCAATATTGACCCTAGAATCATGTAGATAATTTCACCAGCTTTCCATTGATATAAAGAACATGAAAATCCGAGCTCTGGATCGAAACTTATGGCGATCTGAAGATTTAGGGGCAAAAAACAGGCCAAAACGGATTTTGAATTTTTCCCGCGCTCTGCCACTTGGACGACACGTGTCGAGGCTGATTGGAGGAGAAATTCTCTCTCCTTCCCTTTCCGTGGGTTTTCCTTTGAAATTTTGAATTTTTATAACTTTGGAAAATTTTCCATTTTTTCCCCGCGCCCCTGCCACTTGGGACATGTGGCATGATCTGGTTGGAGGACAGGGGCGCGGGGTCATCCTTATTTTTTTAATTTTTTCGCCCAAGACTTTTGTAAAATTTTCCTTAGTCTTTCCCCTATTCCGAACTCCCCAACCTTAGGACACGTGTCCTATTTCTATTAGCTCGGGCCGTCTGTTCCATTTTCCCCTTTGAAACTTTTACCGACCACTTAGCAACTTTTTTCCTTCTGACACGTGGCACGTTCTGATTCGTTGGTGGCTCCTTCGGCTTTTCACGTCCTCCCACGTACCTTTGGCCCAGATGTGCCAAACTGTATGGGAAAATTTCTCTGAACTGCCCAATTTGGGCTTCCTTGTCCCTCTTTGCGGCGAAGACACGTGGCAAGATTTGATTGGCTCTGGCTCCTTCGGCTTTTCACATCCCGCGCGTACTTTTGGCCCAATGTCCCAAATGAAAGTCCTATGTTTTGGCCAAACTGGCCGGTTCACGTCCTCCGCGTACTTTTGTCCCAACTGTCCTAGACTGCCTGGGACAAATCTCTTCGAACCGCCTGAAATGGACTGACTTGCGCCAAACCGGCCGATCCGCGTCCTCCGCGTACTTTTGTCCCGGGTGTCCCAACTGCGCGAAACAAAGACTTAGACACATTTTTCCTTGCTTTCGGCCATTTCGGCTTTTCACGTCCCGACGTCCCAACTGTCCCAAGTGCTGCCTGGGCTAGGACTTAGCCGATTTTCTCTATATTTCGGCACCAATGCTTGGCTTTTGCAATTTTTTCACATTTTTAAAACTTGTTGGGTTTTCTTCTTGGACAGGAGAGTTGGAAAGAACCCAAGGGGACCCCAGAAACATGATTTTAGGCCTTGAATCAATCTTACTTGCTCGGGACCGAATAATCTTGATGCATGTTATCAAAATTACCCTGGGGGGTGAATTTTGGATAACAATTACATGAAGGCCATAAATCAAACATATAATTGTGCATGAGTATGTCCTTAATGATTAATGTGGTAGAAAAATGATCAATATCAAGCTGAGATTCAACAAGAGATGTACCCAAATACACTTCAGGAGATTCAAACAAGTCTTTTGATGCTTCTGGTACCTCTGATCCTGCAATGTAGGTCCTTTCTTGGGGGGACTCCTTCCTCCTTGAACCCTAAATACTCAAATTTCCTTTTCCTATGCTCAGGAATCCTAAGTAATTCAACAATAGGTATAGTGACTTTAATTGAATCAGAATCTAGGCAATATCATAGGGGATATATTTGGGTAAAACTATGTTGCTAGGGATGGAAATTACCACTTCTTGTGGTATGAGACTCTTCATGGCTTGGATAGATAGGGGAAAATGATTTATTGGTAATAGCTCAACATTTTTTAGGTGCATCCTTCTTAGGAGGATATTTTGGGATATTAGTTAGAAGGGGTTTTTTTTGTTTGCATTGTGGCCCGCCTCCTTTAACAATTCTACTTTTGAGATTGTATTTCTTTTCTTGAGATACTACCTTGTTCATTAGAAGATTCCAGTCCTCCTGAGAAGTAATTAATCCATCATATTTATTAATCATTAGAACCCTTAAGTACTCAAAGTCATGATTAGGAAATTTGAAAGCCTCAACCATATCAATCTCAACATCATCAAAACAAGGAAGAGGAGATACTAAGTGGATGCAGTCCCAAAAATCCTAAACAATCTTAGCACTTATAAATTAAGTGGAGGAAACCCCATGTCGTGAATCATCAGGACACTCCATAATATAGACATCTCCAAAATATGGGTCATCTTCAAGCTCTTCACTCCCTTCACTTGGATCACATGGGGGATGTGGTAAGAAGCATCAGTCACACCAATCAATTACATGTGTCTCTTTAACCATATACACTTTTGCAGTCAATGGACTAGGGAAAATTTTATTTTCTCTCTGAGGATGTAGCTTACTTCCTAACCCCATGTGTCCATTTCCTCTATCTTCATTTATAAGCTCACCTCTTATATGACCACAAAATTTATTCATCCTTTGAGGTTGATTATGAACCTGAGAGCTTTGTCCTATTTCTTTCTTCTCCCTGGAAAGTTTGTATGAGATTTCTTTTACTACCCCTGCCAAGGTTTTAAAAAATTCTTCTAGATCGACTACCTTTCTTACTTGAGGCTTCTCAAGATTAATCAATCTAACACCCTCCCTCTTAGGAGGCTTTCTTGCAGCCTTGATATTATTCTCAATTTTTACTTTTATCATGAAGGATTGCCTCAGATTTGTAGGGTCCTTGTCCCTCCGATAATACACTTCTTTCTTATAAAAGGAATCACAATATTTAATTAAGAAAGACTCGTGACTTGGTCTCGGTATTATAGGTAGTCTATTTAAAATTTTGTTGAATATGGTGTTAATTTCTTGAATAGGATCATTAGGGTTTTCTTAATATTCTCAAATTATGATAGAAGAAACATTAGATCAATTTTATCACCATATTGTGCCTTAAAATCATTTTTTAATCTGAGCCAATAATAATAGAATTATCCAAGAAATGTTTATACCAATCCTAGGCATTCTTGTAAATTATGGATAAACATTTTACATAGAAATCCTCATGTTTGATCTCAAAATATTCCACCATGTTAATAAAAATCCTAAGATGTTGGTCACCGCTAATAGCATTATTTCCCTAAAACTTTGGCAACTTATTTCTTAGATCATTTGGTATTGTATTTGTATATCCCACCATCCCCTAAAAATTTATGGGTCGATATATGCTTACAACAAATGGGGGTCTAGGTGGAGTTTGATCTGTATTATTGATGGGGATAATGACAACAATGCGGTTGACAATGTTGGTAGTAGTTGTTAGATTTTGGGATAATGGAATAGGATCCCCCAAGTATAAATCCCTTTATAACTCCCTCTCACAATGAATCTTACTATCCTGAAACAACACAAAATGGGGATTTAAATATACCTTGATGACTTGCAGAGGAAGTAGACTCACAAACAAGATTATATAAGTTACCTCTAGGGATATGAATTTGAGAATGACCAAAAATGCTAGAGAAATATTCAACAAATTATTGATCCAAATCAGGAGTAGGGATTTATTTTCTATCTATCTCCTAACCGCATAATGGTTTCTAGATTTGTCTTCTTCTTTGGCTATTTTTCCCCAATGATGGAAATAATTTTCTAGTTTGATCCAACTTGAAGAAATACCTTCTTCCTTCTAGTACTAATTTTTTGTAAACAAATTCTCAGAAAATAGAGACTTTAGGTACACGTATTTATCAAATTTCTCTAGGATGAATGGATTTTCCACTAAGATCTTGTATCTTAGATGTATAAAACACTTTAAATAGTTGGTTAATTGAATTCAAACACTTATTTCAACAAATCCTAGAATTTTTTTTATCCTTTATCAACATTTACTCCTAGCCAAGAAAGTCTTAGTGGAAATCCTCCTGAAACCAGGAAAATATCAAACAATTGAATTCTGATCTAGCTCACTTCTTGCAAACCTAGATAAAGGATTAAATATAGATCATAGATTTACATTAAGACATAATTTATATGTTTCCTGGGGTTGATATTTATTTGTATTTGAATAGAATCCACTTCAACTATGCCAGAGTGGTGTTAGGGTACCCAAATCGGTTCTTTCTTTAAATTCAAACAACATTAACAGGCTGAGAAAGATGATTAGAGACAAATAGATCAAAATTTTATTCATTTTGTAAATGGGGAAGGGTCTAACTGAATCTTTGATACTTAAGCTTGGAGAAGCTTGAAAGCACCATGTTAAGGGTTTGACCTACCCTACTACTTTAGGTTTTTCCTTCAACCAGGGTGAGAGGACTTGTTTTTTAACATGTATTGTAATAAAAATAAATGGATCAATAATATTTGACTCTCCTTTTAAGGGAATTTGAGAAATAAATTTGAGAAGACATGGTCAATGCAACATAATCTAACTCTCACGATTTGTTACCATAGAAAATGCATATGGCTCCTAGACAAGGTTTAGGTTACTAAAGACAAAAATAAAGAGCTTGGTCTTGCACATTTTGAGTAAAGGATGGATAAATTCAACAAATATTCTTAGCATTTATGGATAAGCAGTGAAAACAGGGGTTGTTCTTGGAAGAATTATTGGTTTTGGATGTAATTTGTTGGGGAATTAAGAAGGATATATTGTAGTGTGGAGCCTATTTTTGGTCTTCTTGAATCGGTGTTGAAGTGCTAGAGATCGAATGATTAAGTTTGGAGACTTCAGGAGCATTCTGTAGTCATTTTTTGTGACATTGTTGCTACAACGTTGTTGTTAACATGTTGTAGACTGACTAGTCAATGTCGGGACTATTTTTTCCAACTATGGGAAGTTGAAAGATCATGACTTTCAATCTTCTAGGGTCAAATTTATGGCTTCTTAGAAGGATTGTAATCCTATAAATAGAGGTGTTAGGGTATCTTGAAGATATATTGAGTTTTCAAGAGGTCTTGAGTCTTAGAGATCAAGAGGTGATCAAGAGTGATCAAGGTTATGCAATTGGGTGTCAATTGTGGTTTAGATGTGGTTTAACATCTTTGAATTTTGTTGTGAGTTCATAACTGAGAGAAGACTGTAAGAGTTGTTTTACTCTTGTTGATAATAAAATCTGAGAAAGTTCTTGGTGGACATAGCCCACATTGGGTGAACCATGATTAAATCTTGTCTTGTCTTCTTTTGTGCATTATTCATTTATGTTGTTATATTTCTGCAAGTATAATTCTGCTATATAGTTTCCTACTGCTGTGGTTTAAGGAATTGTTTCCGCATATTTGTTCTCTAATTCCTAACAATTGGTATCAGAGATTTGGTGGTTTTTTTCTGAAGTTGTAAATCACAGGGAAATTTTAGCTTGAGTGGGAGCTATGGCAAATGAAGGCATATCGAGGGTTGAGAAGTTCAATGGGTAGAACTTTAGTTTGTGGAAGATGCAAATGGAGGATTACTTATATCAGAAGGACCTCCATGTTCCTTTGACTGGAAAAACAAAGAAATCTACAACCATGTCAGATGAGGATTGGGAGTTGCTAGATAGAAAGGTGCTCAAGGTAATTTGTTTATGCCTTGCATCTTCGGTTGCTTTCAACATATCGTAGGAGAAGACCACAGAAGGTCTCATGAGTGCATTGGGGAAGTTATATGAAAAACCCTCTACCTCTAATAAAATATTTTTGATGAAAAATTTATTTAATATGAAGATGTCTGAGAATTGTTCTATTACTGATCATTTGAATGAGTTTAATACGGTTGTGAGTATGTTAAACTCAGTAAAAATTGAATTTGATGATGAGGTCAGGGCTTTGCTGATTTTTTACTCCTTGCCAGATAGCTGGGACAACTTGGTTATGGCTGTAAGTAATTTAGTCTCTAATAACTCAAAGCTGAAGTTTGAGGATGTAATAGATGTGATCCTAAGTGAGGAAACGTGAAGGAAGAGCACTGGAGATTCTTCTACTTCTGGAAACACTTTGATGGTGGAGAGCAGAGGAGGCAAAAGAACAAAGGGAAAGGTAACCATGGGAAGTCAAATGATCATGGAAGGTCAAATTCCAAGAGTAAGTTAGAATGCTAGCACTATGGGAAGGTTGGTCATGCTAAGAAAGATTTTTGGGATCTTCGAGATAAGAAGAACAATAAGGAGGAAACTAAAGAGGTAAATGTGGCAGCAGGTGATGTTTGTCAAGATGTCTTAATTCTTTCTTTAGATAATATTGCTAAATCTTGGGTGTTAGATTTAGGGGCTTCTTTCCATGCCACCCCACATAGACATTACTTTTACCGATTTTGTTAAGGTGACTTTGGAAATGTATATCTTGGTAATGATGAACCATGCAGCATAGTAGGGAAAGGTTGTGTTTGGGTGAAAATGTAGAATGTGAACACATGGCTACTTAAAGATGTCAGGCATGTGCCTAAGTTGAGGTGGAATTTGATATCAGTGGGACAACTAGGTAGTGATGGCTTTACGGTTAGTTTTATAGTGGATTCTTGGAAGGTTACCAAGGGAGCTCTTGTGGTTGCAAGAGGTAAGAAAAATGGTACTTTGTATTTAACCAGTGGTGCTGATTATTGCAATTTAGTTGCTACAGATGGAGATGTAACTTTGTGGCACCAGAGACTCAGTCATATGAGTCATAAGGGCATGCAGATTATAAAGGACAGGTTACATAGATTAAAGGAGTTAGATTTGGACTTTTGTGAGGACTGTGTTTATGGGAAATAAAAGTGGGTGAGATTCCTCAAGGTTGGACCTACCAGGAAGGAGGGTAAGTTGGAGTTAGTGCATACATATGTATGGGGTCCAACTAAGGTAAAATATATTGGTGGTTCATGTTATTACGTCACTTTCATTGATGATGCAACTAGAAAAGTTTGGGTATATTGCATTAGAAAGAAATCTGATGTGTTTGAAACTTTCAAAAGATGGAAAGCCTTGGTTGAGAATGAAATATGTCTCAAGCTGAAATGTCTCAGGTTAGATAATGGAGGGGAATATTGCAGCAATGAATTTATTGATTACTGTTCGGTAAATGGGATCCATAGGCAAAGAATTGTTCCAAATACTCCACAAGGAAATGGAGTGTCGTAGAGAATGAATAGGACAATCATGGAGGGTGCTAGGTGCATGAGGTTACATGTGGGGCTGCTACTCATGTTTTGGGTGGAAGAGGTAAGCACATCTATTTATCTGATTAACAAAGGACCCTCTTTTTCTTTGGATGGAGGTATACCTGAGGAGGCTTGGTTTGGTAAGAAAATTGATTACTCATTTCTTAGAGTATTTGGATGTGAGGTATTTGTTCACATTGATAAAGATGATAGGACCAAGTTAGAGGCTAAGTCTGAGAAATGCACCTTTGTTGGGTATGGTGAAGATGATTTTGGTTTCCGTGTTTGGAGTCTTAAAGACAAGAAAATATTCCTTTCTAGGGATATTGTCTTTAATGAAAAAATCATGTATAAATATTAGTTGCAAGAATAGAAAGAGGAATCAAACAAATAATACATAGTGTTAGAGGACATTGCAGACAACAAGGTGTCAAAGGGGCCAGTTCAGGTATAGCATGTTTCGTCATAGCCAGTTCAGGTATCTACTCATCAAGAACCCAAACTCCTGAGGTGAGGTCTTCTAGGGTAAGAAGGGAACTTGGACGATTTACTCGATCTTTGAATTATTTATTACTCACTGATAGTGGAGAGCCAGAGTGATTTGAGGAAGTAGTGAAGGTGGATGCCAGGAAGAAGTTGGAGCAGGCCATGGATGAAGAGCATAGATCTCTTATGGAAAACCAGTCTTGGGATCTGGTGGAGCTACTCGAGGGCAAGAGAGCATTGCTAAACAAGTGGGTGTATAGAATCAAAGAGGAAGATGGAGGAAAGAAATGATACAAGGTCCAGTTGGTGGTCAAAGGGTTTGCACAGATGAAAGGTGTAGAATTTGATGAAATTTTTTCTCAATTTGTTAAAATGACTTCTATTAGGATTGTTCTTGGTTTAGTTATAGCAAAAGACCTGCACTTAGAACAGTTGGATGTGAAGACTACATTCCTTCATGGTGAGTTGGAGGAGGAATTGTACATACAACAACCACATGGTTATGAGGTCAAAGGGAAGGAGAGGTTAGTGTGCAAATTGAAGAAGAGCTTGTATGGCCTAAAACAAGCTCCACGATAGTGGTACATGAAGTTTGATAGTTTTATGTAGGAGCAGGGTTACTCCAGGTTTCACTCAGACCATTGCATGTACATCAAGAATTTTATTGATGGTAGTTATATTATTTTTTGTCTGTATGTAGATGATATGCTAATTTGCAAGGAAGAACATGCAGGAAATAAAGGTACTCAAGAAGCAGCTAGGTGACTCCTTTGCTATGAAGGATTTGGGGGTAGCAAAATAAATCCTTGGTATGAGAATAACTTGGAACAGGAAGGAGAGGAAGCTGGTATAATCTCAAGAAGAGTACATAAATAAGGTATTAAATAGGTTTAGTATGTAGGATGCTAAACCGGTTGGTACTCCTTTGGTAGGTCACTTTAAATTATCAAAGGTGCAGAGTCCCAAGACTGAGGAGGATAGAGTCCAGATGTCTAGGGTACCATACTCATCAGTAGTTGGTAGCTTGATGTATGCTATGGTATGCACTAGGCCTGACATTTCCCATGCAGTGGGAGTAGTGAGTAGGTTTATGAGTGATCCAGGTAAAGAGCACTGACAGGTAATAAAGTAGATCTTTCAGTATTTGAGAGGGATCATGGGAGCAACATTGTGTTATGGTGGATTAGACACTACATTACATGGATTTGTAGATTTAGACATGGTAGGATATTTGGACAGTAGGAGGAGCATGATAGGTTATGTATTTATGGTTGGTGATATAGTGGTGAGTTGGATTTCACGGTTACAAAAGGTTGTGGCTTTGTTAACCATAGAGGCTGAGTATGTTGCTGCCACAGAGGTAAGCAAGGAGATGATTTGGTTATAGTAATTACTTGATGAGTTGGGTCATAAGCAGGAAGTTAGGAGACTACACAGTGATAGTTAGAGCACTATTCATTTAGTGAAGAACTTCGCTTTCCACCCTAGGACGAAGCACATTCAGTTGAGATATCATTTCATCAAGATATCTTTGGAAGAAGATAAGTTGAAGCTGGAAAAAATTCATACCAATCAGAATCTTGTGGATATGATGACCAAGGTGGTCACAAGGGAGAAGTTGAAGTTGTGTTCAACTTTGATTGGCCTTCATGGTTGATAATGAAGGGTTAAGAACTTTTCTCAGTGGAAACAATCTCCAAGTGGAAGATTGTTGGGGTGTGGAGCTTGTTTTTGGTCTTCTTGAATCAGTGTTGAAGTGATGGAGCTCGAACAGTTAAGTTTGGAGACTTCAGGAGTATTCTGTAGTTGTTTTTTATTACATTGCTGTGACATTGCTATGATGTTGCTGCTAACATGTTGTTAACTGGCTGTCAACGTTGGGACTGTTTTTTCCAGCCGTGGGAAGTTGAATGATCGTGACTTTCAATCTTCTAGGGTTGGATTTATGGCTTCTTATAAGGATTGTAATCCTATAAATAGAGGTGTTAGGGTATCTTGTGTGTTTAAGAGGTCTTGAGTCTTAGATATCAAGAGGTGATCAAGAGTGATTAAGGTTATGCAGTTGGGTGTCAATTGTGGTTTAGATGTGGTTTAACATCTTTGGAATTCTGTTGTGAGTTCATAACTGAGAGAAGACTGTAAGAGTTGTTTTAATCTTGTTGATAGTAAAATCTGAGCAAGTTCTTGGTGGACGTAGCCCACATTGGGTGAACCATGATAAATATTGTCTTGTCTTCTTTTGTGCATTATTCATTTATGTTGTTATATTTCTGCAAGTATAATTTTGCTACATAGTTTCCTACTACTGTGGTTTGAGGAATTGTTTCTGCATATTTGTTCTCTAATTCCTAACAGGATAAAGTTGATTATACCAAATTTCTTGTAACTTTTAACAAAGGCTGGAAAATCTACCAAACAAGATGATGAAAACACTTTAAATAACCAACCATGAACCTTCAACTAGAAGATATGCACCCATGGAAGCCCAAACATACATGGTTTCACACATTCTTTGAGAATTTAAACATAAAATATCATCTTAAAGACTCAATTAAACATCAATAACCTTGATCTATCATGCCTAAGATACACTCGTAGACTAATAAACAACCTATATGAACAAAATGGAAGTAAAGTGAATTTAAAATTGTTTATTACACAATGATAATAAAGCTCGTATCACACCACAATTACAATTACCACAATACTACCATAAGGATAAGATATTTTGTGATTAAGAGGAATTCCAAACATAATCCTATGACAGGAAAATGAATACTTACTTAAAACATCTCAACTTAAAAGAAAACACAACAATGCTCATGATATATAGAATTAACTCAGGGCTCATGAAATTGATCAGCAAGGTAAAGTTTTATTTATAGTATCAATGCTTGTTAATGGTTTTACACTTGCAACCATCTTGACATGATTTGATTTGAAGGCTAAGGAAATTAATAGGTTTCTTAGACAAGTTCTTGGAAAAAATGGTTTCTATCATTTTATGCCTTTCTTTAAACAATTTCAGAAAATTTTAACCCTCTCCACCTATGCGATAGTATTCTGATCATATTTATACAGCTTCACTCACTCACTCATCCTTTTTTTTTCCTCTAAAAACATGAATCTCAAATAGAATATTCTTCTCTCTTTTTCCAGGTGGAAAATATGTGAGCCCTTCATGTTTTTTACTTCCATCAGACATGATTACGACACCATGTCGTTGCCATTAGACAATTGTCTTAATCATTTTGTTCCTTTTGGCATGCAATAAATCCATTTTTATGAATTCCCAGCAGGTTCCATATGGCTTGATGTGACATGAAATCCTTTTCACCTTTTGAAAATCTATTTTGAGAAACATATAATTGTGTTCATGCCTTTCAGAACTGAGTATCTTCATTTGGATTATATCACATCAATCAAACACCTTCTGTCACACAATGCCAATATTTCTCAAATTTATTCCCTTCATGTGAGATGAGAAAAAATCTTCATTCATCTAATGGTAGTGATTTTAATCAACTCAACCTATCTACGCCATCCTCATTATAAATGCAACTCAACTATTTCACCAATATACATCCCTTTTCCAACCTTGAAAGTGAAATTTTTTTACACATCTTTTATCAGTATAATGGTGAATGTGGTTGTAGAGAATAGTTTAAAATAGATTTCTTCATAAGATTTAAACCAAATCTTTGACCTACATGGTCAATCTGAAGCATTTGTCAGGGATTTGTTTGATATTGAAGACCTAGGGGATACTAAAGGGCTTCTAACATATTAGAAAGTTCAGCTCTCACTCCTCTTGAGATTGATCAAGATCAATCATTTCTTCCCAGCATTCCAATCCATGTAATACCATCTTTTTCAGAGGGAAAATTAAAAGCTCCAGTAGCTTTGAATAAATTATAGATAGAAAGAAGGCATGCCATGATAGGGGCAACTTAGTATATGTGTCCTTTCCTGTGTGATAAAAAAAAATTTGCTGATGGAGATTCCCAAGGAGTCTTATGTGCTATATGACAACTCTTCCATTGATATTGTTCCTACCACTTCTCATAAAATGGATGAACTAGATTGGAGATTTAATTCTCTAGAAAAATTTCAAGCAAGACCTATGCCATCACAACCATCCACCACATGAGCACCATCTTTAAGAAATAAGAAGGGGGAAATCAAGCTCCCAACCCTCATTTATCATCTTAGATGAGGAAGAAGAAGAGTCTTCATCTCCCCATCTTTCCAAATAATCATTATCTGTAACCAGGGAATGTAAGGACAAGTCCACTTTTCAAACTTTTATTCATTTAGTGCAACAGGATTGTCTAATGAAGAAAACATTATCAGGACCTCGTCTTGTTCCTCTTCCATCCACATGGAATCACCATGGTGAATCTAGTTTGAAATACCTAGTTCAAGAAGGTACTCAAGATGTAATACTTGCTCTTCCACCTACTACACATGTTCCTCGTTAGTATACTCTCCATAAATCTACTCCTTACAAGGTGAAGGGGAAGATGGCATTTTCCATAGGTGGTTCTGATCTTCTAGACTGGGTATATTCTTATAAGAATAAGATTGAGTTGGAGAATATCATGGATGGTCCCACAATGACCCTTGATTTATTAATGGACATAGAGATGTCCCAAAATCTAGTGGGGTCAGTTATATTTTTTCAAATAGCTCAGGGTTCAAATGAGTTCATGTCGAGTAAGATCATGTTATTGAAAAACATTCCTTCACTTCGAGGATATTTTAAAGTAGGAGTAAGGGATAATTGAGCATTTTTTCTCTTCTTGTGTCCTTACTTCCAAATATGTATACAAATTTCTTCAACATGGGATGGGGTCCCTAAAGAACCCAAATTTTGATTTATGTCTAAAATTTCTTCTTTATCTTCCATTATATGAGCTTGTACAGTGTTTAAAAATTTGAAGTTTACATGTTCAGATCACCCCGCACTGGTCCATCTTTTGTTTGTGTTCTCAAGGATTTGGCTTTAACTCTATAATTCCTCTAGTCTCATAGATAGTGCCCATGATTTTTTTAACCCACCTCCTTTTTGTCTTCATTTAAGATTCTCAACTACAATTTTTTTAGCATAGTCTACACATGTTTTCTTATTATTAGAATAATTATTATCTATTCCATTATTCTCTCATTCTTGTTTGTATCTTCTCCATCCATTCAGGGGAATATTTTTTAATCAATATACCTATAAATATGTACCACTCTTCTGATAATAATAAGGAATAATAAGAGATATCGAATCTCTATTCTCTCTCCACTATTTCAACCTCTCAATCTAGTATCATAGCGAATTTATAGTCCTCAGATGTATGGAATGGAGAATAATACTGTTGTTGCATTGTAATTCTTCTAAAACACCAACATGTAAACATTCTCTGCATTGAAAAGAGGCATAGAGAATTGCTTGTACATGAGAGTGACAAGGAGTAGAGTGGAGAAAAGACTGAGGTTGCTGTGTGAAGGAGTGACCATCCATCCAACTTCTGCGTGAGGATATAAGAAAAATTTCTCAGCATGAGGGAGAATAAAAGTGCTAGGAGAAATTTTTGTGAATCAGGAGACCAGTGCATTGAAAACCTACATGGAAATCAGAACTTATGTGCTTGCATGAAGAAAGAGAAACCTGCATGGAAATTTTCCAATGCGTTGAGATGTATACCTAATATATGTGGGAATAATAACAAAATTTCTTTTTTTTTTTACTTTATTATGCTGCATGAATCATTTGTTATTCCTACATGGAGTTTTAACACCTAGTGCAAGAGAACTTCTCTATTTTTTTATCAAATTACAAATACTTTCTTTTGTGCAATATGGTAATACTCCCTATTGAGTGAATACTTTCACACCTGTGTGGAGCTTTACCAATCTACCTAGAACTTCATACCTATGTAGAGAGGAAAGAAAGGCTATTGGACATGTTTGCTAATCAAAGTGAGCAGCTACTACTTAATTTTTACCTCCACGGATAAGTTGTGTTAAGACTGCGTGATAAGTTACTACAACACATGGAGAGAAAATTAGCTACATGAAGACTAGAAGTATCTTAACATAATTGAAAAAAGTTTGTGGAGAAGAAACTTGGAGTCTCTCAAAGTGACGTTGAATATCAAATGTGAACAAAATGATCAAGACTATAGAAAGCCACAACGTTGACTTGCAAGCCAGAGAACACTATGAAGAAGTTCCTGAGAGTTTTAGGTTCTACTTTTCTTTGCTAAACGAGCTTCGCAACACCAGAAGTCTAGTCTTCGACGAGCTCATTCGATGAGTACTTCTTGAATATTTCCTTTTCGATGTTAGCTTCTAAGAAAATCAAGTTCATGAAGGGTTCAATGTTGGGTACGATGCCGACTATGAAGACGAAGATGAACGTCCCACCAAGTGTCGTTGTCTCTTAACACGTGAGTATCGAGAGCATCTACTAGCTAGTACTTCACATCAGTGAGTCATAGTTGTATTATATCTTGAAATAAATTAATTAATTAATTTTTTTTATATTATTTTATTAAAAATGTCTATTCTGATGTTTCTTCTCTTCGATGCTCAATTGCTTAAAGGGCCCAATTTTGCGGCCTAGAGAAAAAAAGATGCAGACAATCCTTCAGTTTGAAGGATTATGGGGCAGTCTCACTCCCAAAACCCCTGATGAATTAATAAATTATGAGATGGTTAGTTCCAAAGCCTTGATGCTGATAATGCCCAGTATCAGTGACGATGTGAAAATGCATGTTTGGAATGAAAAGAAACCAAAGGAGGTATGGGAAAAGCTGGAAATAATTTATGATGCCAAAAATTAGACTAAAATCATCCATCTTCAGTTAAAGATGCACACCCTATCTATTGGGTTAGATGATAAAGTTGAGGAGTTCTTACGTCGTGTGGCTAAGTTGTGATCATTGTTATTAGCACTTGGTGAAATTTTGGATGAAAAACTTCTCATACTGATCACCTTGAGAGCACTCCCTTCTCAATTCTGAGTGTTCATTATGACACTGAATGTATCTACACAAAAAGTGGCATTTGAAGAACTTGTGAATTTTCTACATCGGGAAAAGGCCATCAATTCATCCCAAGAGGAGACTCAGGATAAATTCCTATTCTCAAATCCATACCATAGCCAGAATAATCAGAAGGGTTCCCCAGAGAAGCCAAATCAAATGCAACCAAAATAGTAGCAAAAATATCAAACTCAAATAGGTGGTGTCACATTTTCAGAACCAACACTCATGACTTTGATCACTGCTGGCACAATAGCTTGAAACAAGGGTCTTCAAGTCAAACAAGCACATCAGGGCATGAAGATTTTGAAAATTCCAAATGATGTCCCCACTGGAGAAAGCATAAGAGACATCTCACTGCCTAAAAAGATAATGAATATGATGAGGAGGCATCAAAAGGAGACCATTGTGGTAAGAACCTTGTACTCATCTCTCAGACTTCACAACCCACAAAGAGATTCTAGCTGATAGACTTTGGTGCAAGTACGCACATGGAAGGTGATAAGGATTTTTTTGATTCACTACACGAAAAACCCACTAGTGATCGGATTTGAATATTGGATGATAAAGAGTACGCTGCAGAAGGAATAGAAAGAGTCACCATTCCTCTGGGACCATGAAAAATGTATTCTTACAAAGGTACTATATGTTCCTAGATTGACTAGCAACCTCCTATCAGTAACTTATCCATTGAATCATCACCTAAAGATATAATTTCTTGTCCAAAATGGCATCAAATCATGTTTTATTTCCCAAAAAGGTGAGGTTATTGCTAAATCATTTCTAAAAGATAAGTTATTTACTTTAGATATTGTTTTATCTTTTGTAATAGATTTATCTGCATCAACAAAACAATCTACTGCACTCTGGAATTTTAGATATGGACATTTGTCAACTGTTTCATTACATTAGATGAGTTCAAAAGCAAAGGTTCATGGACTACCCAAATTGTCTAGTACCTTGCCTCTTTTCCTTGGTTGTCTTGCAGGAAAACAACACAGAGATCCATTTCAGGTGAGCACCTTCCATGCCAAGAAGCATATGGAGGTAGTTCATATTGATCTAAATGGCCCACTAACTGCTTCGTTTTCAGGATACAAGTACTTCCAACTGTTCATGGATGACCAACCTTGCAAGATGTGGGTGTTTTTATTGAAGAAGAAAAGTGAGGCTCTTCAACATTTCTAGAATTTCTATCATCATGTTGGGAAAGATACCAGAAAACCAATTCTTTTACTTCACTCAGATCGAGGGGGGAATTAACATCAAAGAATTTCTTGGCCTTCTTGAACCAATAAGGCATTAACCAGAACATGACTGCTCTCTACACACCCTAGCAAAAGGAAATTGTTGAGTGTCGCAATCGCATGGTGATGGAGATGGTTCATTTCATTCTAACAATAGTAAAGATAGAGGAATGATATTGGACTAAAGCAATACAAAAATTTGTATATCTTCTCAATAGGGCACCGAAAAATATTCTATAAAATAAAAGTATTAGGGAAAAATCACAGCATCCCCCTAATGGCCTTAGATTTCAATGGGGAATTTTGTGTAATCTACATAACATGGGACCATATCTTAAGTTGTGGGACTTGCAAACTTGAGATGGCCCTCCAGAGAAAGTCAGATTCTTCTTCTTAATCCTAATGATAAACTACTTCTAAGGAAGGAAATGTGACTATCTACTCCTAATCTAATAATGACAAGGAGACAGGGAGAGAGAGAGCAAGAAATAAAGGAATCCTACACTACATAGGTGATAAGACCAAGAAAAGGGGGGGTTGCTAATCACAATCTCAGTTTCCTAAAGGGAGAGAGGTGAGTAATGGAGAGGATGGACAGATGCATCACAAACCAAAGATAGAGTTCACACAGAACACCACTTAAAAACCCACTAAACATAGCTCTCAGAACCTGCAATAGACATCATAAGAATGTACGTATACCCTACAACGATGAGAGGTAAGGAGAAAAAATAAAATAAGGAAGGATGAAAAAAATACATCACGAAATAGATTTTATTGCTCCAAGAGTTTCAATGGTACATCATCAGTGGGAAAGAGGCAAGAAAGTGCCATTCCAAAGCCATGAGAGGATGCTTAAACTCCAAATTCAATCCTAGGGAAGAAAGAGAGAGGGGGGGCAGGAGAGAAACGATGACCAACCCTTTGAAAAATGCCTCTCCTTTACAATATATAGAAGAATGAGAGAAGGAGAGAGGGAAAATTCGAACCCTGATTCAACCACCCTTAGAAATAATTGAATCCACCTACTCTAACCACCCCAGAGAGCATTAAAATCCACCTGTAGCAATGATGGGCTTCACTACAAAACCCATACCCCATGCATTGTTCCTTACTGGGAAAGAAAGGGGGTTTGTTTTTCATTATGGTGATAGGTGAGAGACTTGACAACCTTGAAATGGTGGACCAAATTTACCATTCTTCATTAATGGTGGCAGGTGAGTAGCAGGTACTGAGAGCTTTCCAAAACATCCTCTCTCTCTTGAATCCGAGCTTCCAGTCGAAAGATATGGCTGTCTAAAGGTGCTTTGGGTTTGAAGTCTATTCGTGTAAGGTCCATGTGGTGGCCCCGCATGTCTTAAGATTTCAGCCCCCTCCTTTCACTCTTGAATTTACACCGATTGGACACTTGGCATCATCCATGAGCTTGTTATGTTCCTTTGTGTTTTAGCCAAGTCCCTTCTATTTGGCGGAGCACTATGTCATGCCTTGGACACACGGAGGGGCAGTGCTTATTTGGGACCTGCCTCCAAATTTTACCTTTGGAGTTCTGCTAATAAGGCACGTGAAGGATTTTGCAAGCTCTTGGAATTTTCAACGGCCAAATCAACTTCCTTAGAATCTGACCACATGGAGGGCTAGCACTCATTTGGGGTCCCTACTTTGGATTCTACCCTTAGAGTTGTGATGATGACACATGTGGAGGCTTCCACCGACCTTGTTGCACTTAGCCGATTCGGGCCTTCTCCTCTTTCTTCATTTTTGGCCTAAGTCCCTTATGTTTAGCAAAGGTACTACGTCTAACCCTAGACACATGGAGGCTTATGCCAACCCTGTTTTACTTAGAGTCTTTAATAGCCAGTGCTACCTTTCAGACTCTGACCACGTGGCAGGCTAGCACTCATTTGGGTACCTCCTTTGGATTTTACCCTTGAAGGTGCGCCGATGAGACAAGTTGTAGATTTCATTAATCGGTTGGACTTTTCAATGGTTGACTCTGTCCTCCTTAGGCCATGGATGCATGGAAGGCATGTGCTCATTATGGGTTTCTCCTTTAGATTCTACCTTTGAAGGTGCACTGAGTTGACATGTGGCTCCTTATGTTGGCCTTAGAATTTTCAACAACGAGCTCTACCTTTTCAAACTCTGACCATGTGGAGGGCCTACGCTCATTTTTGATACTACCTTTGGATCCTACCTTTGGAGTTACGTTGATGAGGCA
Organism: Taxus chinensis; assembly: GCA_019776745.2. Taxonomy (NCBI): domain Eukaryota; kingdom Viridiplantae; phylum Streptophyta; class Pinopsida; order Cupressales; family Taxaceae; genus Taxus; species Taxus chinensis. The sequence goes on from CM034154.1 coordinate 706,065,042, forward strand.
AGTGGCACATTCTGCGGCTCTGCTCTACTTTCTGTATGTTCTACCTAAGTCCCTCCTGTTTGACAGAGCACTTTGTCTGACCCAAGACATGTGGAGGCTTCGCTCTCATTTAGAGACCTGCTTCTCGTGCATCTTTTGGAATTTTTCTGAGCTAACACATGGCACCTTCCATGAGTCTTATTATATTTGGGTGATTCAGGCCTTGAGATAGATTGTATGTGAAGTCTAAAAAATTTGAGCCCTTTCTCCGATTTTCTCCTATTGAGCTACTGACCCCCTTTAACGTTATTTTTCCTCATCACCGACCTTGATCCTCCATTTTTAAGCACACCTTCCCCCTTAATTTAAGATTGAATGTGATCTCACAGGACTGAACCGACCATTTGATTTTCTCCTTTACAGGGTCGTGTTTGATCAATTTTTCCTACGGGGTGAAATTAGATAACAATTTGGTGACTCCTGGGGGTCATCTACCTACTAGATGAAGAGACCAACCACCTTGAAGAATCCATTGGGCATGGATTCATGAATGATAGCCTAGTACTGATCCCATCCCTAAAAAAACTCAAGCCTGACTACTTTTACTTGGTGATCCTCAGCTTTCCCCACTATCTACACTCTCAATTTTCATAAAAAATATTGAAGATGATATTTCTGAGAGTAGAAAATTGTATTGACCTGGGGCTTTCACCTGTCCCTAGAAATGGACTTCCTCGATACCTAATTTTATTTTCTCTATATTTATTTTATTTTGAAATTAGCAACTATTACAAGAAACTATGGGTCTATCTTCCATAAATACTGAAGGGCTTGGCGCTTTGGCCTATCCTAGGAAATGTACTATGCACGAGGAACAAACACCACAACACACACTATATACAAAAACTAAAAATCATATATACATCAAGTGGGATATGTAGAGTGTGCAAAACCACTTGTTCTATTAAAAGCAAACCTACCTACTCTATGTTAATGAGAGATGGGAAAATTCAAACAAAACCTGACACTGACAATGCAAAGTAGTTGCCCTTTCTTATGATTTGCAGCCATGAAGGTGATTTAGCAAAAAAAATAGAAGAGATTAGGAGTGAAAGGTTGGCTAAAATTTGATTCTTCACCCCTCCATTCATCGAGGCATCAACAAGAAATAAGACACAGACCCCTTCCGACTATAGTTCAATTGGTTCTAAGGGGTATGGTTGTTGTTCCTTGGCACATTGAAGTTATCCGTCATGCTTAGAAGACAACATGACTAGTGTTGACCCCACTCTTGGCTCTAATGAAGCCAAGTACCTTATAGGGTACGGTCTAGTCCTTTGAATGTGCCCATTACTCTGAATTCCAACCTCAAAAAATAAGTCTTCTTGCAAGCCTTCCTAGGAGAGGTGACTATCTACAATTAGATTTTCTTCCTCTTTCTCGTCTACAGAAAATTGATGTGTCACCTTGGGGAGTGGTACAAAAGGGATGGAAACTTCATGTTCTTTTCCTTCCTTTGCATCCAGTGTGGTACTTGGAATATCAAACTCTTCCAGCTTTGATCCAAGAGGCATGTTACAAATTGTAGGTTGTTCTTGCACATCCTCCTTCATGGTGGAAAGTTCTTGTGGTTGAAGGATGAATGATGAAGCAATGAAAGTTGTAATTTCTAAGGGATGATCCTCATCAAAACATTCCTCCAATTATGATAGGTAATCAAACACTTCGTTATCCTACTATAGCAAGATTTCTCCCTCATTTTTTGCCTCCTCTCATGGCTTCACCATTAAGGGAACTTTTTCAATGTACCGAACTTAAGATACCATCTCTTCAAATCCTCTATTATTTTTTATCAATTGAGCTCTTGTTATAATCCTCCTTGTCTGGTTTCTTGATTGTTTTCTTCCCAAGTTGAACTTGGAAAGAATTCAAGAGGAGGGTTGGGCTGTAGAAAATCTGGTTTTGCAATTATTTGTGGTGGTAAGAGGGATGAAAATTCATGTTTCTTTAGAGGGGATGACCATTTGGAAGGGAAAATGGCAGAAGAATTGATATGATATGGAAGGCTAGAATATGGAGGAGTGAAATCCACAATAGGGGAAGTAGGTGAGAGACTTGAAAATTGAAACTCAAAATGAGATGATGCTACTTGGAGAATGGGATGAGGATGGTGGGGTGGAAATGCTGAATTTTCCCATTGACCTGCAAACTATTAAACATCCTTAACCCATTCTTCAAGTTGGGGCAACATCTCAACAATGTAACTGAGTTTCTCTTGCAGGCTGAAATAGCTTGGAGCAGGGCCTTCCCATGGAAAAGGGACCCTAAATCCAATCTTGAATGCTTTCTCTTGATTCGTAGCCCATGCATGCATCATATCTACCTCTAATTTTTGTATCTTCAGCTGCAACTCCACATTCATGGGCGTAAGATATCCCCCATAGTTGACATATTCTTGTTCTTCCACAACTGCATAGTCTTGCTTATGTCCACATTGATCTGTATATTGCTCTTGTGAGTATGCTCATTGTTGATTTTCTTTATAACATGAGTCTGGAGGAGGTTGTTAATAACTTGAGAATGAATTAGGCATGTTTGGAGGAGAGTATGGACTGCATGGTAGCTACTGCAAATGTGATTTACACTATGGGAATGAAGCCATGATTACACAACTTCATAGAATGGAAGAGAATGAAAGAGGTGGAAGAAAAATGGATGAAAATGGATGGGGAGAAGGTATGCAACTCATAGATGGGTTTTCGACTAGATGTGTTGAAAAATTCCACCAAAGGCTGGATGTTTACCAAGACACACATCCAATATTGATAACACTAAAATATTGACCTCATGTCCCGTCAGATGTGGAAAACCTATTAGGAAAAAATCACAACACCCCCCGGAGTGTCTTAGATTTGAGTGGGGTATTCAGTGTAATTTGCATAACATGGGACCATCTCTCAAGTTGTGGGACTTGTGAACTTGAGATGGCCCTCCATAGAAAGTCAGATTCTTATTCCTAATCCTAATGATAAACTACTTCTAAGGAAGGAAATGTGACTATCTACTCCTAATCTAATAATGCCAAGGAGACAGGGAGTGAGAGAGAGCATGAAATAAAGGAATCCTACACTACATAGGTGATAGTACCTAGAAAAGGGGGGGTTGTTGATCACATTATCAGTTTCCTAAAGGGAGAGAGGTGACTAATAGAGAGGATGGACATATGCATCACAGACCGAAGATAGAGTTCACACATAACACCAATTTAAAACCCATTAAACATAGCTCTCAGAACCTGCAATAGACATCAAAAGTATGCACAGTATACCCTGCAACAATGAGAGGAAAGCATAGACAATAAAATAAGGATAGACAAAATGCATCACAAAATAGATTTTATTGCTCCAAGACTTCACACGTTACATAATCAGTGGGTAAGAGGAAAGAAAATTCCATTACAGAACCATGAGATGAGGCTTAAACTCCACATTTGACCCTAGGGAAGAAAGAGAGACAGGGGCAGGAGAGAAAAGATGACCAACCCTTTAAAAAATTCCCCTCCTTTACAATATATAAAAGAATGAGAGAAGGAGAGAGGGAAAATTCGAACCCTGCTTCAACTACCCCTAGAAAGCATTGAATCCACCTACTCTAACCACCCTAAAGAGCTTTAAAATACACCTTCAGTAATTTTGGGCTTCATTGCAAAACCCATGCCCCCATGCATTATTCCTTGCTAAGAAAGAAAGGGGGTTTGTCCTTCATTGTGGCAATAGGTGAGAGACTTGACAATCTTAAAATGGCAGACCGAATTTACCATTCTTCATTAATGGTGGCAGGTGTGTAGTAGGCACCAAGAGATTTCCAAAATGTCCTCTGTCGCTTGAATCTAAGCTTTGATTCGAAAGATATGTCCGCTTGAAGGTGTTTTAGGTTTAGGGTCTATTCGTGCAAGGTCCATGTGGCGGCCCTGCACATCTTAATATTTCAGCCCCCCTTTTTCACTCTTGAAGTTGTGTCGATTGGAAACATGGCATCATCTGCAGGCCTATTCTATTCCTTTGTGTTTTGGCCTAGTCCCTTCTATTTGACAGAGCACTATGTCTTACTCTAGACATGTGGAGGGGCAATGCTTATTTGGGACCTACCTCTAGATTTTACCTTTGGAGTTGCACCGATGAGGCCATACAGGCTTCCGTAGGCTCTTGGAATTTTCAACAATTGGCTCAACTTCCTCAGAATTTGACCACATGGAGGGTTGGCACTTGTTTGGGGTCCCCACTTTGGATTCTACCCTTGGAGTTGCACTGATGAGGCATGTGTAGGCTTCTATCGACCTTGTTGCACTTAGCTGATTTGCACCTGCTCCTCTTTCTTCATTTTTGGCCTAAGTCCCTTATGTTTGGAAAAGGTACTATGTTTGAATCTAGACATATGGATTCTTCCACTGACCCTGTTGTACTTAGAATATTCAATGAACCTTTCAAACTCCGATCACGTGGCGGGTTGGCGCTCATTTTGGGACCACTTTTGGATTCGAACCTTAAAGGTACACTGATGAGACAAGTGGTGGATTCTGCTAATCGGTTGGAATTTTTCAATGGCTGAATTTTTCCTCCTTGGGCCATGGATGCATTGAATTCCTGCATTCATTTGGGGTTTCTGCTTTATATTCTACCTTTGAAGGTGCATTAAGCTGACATGTGGCTCCTTCTACTGGCCTTATAATTTTCCACTATCAGTTCTACCTTTTAAGAATTTGACCACATGGAGGGCCCATGCTTGTGTGTAGACTGCCTTTAGATCCTACCCTTGGAATTACACCGATGAGGCACGTGACACCTTCTACAGCTCTGCTCTATTTTCTATGTGTTCTACCTAAGTCCATCTTGTTTGGTAAAGCACTCTATTTGATCTGCAACATGTGGAGGATTCGCACTCATTTGGGGACCTACTTCTCTTGCACCTTTTGGAATTTTTATGACCTAACACATGGTGTCTTTCACGAGTCCATTTATGCTTGGGTGATTCGAGCCTCGAGTTGGATCATATTTGTAGTCTTAAAAATTTGATCTCTTTTTCCAATTTTATCTTGTTAAGCTTATGACCCACTTTAATGTTGTTTGGCCTCATTGCCAACCTTACTCCTCCTTTTTCAAGCCCACCTGTCGCCTTGATTTGGGATCGAATGTGAGCTTGCAGGATTGAACCGACCCTTTGATTTTCTCCTGTGCAGGGTCGTGTTTGATCAATTTTTCCTGAGGGAAAAAATTGGATAACGGAAATGCTAGAAGAGGTGTGGAGTGGTAGAAAGCCATCAATTTATCATTTGCAAGTATTTGTTTACACAACATACATGCATGTCCCAGCTAAGAAGAGAAAGAAGGTTGATCTAAAGACACTTCCATTTATCCTTCTTTGCTACATCACTACCTCGAAGGCATATCGTCTCATGGATCCTAAGACAAAGAAAATATATGAGATTAAGGACATGGTTTTTGACGATTCATCCTTTGACTCTATAGTGAAAATAGAAGAACCATTACCAACCACCTCTCACATACTAGTCTCTGAATCAGATGATCAGCCAGAGGAGACTATTCAAAGAAAAGATATGCTGCTAGGAGAGCTATTTGTTGACATTGGAGAACTAGAGAATGTGACACCACATCAATCCACATAGAAATGACAGAGTTCTTCTCAAAAGCATTTAATTTCTCATCTGAAGTGGGTACAAAGCACCATCAATGACTCACATTTACAACAACTCCCAGATACATCATCCGGAGTCAAAATAAGGAGTCATGCAAGAAATGAGGTAAAATTTACACTCATGAGTTCACTGATTAATAGCTCCAAGCCTAATAATGTTTGTGAAGCACTCATTCAACCTCAATAGAAGGAATCCATTGATACAAAATATGACTCACTCATGAAAAATCAGACATGGGAAAGAAACACATAGGTTGCAAATGGGTTTTGAAGAAAAAATATAAGGCAGGTAGATCCATTGACAAACATAAATCACATATTATAGCAAAAGGATATGATCAGAAAGAGGGAATCAAATATGAAGAAACCTTTTCACCCAATCCGAAGATCAAGACCATCAAAGTTGTTTGCACACTAGTAGCATAGAAAGGATAGAGACTTCAACAGATGGACATGTTATCTCTCGAAAGTGCACCTTGTAGATAGATGGTTGTAAGTGTTCTAAGCTTGCAAAATGGATCTCTCTCTTTCGTAGATACACTGGAAACACCTCAGGTCTATGGGTATACCTATTTTGAGGTGAGTCTTTGGTATCAAGGATAGTTCCTTATTGATGTATCCTAAATTGATTTTATGGGGGGTTTAGGGTAAAAGATGACAGTAAAATAATTAAAACTAAGGTGATACACCAAATTTGTATGAGGGCTTGACTAATTATATGCACAATTGATATGGTAAGAATTCTTGATGCACGAGCCAACAATTTTCTATAGAATGTTAAGGGAAAACGCTTTGATGTATTGAGGGAAACTATCATAACAATACTGCTAAGCTAAACATGCACATTAATATCATGAAAAAAAGACTGAATTTTTACAACATGGTAAGATGATCAATCAGGGAATTTAACATTCACAAGATTAATGGAAACATACAAAAGACTGTAAATAATTGGAAAGGCATAAAATACTTCACATGTAGAGGGAATAACTGGAAAAAAAATGCTTTAGTACTCATGTATCTAAAAGTCCTCTCTCTAAAAACTTCTCTAAAACTCCCTTGTGCTTTGTTGAGGCACACATTATATAGCAAAATAATTTCCCACCCTTATTAAAAATAGACTAAGGTTGTACTCGCTCATGCATCCTATTTTTATCCATTATTTAATAATAAATAAAGGAAAAAATTAAAACAAACTAGTACAAAGAGGCATTCATAAGCTTTGGTTACATCTCAGTCAAACTGAAGTAGACTGTTCTATTTTTACGAAAAGAATGGGTGAAGAATTTGCTAATAATAAACCTTTCTTGTTAGGTAAGTCTCCTTTCTTGTGCATGTGAATTTTTATTCTTGTCTGTTTTGTCCTTTTGCTAAATTCATGCATAAATACTCCAGTGTATTGAGCAAACTAATTACAATACTTGCAATATTTGCAAAATAATTCATCTACAGTGGGGATAACTTGTCCATGTGCACATGATCAATTCTTGTCTTCTGGTGGTCACATGTGTGACATACTATAAATCACCTCCAACTCCTCCAATAGTGGGGACCACCTTTGCACTCACCATTTGTCCTCATTGGTTTTGCCACTCTTGTGGACTTAGCAAATTACTATCATTTAAACACATGGGAAGGTGCACTTTGTAAAAGGGCCACCATATTATATTCGGCCACAGAGCATAAGTATAACATACTATAGTCTTCCACCCTTTATATAGTATATGGTACATTATAATACTTGACACCTTTTTTATTATCACATGCCTTGTAAATACTTTTCAGCTTTTGGAAATTCGAAGAGACTAAGGTTTAAATTTTACCTTTTGAGTGATGATTGTTGTCATCCTTTCATCATGGTTTATAATATATACTTATTCAATCAATGAAAATGATAATTTGGAACATATGGGTTGGCCCCCTCCAATGTTGAATTGACCCTTGGCACGTTTTGTTGGTGTTATTTTAACTCAGGTCGAGTTAACTTTAACCTTGGGTATGCATTGATAATTGAAAATTGACGCTAGTCATTGATCTTTGTACTCTTTGATTCGGCACCATTGATTCTTGACCTATGGTTAGGGTTTCTAAATTAAATTGAATGAGGCAGTGTTACCATTACCATGGTGGTTTGCTTCGAACTTGGGGATCGATCCTTGAGCATTGATCTTGGTACTTTTCTTTCCCTACCTTTGATTCTTTGACTGTGGTTGAGTTTCACTTAACTCATCTCTCGAGTTTGCGTGTTAAAGCTTACTTGACCTTAATGTTCACTCCATTTGGTTTTCTAGCTTGTGGGTGAAGCCCTGGAATTTTTTTGACTCAACACCATTTTCATGAACTCCTTGAGCTCAGCCCCTCTGCATAATGTTTCTCTAATTTTTTAGTGAATCTGGATCTTCGCTATTCTGCTCTATTTGAGTTTTCTGTGTAAGGTGGTTGTGGGTTCGCCATCATGATTGGTCTCTTGGAACTCAGGAATGTGCTATTCTTGGTGTTTGAGTCTCTTCTTCTTTTGATCTCTACGAGGATCCTATAGGTTTCTATTTCTTTGTCTTTTTGTGATCATTTTGTTGTCGGTTATTGAACTCTCTGTGTGGTTTATTTTCTGCCATGGTCAAACTTTTGGAGCTTGTATTCTCTTCAAATGAGATCATTTTTTTGATGAACGATGATAAGTTTTATTTGTGAGCATTAGAACTACTTCATCACTATCATTTTGACTTCAATATATTGATACTTCATTTTTCTTTGCATTTTCTTTGATCTCCTGGGACGACCTTGGTCTCTAAGATAAAAACCCATAATGGGTCCTTCATTTTAGTCTTTAATTGATCACTGTTAGAGGGTTTACTCAACTTCGGATTAATCATTAAGTCCATGTTTCATTACTTTGATTTGGATATACCCATTAATGGGTCTGTGATGAAAACCAAGATCTGTATTTTATTCTTCTATTCTGCTACTTGAAAATGATTTTTTAATGGAATTGTTCACTTCTAAAGAAAAATGTGAAGCTCTCTTTAGCCTGGATGTGTATGTAATTTTATTTGAGGTTTTCTATCTTTCTTTGCTAGTATAGGGCTCTTTGTAGGGTCTTATGGCCACAATTTTCTGATTATTCAAGCCATGTGTTGATTCTGTGATGACTTTGTGGCCATAAGGGATCGTACATTTGTATCTTTTTGTCATTTTGAGTTTTCTATTTGTCCTCTGTCTCAGAGTTATGAGATCAAATTATTTGAGTTTCTTTGTGGCTATAGAATGGTCTCCTTTCCTTGATCATTCTCAAGCTTCTTTCTACGAGATTTCTGATCTATTTTCAAGTTTTTTGAGTGAATCATAGTTTGATTCTCTGAGCTTGTATTTTATTTCATGTTGAAACTCATTGAAAATCTCTGAATCTAGATTTTATCATTTAGCTCGCAACTTCATGTTTTGTTCATTCATGCAATGCTTATCTCCTTTCAATGGTTGTTCTAGCTCGGTCCTTATCATTTTTTTGGCACTATTTGTGACCTTGGTGAGTTGGAATTGTACTCCAACTATATTTACATCATGATTTTAGAAATGATACTCTACATTCTCCCATGAGAGGAGTTAATTTTGATGCATAACTCAGATTTTACTTATGTACTTTCTTAAATGAGCTCATCATTTACACAGAGATATTTATTTTGATTTCTTGGTAAATTAACTCTAGGTATCTATTATTTGTTCTAAAAATATACTCAGATAAGATACACCTAATTGTATATCTGTAGACCTGTGCTTCTCATAACTCGGGTCTTCACTTGATGATGCCTCAGTTCTTGGTTGTACTACTTTGCACCTGCTTGAGACTTGTTTCTTTGTGCATTTGATTATGAAAGTACAGTTTGGTACCTTGACTATTTATTGATTCCATAAGATCTTTGTACCTTGTATGTGGCCTTCTGGAAGTTGTAAATAGTTTCTCATTCTTTCTTCACTTTGAAAACTGTAATTTAAAAATGGCTGAACTTTGTAATATTATCTTAAAACATCATTTTATTTAGCTGTTAAGTTAGAACGAAAGCTCCAAAGTTCTTCAATTTTATGAATGAAAGTGTAGTCCATTTCTTTTCTTAAAATGTTGCATTTAATCTTAATTACAAGTTTAGTATGTATGCTACAAAATTTAAAAATATCCATTTTTCATGGTGAAGCCCTGTCAAATTTTTTCCAGAATTCTTTATTTATTTTCTGTTTCAGCTGTAATAGTTGTATTTTTTGATTCAGAATACAGAATGTATAATTTTCCTATTGAATCTGATTTGTTGTTAGAAACTAAACATAATAGCTATTATCTTGATCATGGCATACTTTCCTACTTTTCTGTATCTTATTTGATTTACATACAACTTTTAAAAGTGTGTATTAGTTCAAAACAACATGATGGAAATATGTAAATGTCCATTTTACATGGCAAAACCCTCTCAAAATTTTCTCAGATTTCTTTCTCATTCTATTTAAGCTATAATCTTATCTTTCTATTTAACTTTAGCTTGTAAATTTTGATCCTTCTTCTTCAGTTGCAATCTAAAACATGCACTTTGGTCTACAATTCTCTCCTCTGTACTGCAACTTCTTATATTTATAGCATAGCTGCTAAACTTTGAGTTGTGCTCTTCCTTCATTCCAATATGTACTGGTCACTCATCTACTTTATGTACCATAGGATAGAAGTTATTGAACTCTGCAATCTTTATCCATAGTGAAGACTGTAAGATATGATTTATTTCTTCTTCATTGCAACCTGTTCCTGCACACTTGAGAAAATAGTTAGAAAATATTTAGGATTTTTGGCCTCTTTTATGTCCATGTTTTCTTTTCTTCTCTTTATTTCCTTCTGAGTGAGTAAATCATGTTTGTTGTTTGATCTTCAAGTAATCTATATCTCTTGTTATTAGAGATCCATGTGCATGAAGTAGGACAATATAGGAGAATGGACTGTACCCTAAGCTCATAAAATGATAGTTTTATCTTTTCTATTTTCAGGTATAGTGCTCTCAGCAATGAAGATGGAGAGGGAACAAAGTTGAAGATGAAGATGCATCAACTGAAGGAAAAACCTCAAGGCAATGATGGGTTCACTCATACTCCTTTATTTTATCTTTCATGCATGTGTACCTCTTATTTCAATAGTTGTACTTTACTTTTCCAGTTACATCCCACGGCTTGTGTGGGAACATTTGAAATTCCTTATGAATAAAACATCAAATTATGAAATTGAGTTGTGTATTTCTTTTTGCATTTCTACTTTCTGATATGGATTGTATGATGAACTAAACAACCCAATACTATAATTGAATATATTAATCATGAAGGAAAGAGCATTAAAGAATACCTACAACATCCAGTAATGAACTCTGATTTCTATAATATGTAGTCTTGATTGCTGCTTCAAATCCTAACACTTCATTTATTCTATAATTCGGTGTCTTCATCAAGACAACATAGTTGTCCTTCGAAGCCTTGTGTTCTTTTGCTGAAGATAGCATGAAATTGTAGGTTATGTGATCTGTTATGTTTTGTAACAACAAACATAGCTGTAAATTTCATGTAATCATTAATTAATTCAACAGTAACAATATTTTTTGAAAGAAACCCCCTTTCTTAGGTATACTTCACCAATTCTATCCATCGTAACAAAGTTTTGGGTTGCCCATTTTTGCACAAGTGAAAAAAATTTCAACATTTCTAACAATCCTGTGGGGAAAGCTATCTACTAGCTTGTAAACTAGTGCCTTGCTCTTGTTCATTGGCATGAAGTCTAAAGCATGTAACCAAAATTTCCCTTTCTGAAGGTCTAACCCTTCCAAAATGAACTAAAAATAGGAAAGGATCTGGTAAACTAGATCACGTGTAGAAATGCACTTATTGAATTGAAAAACATTGCAATGTGCAGGAACTGCACTTATTGAAGGGAAATCTTACTCTAAATAGACATTATAGGATTTTCAATAACAGTGTTTGAGAAACATACCATTAACAAGAATGGAAAGTTCCTCTCCATTCAGTCTCGAGAGATGAAAAACATTGTGTTCTTTGCAAGCTAAAATCATGTAAGGACCACTCCAGATTGCATCGAACTTCATGTATCTTCCTGGCTTTGCACGATCAACATCCCACTTTAACAAAATATCTCTTTCATTGAAGATTCTGAATTTGGATTTCTTATCAAAAGTATTATTCATTTGTTTCTAATTATTTTCCATGTTTAAATGAGCTTGAACTCTTAGCTCTTGTAATTCCATTAATCCCGCATAATAAACCTGTAATGGTTCATTTTCAAGCAGCTCCATTTGATGCAGCAAATCTAGTATGGGTAACACAACTGAAATAGGAATTCTTACTTCTCTTCTATAAACAAGCTTGTATGGTGAATTACCAACTGATCTTTTAGGGGTCACTCTATCATCCCAAAGTGATAAATTCAACATTAGATGCCAAACTCTCTGGTTATCTTTGAGTGTTCTTCTGATGATTCTTAAACGATTCTTGCTAGTACTTTCAGCTAACCCATTACCTTGTGGGTAATACTTAGATGAAGAAATTAGATAAATTACATGATTAACATCCCAATCTATTACCTTTGCATCAAGAAATGCTAAAGCATTATGTGATATGATAATTGTTGGAACACCAAATCTGCAAAATATGCCTTCATAAAAGGATAGTATCAAAGTTTCATTAGCATACTTAAAGGCTATTACTTCAGTCCAACATGTAAAGTAATCTGTAGCAGTCAAAATCCACTTTTGTCCTTGTGATGAAGGTGGGTTTATCATGCTAATAAAATCAAGACCCCACTGCATAAAAGGATGATCAATTGAAATAGGTTGTAAGGGAAGCGAAGCTAAACGTTCTTTTCTAACAAAGAAATCACAATTCTTACACTTTATGATCCATTTAAAATGGTCCTTGAATATGTTGGGCCAATAGTAACCAACTTTCATAATTTTTAGGGTTATGGTATGTGCTGAGAAATGACCTCCTGCAGGTCCTGCGTGGAATTATGACAATAATTGCTAATTTTTCTCATAGTCAACACATTGCAACAAGATCCCATTTATATCCCTTTTGAATAATACACCATCAATGAAAACATAGGGTACAACTTGTAATCTGAAATACCTTCATTTATTCTTGTCCATACCTTCTGGATAGATACCATGTTGTAGATAGTTAACTAAATCAGTCATCCATCTTGATTCCTAGATTTTTTTAGCAAGTTCAAGTTGCTGATTTTTTGGCTGAACCATAATGTCTGATTGCTGATATGTAATTTCAGCATGCTGTTTTGAATCTTCAGGTTATGTAGTTTGTTGTTTTTCCATATCAGAAATTAGATGTTCACACAAGCCTTTTCTTTGAACTATCTTTGCAACATGAATATCAACATTATATTCCATGACCTTTTTTACCTAGCCTACTCTTTTCTCATTCAATTCTTTATTTAACAAGTAAGCTTTCACACTTGGATGAGAAACAAGAACATGAATTTTGTTGTTGGAAAGAATGCACTTAAAATTATTTAGCCCTCTGACTACTAAAATTACTTGTTTTTCAAGAAATGTGTAACTTGTTTCATAATCATGCAAGCTCTGTCCAAAGAAAGAAGTTGGTTGTTCAACATTTTCATCATTAACCTGAGTTAATATGGCTGAAATTGTTTCAACTCCTACAAGTGCATACATTGTAAAATATTTATCAAAATTTGGATTTACAAGAGTAGGAGCTTGATAAATGGTTGTTTTGATTGCTTGAAATCCTTCTCTCCCTTCGTTGGTCTAAGAGAAAGTCTTCTCTTTCTTTAACATAACTGTCAATGGTTTAACCAATGCTGCAAAATATGGAACAAATCTTCTAACAAAGTTGATTTTTCCTAGAAAAATCTGTAATTCCTTCTTATGATGAGGTAATGATAGCTATGATATGGCTTCGATTCTAAAAGGATTGATTGCTAAACCTTGCTTAGAAACAATATGGCCAAGTAATTTTCCTTGATGTACTAAAAAGATAGATTTTAACGGATTCAAAGATATTTTAAATTGTCTGCATAACTAAAAAAGTCTTCCTTAGATGTATTAGATTCTCATCTAATTTTTTTGAAAATATAGTAACATCATCTAAATATACAAGGATGCATTTATTTAACAAGCTGTGAAAATCCATGTCCATTAAAAGTTGAAACATTACACCAGCATTTGAAAGGCCAAAAGGCATTCTTTTGTAAGCATAAGTACCCCACTTAGTGGTAAAATCTATTTTGTACCTATTTTCTTCTCAGATTAAAATATGATTGTATCCACTCTAACTGTCTAGAAGAGATATTCTATCTAAACCAGAAACTATTCTCAAAATCTGATCCATATTTGGAAGTGGGTAGTGGTCTTTTAATGAAGCTTTATTAAGATCTCTAAAATCCACACATAATATGATTTCTCCATTTTTCTTTCTAATAGGAACAAGATTGGCTACCCAAATCAAATACTTAACTAGAAAGATAATACCTGATTCAATCAACTTAGATAACTCTTTCCCCATTAGAGGCTCTATTTTGGGATTTATAGTCCTCTGTTTTCACCTAACTTGCTTGGAATTTGGTTGTAATTCAATAGTATGTTGTGCTAAATTGGGATCAACCCCTTTCAGGTCTTGGTATTTCCAAGCGAAAACATCTTTGAATTCCTTGCAAAGATTAATAGAATAATGGTTTCCATCTATAGAACATACCTTTCCGAGAAACAAATTTTTCCCTTCATCAACTGAGATTTCTTCATAGTTATCAGCATGTGTTGACATCTTGGTCTTGACCTTCCTTAACTGATCATTAGTGCTAAAGATGTCTTCTAATGTGACCAGACCTTGAGGTAGATTATTTGTCTTTAACTGAACAATCTGGTCACCATATAAGTGTTGTAATTTATCTTGATTCACTTCAGAAAACTCAGCTTCTTGCTACAAAAACTTATAGATTTGATCATCACTTTCAAAAAATTGCCAATTCAAATCATTATCAGGTATCGAAGGCTTGACAATTAGCTTTATATGAGGCTGAATTTTGTTATTTTCAATTTGTTCTAGCACTTCAAAACTAGCACCAATTGCTGCAAGTCTATCTGAATGCTTATTTTCTGTTCTAGGAACGGATCAGATGTTAATAGCTTCAAAATCTTCCATTAAGTCTGAAACTCTATGTCTTTAAGACTTCATTAATGGATTCTTACAAACATTAAAATTTCTTACTTGATTGATAACCAACTAAGAATCACCAAAAATTTGTAGCATGCTAATACCTCTCTTTCTAGCCCAAAGCAAGCCATGAATTAATGATTCGTATTTCACTACGTTGCAAGTGCATGAAAATTAGAGACTCAAAGATGAGAAATACCCTCATTTGTTGGCGAAGTGAGCATCAGACATGCTCCTTATCCTTTCTCATTTTTAGCTCCATAAAAATGAAGCTTCCAAATCCCTTCTGTTGCATTTTCTATTTTGGACATGTTGTCCCCTCAAAATTTTCCTTCTTTTTCCAAGTCTGGACTTAGAATTTTTTGAGTTGTTACCCTTTGAAAATGGTCTGGACTTAGAATTTTTTGAGTTGTTACTCTTTGAAAATGGTCTAGTCTAAGTATTTTGAAATATAACACTTCCCAAGGGATCAAGGATTCTTAGAAACACATTCATCAGATAGATAATTATTTCCCCTTTCCATAAAGGTGAGGAAGTCCTCCTAACTCCTTGTATTTTGCAAGTTATGGCTCGACGAAGTTTGGAGGGGAAATTTTCCCTAGGTGGGCCCACAGAGGTAAGGAGGAAATTTTGCCAAGGAAATTGGTGGGTTGGCGGAGTCACAGAGAGAAATTTGACCTTTATCCTTTTGGATTTGAAAATAAAAGGTGAAATGTTGGACCACATCTCTGCATTGAATCAGAAGGTGCCACGTGTCCACATTAGCAGTGGAGGTCGGGCCAACAGAGGACTTTCGGAAAAAATTTCCCTTGTGGGCAAAAAGGGTGAAATGTTATTCTAAAGCCTATGGATGAGCCAGAAAGTTCCATGTGTAGTCAGGTTGGTGGGGGGTGGAGATTTTGGGAAAAAATTTCCCAATTTGAAAAAAGAGGGAAAAAGATCACATTTTGGCCCGCAGACCCAAATTTTACCCTAATTTTGCCAGTTTTGCCCTAAATCTTCAAGAGGCCATATCTTTCGATCTAGAGCTCAGATTTTCACGTTTTTAGTATCAATGGAAAGCTAGTGAAATTATCCACATAATGAACACTTCAATTTTAAATTTTGATGGAGTATTATTGGAGAGAATCAAGAAAACGTCTCTGGCATACAAAAAATTCAAAAAGCTCCCCTTGACTCCACTCCAATGTTCTCCTGCCACGTGGATGGCTCATATTTAAAGGATCACAAGGTAAATATAATGGTACACATTCAACTTGGAAAGTTTTTAACCATTTTAATTATTAAATTCTCTAGCATTTCCTGCCATGGCTATTTTTTTGTAAAAGAAGGATCTGAAACAATGTCAAACAGTTGGATCTTGACTTTAACTACTTCTTGGTCATTTAAGAAGTTGTAACTACCTCATGTGAGCTATTTCATGGATTTTGGAAGTCATTGTAGAGGTTGGAATTTGATTTTTGAATACTGTAAATGATTTTCATGAACAGAGGACAAAAATAATAGTCGTCATTCTTCTAAGTTTCATCTTTCTATATTTTTCTTCCATTTCCTTTCTTGGTACAAGTTTCTACTTCAGCTACAAAAAGAAAAGAAGGATTTTATGCCCCTTTGACAAAGGATTTGATTGGTACTTTGTGACCAATGCATTTTTATTTAGTCTTGTATCTCTGGTTTGTGAATTCATATTCTTCTTCCATTTAAATGCATGTCATAAACTTTCTGATCAATGTTTGCAGGCCTCTGATGTTTTACCTCTGTCATTGATCTCCTTTCCTTCATTCCCAGTCCCCTTTCCCACTCTCAAACCACTTTCTAGCCTTGTAAGAAATTTAGGCTTTGTCATAGGGTCAGTGGAGTGCCCCTATGGATCTCTGGTTGAAAAACCCCCATTGAATCCACTTGTTTTTCATGCATAATAAGGAAAATGCACTGTTATAAGTAGAGGGACTTATATTCCCATAGTGTTGTTTTGGAAACCACCAATTTGTCCCCCTAGACGAATTTCCAATCCAACAGTTTTGGTGCCCACCGTGGGGCAGATTTTGCAGCATCTGCACCCTAGAAATGACCACAGGGTCATTAAATACCATTGGATTTCATTGAAAATTTGAAGTTTCTTATGATCCACGTGGATACCAATCATGACAATTCTCACACATTCTCCTATTGAGAGACCTACCTTACTCTTTAACATTCAAGAAGATATCACTTCTGACCTAAGGGAGGATGTTTTTCATAAAAGGTAGAGTGTAGACCATTACTTTATTGCTTCAAGAATTTTGGATCAAGAAGAAGAACATGCTTGCTGAGTTGGAGGAATGAAGACAAATCTTGGCGACCCAGAGAAGACAATAAGTCTTCAAGTTGGCTGACATAAGGTATACCTGGCAGTTGAGATCAGGAGGACTTGTTAATCCTACTCTTAATGAGCTTAAGGAAGAATAATAAGAGCTAGAAAGAGAGGAAGCGGATAGAGTTCAACTTGAAAGGGAAGAAGTGATTAGGGTTCAAATTGAAGAGATCGAAAGACTCCAAAGAGAGGCAGAGGAAAGAGAAGAAGCCCTAGCTACTGAAGAGGCTAGAAATAGAAATAGAATGGCTGATAATGAATGTGAAGCACGTAGACCCAATGTACCATGGGGAAGAAATATTGGTCCACTTGCCCTCCCACGAATACTCCATGATCTTCCAAGAGGCTCAAGAAAGAAATTTCCTAAATTTAAAGGAGATGTCTCACAACTACTTGAGGAACATGTAGCATCTTTCATCACTGCTTGGGGTATGTTAGGTGTCAAAGATGAAGACGTGTCAGTTATAATTTTTATGGATTCACTCCAAGAGAAAGCTATTGAATGGTTTAATATGCTTCCCCCAAGATCTATCACTGGCTGGGAGGACATAAGGAGTGCATTTGAAAGTAGATTCAAGAGCATAAAAGATGGCCAAGACTTACTGATTCAATTGGTGCAAATGAAGAAAGAAGTCTCTGAGTCCATGAGAGATTTTGTAGCAAGATTTGATAGATTGACAAGAAGAATCCCCAAATATGTAGTTCCTCCTGAAAACAACTTGAAGAGATTCTTCATCAGTGCCTTTCCATCAAAAGTTGGTTTCTTCCTCTGAAGAGATCAACCAAGAACATTGAGGGAAGCTCAAGACCTTGCAATTGAGACAGATGATGATTTAATTATTTTTGGAAAGGTAAAGGGTCCAAATGGAAAGCAAAAGGGTTAGATTTCAAACTCAGTCACAACAGACCCCGTGTTTCAAAAAATGGTCAATGATCTAGTTACCTTGAAGAAGCAATTGTCACAAATCACTATGAGGAACAATTGAAGAAGACCAAACTTTAATGATAGGAAGCAGATTGCACCACCTCCTTGCCATCTTGCTCTTAAAGCACCGCCAGTTAATGCTTCCTATGATACCCGAGATATAAGAGAGGAAACTGAAGTTGATGAGCTCAAGGGAGATGAGGAAGAAAACTATGAAAGCTACCTAGAAGTCGAGGAGGTTGAGATGAACAATGGCCTGTTCAAATTCATTGATGATGATGAAGAAGAGGAGGAGGAAACACCAATTTTTTCATGTGTTGTTTTCACTAGAACCCAGTCCAAGAAGAACACCCCATCCTGGGTGGTCGTAAAGGAAAATAAAACCAAATAAGTTTCCACTTCTGAGGTCGCACAGAAGAGGATTATCAACAAAGGTTCCCTCCATGGATTCTGCTAAAGAAAAACTGAACTTGGTCATTGTCAAGGATCATGTTGTCATACCAAGTAAGTATTTTTCTCCTTCTTCTAGTTCTGTAGTTGTTAAGAGTACTTCCCCTTCCATTGGAGTCTCTGCCAAAGCACCAACAGTTCATCCAAAGGCTATACCTTTTCCTTCTGCTAAACGGACTATTTCACCTTTAGGAGATAATCCTTCATCCAAATTATCCAAGGTTCCTTCAAATCCCTTGCTAGGTAAATCCTCTTTCATCCTAGGAGCTTCCTCCTCATCGAGTATTACCCCATTTGATTTTGTAGAACACGCAAGCAAAACCAAATTCTAACTCTCAAAGTTAGAGTACATGCAAACACACTCGGCCCAATTTGACATATTTATTAATGCAGTCTGAGGTAGTGGCTATATATCTTCAAGTTCCACTTCTAAATGAATCCTTCCAATGCCATCCGCACCTCCATCTCAAAACATGCTAGCTCTCAGTGTTGTCATTACATCTAGAGTTGAGCCTTTTTATTTGTCTCTCCTCATAAATGGTTTTGAGTTGAACAACTGTATTATTGATTTTGGAGCCTCTCATAACATAATGCCACTCAAAGTTACAAATGCCCTTGGCCTAACTTTGACTAGAGTAAATGGAGCTTGTTATTCCATGGAATCTAAAAAAGTTCCACTGATTGGAAGAATAAAGGATGCACAAGTAACTCTGGCTGATTTCCCTGAAAAGAAAGTGCTCCTAACTATCTTGGTGGCAGACATCCCAACATCCTTTGGCATGCTTCTAAGCAGAAGTTTTTGCAAAGATCTAGGTGGAGAAATTAAAATGGATTGATCATCCACTACTATCCCTATCAAAGGTGAAATGAAGAAGTTTTTGCCTATTAGAAAGATTAAATTCACAGTAAAGAAGTCCGATGATCCAGGAGCTAACATCCTTCTTTAAGATTCTGAGTTGGGAAATTACTTCCTCACATCACAAAAAGATGAAAACTTGCCACTTCTCATGGAGGAAGAAGAAGACCAGATCTAGATGATGGAATTTGATGGCAGTCATTCAAGGGCAAGTTCTGGAGCTGGTGTTGTTCTCTATTTACCTTCAAAGGAAATGCATCCTTTTGCTTACAAATTTTAGTTTGATAACACCAACAACATAGCAGAATACAAAGCTCTTCTTTTGGGCATGAGCATTGCAGAAGATTTGGGAATCAAGAAGTTAAGATGATTTGGTAATGTAGAGGTAATAGTGAAACAAATCCACCAGCAATATCAAGTGAAGAACCCAAGGCTCAAACACTACAGAAATAAGGTTTGGGATTGTATTGAATCATTTGATGCTTTCTCTATTGAAGTTGTTACAAGGGAAAAAAATGAAAGGGCTGATTATCTTGCTATGTTAGCCTCCTTATTGACACCTCATCCTTCCTTTGGTAAAGATAAGATAACCATTGAGATGGTTTTCAGACTAAGTGTACCTGATAATGCTAATCATTGGCAAGTCTTCAATGATGATAATCGAATTTTGAGCTTCTTAGAGAAAAGAGATAATTTCAATAATATCTTCTTTGAAGGAAGTGTCAATACTCATAGAGAATTTGTTGCTAAGGAAGAAGCTGATGGAATTGATGAAGTTGATGATGAGGGAATGATCAGATTGAAAGGAAACAAAATTCCCAAAGGCTTAGTCTCTTTGGAAGACCTATTTGACAAACATGATAGATTCATTCAAGAGAAGGAGAATTTATCTTCTCGGTGTCCATCTGACTTTGAAAAAGAAAATATTAGTACCTCAGAAGATTCGTGATTGGTAAACATTGATAAATGCTACTCGTATGAAGAGAAGATAAGGTTTGTTACTCTACTCAAGAAATATTCTGATGTTTTAGTTTACTCTTATGAAGAACTCAAGTCATTCCAGCCAAAATAAATGCACCATTCCATTCCTTTGAAGCAAGGTTCTAAGCCTTTTACGAAAAATAAAAGGCCCTATAATCCAAAGGTTGTTGATATCATCAAGGAAGAAGTGAGTAAGAAGTTGAATGCCAGAATCATTTTTCCCATCCACCACTTAACGTGGGTGGCTAACATTATGCTAGTAAGAAAGAAGAATAGGGAGATAAGGATATGTGTTGATTTCAGAAATCTGAATCAAACCTCACTCAAAGAGAACTATCTTTTGCCCATATGGATCACATTTTGCAAGAAGTCACTGGATCTGAGATGCTCTCTCTACTTGATGGGTTTTTAGGGTATAACCAAATCAAAGTGGCAAAGGAAGACTGCAGCAAAACAACATTCACAACTCCTTTGGGTACTTTTGCTTATAGCAGAATGTTTTTGGCCTAATCAATGCAGGAGCAACATTCCAAAGAGCAATGGACTTGGCCTTCAAAGATCTAAAACATTGTATTGTTGTATATCTTGATGATCTCATAGTATTTTCTAAGAAAAGAGAAGAGCACATATGTCATTTAGAACAAGTTCTTGCAAGGTGTAGAAAACATGGTATATCTTTGAAAATGCAATCAAATCCATATTGACACAGCAAGATCCTAGAATCAAAAGGGGGAATTGGATCGTAAAAAATCAAGAGTATGACTTGGAGATTTAGCCTTCCCATTTGGTAAGAGGAAATGGTCTGTGCAAGTTAATTGCTAAAGATGAAACTTTCAAAGTTCAGCACATAGAGGAAGATAACACTTGTTTAAATTGCCTAGAAAATTGCCCACAAGTTCTCTTTGTAACCACTACTGATGAGTGGTATGCAAACATCACTTTTCTACTTACTTATGGAGAATGTCCCTCTCATATAGATTATAAGAAAAGAATGAATCTCAAACTGAAAGCAACTAAGTACGTGATCTGGAATCATGCACTTTATAAGAAAGGAATGGATGGTTGATTCCTTCGATGTGTTGATAAAGAGCAACAAGGAAAGTTACTTAAAGCCTATCATGACCAAGCATGTGGTGGACACTTCTCAGCAGTGGTGACTTCCCACAAGATTCTTAGAGGTAGATATTATTGTCCTTCTCTTTTTGCTAATACTCATAGTTGGGTTTCTAAATGCAAAACATGCCAACAATTTGTTGGAAAACCACAATTAGCTGCATTGCCTCTCAGGCCTATGATTACTGAAGAACCATTTCAACAATGGGGGCTGGAATTCATTGGCATGTTGAATCCCCATTCAAGTGCTGGGAATACTTATGTGCTCACTACCATGGAATACTTCACCAAATGGGTGGAAACCATTCCAACCAAACAAACTAGTTCTGAAGTAGTTTGCAGTTTCATCAAAGAATACATCATTGTCTATTTTGGGTTGCCTCAAAATATTGTTGTGGACAATGGCACTTATTTCTCTTCAAGAGAATTGATAGAGTTCTATTATGCTATTGGAATCTCTCTAGCACATTCTTCTAACTACTATTCATAAGGAAATGGTCAAGCTGAGTCAAGTAACAAGAACATTGTGACCATTGTCTGAAAGCTTGTTGATGAGAATCAGAGGAATTGGCACAAGATATTGTATGATGCATTGTGGGCTAATAGGATCAATCATAAGAAGGCCATTGGTACTTCACCTTTTCAGCTGTTGTATGGAGTTGAAGTAAAGATCCCCATCACAATTGAAATGCCAGCTCTCAGATTGCTTCAAGCAGTGGATGATGGCCAATACAAAGACTCCATTGACAAAAGGATTCTTTTTCTTGAGAGGCTAGAAGAAAGCAGATATCAGGTGGTTGATAAAATCAAAGAACATCAGTTGAAAGTGAAAAAAATCTTTGAAAAAATTACCAAGGAAAGAGAGTTAATATTTGGATATTTTTTTCTACTTTGGAACAAGAGAAGAGAACCAAAGGGAAGTCATGGAAAATTTGATTCTTTGTGGCTCAGACCTTTTTGAATTCTTGGAACTTGTGGTGAGAATGTTTTTCTCCTATCATTCTTAGATGGGACTCCATTAGGATTGCATAGAAATGGGTAATATTTGAAGCTATATCATTAGTGAAAGTGAGTTATACCTCACCTTGTAGCATAGTTTTGGTTTTTCCCCTTTTCTGTTTTGGTGTGTTTTTGGTTTTTGTGTATTCTTCTTCCTTCTTGCTTTCCTTGGAAGTTGTACATGACTCTGCAAGGCCCAATGGATAAGGCACTGGTCAACATTATATGTTTTAAAACTTGAGATTATGTATCCTCATGCCATGTTTTCTCCCTGTTAAATCCATGCCATGTCCCCAAGCTAGAGCCACCATTTTCCCCTCAAAATTTTCCTTCTTTTTCCAAGTCTGGACTTATAAATTTTTGAGTTATTACCCTTTAAAAATGGTCAAGTGTAAGTATTTTGAAATATGGAACTTCCTAAGGGATCAAGTATTCTTATAAACACCTTCATCAGATAAGAATTCTTTCCCCTTTCCAGAAAGGTGAGGAAGTCCTCCTAACTCCTTGTATTTTGCAAGTTATGGCTCGATGGAGTTTGGAGGGGAAATTTTCCCAAGGCGGGCCCGCAAAAGGTAAGGAGGAAATTTTTCCAAGAAAAATGGTGGAGTTGGAGGATTTGTGGAGAGAAATTCAACACTTAGCCTTTTGGATTAAAAACTCAAAGGTGAAATGTTGGACCGCATCTCTGCATCGAATGAGAAGGTACCACATGTCCACATCAGCAGCGGAGGTCAGGCTGGCGAAGGACTTTGGGATGAACTATAAAGTGCCACCTGTCGTTGGGTTGGCAGGGGCACATAAATTTTGGGGAAAACTTTCCCAATTTGAAAAAAAAGGGAAAAAGGTCACATTTTGGCCCACAGACCTGAATTTTGACCTAATTTTGCCAGTTTTACCCTAAATCTTCAAGAGGCCATATATTTCGATCTAGAGCTTAGATTTTTGTATTTTTGGTATCAATGGAAATATGGTGAAATTATCCACATAATGGACACTTAAATTTTTAAATTTTGATGGAGTTTTGTGGGGAGAAAATCAAGAAAAAATATGTAGCAAGCAAAAAATGAAAAAAGTTTCCCCCGACTTCACTCCAATGTTCTCTTGCCACGTGGATGGCTCATATTTAAAGGCGTAAAAGATTTATCTAGTGGCCCACATTAGATTTGTCAAGTTTGTAACCATTTTAATTATTAAATTCTCTGGCATTTCCTGCCACGGTCATTTTTTCTGCAAAAGAAGGATCTGAAACGGTGCCAAACAATTAGATCTTGACTATAACTGCTTCTTCGTCATTTGGGAAGTTGTAACTACCTTGTGTGAGCTATTTCATGGCTTTTAGAAGTCATTGTAGAGGTTGCCATTTGATTTTTGAAGACTGTAAATGATTTTCATAAATAGAGGACAAAAATAATAGTCGTCATTCTTCTAAGTTTCTTCTTTCTGTATTTTTCTTCAATTTCATTTCAGGATACAAGTTTCTACTTCAAATGCAATAATAATTTAATAAAAAAATAGCACTTCTAGCAGCTATTACCACACTAATAAATCCTTAAAGAACACAACTCTTCTAGCAGTTGTTACAACAGTAATAACACAACTTATAACATTGTAGCAACCAACGAATCAACAAAAAAAAAAATATTCCAACATTCAAAAATTTAGCTTGGAGATAGTCCAAAACCCATAGTGAAAATGTCTATAAATCTTCTCTCAACACCCAAATGAATAACCTCATTGATTTCATTTATCAAGTAAGGATTTTTGAAAAAATGAAATCTCTGGCTCTCATACTTGAGAGATCTGAAATATATACTTTATTAAAATAGAACACATTTTCCAAATACCCATAAAGGATTGATTCAAAAATATTAATACCCACAATAGATAATCCATATATCTCATTTACCCAGAAGAGGAATAAACTGAATATGCATTTATTTGTAAAATATTGCATAGACAAAAATAAGAAACCCTTGCCTGAAAGATTCAAGATGAAGAAGACCAAAAAACATCATGTGTTTTTCCTCTTTCCTTCTCTATTTTCTTCCTCCAGCATCCTAGCTCCACACCGTACAAAATAAAACTGGTCAAAACCTTATTTATTTTTCTACTGAAAATTTCTCCCCAGAAGTCTGAGGCTGCAATGTGAAAGAATGGCAACAACTCCCAATTGATAGTAACATTGGTCCCAAAATGAGTAGATGGCCAAAAACTTCCATGAAATCCTCCATATTTGTTTTTGACATGGTCTCGTATCTATTTCTATGAAGTCTCTTCATACCATGCTAACATATAACAAATTGAAGGAGGTAACTCCCCTTTATTTCATGGATTCCAACAATCCATTATAGAATGGATACATTTGGACAAGCATTCAAAAATGCCTCCAGATTAGCTTTAGGCTACCAGCTTTAATTCTTTATAGTTCCATCTAACTGTAAGACACTCTTATTTGTAGGTTCATACTACAAGCCCAATTTTTCTGTAATTACTTTTGGCATAACTCTGCTACTTGCACCATTGTCCACCATACTGTTATGAATAAGATGCTCTCCAATAATCAGTGATAGATAAAACAGTGGTGACTTCTTGATGTCATGAGCATTTAAGACTTTCTGAACCATCCATTTAAATTCTTTGATGCGTTCTTGTTTCATTGTTCTAAGGACCATGTCTACCTTCTAAACTTCCTTTTATGTTGTTTTAGAAGAAATCTATAACTTAGCTAGTTCATGAGAAAGTAAATCTTGTTGTTCTGGAATACTTAGAGCATCCCACATTGAGATGTTAACATTATGATTTTTCATTACATCAATAATGTTAAAAGAAGCAACTCATTTTAGAGACAAATTCTATTGTTTTAGCAGAGGATTTGCACAAAAACTGATTCTGCTTCAACTGCTTCTGATATTTGAGGTATAAATAACCTTCTTGGATCAAGATTTAGTTGCTTTTTTTGTTGTTTACTAGCTGTAACACCTGTTGTTTTTTGAGGAACAGATGCACTGTTAGCTAATTTTGGGCTTATAGTTGTTGTTTTATCAATGATAGTAGGTAAATACATGCCTATTCTGTTGTTTTTTACTCTTTGCAGCCTTTTCCTAAGCCCTAGTAGTAACTGCAATGAAATCATTCTAACTGAAACTGACTAAATTATGTTCAGGTTCCTTCTAAACTTGAGTATCTTTCTGCCCACCCTCCATTTGAGGCATAAACAATGCCTCAGATTGAGTTTGTGCAACAAGACTTATGTTCAGAAAATCATTTGGGAAACTTCTAGCTGAATGAGGTTGATTACAAGGTTAACACCACTCTTTTGTAGCCATATTAATTAGGACTAAAGTGTTACATGAACTAGGATCCTTTGAGTCAAATTGCCTTTGTTTATAAGGTTGCTTATAATTTTGATTCTATTGGTAAGGCTGTCTATTTTGCTAATTTTGCTGATTTTACTGATAAGGAGCCTGATAAGGTCTACTAGGTAATGCAAGCCTATTCTCAATTGAAGTTAACTTGTTCCCCATAGTCTACAAAGCTTTAAATATGTCATCTGATGGGGTTACAATAACAAGTTCTATAATTGTGATAGGATGAGGAATAGGTGCTAAATCTGCCAAAAAAGGCATTGAAGGCCTTGGTGCTAATAAGACTATTTTAATCTCGGATGGTGATATCATAGGCTGCTGGCAGCGTCTCTCCTCCCATAGACTAAATCATAGTTGAAATATCATTGTTTAATGCCCTAATATAATAAAGAAAAATGTGATCAACTTGAGGCTTGACACTTGCTGGAATGATTTCCCAAGTTCTAGCAAAACAGATGTTGAAACTAGATATAAATTCATTAGGAGCTCTTTTAATGGTAGATAGTTGTTCTATGAGAGATAAATGATCTGAATTATCTTGAAATTGTTTGAAAAATTTATCACCTAAGTCATCCCAAGTTCTTATGCATCCAATCTCTAGATTTCTATACCATTGCAAGGCTTTCCCTTTAAGAGATGTAGCTAAAAGTATCAAATCTATGTGCTCATGAGTGATATTATGACCTGCACATAAGGCACATATCTTTAATGTGCTCTGTAGGTGTAACCTGATTTGCACCAGTGAATGATAAAAAAAATTCATGGAACTATTAGGGATGTCATGGTAAACTGGGATTACTATTTGGCTTCCATTAATAAAGGTCACAACATTTCTTGGTGGCTGAATAACCATTTGAAAAACTGGGATTTGAATGAAAATATTGACACATGGTGAAGGAATATTAGGAGGATTATCAAAACCAGGCCTATTATAAGGTAAAGTATTACCAACTCTTCTCCTTCTTGAAAAATTCAAAGGTAAAGAAACAAACTCAGGAAGAATTCCTCTTACTGATGATCTTGTAGTCACTTTAGGAATGGAACATGCTACAATTCCTGGTCTGAAATCAGCCCTACGGAGTCTCCAAATAGATCTTTAAATATTTTAAAATAGATTGTTGTATCTTGTTGTCCAAAAGTAACTTTTATATGATGTAAAATCTGATGTAGATTTATTGTAAATATTTGTATCTTGTATGCAAGTCTGATTCGTGGTCCCACTAGGAATGTCAGAAACTATTATCTCTCGAAAGTGCACCCTATAGAGAGATGGTTACAGGTGTTCTCTGCTTACAAAATGGATATCTCTCTTTCGTAGATACAATCGAAACACCTCAGGTATGTGGGTATACCTAATTTTGAGGTGAGTCTGAAGAATCAAGGCCGATTCCTTATTTGATGTATCCTAAACTGATTTTCTAGGGGTTTTAGGGTAAAAGATGACTATAAAATAATTAAAACTGAGGTGAAACACCAAATTTGTATAAGGGATTGACTGAGTATATGCACAATTATCTTATTGAAAGAATTCTTAATGCACAAGCCAAGAGTTTTCTGTAGAATATTAAGGACAAACACTTTGATGTATTGAGGGAAAGTATCACAAAAATACTGCTAAGCTAAATATGCACATTGTAGACACCCATAAATACACCCAAGTAATTCAAATACTTAAATTGCGTTAATTATCATCTTTCTCGCAAATCGACGACATATCGTCAAAAGCACTCATTTTCCCTCATATCATCATTAATTAATTACACTAAGCTAATTAATTAAGTTGCCTATCCAACAAATACCCTAATTAATGACCTTCCATTAATAAATCACCCCTTCTACCTAGACTAATTAATTATTATTAATTAATTAGCTTTCCCTTCCATTTAACCAATAAATCAATATTTAATTGATTTAATCACCCCTTCTACCTAGACTAATTAAGTTTTATTAATTATTAGTTTTTTCCTTCCATTTAACCAATAAATCAATATTTAATTGATTTAATCCCCTTCTAATAGCCTAAATTGTAATAATATTCTTCTAATTGGCTTCTATAAGCTTACACCTACCTATTAATTAATCACCTTTGATTAATTAAAGCACCCCCAACTCCCATGACTTGCTAAACATGTATTAAACCCTTCTAAAGTAAGGTTACCTTTAATAAAGCAACCTTATCCATTCCTAATCATGTTTTACCTTTATCCCACATTCATGAGAATGTGTTGAATCATTTATCCTTTGGGCTATATAAAGAGCCCTCCACCTACCTTTTTACTTACACCTAAACTTCCTTAGAGAGTGAATGCAAAGCATATAGCAAGAGACTAAGAGCTTTCACCTTTTACCCTTTTGAGAGTTCATCATCTTGAAGAGTTAAGCCTCTTTATTAAGTGCTTAGGTCATATGGGAGGTGTCAAAGGGGTCTTGTAGCCCAACTTTGATAGGCCCTCATTCCTAGGTTACTTGGCATACTAAGGACAACTATTTTGATAGCCATAGAGCTTACTTAGGTCCATTCATTTTATTTTTTGTTAGAGAATAGAGGAGTTTAGATATTTAGAATTGTTAGTTTCAAAGTTTGTACTTGATGAATGCTAGCATCTAACCCTTGTTTAATTCTTATCTTGATGGTGTTTAGTTTGTTGTTCAATTCTTGCAAACTTAAGGCTATTTAGGTGTTAGTCTTTACTCATATTAGCATTATTTTGAAAACAACACATGCACACATTTGGCACACCTAGTGGGACATACTCCATTTTCCTTTGCACTTAATTTCAAGTTTTTGTAGTTAAGTTTCATTTTTGGTTACTAACCCTCTTTTACACATGTTGATCTAACTTATTTTTTTTAACTTGTTTTGTTGAGTTTGCATGTGTTGAGTCTTCCTTGTAGGTATGAAGGAGGTGAAGTGCTGTCAAAATTAGAATTAATGGGAAAATTTCAAGATTTCTCCATGTTTTCATTTTTAGAGCTTACTTTTTTTTTCAACATTCTACATGCTAGTTTTGTCAATTTCTTGAAAATTTTAAATTCTTAAGCATGTAGGTTAGTGTTTGATAGTGTTTGAGTCTTCTATTTACATATTAATGTGGTGGGTTGCTGTCAAAATTTAATCTTGGTGAGAAAATTTCAAGATTTCATCATGTTTTCATTTTTAGAGCTTACTTTTTCATCATTCTACATGCTAGTTTTGTCAATTTCTTGAAAATTTTAAATTCTTGAGCATGTATGTTAATGTTTGATAGCGTTGAGTATTCTATTCATATATTGATGTGATGGGTTGTTGTCAAAATTGAATCTTGGTTGGAAAAACTTTCCCATTTTGCAGATTAAGAGACGTTTTTTTTGACATTTTTTGAGTGCATGTCAAGTGCATACCCGTGAGCATAAGAGCATATGTGTAACCCATCTTCCGAAGGCCATAACTTTTGCTCCCGAACTCAAAATGACTCCATTTTTTTTGCGTTGGAAAGGTATTGAAGTTAACTATGCAATGAAAACATAAATTTGGGATTTATACTTAAAGAAATTACAGGTTTTTCTGTTAGTTTAAAACTGGTCATTTTCTAACATGTCTAATGTTTTGATGAATGTTGTATTTCCATGCTTCCTCGATTTAGACCAAAGCGTGTGTATGATCTTCTATTGTACCTTTTGGTGATCTTGAGAATCAAAAACAACTTTGATCTATATCTTTTTAACATTGGGATTAAACTTGAAAATTTGATTATTCATTTTGCTTAAGGGAATGAACCTTTTACAAAGCATTTTTCAATGGTCCTTTGATTTGAAGTTTTCTATTTTTATATAGTTGGGATAAAGTTTGTGTATGCTCTTCTGTTGCACCTTAGGGTGATCTTGAGAATCAAAAGCAACTTTATTCTTCATTTTATAACATTTGGTAAATTGGAAACTTCATCTTTCACTTTTGGTTTAGGGGAATGAACATTTATCAAGAATTTTGTATGGTTCATTGATTGAAAAGATTTTATTTACTTTTTAGTTGGATTATTTGTTGTGTATGCTCTTCTCTTGCATCCTTAGATGATCTTGAGAATCAAAAGTAACTCTTAATCCTCTTTTAAATAATATGATATTCTTGGAGAACTACTAACACTTGAGTGCAGGACCTAAAAACACTTGTCAAAGAAAGGAGGAATCAAAACAAAATCAAAAACTACTAATACAGTTGTTATACAGGTTGCCAAAAGGTGTTCAAACAAACCACACCTAATTAAACAAGATAAAAAGAACAACATATTCAAAACACTGTATCACAGGTTTCTGAAAAAGGGTACGTCCCTCTCCACTCAACTGGAACATAACCCCTTTGGCATAACGCCTTAAGCTACAACAATGGGGGTGGTTCCAAGAACCCCAAAGTAGTGCATGCAAGAGGGAACCTTGTGGACAAAACAGGAAGTGCTCCACACTACCTACTTGACTAGTGATTCCTTTGTGAGATAGCATTGTAGGTTGTCCATTGTGGCGACCCCAGTGATAGTACACATAGACGCACTAGTTGCCTACTGTTCTTAAAGGGGGTAAAGTAAAGCCGAGATACTCCCAAACTAGTCAGTGTGACTTTTTGAGTAAATCGCGCTCACTCATGGTAACTTTGTAACACCTAGGGTGAGAGAACCACCTAGGAGAATATACTTTGGCTAGGAGCCCACTTTGACCATTTTAAAACAGTGTTGAGTTGTGAACCTTCTTTTTGAGAAACGTGTGACGTATTACTTTCGCCTAGTTTTTACTTGCCTTAGGGCGAGGTGAAACTCTGCCGAAGTGAGGCTAGCATTTTTTGTCATTTTTCTTGATTTATTTCCTTCATATTCTTTTGACACTTTGTTGATCAAAAGAGGTGTGATTACCTTTGTGTTGCCATTCGACTGTTTCTCTCACTTTTATGTCCGTTTACGCCCATCCATGTTTGCGGCTGGGTTAGTTAAATGTCTAAAGTGAGTGGAGGCATTTTCACGTCATTTGGTAGCCATTGTGATCTTGATACCCATGTCAAGATCGTCATTGTAGTTAGGCGTGGTTCATCACCGCGGACTTCCATAGAGGAGTTAGCTTGTTTGTCTCGTATCATTATAATTTCGATATTTACGTCTTGTTTCTTGTAAACTTGACATAAATACCTATATTGTACGGTTATGCTGCACACATTCTTAACTATTCCTAGCTATACTTTGAGCATTTTTTTATTTCAGTTTTATTATTACCTCGATTTCAAAAGGTGCTAGGCACTACCATTTGTGTGTGTTATATCAATAACACCTCGATATCAATACTTCACTTTCTTGTAAAGTGGGTTAACATATCTTGGTGATATTGTTGTGTCATTCACAAATTGTAATTGGCACTTTTTGAGATATAGGTCTTAATCAGACTTGAGCTTGCTCGTCGTATATCTTGATTGGGAGATCACATTTAACTTCATGTATTTACTTACGTCTTGTTCATTCCTTTGAACTTGGCATAAGTGGAGACATCTTGTTAATCATCTGGCATCACAAATTACTTTGAAACGTAGTCTAGGAAGTACTTCATTTGATTAAGTTTTGGTACCAAATGATTGTTTCATTGGTGACTTTATCATTCTATCACATTGGTATTCTCACACTGTTAATTTACTCTTAACACGTACATCTTGTGTTTCACTTAGGGGTAGTCATTGAATTTTGAACAAATCTACAACTTACCTTAGTGAAACTTATCACGAAAACATGGCTCCCAAGATGCGTCTAGGTTTAAAGAAACAAACATATGAGGAACAACAGGCGCAAGCTTGGGAAACCTCTAACAAACAAGGGTCAAACCCATTTATCAGACACGATCTAGGACCACTATTTTCTGCAGAAAAGGAAACAGAAGAAATGGTCGACCATAGTGGAAACGAATTAGAGTCACCATGTGTGGACTTTGATTTTGACCCTACTCTACTAGATGAGTTTCTCCTTAGAAACAAAGATAGATTTTTGGCACGGGTCATGGAATTAGGGGCCAAATTTCCCACCGAGAATGAACCAATATTACCTACAAATGACACTACTAAGGAAGAATGCCCCCTTATCAATATGGAAGATATTTTAACAGGCGGGCATGCTTCCACTTCTTACACAGAAAATGATAAAGTGGTAGGGCATAGAATACCCCTCATCAAAGTGCCATGAAGAAACAAGATAGAACATGAGACAGGGGAAGAACCTCCACAATACGAAGAGGAAGAACCTTTAGAAGAAGAAGACACAAACCAAGTCACAATCCAACAACAACTCAATAACCTAAGCTGACAACTAGCTTTGCTTACTTTCCAGGTATAGAAAGACACAAACAAGAATGTTCAAAAGTCAAGGCCTAAGTTTAGGATCCACGAACTCCATCGAGAAAACCAAGGAGAAGAAGACATGGGGTATCATCGTGTACACATCCCTGCTTCTCCCACTAGAGAACAATTGCTCACACAAGAAGTGCAATCTATGAAAGCAACACTTGCGAGCATACAAGAAAGCAATATAGGGAGTATTAGGAAATACCAATACGAAGAACTATGCCCCTATCCTTTTGAAAAGACAATGACCCTTCAACCCTTTCCAAAGAAATTTGATATGCCAAAGTTTGACAAATACAAAGGAAAGGGAGACCCAAGGGATCATGTTAAATATTTCTACATGGCATGTCAAGAGGTGTCTTATAGTGATAATTACCTCATCAGACTTTTTCCTAAGAGTCTCGGAGGTCAAGCATTGGAATGGTTTACACGCTTACCATGAGGATCAATTTTCACCTGGCTAGAATTGGCAGAAAGATTCGTGCATCATTTCTCGTATAACATAGAGAGTGACATCACCATGGCAGACTTGTGTGGCACAAAACAACGCCCAAATGAGACCTTCGCTAACTTCCTCCAATGATGGAGAGGGATAGCTAGTCGCTTCCCTTGTGCTTTCCCTGAGAAGCAGCTGGTCAGTATTTTCGTCCCTAATCTCAACCTAGATATAGCTTTCCACCTCCAAATGCATTGTGTCCACACCTTTGAGGAGGTTATCGAGAAAGGGATTCAAATAGAAAAGGATCTCATTGCCAAAGGCACCCTCAAAACCCAATCTAAAGACAACCAAAGTGTCAAACCCGCTGAAAAGCCAAAGATCTTTAACAAAAACAAAAACGTGGTGGGAGAGGGAATCACTGATTCCAAACGTGTTCAAACAGTCCAAACCAGTCAACCTTTTAAACTAACCAAGGGCCCAATTCAACCACCACCAAAGCGACGAACATTCACCTCCCTCAATGAACCGTTGTCCGTCATACTAAAACAGTTGGATGTGGCCCACATGATGACCTATCCTACAATGCAACCGTTTGATGACAATGCTCCTAAACCTTCATGGTATAAGGAGCATGAATACTGTGAAATGCATCACGTTAAAGGTCATAAGACAGACAAATGTCTGCGGCTTCGCCACTATATTCAGGACCTCATTGATAATGGGGAGATAGAGGTGGATAACCCTAGCAAAACGCAAACACCTAATGAGAAAATGGGGATTTATAAGGAACCATTCCCTAAGCATGATAAGTCAGAAAAGAAAAAGCCGGATCGGGGAGAATCATCCCAAACCTATAAAGCTGTGAATTACTTGTATACCAAAAGAGATAACAATCATTATGATTCACTTATCAGATGTATTCACTCCCCTGCTGACCGTGTCAATACCATCAGGATCAAGGGAAAGGACTACACTACGGTAACAAGGCGTGCCCGCCTTGTGATTCCAGAACCCTCTATGTTGACCCCGCAAACTGGTAAATATAACCTTTTAGAACAACTTGAGAGGACACCTGCTAAGATCTCGATCTTAGATCTTCTCAAGATATCCAATGTGCATAAGGACATTTTGTATCAAACTCTTCAGGGGTCGAGAGTGCCTTTAGAAGTCGATCCTGCGTACCTTCAAGCCACGGTGGCAAATATTACACCCAGTGAGCATCTCACTTTCAACCATAGGGAGGTCCCTACCGAGAATCCTAAACATAATCTTCCCTTATACATTGAGGTAGTTGTCACCCACAGGAAAATCAAACGGGTGCTTGTGGATAACGGATCTGATTGAATATTTGCACGCTTAAATTAGTCAAACAATTGGGACATACGGAGGCATATCTAGAGTCCCATATCATCACTATCACCACATATGACAACACGGAAAGAGAGTCAGTAGGCACCATTACGCTGCCCATGGAGGTGGGCCCCACTTGCCATTAGACAGAGTTTCATGTCCTAGACTTGGAACTTCCATATAAAATGCTTCTAGGCTGACCATGGATTCATGCCATACAGGCCGTGCCATCAACATTTCATTAATGCATCAAGCTGAAGCATGAGGGACATACGGTTACAATACCAGGAGATTCAGAGCCCTTTGCTCATTGTAGAGCTCTTAATTGGGAGCATCACTCTCGGCCAGAGAACAAAAGACGTTCACTATGCTACTGCGAGAGTTTATTGATGTGTTCGCATGGTCTTACAAAGACATGCCTGGCTTAGATCCAACTTTGGTTGTGCACAACCTAGTTGTGCACGCAGATGCTAAGCCTATCAAACAAAATCTTCGAAAGATGCACCCAAGAGTGGCCTTGTTAGTTAAAGAAGATTTGGAAAGGTTTCTTGCAGTAGGATTCATCAGGCCAATTGATTATTCTGAATGGATATCAAACATTGTTCATGTTCAGAAGTAACCTATCGGTATACAAATCTACACAGATTTTAGGGACATCAATAAAGCTTTCCCTAAAGATGACTTTCCGTTGCCCAACATTGACATGATTGTTGACTCAACCGCAGGGTACGAAATGCTATCGCTTATGGATTACTTTTCAGGTTATAATCAA
Source organism: Taxus chinensis (assembly GCA_019776745.2). NCBI lineage: Eukaryota > Viridiplantae > Streptophyta > Pinopsida > Cupressales > Taxaceae > Taxus > Taxus chinensis. Next base: position 706,099,895 of record CM034154.1, read on the forward strand.
ATTAAGATCGCCGAGGAAGACCAACACAAAAAAACTTTCACAACTCCTTGGGGCACCTTCTGTTATCAGATGATGCCATTTGGCCTTAAGAATGTGGGAGAAACTTATCAGTGGGCCATGACAGTAATATTTCATGATATGATTCATGACATCATGGAAGACTACGTAGATGACATCCTGGGAAAGTCCCAAACAAGAGAGTATCATCCTATCATTTTGCTGCATATCTTTGAACACCTACGTAAATACAAAGTTAGGCTAAATCCAAAGAAGTGTGTCTTTGGTGTGCTATTTGGGAAACTATTAGGCTTCATCATGTTGAGAAGAGGTATTGAGGTAGACCCTGCTAAAGTGTCTGCCATCACAAAAATGCCTCCACCTAAGAATATCAAGCAACTGCGTAGCTTGCAGGGGAAAATTTAAGCCATTTGCCGCTTTATCTCCCAGCTTACAGATAAATGTCACTCATTCACTCATTTTCTTAAGAAGGACATCACTTTCATCTGGGGACCTGAGCAACAACAAGCCTTTTCTTTTCTTAAACAATACCTGGCTAATCCACCTGTCCTCATGCCTCCCACTCTGGGAGAACCACTTTTGATCTATATTTCTGATACGCAATACGCTATTGGTGCACTACTCACCCAATATGACCTTAGCCATAAAGAGAAAGAAGTGTACTATCTGAGTCGCACCCTCATCGCCTATGAACATAATTATCCTCAGATTGAAAAGGCTTTCTTGGCCATTGTTTTTACTTTTCAGAAACTTTTCCATTACCTACTAAATACTAAGACCAAGCTCATATCCAAGGTCGACCCACTCAAGTATTTGTTGTCCAAACCCGCCCTCACAGGTAGAATGGCTAATTGGATCATTCTACTTAGTGTGTTTGATATAGAATTTGTCCATCAAAAATCAATTAAAGGACAAGTACTTGCCCACCAGCTAGCGGAAGCACCTTTGTAAAGCACAAAACCTTTGAGTCTGGATCTACCAGATGCATCTTTGCTCTACATTGAAGAATCTGTCATATGGCAGATACATTTTGATGGATCTTTTACATTTCATGGTTCAGGTGCAGGAGTGGTCCTTATTACTCCTTCGGGTGATCCTATACCGCAGGATTTCTGCCTGGCCTTCCCTTACACAAACAACATTGCGGAATATGAAGCACTCATTGCAGGGATGAAGCTAGCCATCAAGTGGAATATTCAACATGTTAAGGTTGTAGGTGATTTGCATCTAATCATCAAACAGGTTAATGATGAGTATAAAGTTAAGGATGACAAGCTCATACCTTACAAGAAGTTGGTGGAAACTCTAAAGGAGTATTTTGTGCACATTACCTTTGAGCAGATCCCAAGAGTGTAGAATAGATCAGCAAATGCTATGGAAAATGGTGGGATCTATGCTTCGTATTCCAGCAGGGAACAATGATATGCCATTTTTCGTAGAAAATCTACACCAGCCCGCATATGAGGTGCCAAAATCTTGCCTGGCTTGTGAGGTTGTTGGTCCTTATTCCCCATGGTATGAACCCATTTTCACCTATCTTAAGGACAATACTTTCCCTCCCAATATCTCCCATTCTGAAAATCAAAGCCTGATTTTCCAGATAGCCCATTACACCCTTTTAGGAGGTACAATTTATCATCATGGCTACGATGGGAATCTGTTATGTTGTCTAGATGTGACGGAGTCAATCTAGGTAATTAAAGTACACGAAGGAGTATGCGGAGCACATACAAATGGAATGGTCTTGGCTAAGAAACTGTTAAGAGTAGGTTACTATTGGCCCACCATGGAAACTGATTGTTATAATTATGTTAGAAAATGTGTGCTTTGCCAAAAGTATGGAAATTTCATCCATGCTCCATCACAACCATTACAACCAATCACTACCCCGTGGCCATTCTCCAAGTGGGGACTTGATCTAATAGGGAAGCTTACTCCTACCTCATCTAATGGTCATACACATATCATCACAGCTACAAAATACTTTACAAAATGGGTGGAGGCTATCCCTTTAACATATGTCACAGGAGCACAGATTTCTAAATTCATCATGAATCACATTATTTGCCGATATGGTATCCTTGCAGCCATTATCACAGATAATGGGAATTCATTTAAGAACAAAACTGTGAAAGGTCTTTGCCAACGGTTCCAAATCAGATTGAAATAGTCCACGCCATATTACCCTCAAGGTAATGGACAAGCTGAGGCAACAAACAATACTTTGGTAAGGATAATGGAGAATATGGTTAGCAAAACCGGTCAAAATTGGAACCTACAAATCCACCCAGCCCTTTGGGCCTACCGAACATCAACTCGCACTCCTATAGGTGCAATTCCATATTCCCTAGTGTTTGGGATAGAATCTATCATCCCTTTAGAGATTGAACTCCCATCCCTGCAAATTTCTCTTGAGGACTATTTGGATAAGGATGAAGATTATCGAGTGGCAAGATTGGCTGAGTTAGAGCTCTTGGATGAGAGGCGTATTCGCGCTCTTAATCACCTGAAGGTATATCAACATAGAATCTCCCGCAACTACAACAAGAGAATCATCCCTCGCCAGTTTGAGGTGGGTGATTTAGTTATGAAGGAGAACCAATTCAACACAAGAGCAGAGCGAGAAAAGAAAGGGAAGTTCAAACCACATTGGTTAGGACCCTATGTCATAGTTGCCAAGTACGGAAGCGGGGCATACAAACTGGCTCACCCCAATGGTGATGAGCTCCGAGAGCCAATGAATGCCATGCATCTTAAGAATTTCTATGCTTGAACATGGCACAAAAATAAATAAAAATACAAAAACATAAAAAAAAAAAAAAAATCCAAAAAATAAAAAGAGAAAACAGGTCGTCCACTAGTGAAAACCACGCAATTGTGGCACTTTGGACAAGTCCTTGGGTGAAAACTGGTTTCCAGCGCCTCGGGAGGATTCGTTGTTCACAAGCATTCTGTATTAGAGGGGTAGTTTTCTTTGTCCTAGACTTGGTTCTACCTTCGAATTTCCTTGTGCACACCATCTAGTCCAGCCTTGATCTGGCTTTGCCTTCTTCTATTCATCTGTAAGGGACGTGGTCTTTCGTTATTTCCCATCTTACGCTGGGGGAAACTCAATGACTTCACCTTCTTGTTCATAAGCGCATGGCTTCTACCCTTGTATATTCCCCACCTAACACTGGGGGCATCCATGCTTTCTTGGTTACCTTCACATAGCTTTCTTGGTTACCTACACATAGCTTTGGAAAACTGTTAAAAACACAAAAACAATAGAAAATTGTTTCGAGGAAAACACAAAAACAATAGAAAATTGTTTCGAGGAAAACACAAAAACAATAGAACATTGTTTTGAGAAAACAAAAAAACAATAGAAAATTGTTTCGAGGAAAACACAAAAACAATAGAAAATTGTTTCGAGGAAAACACAAAAACAATAGAACATTGTTTTGAGAAAACACAAAAACAATAGAAAATTGTTTCGAGGAAAACACAAAAACAATAGAAAATTGTTTCGAGGAAAACACAAAAACAATAGAACATTGTTTTGAGAAAACACAAAAACAATAGAAAATTGTTTCAAGGAAAATAAAATAATAGAACATTGTTTTGTGAAAACACAAAAACAATAGAAAATTGTTTCGAGAAAACACAAAAACAATAGAACATTGTTTTGCAAAAACACAAAAACAATAGAAAATTGTTTCACAAAACACAAAAACAATATAAAATTGTTTCACAAAAACCTAAACAATAGAAAATCGGTTTATGAAAACATATCTTACAAAAATATTTACTTGCATTGTCTTGTTTTCTTGCTTTGCTTGTTGCTTGTATAGTGTTTTACGTGCTTACTTTTGAGTTGTTTGTTGCTTGGGTGTACTTTGTCATAGTTTATATTTTCTTGCTTAGAATAGATTCATTCTTGCTTGTGCATATTGTAGTGGGTTTCAACATGCTAGTGTGTTAATTTTTTATTTCTTTCTTAATGCATTTGGTTGTGTTTTGTTACTTGTTAATAAGGCATGGTGATTCATGGTGTATTGCATTAATTCCTGGTGTTCTTTATAGCATTTGGCTGTGTTTCTTGCATGTGCTCTATTTTTTTATCATTCACATCACATTCACATTATCATCACTATCATCACATATCATATCATCAATGGGGGCAAAAGGGGTTGCGCATAATAAAAAATCTATCCCCCCCGCACCAATATCATCATATCATCCCATCCATATACATCAAAATAACACTTGAAAAGAACATTTGATATTGTCTACAGATCTATCATCTACAATCTACAACATGCCTCAAATGATCACGTGCGATCACCATCTCTCTTGAGTGTTAGAGCCTCACGGTAAGTTTTCTAAACTGAGCGGTTAAAATGAACTGATTGCGATGTTTTTACCCCCTTGGGGGGTATATTAACCTATTTTTCATCGATCAGAAAGCCGGGACACCCGTTTAGCTCACCGTTTTCTCTTCTGTTTGTTGTGGAATAATTATTTTTAATTAAATAATTATTTTTCTCTTATTTTTCATCGTATTGGGGCATTTTTTGTCCAATACCCCTTTCTTCTCCCTTGGACAATTTTATTGCTCCCTGGCGATTTTTATTCTTCTTCACACCCTCTTAAATAATTATTTTTCAAATAATTATTTTTTCTTAATTTTTCCACTAAACAAGGACATTATTTGTCGTTTATTTCTCTTTTCTTCCACCTAGGGAACTTTCTGTTGCCCCTAGGCCCTTCTTTTTCTTCTTCTCCTTTCTTCTATTGTTTATCATGGTTCAGAAAGCCAAAACAATACAAACATTTACTATATCAAAAAAATCCACAAACAAGGCAAAAATTTTCAAAAAATTCCTAAAAAGTAAAACACCCTACAAAAAGGTAACTTGCTTCTTATGGCTGAAACTTGTGTCTTGCGCATGGTATTTTCTCCATATCCTATTGGTTTGTTTCACATCTTCCCCGATTAATACAACTCGTGGATCACTAGATCCACAACCACTCACAAATGCTAGCTACTTACTTCGTCTGTACTCTGGGGCACTTTTGGTTGCCTGGTGTTGTTTCGTTGCACACAAATGCTTTTCATGGACCCCGTGTCCATTTTCATTTCCCCTTGCATGTATCCTTGCTTGGGGCATCATTTTTAACCCTTGTCATCAATCACGAACTTGTGGATCTCTTCAGCACTGATAAAAAACATTTGTACAACTGTCTTGACCATTGTTGGGTTGGATATGTGCGTTTGTACTTGTTTTCCCTATTAGATGAGCTTGTTTCCTTCTCGTATTGCATTGCATTTTTGTATGTTGCATGGAGTTGGTATTTTCAGCAATGGACAATTGTTTGTATTATGGCTTTTCATGTCATTCTACCTTTTTCGTATGCTTATATTTTTCATAAGGACCGATAACGTAGTTCCTATGGCAATATGATGACATCCAAATTGTTTCAATCAAATACTCGGCTAGTGGCTAAGTTTTTCTCCCCCCTCATCCATATTTCTTCTACATTACTTCCCTTTCACCCCTAATTCTCCCTCTCATCAAGGCATCCTTCCTCATCCCCCTTCTTCTGCCTATATCTCACCTTTTTTGATCGTCGATCGACTTCTTCCATCACCCCATCGACACTTGAGGGGGCATCTCTCCCTCCTACTAATTTTTCTTCTATCCCTTCAAAATTACACATGTATACTATCTTTGTAGTGGCGTCACTTACGCCACCCCAAAGAGGGGAAAATGTAGACACCCATAATTATGCCCAAGGAATTCAAATACTTAAATTGTGTTAATTATCGTCTTTCTTGCAAATCGACGACATATCGTCAAAAGAACTCATTTTCCCTCATATCATCATTAATTAATTACACTAAGCTAATTAATTAAGTTTCCTATCCAACAAATACCCTAATTAACGACCTTCCATTAATAACTCACCCCTTCTACCTAGACTAATTAATTATTATTAATTAATTAGCTTTCCCTTCCATTTAACCAATAAATCAATATTTAATTGATTTAATCCCCTTCTAATAGCCTAAATCATACTAATATTCTTCTAATTGGCTTTTATAAGCTTACACCTACCTATTAATTAATCACCTTTGATTAATTAAAGCACCCCCAACTCCCATGACTTGCTAAACATGTATTAAACCCTTCTAAAGAAAGGTTACCTTTAATAAAGCAACCCTATCCACTCCTAATCATGTTTTACCTTTATCCCACATTCATGAGAATGTGTTGAATCCTTTATCCTTTGGGCTATATAAAGAGCCCTCCACCTATCTTTTTACTTACACCTAAACTTTCTAAGAGAGTGAATACAAAGCATATAGCAAAGAATAAGAGCTTGCCTTTTACCCTTTTGAGAGTTCATCATCTTGAAGAGTTAAGACTCTTTCTTAAGTGCTTAGGTCATATGGGAGGTGTCAAAGGTGTCTTGTAGACCAAATTTGATAGGCCGTCATTCCTAGGTTACTTGGCATACTAAGGACAACTATTTTGATAGCCATAGAGCTTACTTAGGTCCATTCATTTATTTGTTGTTAGAGAATAGAGGAGTTTAGATATTTAGCATTATTAGTTTCAAAGTTTGTACTTATGAATGCTAGCATCTAACCCTTGTTTAATTCTTTTCGTGATGGTGTTTAGTTTGTTGTTCAATTCTTGCAAACTTAAGGCTATTTAGGTGTTAGTATTTACTCATATTAGCATTATTTTGAAAACAACACATGCACACACACATTAATATCATGCAAAAAATATTGAATTTTTGTAACAGGGTAAGATTATCAATCAAGGAATTTAACATTCACAAGATTAATGGAAACATACAAAAGACTGCAAATAATTGGAAAGGCAGAAAATACTTCACATTCAGAGGGAAAAAATGGAAAAAAATTACTTTAACACTCATTATATATAAAATTCCTATCTCTAAAAAGTTCTCTAAAACTCTCTTGTGCTTTGCCGAGGCACACAATATATAGCAAAATAATTTCCCACCCTTCTTAAAAATAAAATAAGGCTGTACTCGCCCATGCATCCTACTACAAAGAGGTATTAATAGCCTTTGGTTACATCTCATTCAAACTGAAGTTGACTGTTCTATTTTTAAGAAATGAATGGGTGACTAATTGGCTAATAATAAACTTTTCTTATTGGGAAAGTCTCCTTTCTTGTGCATGTGAATTTTCCTTCTCATATGTTCTATCCTTTTGCTAAAGACATGCAAAAATACTCCAGTGTAATGAGTAAAATAATTACAATACTTGCAATATTTGCAAAATAATTCATCCACTGTGGGGACCACTTGTCCATGTGCACATGATCAACTCTTGTCTTCTAGTGGTCACATGGGTGACATAATGTAAATCACCTCCAACTCCTCAAACAGTGGGGACCACCTTTGTACTCACCATTAGTCCTAATTGGTTTGGCCACTCTTGTGGACATATCAAATTACTATGGTTTAAACACATGGCAAGGTACACTTTGTAAACGGGCCACCATATTATATTTGGCCAACTTGGAGCATACGTATAAGATACTATATTCTGCCACCCTTTGTATAGTATATGGCATGTTATAATACTTGACACCTTATTTACTATCACATGCCTTGTAATTACTTGTCAGATTTTGGAAATTTGAAGAGACTAAGGTTTAAATTTTACCTTTTGAGTGATGATTATTGTCAGCCTTTCATCATGGTTTATAATATAGAATTATTCAATCAATGAAAATGATAATTTGGAACATATAGGTTGGCCCCCTCAAACATTGAATCGACCCTTGGCATGTTTTTTTTTTGTGGTATTTTAACTCAGGTCGAGTTAACTTTAACCCTGGGTATGCATTAATAACTAAAAACTGATGTTGGATGTTGATCTCTGCACTGTTTGATTCAGTGTTGTTGATTCCTTACCTATAGTTAGGGTTTTTGATTTGCATTGAATGAGGAAATGTTACCATAACCATGGTGGTTTTCTTCGAACTTGGGGATCAATCCTCAAGTGTTGATCTTGGTACTTTTCTTTCCCTACCTTTGACTCTCTGACTGTGGTTGCGTTTCATTTTACTCATCTCTCAAGTTTCTGTGTTAAAGCTTACTTGACCTTGATTATCACTCCATTTGGTTTTCTGGCTTGTCGGTGAAGCCCTCAAAAATTTTTGACTCGACACCATTTTCATGAAATCCTTGAGCTCGGCACCTCTCCTTAACATTTGTCTAATTTTTTAGTGAATCTGGATCTTTACAATTCTTCTCTATTCGAGTTTTCTGTGCAAGGTGGTTGTGGGTTCTCCATTGTGATTGGTCTCTTAGAACTCGAGATTTTTCTATTATTGGTGTTTGAGTATCTTCTTCTTTTGAGCTTTGCAAGTATCCTGTAGGTTTTGATTTCTTCATATTTCTGTGATCGTTTCGTTGTCGGTTATTGAACTCTTTGTGTGGTCTATTTTCTGCCATGCTCAACCTTTTGGAGCTTGGATTTTCTTCAAATGAGATCACTGAAGGATGGTTAGTTTTATTTCTAAGCATTGAAACTACTTCATCATTGTCATTTCGAATTCAATATATATTGATACTTTGTTTTTCTTTGCATTTTCTATGATATCCTAGGACAACCTTGGTCTCTGAGCTAAAAACCCGTAATAGGACCTTCGTTTTAGTCTTGAACTGATCACTGTTTGAGGGTTTACTTAAATTTAGCTTAAACAATAAGTCCCTGTTTCATTACTCTGATTTGGATATACCCATTAATGGGTCTATGATGAAAACCAAGATCTGTATTTTATTCTTCTATTTTCCTACTTGAAATGGATTTTTTAATGGAAATGTTGACTTCTGAAGAAAAATGCGAAGCTCTCTTTAGCCTGGATGTGTATGTAATTTGATTTGAGGTTTTTTGTCTTTCCTTGCTACTATAGGGATCTCTGTAGGCTATTATGGCCACAAGTTTCTGATTATTCAAGCCCTGTGTTGATTATGTGACAACTTTGTGGCCAAAAGGGATCAAACATTTTGTATCTTTTGTCATTTTGAGTTTTCTGTTTGGGCTCTATCTTGGAGTTTTGAGCTCAAATTATTTTAGTTTCTTCATGGCTATAGAATGGTCTCCTTTCCTTGATCATTCTCAAGATTATTTTTGCGAGATTTCTCATCTATTTTCAATTTTTTTGAGTGAATCATAGTTTGATTCTCTGAGCCTGTGTTTTATTTCATGTTGAAACTCATTAAAAATCTCTGAATCTAGATTTTATCATTTAGCTCTTAACTTCCTGTTTTGTTCATTCATGCAATGCTTATCTCCTTTCAATGGTTGTTCTAGCTCGGTCCTTATCATTTTGTTGGCACTATTTATGACCCTAGTGAGTTGGACTTGTACTCTAACTGTATTTACATCATGATTTTTGAAATGATACTCTACATTCTCTCGTGAGAGGAGTTAATTTTGATGCATAAATCAAATTTTACTTATGTACTTTCATAAATGAGCTCATCATTTTTACAGAGATATTTATTTTGATTTCTTGGTAACTCAACTCTAGGTATCTATTATTTGTTCTGAAAATATACTCAGCTAGGATACACCTAATTGTATATCTGTAGAACTTTGCTTCTCATAACTTGGGTTTTCACTTGATGATGCCTCAGTTCTTGGTTGTACTACTCTGCTCCTGTCTGAGAGTTTTTTCTTTTTGCATTTGATTCTGAATATACAGTATTGGTACCTTGACTATTTCTTGATTCCATGAGATCTTTGTACCTTATATGTGGCCCTCTAGAAGTTGTAAACAATTTCTCATTCTTGCTTCACTTTGAAAACTATAATTTAAAAATGTGTAATATTATCTTAAAACTTCATTTTATTTAGTTGTTAAGTCATAAATAAATCTCTAAAGTTATTCAATTTGATGATTGAAAGGGTAGTCCATTTATTTTCTTAAAATGCTTCATTTAATCTTCATTACAACTTTAGTATGTATGCTGGAAAATTTTAAAATATCCATTTTTCATGGTGAAGCCCTGCCAAAATTTTCTGAGAATTCTTTATTTATTTTCTATTTTAGCTGTAATAGTTGTATTTTCTGATTCAGAATACAAAATGTATCATTTTCCTATTGAAGTTGATTTGTTGTTGGAAACTGAAACATAATCATTGTTATCTTGATCATCGCATACTTTCCTGCTTTTCTGTATCACATATTTTATTTATATACAACTTTTAAAAGCATGTATTAATTTAAAACAACATGATGGAAAGATGTAAATGTCCATTTTACATGGCGAAGCCCTGTCAAACTTTTATAAAATTTCTTTCTCATTCTATTTCAGTTTTAATCTTATCTTTCTAGTTAACTTCAACTTTTAAATTCTGACCCTTCTTCTTCAATTGCAATATGAAACATGCACTTTGGTCTACAATTCTCTCCTTGGTACAACAACTTCTTTTATTTCTAGCATAGCTGCTTAAATTCGAGTTATATTCTTCCTTCATTCCAATATGTACTGTCACTTATCTACTTTATGTACCATAGGATAGAAGTTATTGAACTATGTAATCTTTATCCATAGTGAAGACTGTAAGATATGATTTATTTCTTCTTGACTGCAACATGTTCCAGCACACTTGAGAAAATAGTTAGAAAATATTTAGGCTTTTTGGCCTCTCTTATGTCCATGTTTTCTTTTCTTCTCTTTATTTCCTCCTGAGTGAGTAGATCATGTATACTATTTGATCTTCAAGTAATCTATATCTCATGTTATTAGAGATCCATGTGCACAAATTAGGACAATATATGAATATGGATTATACCTTGAGCTCATAAACTGATAATTTTCTCTTTTCTATTTTCAGGTATAGTGCTATCAGTAATGAAGATGGATAGGGAACAAAGCTAAAGATGAGGATGCATCAACCGAAGGACAAACCTCAAGGAAATTATGGGTTCCATCATTTTTGGTAAAAGAATACTTGTCAAAGATCACACAAGGAGTCCGCGCGGGATAGAAGGCCCAAAAACAAGGGCGCAGAAGGAAAGGGAGGACCCGCACGTGGAAGGCAAGTTCATATTTTAGGACTTAGCCAATCTTTGAGCATGGACACATATTTCTAGGAGATAGTGTGTGGAACACATCAATGATAAAGAGACGTGCGTGCCATGCATCATCTATATTTGGAGAAGTTTTTCAAAGCATGTATGCATGAAGACAAGCTAAGAATAGAATTGAAACTTCAGTTCACTACAAGAGGACTATAGATAGAAAACTTACATGTGTGGCTATGCTTATAAAATGGTGGGTTGCTATCAATAACATGCGGCCTATTTTTGGAATAGACAAGCGGTGAAGGGCAAGTCCCGACCATATATATATATGATGTTAGGTGCATAGTAGATAGAGATATATATATTTATAGAGAGCTTGAAGTATGTAGGTATTACTGAGAACTGCATGTATGTAGGTGTGTAACAAAGAATATACGCATATGATTGAACTATTGTATCAATTCCATATGGAAGTTGGTATAGATTGACAATACTATACGGAGCTTCTACATTTATTAATAGATGGAATAGATTGGCTGAATATAAGTATCATTCTATGTGTAGTTGAGCAGTGCATGTTAATGGTTAAATCATGATTACTATTTAAAGCTTCTTCTTTCATAGATCTGAGTGTAGAATGCATTGTGGAATGATGGATTAGTTATGAATCTACATGTTACTTCCTTCATCATGTTAGCATCCTATTAATAACCCTAAAGAGGGACCTGGTACCTTTTCATGCTGCAGGTGAGCGCTTAGTCCAGGCTGAGTGATGTGCCAACGTGACTAAGGTGTTATTTGGTAAATTCTAGGTTGCATCATTGGTTCCATTACCGGGACCTCTTTTCCAATTATTTTTAGGATGGTTCGTGATGAAGACGTACCATTTAAATCTAGCAAGTATTGAGGAATGGATACATGACCTAGAGGAAGAATATGCATGATAGTTTAACATTGGATCTAAGTTTAACGCATGCACTGTATGATAGCTTATATGAGATCTTTTTCACTATTTTTCTAGTAGAACTATACGAGTGGGTTACTGCTTATGCATCTCAGTGGAATTGGAGGTATCGCACACTTTTTTGGACATAGGAAGAATTTCAGGCCCTCTATGATGCTTATCTGATATGGACTCGTGCGGTGGATATGTGGTTTCGTGGTGTTCTAAACAATTATATCCTAGAATATTCAATTTCAACGTACTCTTGCCCAGACGTAGCTGAGTTCTAGTTTTTGTGGTATCCAAGAGGAACATATTTTCAAGGTAATCCACTGGCGATCAAGATCTTAATGGTAACTTTGAACCTAGAGAGTAAACCGATGGATAACTAAGCTTCGGCACATGTGGGGGCAGGAACAGGTTTGATTTAAGATGGTAGACCTAGCGGAAGAGAAGCAGAGAGAGGAAAGGTGGTTTAAATATAATAAGGTATGAGAGACGGAGATAGAGAAGCAATGTTCCATTGCAAAGAGTATGGCATGGAGGAGAGAGATGGCTCGTGAAGGATTTACAACTCACGTAGAAGATGTGGAGCCAGAGCATCAGGAACTCCCCCATCTTGGAAATCATGATAGAGATCCCCCCTCAGCCTCACACAGAGGTGTTCTAGAAGAGATGACTTGGACCATGGGTGCGCATCTTAATCCACTTGGTCACCTAGCCCTTGCGCTTGGTTTTTCAGTATCTAGTACAATAAGTAACCAACAAACTAACTTGGGAAGTAGGAGAGTAGAAGTAAGTCAGGGATCAAGTACATCAATGGTAGGACAGACAGATTTAATGTCATTTAGAGGACCATTCTTAGGTGCATCATCCACATAGAATGTGAGTGTGCAGAATGTTGGATTCACCTCTGGAAGTGGAACTACCTCACAGACTATAGGGGTTCAATATAGTACTACTGTCGGAGCACAAGGGATTATGTATACAAGCCCTATTCCAACTACAGGTGGTGGATCATGAGGTATAGGTGGTTCTAGTTCCAGTGTATCTAGTGGGTCTAGAGGTAGAGAGAACACAAGAGGTTTTGGATTAGGTGGTCAAGGTCCACAACAACTGTAGAATATTTACATGGACATGTCTCTTCGTCTCCCAGAATATAGAGGTATAGAGGATGTTGCCAAACATGTGCATATATGTGAAATCTTGTGGCACGCTAAAGGGATCACAGATGCTAAGTGAAAGGAAAGTTAATTCACCACAATGTTACAGGGGCATGCATAGACATGGTATAGAAAATTTGACCCTAATCAAACACATGTGGATTATGCAGCATTGAGAGATGCTTTCTTGAAAGAGTTCCATATACCTGAGTTTGAGCAGAACAGTATAAGTGTGCTCAAGGAGATCAAGCAAGGCACTACTAAGAGTGTATGTGAGTATGATGCTAATTTTAAGAAACTACTATCTAAGCTATCTTATGATATTCATACTAGCCATCATGCACAATGGTTCATTGGAGGATTGATTACGTCATTTAGAAGGGCACTGTCACATAAGACATACACTGATCCACGTGAAGCATTCGAAGTATATTTTTGTGTTGAGGTAGTTAGGAGCAATAAAACTGGTGTTATTCCATTCTTAGAGGCACATATTGCAGCTATGGGAAAGTAGTTAGAGAAGCTATCAGCAAATACAACCCATGAAATGTGCTCAGGAATTTGGTGTACATATTGTCAAGTGGAAGGTCACACCAAGGCTAGTTTTCCTCTCTGATATGTACACTCATTACTATTGGAATGCAAAATTTATCATTTGAATCATGATGCTAGTCACTGTCCTTTGTTACAACACATGATAAGGAAGAATGTATCTTTCTTTTACAATATTTACAGGTCCACGACCCATGATAATGAGGATTTTTGGCTGATCGGTCAGATCTAGGATGCTATAGACCTTGGATTACGAAAAGAAAACTATAACAGATAGTTCTAAGGGTGAGAATGAGCACCAGGATTGGGATGATAATAAAACACACAATGACAAGAATGAGGGGCGATTTTAAGGAAGTTGTGGAAGGGGACGTGGATATCGTGGTGGATATGGAGGATGAGGTCGTGGTGGAGGAAGAGGTGAGTTCCCTCATGGAACCTGTTATACATGTGGATCTCCTAACCACTATAGGTGTGAATGCCCTCATAATATTGCATGCTCTTTCTGCAGAAAGAACCATAGCTATGAAGAGTGCTCATAATTATATGAGCGTCTGAGTAAGTATTATAAGAAAGAGAATAAAGGTGTCAGGATGGTTAGAATCTAGCACACGGTAGAGGATCAGTGAATGCCCAAGATAAGTGAAGGACCTAAGGCATTGACAGTGAAGATTACTACATGCACTGAAGCAACGCGTGTGAGAGAGGCATTGCACAAGAATCCTATGATCACCAAGGAGGATCTTTTACATGTGAGGTACCTAGATCCTGCTCATTAGAAGGAAGTTTACCAGGATACCATGGAAGTGCTAAGGAATCTTCAGGGTGAGATACAATACCTTGAGGAGCAAAAGAAAGCCTTGGAGATGGTCTAAACTGACATCAATTGATTGACGAGAGGTGTGTAAGATGCTACGCCAGGAGAACATTATTCCGCTATTAGAAAGTTGGTTAAAAGGGAACACTCTACACATAGGTCTTGAGACCAGATGATAGATTCTACATGTAAATCTTCCCCCCCTAATAGCATTGACTATGAAAAATAAATTACTTTGAATGTTGTTGTAGATGGGTGGTTGTTCAACAATATATTGATCGATACATGTACGGAGGTAAATGTTCTTACATTAGATGCATGGATACAAATGGGGAGGCCTCCATTGCAGCCATCATCTAATGTGTTGTCTATGGCAAATTGGACTAAGGCCACTCCCACAAGAGTTTTGAAAGATGCATCTATAACTATACAAGGGGCGAAGTTCACTGGGGATTTTGAGGTATTAGCACTTGCAGAAGATGACCGTTTTCTAGCTTTGCATGGACGCCCTTGGTGTCATGTGAATAATGCTGACTTGAGATTCAATAAGGGGTATATCAGCTTTGAAAATAAGGAGGAAAGGGTTGTGATACCTTTGAAAGACAAAAATTCTACACCATTTTTTGAACCTCTAAGTGAGGAGGATTTAAACAAAGTCTATGTATGCACTATTCAAGACCTCGAGGTCAATGGGCCATCAAAAGAAGGCATCCTAAAGTGGGAGGATTCTCATTCTATTAGTGATACTACAAGTATTACGTGTGACAATTGGGCTCATGGTACATATGAATTAGTAGGATGCAAGGTGAAAAGGGGGTTGCACGTAAGAATTGAAATTTTTCAATTTGATGGATAGGTATCACAGTACCTTGGTATACAAGGATAGAATATCTTCCTTCCTTTTTTAGGGCCATGGAAACACAGTAGACATATCAAGTTAAAAGGAGAGATATGTTACTATATACACTGTGTAGGACAACAATGCGTTGGTGGGTAGTCCATAGAGATAATCTTATAAATTGGGAAGATATTAGAGTCGCTTTGACTACTAGTTTTATAAGGAATAATGCAACTATGCAAATCTACACTTATCATAGTGATCATCCTATTCAACATCACATTCAGTAGTTTGAGAGACTCTAGACAACAGGATAGGAAGCATTACTACCTTCACTTCTGGGTGCATAGATTGTATTATACACTACATGGATGCACACACCGCCTGGTATGTATATGGAGAACTACATCGAGAAACTGGGAAATGGCAATATTTTATTGTAAGAATGATCTAGACTTTCAACTACTTCTCGACTAAACCGTTTTGTAGCAGAGGCATTAAAATTTGTCAAGTGCTTAACAATGGAAGATAGTGTAAAATCTGAGGAGCATATACAGGAATTATTACCGCTGGGGCAGAGTTTGAAGCATGTTTTGAAAAGGAAGAAAAAATGGACTCCATACTACTTGAACACACTTGCCTTGAGAAAGAGAGTGGAAAAGATGGTTTACGTTGTGGATGATGAGGAAGTTGAGAACTTGGATATTGAACATTCACATAGGGTGCAAGAGGTCTTGGAAAGTGTAGAAAAGGATGTGCACGCTTAACTTGAACCCATGAAGAAAAAGAAGGTGAATATAGGTTCAGAGGCTAAGCCTAAGGAGGCTATAATTTGGGGATTACTGGTCAGACTCAGAGGTAGCAAAAATCATCAAGTTACTTAGGGATTATCAAGATTTATTCCCTTGAGGATATCATGAACTTTAAGGCATGCATGAATCACTTGGGGAAATGAAGATCAAACTTAAGATCGGTGTACGGCCAGTTAGAATGATACCCTTTGTAGAATGAATCCTAATTTACGTGAAAAGGTAAAAGAATAAATTGATAAAATGTTGAAATCTGGAATTATCAAGCCCCTTGATGAGTCAGAATGGGGTTAGGCCAATGGTGATCAGTATCAAGAAGGACGAACAGACTAGCATATGTGTGCGACTATAGGGAGCCGAATGCTTCGTGTGTCATAGATCCATTCCCAACACCTTTCACTAAGGAAATATTAGGAGTAGCAAGGTGCGAAATGATATTCCTTTGCAGATGGATTTTTCTAGGTATCATCAGGTTATGATTGCTCAGGAGGATCAAGAAAAGACAAAATTTAATTCTGAATGGGGTAGTTTTGTGTATATTGTGATGCCCGTTGGATTGAAAAATGTGCCTATTGTATTCTTGCGCATAGTTGTTCAGAAATTTAAGGATTTTATTCACAACTTCTTTATTGGTATATACCTAGATGATTGGAAAATATAAGGGCTTGCTGAAAGATCATTATGAAAATTTGTGCTTAATGTTTGAATGATGCAAACAATTGAGTATCTCCTTGAACATCAAGAAGTTCATATTTTTCTATGGCATTTGGGATACTAATTACTGACATATAATCTGAAAGGAAGGTTTTTTCATTGATCCAGCCAAGGTTGCAGTCATTTTAGGCCTGGAAGAACCTACTAGTCAAAGTGAGGTGTGCAAATTTTTTAGGTCATATAGGGTATTATAGAAAATTCATAAAAGACTATGCCAAAGTTGTTGCACCCTTGGAAGAATTATTGAAGGGGAAAGGTACATTTTATTGTGGAGAGATTGCAACAACGCACATTTGAGATATTAAAAGAGAATCTTACTACCGCGCCCCATTTTGCACTTTCCCTCAAGGAATAAACCAATTCATGTGCATGTGGACACTTATGTTATGGCCTTTGGCACTGTGGTTAGCTCAACCTAGCGAAGGTATTATAGATCATCTAATATTTTTTGCTAGTAGGAAGCTAACTCCTGTGGAATAGAATTATACAACTACAAAGCGCAAAGCTTTTTCAATGATCTATGCTTTGTATAAGTTTTGACAGTACTTGTTAGCAACCTCATTTGTGTTTTTATACATATCACATGGCATTGAAGTACCTGGTAAACAAGCCTATCTTACAAGGGTGCATATGTAGATGGGTGCCCCTATTTCAAGATTTTGACTTCATAGTGGTGGTGAAGCCAGGAAAAAACAATTGTGGACCAGATCATTTATCTAGAATCAATTCATGAGAGGATGCATAGATAATTGAAGACACAATGTCGGGTGAACATTTATATAGGTTTACAACACACGCCCATGGAATTAGAAGACATTGTTGTCTTTCTATGAAGATGTATGACACCAAAAGGAATGAAAGCATTAGAAAATAAGTAGCTTGCTATATGCACGACACCATTTTATGTTAATTAGTGGTGACCTCTACAAGCTAGGTAGAGATGAAGTATTATGACATTGTGTATTAGAACATGAGCATCAAGATATTATGGAAGAAAACTCATGGTGGTATTATAGGAGGCCATTATTCTGGCAATACAACTGGCTGAAAGATCCTACTTGCGGGATTATGGTGGGAGACATTGTAAAAGGATTTTAAAGAATGTTGTAAGGCATGTGATCAGTTTCAGTGCCTAGGAAAATGAAGGAAAATATATGAGATGCCTTTTGAGACCAATCACTAGTGTCGAACCATTTGATAAATTGGCCATTGATTTTGTAGGACCTATTTTTCCAGCCGTACGCAAGACTAGGTCACGCTATATTATTACTATTGTCCACATTTTGCCCCTGGGAAAAATATTGGATCAGTAATGACCCTGCATAGAAAGAACCTAAGAAAAATCATTTAGATCTTGTAAATAGGTCAAAGAAGGACTCAACAATGGAGTGGCAGGGGATGAGAATGATTAAATGACCCTATGAAAAAATAAATGACTCTGTTGAGCGGTTTCCATGTCTTAAATCAGTTTTTCAAGTTACAGGTAGACTCAACAATGGAATAACAGGGTCAAAAAAGAAGGGGCAATGCCAAAGAGAAGCCAGGAGCAAGAGGGGGAAATAAAGATGAAGATTCAAAGTTTTTAGGCTTGAAATAGTTCAAAAAGGAGTCAAAAATTGACTAAGTATGGAGGAGGTAGCGGAAAGAGTCACGTGTCTGCACGATGCTCCTCCAAAGTTGAATCCGAAAGGGGAAGCTTAAACGAGCACCAGAAATCCATGCATCCAGATCCTAAAAAGTAGTACGGATGTTGAAAAGTCTCTAACTCAGAGGAAGGGACCATGTGTCATCCTGGTGTAATTCCAAAATGGGACTCCAAGGTGGAGGCTCAAACTTGCATTAGCCCTCCATGTAGAAAATGGTCAACAAGGTCAAAAGGTGGATTGGGTGGGCCTAGGAAAAGACTAAGTATAGAAGTATGGGCATAGATTGCCACGTTTCTAAGTGGTGCTTCCCCAAGGATATATCCAAAAGCAGAGGCTAAAACTTGTGCCATTTTACCATGTAGCCCAAGACTTGAAAAGGAGGGGAAAGGTCGTTGAAAATTCCAAAGACCTGTAGAGGCTTCTAAGTTTCAAACCAACGTTCCTTCAAAGGAAAATTCTTGATCGGGCTTTCAAGAAAGTGTAAAGCCTCAACGCGTCTATTCTCAAAAGGGAAACAGAGTCAGGTTGAATAGTCAATGTATGGTGGCAGGCCAGCAGAGAGTGCCAAGTGTCCAAATGGTGGTAACTCAAGGATTGAATAGAGAGAGAGTTTCCAATTGAGTGTCAGGTTACCGCGTATCCCTAGACAAGGAATACGATCCTCCCGAGAAAATAACTTAGCTGAGAAACAAATAAATTGAGTGGGCTAGCGGAGGAAGCCACATGTTACCCCGCACCATTCCAAGAGAAAAATATAGAGGCCACTTTTAGACCAGTGCCAGCCCCCCACGTGTCCCAAAGGTTGAAAGGAGGCCCATTTTTCAAATCAGTTTTCCTGCCCTTTTGTACGGACCTGATACAAACTTTGAAGGGGCATATATTTTGACTCAGGGCTCGATATATTAAAAATTTGACAATGTTGGAAATATATCGACTTCTTCCACGCTACGTAGATCTGAAACATTAAGTTTGGAGAGGTTAAGTAGAGGAAAATGGAGAAAAAATCTTCACGGTCATTAATGTGGGATCCATCTGCCCCAACAACTAGATCAGATTTGATCTGCTCCGCCATTTCCTCCTTCTTTGAGGCACTGAACCAAAGATTGATGTAATCAAGGTAGATTTGAGGGTAGATTTTAGAGGAGACATTAATAGTGGTAGTTGAGCTTCAACCTATTTTTCCCGCTTCTCTCTCTCTCTCTCTTTTTTCTCTCCGATTGAGTCTATAAATATAGGGTCGGGACACATTGTAGAGGGTTAGACATTCTCTCGTTTTGTGGGCTTCCCTTTCTTCTGACAAAGAAACTTGTGGAGTATCAGACCTCTGTTCAAAATTGTTATACGTTTCCTACCTCCTAGCCATTAGTAATGCATTGTATCAATCTATAGAGAAATAAAACACGTCTGTAATCAATTTAAGATCATTTATTTTCTCTTTTGCTTTTCATCTGGTCTTTTATTATAGATCTGGTCATCTATGCTTGGTTATTGTACACATTTTGTTAGTTTGTGTCCATAACCAAAATGAATGTTCATCATTCCTTTGTTACATCACCTTGTAGCTTACTTGGATTTCATGTATCCCTTTTATCCCTGTCTCCTTGGTAAAAATTAGATTAGAATTAAGAATAGGCCCTCTACAAGTTTTCACGTATGCATCTAAACAAAGGAATAGGAACCAGCCTTTAATCTCAAGAGCTTTCCCGATTTGGCAAGGTCCCACACCTTGGGGAAAGTTCAATGTTATGTGGATCACACCAAATGACTCTGCCTTAGAAAAGAAGATCTATAGAATTCATTTGGGGGTGCTGTGATTTTACACTAACAGTTTTGGCATGATGAGTGGGACAGAGAAGTCTCCATCTTATTACAGTAAGATTGATGTGCACTTGCTATGATTCTAACTTTTAAGAAATTTTAGAATTGTGCATTTGGTGACTCCAAAAGAAACAAATCCACTGGTTTCAGCAGTCCAAGAAAGTTCATGAGAAGGATACAAACAAGGTCAAGATCTAGAGAGGAGGGATTATTTGTCTATCTAGAGTTGTCCCCAGACAGAGGGAGGGGAGGAAAAAGAGCCCCGAATTTTGTATCCCCACCAAAAAAATCCTTATCGATGCCTCCTCCCAAAAGGCTATTCTTTCAATCAAGAGGGTTTCTTAGGCCAATCAGGATGGCTCAACCAAATCCTTATGTCAATTTCACTGGTAGCAGCCCACTCACTCTGAATGCACAAAATCTAGTCTCGATAGCAGCATTAAAGAGCATCCCATTTTTCACTAGGGAAAACAAGACTTCTCCTAGTGATCATGTCCAAGATATTGCAAATTTCTATAAAATCCATGAAATCCATGAGATGGACATTGTAGTCAAGTTGGTCACCTCTTCACTCAAAGTTAAAGCTTTGCAATGGTTTAGCAGCCTTAAAGTAGGCTCTATAAAAAATTTGAACCAGCTCTGCACAACTCTTGACAACCAGTTTGGAGAAAAAGGTGATAACATATCTTTTTTGGAGCAACTAACAACAATCAAGAGAGCCTTGAATGAGTAGCTGATGGATTTCAACCTCAGATTTTAGTGGACCTAGGACAGGATTCCAACAATAGTAAAGCCCACTAATGAAGGTGCCTTCTTATACTTTCTTTGGGCTTTAAATTTTGATATTTCTTTAATGATTCAGCTAATGGGGGGAACAACCTTACCTATTTCCTATAACCTTTCCATATGGGATGATAATTGTTTGATTTAGGTTGACAAACTCACTCCTAGGCCATCCATGCCTCTGTACCCCAATTTAGGAGACCAAGGTACCAACCAAATTCCCACATTAGCTCATATACCCACCCCTAGGAGTCAAAGTCTGGTTGAAGCCTCCACTTCATCATCTAACACCTCAAAGGAGCTTCAGGAAGTGATGAAACAACTTTATAAACTAGGGAATGAGTTAGTAACCATCAAAAGGTAACAAGCTCATAGTTCTAGGTGGTATAAGCCTTAGGCTCAATATCAGGCTATACCCTAGTATCAACAAAATAGATCACTATCTCACACTATAAATCAGGGTCAAAACCAAGGATAACCTCAAACTGCTAGACCTTTCAGGTCATACGATCCAAACATAGCTTCAACATCAAGAGCATTGGTTCCAACATAGAACAATGTGGCACAGAAATATGATTGGTGTTTCCCATGTAATCAGCCACATAAACAATCAATTTTCTTTAATGGTACATTAAATCAAGCTCTGATGGTGCAAACCATTGGTGTGTCACAAGAACCTAGCCATGAAGAAAGTCAGAAGCAATGATCTATGCAAGAAGGACCCCAAAATGAAACTATGCTTGTCAATTGGTATGTTGAAGACTTCTGTGGAATGATTTAGTTCCCTTCTCAAAGTGTAACTACTAATACACGGTCCAAAAGGAGGAATATTGGAGAAGGCCAACCACTAAACTCAAGTGACCCTCAACCTTCCATCAGTCCACAAGGTTTTGGTGCTCCAAATATAACTCCCAACATGAAGAACCAATCCAAGCCACCTTCTAAATCCACTCAAGTGCTGGTTGTAACAACTCATGTGCAAAACAAAATGTGACTAGTGTTGGTGCTCAAAATGGTCTCTCCCCATCTGTGCCTTTGAAAGATTATTCATTCACAGCCTCTTTCATTTTCTCCTTCCCTATATGGTGCTTGGTTGGTCTTATTGCTATTTTTAGTCTACTCCTGAGTTAAGGATCATGTGTGGGTTTGTATTTATCCATGGTTCCTTTGTTCCTCTTAAAATCTTTGTATTTTGAGTCTCCCGTGCTCTGTTCCATCAAAACTCATGTTTTCACATTTCCTCCATTTTCCACAGTCAAGATCTATTGTCCCTAC
Source organism: Taxus chinensis (assembly GCA_019776745.2). Taxonomy (NCBI): domain Eukaryota; kingdom Viridiplantae; phylum Streptophyta; class Pinopsida; order Cupressales; family Taxaceae; genus Taxus; species Taxus chinensis. The sequence goes on from CM034154.1 coordinate 706,122,340, forward strand.
CATTTTTTCCCTAAATAATCAAAGAGAAATGAATTGATGTGTTCCTCAGGGTCGTGTTTGAGCCATACAACAATCTACATCCACTGTCCTTGAAGAAAACCTCATTTTCTGGCTCGAATGTATGTTTCTCTATGTTTTACGGTTTGACAGGTGTCACTAGGGAAACGTGGAACCTCTTCGTTGGATGTGGATCAGATTAATACTTTAGAAATTCCATGAAAAGCCTCATTTCTAAAAATGTGTCCACGTGGAGGCTTCTATTGGGTTTCCCATACTTAGAAAAATTTCAAAATATTTTCAGGAAGTCTAGGACACATGGAGGAATGGAGCTCATTTGAAGATCTGATTTTAGGCTTTGCCTTAGAGTAGCACTGGGAGGACACATGGAAGCTTCCACTCCTTGGCCCGAACTTGGACAAATTTTTATGTAGTTGGAGCATTTTGGTAGAATGAGACACATGGTGAGCTTGTGCTCATTTAGGGTCTCCACTTTCGACACCATCTTGAATTTGTGCCATGGGGACACATGGAGGAACCACGTATGTTCGAGGACAGGCCTTTGAGTTTCAATATAAAGAAGCGCCAGACTGACATCTGGAGGCCTCCGCTCACTTTGCATTTTACTTAGACTTTTCAACGACCAAAGAAGAATTCCTCGGAGCTTGACAAGTGGGACCTTCTGTTGAGCTTCAAGCCTTCAAACAAATTTTGCCAGAGCAGGACACATGGCGATCCTGCGCTCATTCAAGGTATCAAATTTTTGGGACCGCCTCAAGGTGTGTCATGGTGACACGTGGCAATTGGAAATGTCATAGGGGGCGGGGACGCATACCATTGGAGGCAATTCAAACTTTTCACCTCTTTGCTTCATAAAGGTTAAAATAACGAAAATGGCCCACGAGTTCAATGGAAAATAGTTAATGTTTTACCTCGGTCGATGGCGGCGGTGTACCCACGGAGGAAAATGAGAAAATTTTCCTTTTAAGAAAAAAGAGTTAAAAGTAAAAGGGGAAGCGTAGTTCTGCTGCGACCCACATTAGGAAACATGCCAGGAATATTTCTCAAGAGAAGAGCTGCAGGGAAACCCTGGAAAATTTTCCTTTTTCCAAACGAGAGTCAAATGGTAGAATTTCTCAGCATTTCTTTTAGGGCCCACCTCAGGACACATGTCAAGCCAATTTTTAGAAGGGGAGGTGTGGGGCAAAAAGGTGAAATTTTTCATTTTTCTAAAAAGGTCAGAAAAGGTCAAAGGAAGCCCCTGAACCTATTTTTGCATCTTCCACATGGACAGCCCACTTTAAAAATCAAATATCAACGGCTGCTGAGCGTTTAAATCTGATTTTCCCCCCATTTTTTCTGTAAAACTCCTGGTATTGCAAGTCTTCATGATTTCTTGCTATTTTCTACATGCCAAATAGAGAAACGAATTAATTTTGATATCTAGAGTTTTGTGGGAGAGATATGGAGACGTATTTCACCATTAAAATAGTATGACTCTCATGCCTGATCTGGTTTTCTATTTTTCTTCTCCTGAGCATGCAAGGGGGTAGACATGATTGACATGGGGTAGAAGTGGTTGGTGAATTGATGGAGGAATGTTTCACCTAAGAAAGGAGTTGAATGCAGAAAGAAATTGAAGAGATTTTCCATCGAGCACCTTCAGACTTTTGCAGAAAGAATCATGGCAAGCACTGGTGAATTTAAAGTTTTTGTCTTTTATGAGGAAGGGGCTCTATTGGAAATGTTATAAATGGCATGAATTTTTTGTTCAAATGGTTGGGAGTTTTTGGAAAGATCAGGACTAATTTTCTCTAGCAGAAAAATCTTGACAGAGCCCATTGATTTTGAGAAGCCGTCTAGAGAAGCCTGTATATCTCTCTTTATGTCAAGTTTGATAGTGTCAAGGTGGTTGTAAGTGTACATCCATTGACAAGCATTGAGATTGTTCTAGAAACTTTACCTTGTTGATAAATTTGGTCAAACTTGGAGCTATTCTGTGTCAATCTTGAGTAAAGTGTATTTATTTCATTTCTAAATGCATACGGGTAGTTTTTCTTGTTTCTATTGCAATCTTGTACAAAAATATAGTCGAATCACACAAGTCTCAATCCTTGTGATAGTTTAGTGGCATCTATAATTTCATTTCTTAGAAGAACCTTAATCTGGGAATGGGATAAACGGTTTAAAATCACTTTTCTTTCATTTTTTTGATAGATATTATTTGTAAGCCTCTGGGTGTACCTTAGGCATGACTTGGTTTAAATCTTGGTGCTTTATTGGGTCCTCTAACTTGAGCCTTCATGACAGAATCCCACAAGTTGTGTGAAAGAGTGCTGATTTGGGCCTCCATTGAAGCACATATTCTAGTTGAGGAAATAATTTAACTTTTTGTGGCATTTCGTTGATTAAATCTTTCCATTTTGCATAAGCTCTCAAGGATCTGGTGAGTCAAGTTCATCCTATCTCCCCTCCCACCAAAAATCTATTTAAAACAACTAATCCTACCCATACTACCCTTGTTTTTTCTCTTTATACCCACACAAGACCAAAATCCTTTTACTAAAGTATGCAAAATAGATCAGGGTCTCAAATGTATTTAATAACCTTTGCCTTGTTATGAAGAAATCACCATGATCTAGAAGTGACAAATCATGAGAGTCAGATCTAGTGTGTTGATCATATTTTCCCTAAGGTCTTCTTTACAAAATTTATGCAAAAGAAAGGTACCTATATCTCCTTTCAAAATGACAGAGGTTACACAATAGGTTCTCTTACCTTGGTTGAAAGCATAACCTAAAATAGTTAGGATAAGATCATATCCTTTTGAGGTGTTATCCATCTCTCCACAAATCCAAGTAATAAAGGGACAGCTAGATTTCTCCCCGGCTTACAAAACAAAATATATTTATAATCTATCTACCTCTAAGCTCCCTATTGAATTTGTGTTGCTACTTGAATTGAAAAGGAGAACAAATTTGGGTACTAACACTTGTGGCGCCATTGCCAGGGAATGTTTGGAACTCCTGGGAAATAATTTACATTGTTGAGACTAATTTAACTGTTTCACTACCAATCCATATCTATTTAGCCCATCAAAAGCACCAACACTTGTGGCGCCATTGCTAGGGACACTGTAATACAGTTCATACTTAGACCATGGTAAACATTTCTTGTATGCTCTAAAGTGCTAGAAATCCATTTTAAAAATTATCTTGTGTTCAGGTTTCTAAGAGGTTTCAAAGTCACAAGTGTTGTTATGCAACTTCTCCAGTTTCCATAAGTTTTGCAATGGTATTTATTGATAAATTTTGGTAAAGAAAGGTCATATTTTTTTCATTTCTAGTTTCTAGTGCTGACAGACACTTAACAAAACATTTTAGTGCATTTGCACAATTAAGGTGAAAATCCTTAGTGGCGACTCCCTGTTGATTTGATTCTGATAAGGACCAATGTCTTAAACCTCTTTTCAAGTAAGATTTGTTACTAATATTTGTAAAGCTGGAAGGAAGAAGATATTTCTTTGCTAGGGATCTTACTAGGACATTGTTTCCTGAGTTAGGAAAAGAAAAGTCAGAAGGAATAAAAGCATGGAGAGTTATGGGGAGAACAACAGACAAGAAAATGGATCACCATTAAAGAAAGTGAGCAGCCCATCATTGAAGATTGTAGGTCATGTGCATCTGAATCAGGTAGCCTCTTTGTGGAGTTGAAATCTCTAGCTGGATAGGGACCTTCATTTTATTTTGAAAGGTTTGCTTCACATTCTGCACCTATGTTTTATGAGGTTGATAGGTATTTCCAAGAAGCAAGGCCTTTGGGGGGTATCCATTTTAAAAATTATATTCCTGTGTTCCAAGAACCTTCTGCCCCCCATCAGTTTACCACCCCTCCAGGATCACCCCCTCAAATCAATCTGGCTCTACCCAGGCCTCCATTTGTTGTAAACACCTTTGGACCTATAAATTTTGTGGGAATGGCTGGTTACCCAAATGCAGTGCCTCAAGATGTAAGGAACATAATGCCAAAGTTCCAGGGAAATAATGCTATTACTTGAGATCAACATCTGAAGCTTTTTATCAATATGATGGAAGATTTTGAGATTGAACATGAGGATGTGTATATCAAGTTTTTTATTCACACTTTGGAAGAAGATGTGAAGGAATGGTACAAATCATTTCTAGATAACTCCATTGACTCTTGGGATGAGATGATAAATGCATTCAGATTATAATATGGTGATAGGACTAACCCTAGGTTTCTTCTATTCAGAATTTGAAAACATCAAGAAGAATCCCAATGAGTCAGTACATGACTTCAATACAAGGTTCAATAATACCTTGAGGAGATTTCCTATTAGGATAAGGCCATGTGATGGGTCATATTTGATTAGAAATATTGATGCATTTGATAAAAAGGCTGCTTACTACTTGAGGGACAAGAACCCTACCAACTTGAGGCAAGCATTCACTACGGCCCTACAAATAGATAATAATATAAGAAGTGGTGAAAACTTTGGTAGGGGCTATCAAGGACATCTCCTATAAGCTAGCCCGAGTTGAGAAAGGAGTTGGGCAGAGCTCACAAGGACAACACAAACAACAAGGCCAAGATAGATTTACAAATCATCAAAGAATTTATGATAGAGGTAAAGGAGCTATTGGATTGTGGAATAGGCAGCCTCAAAGCAGAGAAAGTAGAATGGTCCCTGATCCTTTGGCTGCCAGAGTTATTGTTGTGGAAGAAACATAGGTCATTGATTGGTGTGATAGATGTTTTATACCCCATGCTCCTTGTGAAGAAGATCATCAAGAAGAAAATGCAGATTATGATAAGAGTGATGATGATGTTTGCATGATGGGATGCTCAACTAGCTCACAACAAAGGGAAACCTCAACTGAGGAGATAAGTGCCAAAATTTCTACCACTTTTTGGGACTTCATTCATAAAGTACATATTCTCCCTCCCTCTCATACTTTAGAAGTAGATAATATACAAGATTTTGAATTGCCCAATAATGACTTTGAATATTTAAGGGATTTAATGATAAAAAAGTATGATGGAGGAATCCCATCTGAGGAGGACAAGCAATTATTAGTGAATAATATTTTGGCTGAAGAGAAGGAATATAACACAAGTAAGGCTATCAAAGGGGCAGGGCCTTAGGCCAAGACAAAATCTCTCTTACTTTATAACATCCCTAAATAGGATCCTAGGAAATATCCATCTACCAAAATCCCTGTAGTTATAAGAAAAAAACACACCCCTCCCTATGCTCAAGCTATCAAGAATCATGTGCCACCCAATGAATGTATCAGCTCTCCTTCCAATACTGACTTGCTCAAGAATGTCTCGTATGTTATTGCCTAGGTTTTAAGTCAAATCAAAGTCTCTGTCCCAATTGTTGAGTTGCTTAGGATTCTTGAGCACAAAAAGAGAGCATTTGAATACTTGGGATTGAATGAAGAGAGGAATGCCTTGGGGAGAAATGTAAACATTGTGGAGAATCCTCTAGCCATTGAAGAGTCTGAGACACCATCAGCATCAGAAGATCTAGCTAAACCACCTAAGGTTTATTTGGGGACATCTTTGGTAGACTCTCAGCTGAATGTGGATCCATTCTTCGCTACTTTGATCATCAAGGATAGGCTTCTCCATAACTACATGTTTGACTCAGGGGCATCATGCAATGTCATGCTTTTTGAGGTCATGAATGAGCTGAATATTAAGGTAACAACATCATATGGGAAGTGCACTACCATGGACTTCAGAGAGGTGCTAGTAGTGGGATGTGTGAAGGGTTTGGTGCTATAACTTGCAGCTTACCTGGGTAAAAATTTAAAAATTGATGTTGTCATAGTTGATTTCCCAACCAAGTGGGGTATGTTGCTATTAAGAAAGTGGGCTACAATTTTTGGTGGTAGTGTCCAAATGGACATGTCTTATGCCACCATCCCAGTTGAGGGCAACCTTGTCAGGTTATATGGGGAGAAGAAAATGTTGCACCTTATTGAGGATCCCAACAATGCGTCCTATGAAGTATTGTATACAAATGTTGATGTTGACAACTTTGTGGGGTTTTCTAATGGAAAAGAGCACAAGATTGAGGAGTCTAAGTGTCTTGAGTAGGCAGGCTCTCCTTGGACTTTATTGTTTGATGGAGCTTGCTCCAAATTTGGAAATTGTGCCGGTGTTGTCCTAATTTCTCCAAGCCAGGAAAGGTTTGTTTTTTCCTTTAAGCTTAACTTTGAGTGTACTAACAACATTGCTGAGTATGAGACATTGTTGTTAGGTTTAAGGATTGCTTGGAAGTATGGTGTTAGGGACATCATTGTCAAAGGAGACTTAGATTTACTTGTCAAGAAGTCAAAAAACTATATGCCATAAAGAATCAGCAACTGAAATAGTACAACCATACAGTTTGGGAGTTCATTGAGATGTTTGACTCCTTCAACATTGTGCATTATGATAGGAGGTTCAATGAATTGGAAGACAAGCTTGCAGTGTTGGGAACTTGGTTTGATAGTTCTACAACATCCCCTTATTGTGAATATGAGGTGGATGTAGTGACAAGACCCTTTATCCCTGACAATATAAAATATTGGCATGTTTTTGATGATGAGGCTCAAATCAGAAGGTTATTGAAAAACGATGTAGATTTTTCTGATCAAAACATTGATTGGGAGCCAATGGTCTGTACAACAGAGGTGAAGGAAACCTTATTTGGCAAAGGCATCATCCAGCTAAAGACCAACACCATTCCTAGAGGGCTTGTTGCTCTTGAATCAAATTTTGATAATGCTGACTACATTATTAATAGGCATATGGTAGCCTTGAGGGATGTTGAGGAGCATGACCTTGGCATGAAGGAGAAACCAAGGAAGATTTGGTTGGGTAGCAGTCTCAACAAAGACAAAAAGTAGTCATACATCCAATTGTTAAAGAAATATCAAGATTGCATGGCTTGTACCTATTCTGAGCTCAAAGCATACAAAGAAGACCTATTCCAGCATGAGATTCCCTTGGAGCCTAATGAAAAACCCTTCAGGTAGAATTAGAGACCAATTAATCCTCTGTTATCTCTCAAAATGCAAGAGGAGCTGAAGAAGCTAAGCAATGGAGGAATTATCCAGCCCATAAGGTATTCTTTTTGGGTTGCCAACCTAGTGCCAGTAAGAAAGAAGAATGGTGACATCAAGTTATGTGTGGACTTCAGGAATCTAAACAAGGCCTCAATGAAGGAAAACTATCCTTTACCTAAAATGGAGCACATGTTGTAGTTGGTGACTGGTTCTGAGTTGCTTTCTACTTTAGATGGCTTCTCTAGTTATAATCAAGTCATGGTGAAAGAATAAAAAAGGATCAAGACAACCTTCACTACTCCATGGGGAAGATATGTATATGTTAGGATGCCCTTTGGTCTGATGAATGCTGGAGCCACTTTTCAAAGAGAAATGGATGTTTATTTTTTTGGTTACATCAATGACTTTATTGTTGTTTACCAAGTTGATGTAATAGTGTTTTCAAGAAGGAGAAGTGACCATTTGCTGCACTTAGAGAAGATGATGATCAGATGTAGGGAATATGGAATCTCACTCAATCCAAAGAAATGCCATTTTGGAGTGCACAAGGAAAAATTGTTTGATCACATTGTGTCACAAGTATGAGTGATGATTGATCCAAAAAGAGTGGAGGCCGTCAGCAAAGTCCCAATTCCAAGAACCAGAAAATAAATTCAGTCCTTCTTTGGGAAGATAAACTTCATTAGAAGGTTTATATCAAACTTTGTTGAGTTGACTATCCCAATCACTTCCATGTTAAAGAAGGATCAGATCATCAAATGGGAAGAAGATCCAATTCAAGATTTCAATGGAATTAAAGAGGCATTGAAGCATGCCCCTGTTTTAGCAGCCCCAGATTACAAGAAACATTTCCAGCTATTTTCTTTTGCTTCAGAAAACACAATTTCTTCTGTCTTGCTATAGAATGGTGATGAAGGGGATGAGAGGCCAATTTCCTTTTTCATTAAGGCTTTGTAAGGAGCAGAACTGAAATACACCATCATGGAAAAGCAGGCATTTTCCTTGGTCAAAGCGACAAAGGTTTTCAGGCCTTATATTTTAAGTTCAAAAGTTGTTTCTTATGTTCCCCATACCATGGTAACAGACATCCTGTCAGAGATGGAAGTATCAAGTAAAATATGCAGATGGGTGAACAAATTACAAGAGTATTATATGGACATCCAAACCACAAAGTTGGTGAGAGGTTTGGGGTTAGCTAAGCTTATGGCTAAGAGCAACTTGTAGACCATTGAGGTAAATGAGGTTGAAGAGGAAAGAGAAGATGTTTTTGAAAAATTGATAAATTCTGAGTGGTACAAGGATGTAATGTTCTATCTCAGACACTTAAACTTCCCTGAGCATTTGAATAAGAACAAGAAAAGAGCTCTTAAGTTTGGCTTCAAAAAAATATGTCATTACTAATTTTGGGTTGGCATGGAAGAACCCAGATGGAGTCCTCTTAAGATGCATTACTGAAGATGAAGCCCCCAAAATAATTTCTGATCTCCATGGAGGAGTTTCTGGGGGGGCATTTTGCTACAAGAGTCACAACACATAAGATCCTAAGGGCTGGTTATTGGTGGCCAACTCTTTTCAAAGATGTAACCATGTTGGTCAGAAGATGTGAGAGTTTCCAACGCTTCTTTGGAAGGCTGAAGGCTTCATGCTCCTTACCTTTGCAGTCTGTGTCAATTGAAGCCCCATTTAAGCAATGGGGAATGGAATTCATTGGTGAGATTTCAGACCCTTCAAGTGCTGGCCATAAGTGGATTCTTTTAGCCACTGATTAGTTTACCAAGTGGGTGGAAGAAATCCCCACCAAAAAGGATACACACCAATTTGTCATGGATTTTGTGCTAAACAATATTATTTACAGGTTTGGAGTACCAGTCAAAATCATAGCTGATAATGCCATGAGTTTCAGGGATAGAACTTTGGTGGCAATGTGTAAAGGATATGGGATAAATTTGACATATGCCTCTAATTATAATCCCCATGGAAATGGACAAGCTCAGTCTAGTAACAAGAATTTTCTAAATATTATTAGAATAACCTTAGAGTTTAACAAGAGAAAATGGGGTGAACAAATGAAGTTTTTTGTCTGGGCTAATAGGATCACTATCAAAAGAGCCACTAGAAAGAGTTCATTTGAGTTAGTATATGAGACTCATGCCCTGCTGCCCTTGCATATGCAATTATCTTCATATCATGTCATTCAACAATTGGAAGATAAAGAAGTGAGTCCTCATGATGCCCACATCAACCATATTGTTGAGCTTGATAAAGAGAGAAGGGCATCTCACTAGAGGCATATAAGGTTCAGAGAAAAGCTAAAGAAACTTTTTGACAAGAAGGTCACTCCTAGAGCCTTCAATATTGGAGATCTTGTGCTATTATGGGATAGAAGGCATAAGGATAAGGGCAACCATGGAAAGTTTGATTCATTCTAGATGGGCCTTTACTCCATTTACATAAGAATTGGTGAACACACCTTCTTCTTGAAGGATCTAGATGGTGAATTGTTTGAACTACTTGTTAATGCCTGGGATTTGAAGAATTTATTGGATTTATTCCTCTGAATCAAGGTAAACACCTCTTGTACAATGTATAATTTTTTGTTTGTGCCCTGTTTTTGTGTTTTTGCTCATCCTGGTCTGTGGTGACCTATTTTTGCTGGCTTATTTCTTTGTTTTGGAGATGGCTTCGTTTCTCTTCTCTGTGAGTTGACTATTTTTCCTAATGGATATTTTAGCACTTGGTCTACTATTATTATTATGGCATTCGCAGGGAGTTCCCATCCTCGAGTCAGAGCCAATGTTGGTGATCAGAATGGTCTTGCCCCACCTATGCCTTTGAAAGGTTATTCATTCACGACCTCTATCATTTTCTCCTTCCTCGTATGGTGCTTGGTCAGTCTTATTGCCATTTTTAGTCTGCTCATGGGTCAAAGATCATGTGTGGGTCTGTATTTGTCTCATGGTTCCTTTGTTCCTCTGAAAAAGCTCTATATTTTGAGTCTCTCATGCTTTATTACTTCAAAACTCACATTTTCCCATTTCCTCCATTTTCCATAGTCAAGATCTATTGTCCATGCCATTTTTTCTATAAGTACTCAAATAGAAATGAATTTATGTGTCCCCGAGGATCGTGTTTGAGCCTTATAACAATCTACAATCCTCTATCCTTGAAGAAAACCTCATTTTCTGGCTTGAATGGATGTTTCTCTATGTTTTACAATTTAACGGGCATTTCTCCCAGTCAAATTTGCATCATTCAGTTGACAAGGAAACATGGAACTTCTTGGTTTGATGCAGATTGGCTTAATACTTCAAAAATTCCATGAAAATCCTCATTTCTAAAAATGTGTCCACATGGAGGCTTCCACTGGGTTTCCCATACTTAGAAAAATTTCAAAAGATTTTCGAGAAGTCCAGGACACGTGGAGGAATGACGCTCATTTGAAGATCTACTTTTGGGCTTTGCCTTGGAGTAGCATTGGGAGGACACGTGGAAGCTTCCGTTTCTTGGCCCAGACTTGGAAATTTTTTTATGTGGTTGGTGCAGTTTGGTGGAATGAGACATGTGGTGAGCTTGTGCTCATTTAGGGTCTCCGCTTTGGACACCATATTGAAGTTGTGCCATGGAGACAAGTGGAGGAACTACGCATGTTCGGGGACCGGCCTTTGAGTTTCATTCTAAAGAAGCACCAGACTGACACGTGGAGGCCTCTGCTCACTTTACATTTTACTTAGATTTTTCAACGGCCAAAAGGAGACTACCTCAGAGCTTGACAAGTGGCATCTTCTGTTGAGCTTTAAGCCTTCAAAAAATTTCACCAGATCAAGACACGTGGCGAGCCCCGCTCATTCAAGGTATCAAATTTTGGGACCGCCTTAAGGTGCGCTATGGTGACACGTGGTAATTTGAAAAGTCATAGGGGGTAGGGAGGCAGACCTTCGAAAGTAATTAAAACTTTTTTCCTCTTTGCTTCATAAAGGTTAAAATATCAAAAATGGCCCACGTGCCCGATGCAAAATAGTCAATGTTTTTCCCCTGTCAACGGTGGAGGTGTGGACCCGCGGAGGAAAATTGGAAAATTTTCCTTTTGAGAAAAAAGAGTTAAAAGTAAAAGAGGAAGCAGTAGTTCCACTGGGACCCACATTGGGACACGTGTCAAAATTATTTCTCAAGAGATAGATCTATGGGGAAAACTTGGAAAATTTTCCTTTTTCCAAAAGAGAGTCAAAGTGGTAGAATTTCTCTGTGTTTCTTTTGGGGCCCACCTCAGGACACGTGTCAGAGCCCATTTTTAGAAACGTAGAGGTGCAGGGGAAAAAGTGTGAAATTTTTCCATTTTTCTAAAAGGGTTAGAGAAAGGTCAAAGGGATCCCCCGAGCCTATTTTTACATCTTCCACGTGGACGACCCACACTCAAAATCAAAGATCAACATGGCTACTGAGTGTCTAAATCTGATTTTTCCCCCATTTTTTTGTATAAAACTCCTAGGAGTATCAGTCTTCATGATTTCTTTCTATTTTCTACCCACGCTAAACAAAGGAGCGATTTAATTTTGATATCTAGAGTTTGGTGGGAGAGATATTGGAGATGTCTTTCACCATTAAAATACTCTGACTCTCAAGTCCGATCTAGTTTTCCATTCTTCTTCTCTTGAGCATGTAAGGGGTCAAATTTGATTGATATGGGGTGGAAGTTGGTTTGACAAATGGATGAAGGCATGTAATCTACCAGAGAATGAAGTTATAATGAGGGAAGAAATCAAATATATTTTCCCTCGAGTATCCTGAGAGACTTTTATAGATCTGATTTTGTGAATCACAAAAGAATGATGGCAAGCACTGGTGCATTTAAAGTTTTTTAATCTTTTAGAAGGAAGGGGCTCTATTGGAAATGTTATAAATGGCACAAAATTTTCATGCAAATGGTTAGGAGTTTTTGGAAAGATCAGGTCTAATTCTCTCTCAGCAAAAAAAGCTTGACAGAGCCCATCCATTTTGAGAAGCCATCTAGAGAAGCTTGTATATCTCTCTTTGTGTCAAATTTGATCATGTCAAGGTGTTTGCCAATGTAAAGCCATTAACAAGATTTGAGATTGTTTTGGAAATTTTTTCTTGCTAATAAATTTGATCAAACTTTGAGTTATTATGTGTTAATCTTGAGTAAAGTGTACTTATTTCATTTCTGAATGCATATAGGTAGTTTTTCTTGTTTTTGTTCCAATATTGTACCAAAATATGGTCCAATCAAATAGGTCTCAGTCCTTGTGATAGTTTAGTGGCATTTGCAATTTCATCTTTCAGAAGAGCCTTCATCTAGGAGTGGGATAAATGGTTTAAAATCACTTTTCTTTCATTTTGTTGATAGAGATTCTTTATAAGCCTCTGGGTGTACATTATTCATGACTTGGTTTAAATCTTGGTGATTTATTGAGTCCTCTAACTCAACCCTTCATGACAAAATCCCATAGGTCATGTGAAAGAGTGTTGATTCAGGCCTCCATTGAAGCACATATTCTAGTTGAGGAAACAATTTAACTTTTTGTGGCATTTTGTTGATTGAATCTTTCCATTTTGCATAAGCTCTAAAGGATCTGGTGAGTCAAATTCATCCTGTCTCCCCTCCCACCAAAAAATCTATTTAAAAATAACTAATCCTACCCATACTACCCTTGTTTTTGCTCTGTATACCCACACAAGATCAAAATCCTTTTACTTAAATATGTAGAAAAGATCAGGGTCTCAAATGTCTTTAGTAACCTCTGCCTTGTTGTGAAGACATCTCCATGATTTGGAAGTGACAACTCGTGAGAGTCAGATCTGGTGTGTTGATCATATTTTCCCCAAGGTCTCCTTTAAAACAATTTATGCAAAAGAAAGGTACATGTATCTTCTTTCAAATAATAGAGGTTAAAAAATAGGTTCTCTTAACTTGGTTGAAAGGAACAACCTAAAATAGTTAGGTTTAAGATCACATCCTTTTGCATGTACTACCCACTCCCTTCAGAGATTGAGTGCTAACAAGTCAGATAGATTGCTTCCCCGGATACAAAACGACATACATGATTGTCTATCTACCTTTGAGTGTCCTATAAAACCCATGATGTTGCTCGGTCTCTGAAGGAGGTTAAGCTTGGGTACCAACAGTGTCATAAGAACCTAGCCAAGAAAGGGATCAGTAAGAAGGATCTCAACAAGAGTGACCCCCAGATGAAACTATACTTGTCAATTGGAAAGATGAGGACTTATGTGGGATGAATCAGTTCCCTTCTCAAAGTGTGGCTGGCAATACACTATCCAAAAAAATAAATATTATATAACACCAACCACTGAACTTAGGTGACCCTGAACCTTCTATCACTCCACATGGTTCTGGTGCTCTAAATATAACTCCCAACATGAAGAACCAATCCAAGCCACCTTCCAAATCCATTCAAGCACTAGTTGTAACAACCCATGTTTAAGAAATAAAATGTTCCTAGGAAGGGGCAGAAAAAGGATAGCTCATTCAATATCATCAAGAAAATGAAGAGGAAAAGTGTGAACATTTCACTACGGGAGGAACTGACCATTCTAGGGCATAGGGATTTGTTGCAGACTTCCATGCAGAATTGGTCAAGCTTAAATCAACCTCCTAACCAACAAGAGAGAGTGGTTGCCAATGTAGTTAAACCTGGGAGGAACCATGTAGAATAACAAGGTAAGATCGTGAGACCTCCTTCATTCTATGTCTCATTGATTATTGGAGACAAATTGGTGCACAATTGTATGATTGATTTTGAGGCTAGTAGTTCTGAGATGCCCAAACAAATAGCTGATCAACTAGGTCTCCAATATGAAGTCATCTCTAGAGGGGTAGTGCAATTATATGGGACAAAAATGAAAATTATTAGAATCATCAAGGATCTGAGCCTCACTTTGCATGCCTGGCCCAATGTGACTATTATGCAGAACGTATCCATCATAGATTTTCTCCCACATTTTACTTCGTGTTTTTCCAGGGACTTCACTACCAAAATTAGAGGCTATCTATCCACTGATTGGTCACATATGCTCTTTAGAACAAGGTATGGGGAAAAGGAAAAATCAGATCTGAACCCATTACTAATTATCATATTGAATCTTATGTGCCTAGTCCAATTAATGCCAACTACTATGCTTTTGATCAAGAAGACTTCCTAAGAACTTGTGAAGCAGATACCAAGGTAGGATGTATCCCAGACTTGACTCTTGATGAGTGGGCCAATAAGAGACATTCTTTTGACCCCTATAAGGAGATAGATGAATCTGAGCTAGGTGTCTAATGTCTACATGAAGAGAATCATCCTCTTCCTGACCTAATTAAACAAGATTATAAAGATGACAATGAGGTATGAAAATTATTCTTTGATGGCTCAAGGAGTAGACAAGGAGCTAGAGGAGGAGCCATGATTATGTCCCCTAAAGGTATGAAATATTATTTGGCTTTCATATTTTAGTTTTCCTGCTCAAATAACATTGCTAAGTATGAGGCTTTGGTCCATGGTCTTCATTGGGAAAGGAAGCTAGGAATTAAGAACTTGCAAGTGTTCGGTGACAGTGAACTAGTTGCCAATCAAGTCAGAGGACTTAATGATTTCAAGAATGACCTACTCAAGAACTACAAGAGTAGGGTATGGGATCTCATGGTGGATTTCAAGGCCTTCACCATTGTACCCATACCTAGGAAGGAGAATGAAGCTATTGATAGGCTTGTAACAGTTAGAGTAATGTTTGATGTGGTCGATAGCCTCAAAAGAGATAAAGAACAACCACATATTCATATAGTCGTGATCTCAGTAGTGCTAGATAATAACACATGTTGGAATGTGTTTGAGAATGATCAGTAGATCATTAATTTTTTATAAGAAGAAGCCAAATTCTCAGCTAGAAATAAAAGAAGATTAGATCAGCAATACAAGAATTAGATAGTACAGCTGCATACAAACAAGATTCTCAAAGACTTAGTCACATAGGAGTCTATCTTCAACCCTAATGATCTAGTTTAGAAAAGAGAAATCTAACATACAGATCAAAGGAGAATATTCAGAGCCAATCCCAATTGGAGAAGATAAAACACTTCAAATTGGATAAGTGACCACCAAGCAAGAAAGGTACAAATTCATACAAATTTGCCAATAATTCCCAGATGTATTTTCTTGGAGCTATGAATACCTAAGAGGGTTCAATACAAAGCTAGCACAACACACAATTGAACTAGATCCAGCTTCTCATTCGATTGTGTGTTATTGCAAGTAGTGTCTAGGTCAGAGAGATTATCCCTACTAGATGGGTACTTAGTGGTGTCTAGATCAGAGAGATTATCCTAGATGGCTACTCCAAATCATGGTGAAAGAATATGATCAGTTCAAAAAAAAATTCACTACCAAATGGGGCACATATGCCTATAGAAAAATGAAATTTGGATTTTCCTATGCCAGAGCCACTTTTCAAATGGAAATGGATATGGCATTCAAATGGATGATCAAAAAAATAGTATTGATCTACCTAGATGACATTATAGTGTTTTCCAAAAATGCAGCAGATCATCTTCTCCACCTAAAGCAGATATTTCAAAGATACAAGAGTTTTGGGGTTTCATTGAACCCTAACAAATGTGTATTCTTGGCCCATGAGGGCAAGATTCTAGTCCATATTGTATCAAATGAAGGATTGGCAATTGACCCCGAGAGAGGTGAAGCAATAAGAGCAATTGCCATTGCCAAGCCACAAGAAGGCTCTTCAAAGCATCTTGGGTAAAATCAATTTTTTCCACAGGTTTGTGCCAATTTTTTCTGCCCTTGTTAAGCCAATGATGTTGATGTTGAAGAAGAGCTTAGCATTCAAGTAGATAGTTGAAGGAAAGGCAACCTTTGAGGCCATTAAAGAAGCTATATCACAAGCCCCAACTCTCGTGAATCCAAATTTCTCTAAAGACTATATATTGTATGCCTTTGGTGGCAGTGACACAATTTCTACAATCTTAGTTCAACAAAACAAATAAAGTACATAACAACCAATTTTTTTTTTTCAGTCAAGGTCTGGAAGACTATGAAGTGAGATACGCCTTCATCAAAAAGCAAGTCCTCACAGTAATCAGAGGATTAAAGAAGTTTAAGCATCTGGTTCCAGATAATAAAATCCAATTGTTGGTCTCCCATGCAGGAGTTAAGGAATTCCTTCTCAATAAGGACTTGAATGAAAAACATGCAGGATGGATCACTCATGTCATGGAATATGAAATTGAGATCAGGGGTCACTAAGCTAGTCTGTGAGAAGGGGTTATGTGAACAACTGGCCTCAGGTCAACAAGATGAAGTAAACAGTGAAAAGAAGGTTGTTTTTGTTCTACAAGATAATCAAGAAGAAGGAAGTGATGATGTACCTACTCCTTGTTAGACCCAAGACATGGTGCACTTCCTTCAAATAGGCATATGTCCTGATGGGATGAGTAAAGAAAAAAGGAGACATTTCAAACTAACAGACCATCCCATATGTTCTTATTGATGGTGTCTTGTTCAAAAGAGACATCAATGACATTATGCTTGAGATGTATTAAGACAAACCAGGTTGAGAGAGTTGTTACAAGAATTCCATGTAGAAGGAGCTGGGAGGCCATTTTTCTCCAAGGGTGACAGCACTCAAGATCATGAAGGCAGTGTTATTACTAGCCCAAAGTGTTCAATGACTATTATACATGGATCAAAAGGTGCAAGAATTGACACATTATTCAAAGGCAAAGAAAAGTTAGCAACACTCCCATTGCACCCAATCTTCCAGTTAACCAACCTTTCATGTAGTGGGGATTGGATATTTCATTAGATTCATCAATCCAAATTCTGAGCCAAGGCCACAAATGGATTCTGACAGCAACAGACTATTTCACCAAGTGGACTGAGGCAGTGGCACTCAAGGAAGCTAATGAGTCTAATATACTAGATTTCTATGAAGGGATAGTGACCAGATTTGGAGTGTTAGCCACCATTATATCCAGATAATGCATTAGCATTCATAGGTTCCAAGATCACAGGATGGGCTGTTAAGAATGGGACTTACTTGAGCACTTCATCAAACTATTACCCTCAAGGTAATGGCCAAGTTGAGTCCACAAACAAGAACCTACTAAAGATCATCAGAAGAACTCTTGATGAAAATCATAGAACCTGGCACACAAAGCTCAAATCGGCCTTATGGGTTGATAGGATAACACCCAAGAGATCTACAGGTAGCTCTCCATTCAAACTTGTCTATGGGAAAGAGGCAGTGTTATCCTATATCACTTGAGTTTCCAACATTAGAGCTCGTTGAAGTAGCTAGAGATGTTTGAATTTGAACCGATGGAGGCTAGGTATGTGGAGCTGATAGAATTGGAAGAAACCAGAGAGCATGCACTCCAAGCAATAGAGAAGGATTAGGCCTCAATCAAGAGATGCTTTGACAAGAAGGAAAAAACAAGGACCTTCTAGGAAGGAGACCTGTTTTTGAAATGGGATGCAGATCGAGCAAAACCAGGAAGGCATTCCAAGTTTGATGCCATTTGGAGTGGCCCCTACATGGTCACAAGATGTAAAAGTAGCAATGCTTTCCAATTGTCTACATTGGATGGTGATGAGTTGCAGATTCTAGTGAATGGAATCTATCTTAAACATTGCTACTAGAAGGAAGGTTCTCACCATTGTACATATTAGCTTAATTCCTCATTCCTCTAAGTGTTTGTGCACATTGTCTTGTTGTAGTTTAGGTTGCATTTCTTCCTAAGTGCTTCACACACTCTACATGTTCTACTTGGAACATGTATGATTTCAAATTTTGTATATAGTTGTGGTGTTGTTTTATTGCTCTTATGCAGTCCATTCAGAGAAACAGAATGAAGCCCTAGGTTAAAACAATTTTCTACTCACAGAAACCTTCGTTTCAAGATTTCTTAGGAAAATTGAGAGTGCCAAGCAAGCCAAGCTCGTGAATCAGAGGCAGAATCAGTATCAGACCATCATTCTCGACTCCATGCCCAACGGATATGACAAGGCAATTGGTCTTTTCATCTAGCAGGCAGATACCCCTATGAGTCACCAAATTGTTATCCATATTTCACCCCCCGGGAAAAATATTGGATTGGCCACATGACCCTACATAGAAAGAACCTGAGAAAAACTCATTCAGATCTTGTAAATAGGTCTGTAGAAGGACTCAACAATGGAGTGGTAGGGGGCTGAGAAAGATTAAATGACCCTATACAAAAAGGAAACAGACTTTGTCAAGCCGTTTCCATGTCTTAAATCCATTTTTCAAGTTATAGGTAGACTCAACAATGGAATAGCAAGGTAAAAAAAGAAGGGGCAGTGCCGCAGATAAGCCAGGAGCAAGAAGGGGGAAAGAAATGGTGAAGTTTCGAAGTCTTTTCAGGCTCGAGACCGTTCAGGAAAGGAGTCCAAAATCGAACTAAGTATGGAGGAGGAAATGGACAGAGAACCACGTGTGTCTACGTGGCGCTTCTCCAAAGGTGAATCCATAAAGGGGAAGCCCAAATGAGTATTAGGCTTCCATGCGTGTCCATAGCCCCAAAAGTTATGCACGGCCGTTGAAAAGTCTTCTGACTAAGAAAGAAGGTGACCAGGTGTCGGCTCAACGTGCAATTCCAAAATGGGAATCCAAAGCGGAGGCTCAAACTTGTGCCAACCCTCCACGTAGACAAATGCTCAACAAGGTCAAAATGGTGGATTGGGAGGGCCTCAGAAAAAGGCTAAGTATAGAAGTATAGGACGAAGAGTGCCACTGTGTCCAAGTGACGCTTCCCCAAGGATAGATCCAAAAGCAGAGGCTCAAACTTGCGCTAGTTTGCCACATATCCCAAGACCCAAAAAGGAGGGAAAGGTCATTGAAAAGTCCCAAGACTTGCGGAGGCTTCAAAATGTCGAACCAACGCTCCTTTAAAGGAAAATTATTGATTGAGCTTTCAAGCAAGTGTAGAGCCTCCATGCGTCTAGTCTCAAAAGGGAACAAGAGTCGGGTTGAATAGTCAAATGTATGGTGGTAGGCCGACAGAGAGTGCTAAGTGTCCAACTGGTGCTAAATCAAGGATCGAATAGAGAGAGAGAGAGTTTCCAATCGAGCACCAGGCTACCCGGGTATCCCTAGACAAGGAATATGATCCTGCCGAGAAAAGAACTTAGCCGAGAAACAAAGAAATTAAGCGGGCTGGCAGAGGAAGCCATGTTGCACCCCCCACCATTCCAAGAGAAAAATACAGAGGCCACCTTCAGACCAATGCCAACCCTCCACGTGTCCTAGGGGTTGAAAAGAGGCCCGTTTTTCAAACCGGTTTTCCTGCCCTTTTGTATGGACCTGATACAAAATTTGAAAAGTCATATCTTTTGACTTAGGGCTCAAAATATTGCAAATATGACATCATTGGAAAGATCTCAACTTTTTCCACACCATGGACATCTAAAACTTTAAGTTTAGAGAGGTTAGGTAGAGGAAAATGGAGAAAACATCTTTAGGATCATTAATGCCGAATCCATCTACCCCAACAACTAGATCAGATTTGATCTGCTCCTATGTTTCATCCTTCTTTGAGGCACCAAATGAAATATTGATACAGTCAAGGCAGATTTGGGGGTAGATTTTGCAAGAGACATTAATAGTGGTAGTTGAGCTTCTACCTATTTTTCCCACTTCTCTCTCTCTTTGTTTCTTCTCTCTGATTGAGTCTATAAATATAGGGTCGAGACTCATTGTAGAGGGTTGGACATTCTCCTATTTTGTAGACTCCCCTTTCTTATGGCAAAGGAACTCATGGAGTATCAGACCTACCTTCAGAATTGTAATACATTTCCTACCTCTTGGTTATTAGTAATGCATTGTATCAATCTGCAGATCAATAACACATGTCTGTGAACGATTTTAGATCCTTTCTTGTCTCTTTTTCTTTTCATCTGGTCTTTCATTATAGATCCAGTCATATGTGCTTGGTTATTGTATGCATTTTGTTGGTTTGTGTCCATCAATAAAATGAATGTTCATCATTCCTTTGGTGCATCACCTTATAGCTTAGTTTGATTTATTGTATACCTTTTATCCATGTCTCCTTAGTAAAACTTAGATTAGAATTAGGAATAGGCCCTCTGCAAGTTTTCACATATGCACCTAAACAGAGGAATAGGAACCATCCTTTAATCTGGAGAGCTTTCTCGATTCTACAAGGTCCCACACGTTGGGGAAAGTTCAATGTTATGAGGATCACACCAAATGACTCTGCCTTAGAAAAGTAGATCTATATAACTCATTTGGGGGTGCTGTGATGTTACACTAACAATTACTTGTGGGCTAGAAGTAGCACCTACTAAGGAATGTATGGAAGCTACAATAGCTATATTTTTGTGGGAGAATGTACTTACGAGATATGGATGTCCCTTAAGCTTGACAAGTTATCGAGGTACACACTTTTTAAATGAGACAATCAGGATCCTATTAGATGAGTTTATGGTTGCACACCATAAAACTACACCTTATCATGCTGAGGAAAATGGATCTACTAAAGTCTTCAAAAAGATATTGAGCCAGACTTCGACAAAAAATTGTGATGTTGGAAGAAAGGATTGGGATGAAAAAGTATCAGTTGTTCTTTGGGCAGATAGAACAACTTACAAGAGATTGAATAAAGCCACACCGTTTTAGTTGGTGTTTGGTGCAGAAGCTGATCTCCCTATAGAATTTATGTTACCTTCTTTGCGCATTGCGCATGCTGGAGGTCTAGCTAATAAGCAGGCTCTAGAAGAGCGTATCAAAAATATGATTCAATTGGATGAGTGTCAAGCCATAGGAAGATGGATTCAGAAGCAAGAAAAGACTAGGCAGAAGGCATGGCATGACAGAAACATAAGGGATAAGAAATTTGCGATTGGACAAATGGTACTTCTTTATGACTCAAAGTTTTTATGCCATCCAGGAAAGCTCAAAGTACATTGGCTTGGGCCGCATGTTATCACTTCTATACTTGAATCAGGTGCTTTCCAGTTAGAAGCACTTGATGGAACACAACTACCCAGTTAATTTAGTGGGAATAGGCTGAACCTCTACTATAAACAAGTCTTCTTGGTGTTTGTAATAAGGAAGTATTGCCACTAGTCTAGGTTTTCAATTCGGTATTTCCTTAATGTATTTCTTTCATTGTTGCTATGCTTTTTCAAAATAGCAGCAGCAAGACGTTTTCCTCTTAGAGACAATTAAAACCACTTTAGGTACAAATACAAATATAAATGAATCAATTTGCATATAGAAAAATGAGGAGATATTTGGTTACAATTTTATTTCCATGCACTGGTTGTTTCAACCCATAATGGACTGATTTTAGACGGCTATTAGTAGAGCTCCTTTTAGTATAACCCCCCTGAAGTGTTATTTTTATTTAATTATGAAAGCACAAAACCCCTGCTTTACCATCATTAGTAAAGAAGAGGTCCTCTTTTGCACTCGATGTAGCTATCCAATTACTGCTAAAATCCCAACGTTAATTTGGGATTCACGTGATTAACACCTCAAGACCTCAAATAATGTGCATGGATTATTATGGAAGGAAAATGAATGGTCTGAAAAGGTGTCTATGATATGTCACTCTCCTTATTTTGTTTAACACACCAACAAGTTTCCCTCCCTACAAAGGTGTGTTGTCAGGTAGAGGCACTACAAAACCCTGGTTATGTAATGGTGAATAATCTGAAGCTATCGAAGGAGGAGTATGCTAAGTCCTCAAGATCATCGTGTTATGCCTACAAACAGACCATTGAGAAAGTTGTTTTTAGAATCACCATAATGGTGCAGTATCAACATTTTGATGGCTACATGCCTATAAATTCTCTCCACCCTTCATTAAGTTCATAGCATTTTCTGAAATGTTTTAAGGGTTTGCAAAGTATTAGATTAATGTTATGCATGACTGAACCTCAGTGCCCTTTTTTTAAAATTAAAATCATACAACTATTTTTTTAAAATATCTTAAGGGTTTGTAATGGATTAGCATTATGATGTTCTATATATCTTATGATCTATTAGAATTTGAACTTAGAACTTTTGGAATTATAGTTTTTTCCTCATGTGTTATTTTTTTGCAATATAGTTAGAATTAACAAGTTGACATAGTCATCTGCATTTTGGGGCATATATGAGCAACACCTTTCGTGGATTAGAGATTTTAAAATTTTGTTATTTTATAGGATTGTTCTATCTACATAAGATCGTGTTTCATTGAATTCACACTTTATACTACTATGAACGTTTGAGAGATTGGTTATTGAATCTTATGTCTTATATGCTCTACGTTTACAAATCTTATTTGTGTAATGCAATATTTTTGACTTCATCATGGCATTGCATGCTTGTATCAATAACCACAATTAAAGGATATTGAATCAATTACAATGACTTTGATTTCTTCTGAATAAGTTTGTAGAGGCTTTCAAATAGCA
This sequence comes from Taxus chinensis, assembly GCA_019776745.2. Taxonomy (NCBI): domain Eukaryota; kingdom Viridiplantae; phylum Streptophyta; class Pinopsida; order Cupressales; family Taxaceae; genus Taxus; species Taxus chinensis. The sequence continues at coordinate 706,144,895 of CM034154.1, forward strand.
AACTAATACATGCAGTGTCGTTTTTTTACATTTATCTAAGCTCATCCTCCAATGTTATATCCTTTGAATCATGTCTATAACACATTGAGTCAAGTGATCACCAAATCCATGGGACTTCAACACGTCACGAGATCACAAGAAAAAAAAAATAGCAATAATATAGGGAGTGTACGATGGAAATTTTGAAGGGGACACATCCAAAAAATTATATTGTAGGATGCAACAAAGACAAGGGAACAAGGTTAATCAAGAATGGTTAGAGAGACGAGAATTTATATGTCAAGAGAACTGGTTGTGAGAAACAATGGTAAAATCTTATTTTTTATAACCACATTCTATTTTTGTCAATCATTACAAGGAGAAAAAGGGTGTTGTGTGCAAGGTAGCAAGGCAACATATTTTAGAGATATGTTAGAAGGTATGGAGCAGTCAATCAATATTATCAATTTCAATAGTTGTTTATAATTTCAGTGCAATATAATAATAACAGAGCATTTATAAAAAAATAAATATAACATGAAGTGATTTTAACTCCATGAGACTTCATTATCGCAAGTTACATTACACAAACTACTCATAGCGAGGTAAATGCTTGTCTTTCTTGCGAATCTACATGACCACAACTATAATATGGCTGTTTTCCTTTTTGACATAAAAATAATGGTGCATGAGTAGGAGTCGTGAAGAAAGTAACATAATGTCAACCTACTATGACATCAGATAATGAAGACGAGGCATCACATATCCTTTGCCACCCACCGCCCAGCCTTACTACAAATCAAAATATCGTGTGAACGCCCCTCATTACAAGTCAACCAGAAGATTGCACTAAATAATTTAAGAAACTGTTTGGAGTCTTACGTTTATAGTTTATGATTTGGAAGGTAACTTCTCCTTGGCATTCATATTCCTACCTGCTGGAGGGGTTCAATTATCCTTGATTATTCGTTACCTAAATAAAATGGGCTGCATACCTAAATAAAATTGTACATGGGCACTTGAACGTGACAGATCAGTTCATTGGCGGCTTTCAGCGAGGCGTTCAAGAAACAAGTGGGATGGAAGTGGTTATTAAACGTGGTGCTGCGTTGGCAATCTTAACATCGATTCTGGTGGCCATGCTCGGCCAGGCGAGGTGCTTGTGCATTTTTGACCGAGCTCATTTGATCCCCTTTGGCTTTGCCCGAATCAATGCTACTCTCAACGCCAGTAAGTAGTTAAACTTTATTGAAACTTGATCCTATTTTCCTTGTACTGCAACTTGTTTCTGATAATTCTTCAATGGCTATATCTGCAGGAATTTGTACAGCAGGCATTGCCTTGTTCACCGACTGTCAATTGTACTGAGCATGATATCCATTGGGACTCTTGTGGTGTTGATCTGTATTGTGGCCTGCGGTCTCATCTGAAGAAGGGAGTGACGAAGCCATTGGCAACAGTTGTATTTTTAGTACTCTTGTCAGCTAGGGCCACTGGATTTGCTTTCTTTTGGCAGCTTGAGAAGCCCGGTTGGTAGGGTCTGATCACATTTGGCATCATTTCGATTGCCTTGATCGGTTGTTTTCAGTTCTTCGTACATCACCCCAAAGATTGTGGATTTCCTCTAATGCGCTACACCTTCCATTTAACTAAATATATTCCTGCAAGATTTGGCCAAAGCAACAAAGATTTACCGTAGACATTTGAAGGAGGGATGGAAGAATTGACAACAATTGTATTTTTAGTACTCTCTGTTGGTGGGCTCTGATCACATTTGACATCATTTACAAAGCAATTTGCTCACACTGACAACTGTTTTTGTATTTCACAGCGAATAATAAAAGTGGTTTTAAAAAGTCCACAACAGTTGATTTAATAGGCAGAAACCAGAATTGAAATAAGAAGGTGATTTGAATGCATTATCTGTAATGTGTGTTATTATGAATGTCTTCCATTAATTGATGCATTCTTATGAGTGAAATTTTATATTATGCAATATTTTATGACATAACTTCCACCTTAACTTAATTCATACAGTATAATTTACCTTTTAATTTAAACTTAATATAGTATAGTTAAGTAACCATTCCACTGTACACCATAAAGGTAACGTAAATTCCATCTTATGATGTAAAGGTGACTTTAAATAATCCACCATTATGTCTTATAATGTAAAGGTGATTTTAATTAATTATCCTATATGTTGTGTGACAAAAAGGTGACTTGCATGTGCCTTATTCCCAACTCACATTTTCAACATTGAGGGAGAAAAATATGGCAACACTAATGTTCCTTAAGGGTAACAATATTTTAGTGGAAGACCAAATACAAGGGTCAAAGGTCATGTACAAAAAATCATTCCATTACCATATTACAATTTTTGTATGAATGACCAAATCTTTAGTATGGTTATCACAAATAAATAGAGAAAAGAGATAGAAAGTGGAGAGAGGAAACATGACAAGGAGGATGGAAGACTAAAGTGGAAGATGTCAAATGTAGTTCCCATTCCTCTTCAATGTTGTTTTATCTTGATATTGATACTATTGGACTGATGTCCAAACATTTGATTATGATACATTGATTAGTAGATGGTAGATTATACTGATATGTGGATTATTAACACTATGATGTTTATGTTTTATTATGAGGCACTAGATAGTGATGTTAGATAGTTAGATGTGTGTTGACTTTCACGATGTAGATTTTATACTGACATTTTATGTTTTGAGATTGTTTGTTAAATGTTGAATGATGAACATTGATTTTATATTCATATGTTCTCGATATTGTTAATCTGATTGAAAGCCCAAAGAGGTATTTGTTGTGTGTAGGAATTTTATCAATAACATCAAAGGGGATAGGGGACCCACGGGGGGTTCATTAGCTAGGCAATATCCTAGCACGTGGGTTCATATTGAGGTAATTAAAATTAATAAAATTAAAGTCAATATACCGATAGACATGAGGCGGTGAAAGGGTTTAATTTATTAATATTTTGAATTAGATATTGGGGGTAGGTTAGAGAGGTGGGCCAAAGGAAAAGGAGGTTTGATTTTAATATAAAACTAAAAGATCTGAACCCTAGTTTTTAAAAGTAAATACCTTAAAATTTCAAATGGAGTGTGTTTATAAAGTTAAATTATCATCTCTTTTTGAATAAATAAATCTAAATTAAGATATTCTTAACCAAGAAATAATAAAATGGTAGAAAACTAGGATTGGGTATGCTTTTCAACACAAGTGATATTATTTCACCATCTTAATTATTTTAAGAACTATTGATGAATGATTAAAGCTTAACATTTATAAGGTGATTTGTAATAGGTCTTCATTGACTTCAAACTATGTTTCGAGAGGAAATGCATATTAAAAAACATTGAGTGAGAAATATGATATATTTTTTGTTTAATATATTAGGGCAGAAATAAAAAGGGGTAAATAAAATTGTAATTGAAAAATGGCTAAGTAAGGTACATGGAAAAAATAGGGGGTATTAGAAATTGAATAATTAGAGGTAAAAAATATAATTAAGGGTATTCTTTAATACCCTTCAAATGCACGTGCTATACAATACTTTTACTAAGTGAACCCCCCGTGAGGGGACCAACCAGGGAAGGAAGTCGAATGTTGATCAACAAGGCCAACATTTACAACTTGTGTAATGTTGTGTAGTGTGTGTTTTGCATGTCTTGATTGGAAGTCTCCCAGGCGAGGTGATTTCACATATGTGGCCATGGGGTGGATTGTATCCCTTTCTTTAATTTTTGTATGTGTTTAGTTATGTTTTGTGTATTTAAATTTGGAAAAATTGTCACTTTATTAGCATGTGCAAATGTGTGTTCATTAGACTCAAACCTTCTTGTTTAGTTTAACAAAAGTAGAGATGTGACTAATAGTTATTATGAGATCTTGTAGTCCTTGTGTAAGTAGAATTTATAATGATTTGGGAGTATTTTAATCCACCACAAGTTTAAAATTCGGATTTTGACTTGGAGAGCACTTTTGGAAACTTGTGGGACAAGCAAGACTTGTCCCATGCCTCTTAATTTGGCCCAACAACCTTACCTATGGGTTGGGAAGATTAATTTTGACTTATTTATCCATTTTTGAGTGTAAGAGAAGGAAAATCATTGCGCTTTCATTCTAATCCAATTTATTATGTCCCTTGAAAGAAGGTGTGCAAGTTTGAGCCATGTGGGTTGTCATAGTCCTTGTGCATTGATGTTTCTTGGTCTTGGTGTGTTTGACTTGAGTGTGGGGATGGGGGGTGATGATGTGGCATCCTACTTGGATCCACCTCATCATACTCACTTCCCACTTCTATTTATTTGTGATTTTTGGTTGGAATGGGGATTACTTGCTCTTTTTGTTCTTGTGTTCTTTTTGTTCTTGTGCACTTTTAGATTTTGGAGTTTTTGAAGTGCTTGGAAATTGCTTCGCTTGGATTTGAAAAGGCTTGTGAAGGGTTTCTTGGATCTTGATGGAGAGGTAGGATCTCCACCTTTTTATTATTAAGTAATTTTTTTACTTCCAGGTATGTTAACGTAAGGAGTTAATTAAAACTATATGATTTTAAATTTATATAATTAATTCACTTGTAAATTTTATGGGAAAATGGAATAAAACTACTTATGGGTGGGATGCGTGGAAAATAAGGGAATGAGTTTTAATGAACACTATTAATGTGTGTGTGAGAGAGAGAGAGAGACGAGAATGAATTAATAAAATAATGAAAATACCCATGGCATCTATCCTTGAGCATGTAGCCACTGTCCAGTGCCCACAACAACTGTCTAGCATTTTGCATCCACTGCTCAGTGCCCGCAGCAATTGTTTAATAGCCTGCAACCACTATCCAGTGCCCAAAACAACTATCTAGCATTCTATAGCCACTACCCAGTGGCGATAGTAACTGTCTAGCATCCTGTAACCACTTCTTAGTGCCCGCAACAACTATCCAGCAACCTGCAGGCATTGGCCAATGCTTGTACCAACTATCCAACAACCTATAACAACTGCCTAGCAACCTATAACACTAACTTAGAAACTTGCAGCAAATTTTAGTAGTTTGCAAGTGAGATTTTAGTAAACGAAAATATTGTATCTTAAACCTCGATTAATGTAATTAAAATATTCATACATATAAATCATTACCGTAGTTTTCTATGTAAAAAAAATCACGTAAATTTTCCTAGATAATTATGAGGATTAATATGGCTTGGGTGTGTCATTTTGTGGGTGTTATGGGGCACATGCAAATAAGATCATAATCTAGACCAATAATTTATAACACATAAATACACTAGAATAAAATAAGGATGGAACCAATGGCGACATGCCGCTACTCCATGAAGCCGTCTTCAAACCCTAGCCATTGCTGCTCTCCTAATTGATCTTGAGCCGCTAAGGATGGAACCAATAGTGGAACGTTGACTTCATAGGAGCATGAGGTCATTTCATGGATAGATTTGGAGTTCTCTGGTGGCGTTCAGACTATGTCTTAAACGAATGGAAGTGAAAAAATTAAGATTTGGGATGACAGAGATAGCCTACTTTCTATAAAAAATCTTGAGAAATATTCAAGTCATGGCCTAATTGTGGAGGCGGGAAAGGTACAGGGTTCAAATTTTGTTGTCTCTCCTTGTTTTGGAGATGATACCTAGAGTAAATGGGCTTCTGAGGCACTTGGGGGTAGCGCTGCATAAGATCCTCTAGCTGCTCAACTGGTTGGTAGCGTCCCCAATAAAAATAAAGATTTGAACCAGGTGCAACAAAGAAAATCTACCATCTGTGGCAGTCTTGTCTCATCCCCTACCCTAGGAAACGCTAACATTGGAGTGGTTTCTCATAGTGATGATGGAAATAGATCTATCTCTTTCCAAGAAGCTCTACAAGGGAAGAGCTCAAAACCTATAAAGCCTGCTAACAACATTCATAGTGTTCAGTTTGGTGATGAAGTGATCGAAGTTGAATATTTCTACCCAGACCACGCTTTGATCTGTCACTTTAGCAGTCTATGGCCCTCTATCCAAGTGCTTCATGGATAGATTTCAAACTAATGGATTTGTAATGCACACATTTTACACACACAATTCAACAGTTAAAATACAAGAATTTTTTGTTTTGACTTACAATGCTCGATACATGACAACACAAGGGATTTCTTAAGACAATGTAAAACACTTGATACATATGCACCAACATTATCCCACATAGATGACATGGAAATACATATTTCACATCAAGACCACCTTTCCCGTAATGTAATACCCACTCCTCTTTGACACTTATTATACTATGATTTTGATTTTTTTTTATTATAGACATGGACATTATTATTATATTTTGATAGATGTTATGGAATTTTAGATTATTGATATGTTGTGACTCATATAGTGGATTGTATGGACTATTAAAGGAATGGATATATATTTCAGAGCTGATGATGATCTAGTGTTGCTACTTTATTATATACTGAAAATTTGCATTCTTGACGTATTGATTATGTTTAGATGATTGGACTAGTATTGTGATCTCATTGATGTTGATGAAAAAGCTAAATTTGAAATATTGATAAATTACAAATAATTGGTAGAATTGATTAATCTTGATGATGATTTAGCTACTTATATGATGATGTTAATTCATATATATATATATATATATATATATATATATATATATATATAATTGTTTGATGTATGTTAAGGATTATAGGATGAATTTTTATATGTGTTTTATTTCCATAATGTATTGATGTGGCCTTGAGGCTGAAGGGGTATTGTTTTGGTTGGTTACAGGAAATTATATCACAATAAACAAGAAGGGGCTAAGAGACTAACCATAGAAGAATATCATATATTTGCAACAAAGTTCACTTTTGTAACTTTGTGTTCATGTATATTGGTGTGTTATTGTTGAGTTTGTTAGGAGGACCCCATGGGGGGGTGACCTCATATGTGACCATGGGCTTGTGCATCGCCTTCCCTCTTTTTATTTATTTACTTTGTTGAGTATGTGATTTCTTTTATTGTAATGTATTCTCACTTTATTATTACTTAATTAATGTCATCTTGTTTACTTAATTAATCATGTGATTACGCTAAGTTGAGATATGACTATGAGGGCATTTAATGTGGTAGATAGTCCTTTCTATCTTATTGATTTTGTTGGCATAGTTTAATGTAGCATAGAGTTAGATATTATTAGGCTTGTTTGTTTAATCATATCCCATTATTATCTATCTATTTGTAATGTTCCTACGATTATGGGGAATATTGTTAAACTCCTCTCCTATATATATATATGTATGTGATTTTGATAAATAAAAGGTGTGAGATATCTAATCTCCATTTCATCTCCACTTCTTGCTCCTCACAATCTAGTATCAGAGAAAAAATATTTGTTTTATATTGGCTAAGAAATTTTGCTATCTAGCTGAGGCGTGGAGGTGCTTAAAAGATTTGTGTTTTTGCCAAAACTTGACTTCATATTTTAGTCCTGCGTAGAAATTGGAAGCCAATTAACTTGTTGGTGCTTGTGCCAATACTAAACCTAATCATTTTATTTTGAAGTGTAGAATTTTTTTTTATAGATGAGCCAAGGAAACAAAACAGTGCTTCTCTCTGAGCAAAAAATGTGTTATTTATATTCTTGCATGCAACATGGATGCTTAGACGTGGATGGTATGTGATTTATCTTCGACATGGATAACCAGAAAAAAGGACAAATATACCTACGTGGAGCTAAGTCTGCAGTAGAAGTGTGAAGATTATTAAGAGGAAATAATAAAATAAAAAATTTCTTCTTATTACGGCTGCTATGTGAGAACTATAATACTCTTAGTGCTACATGGAAGAGGATGTGTGGAAAATATCTGCCAACAAGTCATCGAAATCTATAGATGTGAGAATATTTCCCACGTGATTTAGATCGTTGGAGCTTTACTGGAGAAGCCTAGAAATAGGAACTGTTGGTGCTCAATATAATCTCACCATGTTTGTTCAAAACGTCTTAGTCTGCATGGTTTGAAGTTTTCTTTGTCTCCCTTTATTGATGTGTGAAATATTTTTCCTTCATTTGGTTTCCATGGTCGGTCCTTTCCTTTGGTCGAAGATCACACTGAGTCTAGATATTATTTTCCATTTCTCTATCCATGAGACAGAATTTGTAATTTGGGCATGAATTCAGGGTTTCCCCTTCCTTGTATTTTTCCACAGTCATTTTTTCCTTGTCAATTTTTGTCGCAACATCCGTGGAAACATGGTCCTCTCTGATTGGATGCGGCCTGATGCGTCTTTTTGCTAAAACTTGTCACTTTATTCACATTTGTAAAAAATACCAAATTGGCCTCATGGCCCCGATAGCATCTAATTGGTTATTCAAAAAGCATGAAGCGGAAAGGAAAAATTCTTACTATGACCCCGAAGATGGAAATAGGGCCATTTTTCAAGACAAAGGCAGAGAGGTGGATTTTCGGAACATTTTTAAGTTTTTTTTTCCTTTTTGTGAAAAAGGAGAAAAGTTATAAATTGATCCTCCACCCCACAGGGGATAGAATGATGTCACATGTTTGAGTCAACATTTGAAAATTTAAAGCGAGGAAGCAGGTCGGTGGAGCATTTTGGATTTTTTAAGCTATGTTTTCAAATGATGTAAAGGTATAAAAGTGAGTTGCGACTCCAATGGGGACCACATCAAAAGTTGGAAGCAAAGATGCAAGTCACCGGAGCATTTTGAATTTTTTCAGCCAACTTAAACTCAAATATTTTCCATGTGGAGGGCATGTGCTCATTTGAGGATCCACCTTTGGGTCTTACATTTATAGTTTCATCAAGGAGACACGTGAAGGTTTCCGCTGGCCCTACCCATACTTAGACTTTTCTTCAAGTGGCCGGTGCAGATTGTTGAGACCATGGACATGAGAAGGGCCTACGCTCATTTGAGGATCCACCTCTGGGTCCTACCTTCATAGTTGTGCCAAGGAGACACATGGAGGATTCCGCTAGTTCCTCTCTATACTTACAATTCTCAAGAAACTTTCTAAGGCATGGGACACATGGAGGGTCCATGCCTGTTTGGGGACCTGCCCTTGAACTTTACTTTTGAAAGAGCACCAAAGGGAGACATGGAGGTTTTCACTGGATCTTCCCATACTTAGAATTTTTCAAGTGTCTGGTGTAACTTTTTCAGACCCTAGACACGTAGAAGGCCCACACTTGTTTGAGAGTCCTTCTTTTAAGCTTCATACCAAAAAGCGCTGATGAGACACGTTGAAGATTCCGCTGGCCCTGCCCATACTTAAAATTTTTAATAGCTGAGGATACTTTCTAGAACTCTAGGCACATGACACCTTAAGCTGGTCCTTAAACTCTTTCAACAACTTTTCCATGATGAGACACGTGATGAGCCCATGCTTGTTTAGCATCTTCGCTTTTGGGCACCGTATCAAACATGCGCTGAAGAGACACGTGGAGGATTCCGCTTTCTCCACTCTATACTGGGACATGTTCAATGGCCGAGGAAAATTTCTTGGGCCCAAGGCATGTAGTGCCCACTTCCCTTTGACACTTTTTAATTATTGATTATTATACTGTCGACTACACTTATGGATATATTGTAGATTTTTTATTTAGCATGATAGTAGATGTTAGAGATAGTGGAATATAGTTGATTCGATTTAGATATGATGCATGTTGACCATTAGAGACATTTTACATTGATGCTGATATATTGTTGACATGGTTATTTATACATATTTATAACATGTGATATATTTCGTCATATTGAGTAAAGCTTTGATAATTGGATTAATGTTGTGATCATTTTGACATGGATGAAATGTAGAATAGGAATGTTGTTAGAAATTGCAAATGATATCGTATTTTTCTAGGTAATATCTGATTTGTATATAGATGATTTTGGAATTATATTGTATATTTTATCATAGATGTTCTTAATGCAGCCACGATGCCGAAGAGGTTATTTATGTGTTTTGTAGGTAAAATTATTCACAACAAACATTGGGGGGATTGGATACCAACCACATTAGAATTCTAGATGAATTCAACAAGGGTCACCATGGAAACATGTAATTGTGTGTGTGTTAGAATTATTTGGTTAGGGGAAAATTTGTGACCAAAGGGTCATGTGTTGTCTTTTATTATTAGTTCCATTTTTATAAATTTTACCATGCATTTTCTTTTAGTAATGTAATTTACTTGTTTAATTATTTAGATTTGATGTATGTTTTACCCCTTTTATTATTGGTGGCTTGTAGTGTCTTAATTAAACTAATTTAACCTTGTCCCAAACTAATTAAAGATGTGACCAAAAGGAGTTTATTTATTAGACTTTATGTGCTCTTGGATTTTGTGTTGTGTGTTGAATGCTTGAGATCTTGAGTTTTGTACACTCTACCCTTCTTGGAGATTCGAATTCGGCCTTACATGCCAATTTTGGAAGCTTGTGGGACAAGTAAAACTTTCCCCACACCTCTTAAATTACTATGCCAACCCTACCTATGGGTTGGGGGGTCAAAATTAAACCCCATTAGGTGTTTTGGGAAGATAAAAAGGTAAAATATTTATTGCACTTCCTTTCTTGTAATTAATGTTGTCCTTAGGGGGTGTGGGCTTAGTTTGTGTTGTAAATAAATTGTCATTTATTCAACCACTTATTAATTATGCTTTGGAATATGAGGTTGACTAAGGTGATGTGGAGTGGAGAGGAAATGAGGTGGCATCCTCCTTAGAGAAACATCCTCCTATTATCTCCCTTTTCTATTTATTGAAATTCTTTTTCTTGTTTGGTGGTTACTTCATTTATTTTTCTCTTGTATTTTTGGAAGAGTTAGAGTATTGTTGTGAGTTCTTGTGGATTGTTGGAGCTTGTAGATGCTTGCTTGGTTTTCAGGAGCTTGGAGATTTACTCTTGAAACAAGCTCTACTATGGAAAGGTAGGAGCTTTACCTTGCTTATGTTATGCTTTATTTTGTGTTTATATGCTTGTGTTGAGTATTGTTTTCTTTGGAATGCTTCTTGTGTGTGGGTAGATTTCCTAACATTGGAGTAGGAGGAGAATATGGGGATATTTCAAGTAGGAAGGCATTAGAGTTTACCATTTTGTTGGTGGGAGATTAGGTTAGATGCCCCACCTTGTATAAGGAATGCTTGCATTTCTTTATTGTTTCTTTTATGAGGGAGGCATAAGAGATTGGGGGAGGCATAAGAGTATGTGGGAGGTATAAGGGGTACTTGAGGGAGGCATAAGAGTATGTGGGGGTTTTGAGATATGCATTGGAGGCTTTAAGGTGGGTTCCCATTCTAATTAGGAGGCATAAGTGGCCTACCCATAGGTATTGCTCCTTTGAATTTCATTCGAAGCCTTGTTTTTTGTTGTATTATTGTTCTTCTTTCTCGTGTTGTTATTAATTTGAATATGGTTTAAATGGTTGTGAAATATTTGTGTGTGTTGTGGAAACTTGTTGTTGTAATGTGTTTGAATTATCTCCCATTGTAATGTGGTTTGGGTTCGGGGGCCAATGAAGAGGATGGCTTCTCCTCTTCATTGGATGTCTTGATTGCGTGGAGAGCGTTGCCTCTCCCCCAATTTTGTGTGAATCAAAAAAATCTTGTAGGAGCTAGCTTGTTGGAGTTACGAAGCTTGGAGATTTTGGTGGATTCCCTCATAAGATCCTTCTTGTAATAAAATTTACCTTGTGTTATTACCACTTTGAGTGGAAGAACTTGTAGTATTGTATTATACTTTTAGTTATATTCTTGTATGATTTCCCATTTTAAGTGGAGGACATTGTATTGGACTTGTGAAGGAAAGTTGCATTCCAATATTTGTTTATTGTAGAAGAGAAATAATCAAAATGGATATATTGTGTAAAATTTTAGTTGGAATTTGCATTGTGTAAAAAGGAAATTTGTATTCAAACATTTACTATTAAATCAATAATATATGTGGAAAGAAACAAACAAAATATAGGAGAAAGAATTGTATTGTGGCATTAGTTTTGAGAAATAGAAAAGAAAGTAATTCTCTCTATTTGGAATCTTGGTTCTATTGTGAACAAATTAGTTCTTTGTGTTAAAAGATATGAATTGTTTTCAATGGAAAAGAAAGTATTACTTTCATTTGTTAAGTTGTAATGTTGTAAATGAGAAAGAAGAAATATAGAAGTTGTAGATGTTGAAAATGTATACATAGTAAATTTGAATGGAAAATAAATTTTCTATAGTTGTTTAGAACATATTTGTATGTTGTAGTAAAAATGGGAACAAGAGAACAAATTTGAAGTATGTTGTTATTTGGAAATTTTGATTTTGTAGTAAGAAAACAACAATGTAAAAGTAGATTAAGTTTTCTTTTTCTCATGGAATTTGAAAGAAGACTAGTTGAACATAATAAAATGACTTTGTAAAATAGATGTGTTTATTGGATTAGATAATACTTTAAAAATGAGTAGATCTAACTAAGGAATGAACAAATGATATTAAATCCAAAAACTAGAAAATTTAGGAGCATAAAATCAAGTTCTGAATATATTTTAGGACCTTGCAGTAAAATTTGGGTTTGGGAAAATCTCCCCATAAAGATTCTATTTTTCAAAAACAGGACCGCCACCCTGTGTAGAGTGTCGGTCCCATAACCACCACTCAGGCTAAGGCGGTGGTCTCAAAACCGTCACTCTATAGGGCAGTAGTCCATGGTTTGTCACCCAAGCAGGGCAGCGGTCCCAGGACCGTCAGTCTACTCTGGGTGGCATTTCTATAATGTACGACATAACTCCTTGGATCCGCACCTGTGTGTGAAATTTAGCTAGTTTGCACCAATTTCTAAGTTGTAAAATTTAACCTATTATCACCAGAAAGCAAAAAATGAGAAATCCCTTAGATTGGGCAATACAAAACCTCCAAATGGTGGATTAAAAACATTCCTTTCATTTGCAACAATGGGGGTAGGGTTTGCCCCAAAATTAAAAACCGAATATACAAATAGCTTGAAATGAAACTCAGATTGGTAGAGGAAACCCCTGCCAATCCTTGAATGGAAGAAATAACAACAATAAAACTAATCTAAACTAGATCTCCATGTAGAATCCTCCATAGTTATTCCCCTCTTTCTCCCATGGCTCCCTTCTCTCCAACCTACACTTCTTAACAAAATAAAAGACAAAATGAGGAGAATAAAATGAAGGAAAGGTTATAATAGATATTCATAAGAAAATTTAGGGCTAGTTTGGAACCCTAGGATTCAGTGGCCAAGATTTACTTGATCTAAGGGTGGAGGTTTCACCCTACTTTTGTTTGGTAGAAATGTAATTTAAATTTTTAAATTAAATCCTTAAGAGTATGTGTAAATGGGGAAAGGGGACATTTGATTGCCATAGAATGCTAAGCCATGGTTAATTCTTAGCAAGATTTTGGCAGTTATTAGAAAGGCCTCTAAAGTAATAAGACAATGAATTTAATTAAATTAACATAAGCCTAACCTTTCCAGGATTGAACATTAACTAAAGAGAAGAAAACATCTAACTCTGTAAATTAATCTAGGGTACCTTCCGAATACATAATTGATTAATGGAATCTAGAGATAAATTTTAGAATATGTTAACCTTTGTTCTAGACCGGATTCTTCAATCGAAGAGTTGAGTTAGTGTTGTTTGTTAGTTGTTGTTGTACCCTAGGGAATTAACATCTTTGTAACCTTCCTATCACTTAAACAAAACAAAAAAAAAGTCACAATTTTCAGGTTAAGTGTTGGATTGTAGCATGTTCCTAGAACGTCACTTTTGTGGGGGTTACAGGTCACGTGGAGAGCCTATGCTCATTTAAGGTTTGGTGGTACAACTTGCAGTTTATCCAGGTAAGAACTTGAATCTTGATGTTGTTGTCGTTGATTGCCCTACCAAATGGCACATGTTGTTATCAAGAAAGTGGGCTGCAAGTGTTGGTGGAAAGGTTCAGATGGACATTTCTTATGCCACCATACCAATTGAGGGCAACCTTCTAAAGTTACCTAGTGAAAATAAGATGTTATATCTAATTGAGGACCCCAACAATGCTTCTTATGAAGTATTGCATGCAAATATTGATATTGATAACTTTGTGAGTTATGTTAATTTTAAGGAATATGAAATTGATAGATTAAGGTATAATGAGCATGATGATTTTCCTCAGACTTCGATGTTTGATGCAGCCTCGAAAGATGTTAGAAAACTTGACCTAGGCATAAAGGATAATCTTGAAGAAATGTGGTCAGATAGCGACTTGGATGGAAAAAAGAGGCAATCATATGACCAGATGTTAAAAACATATCAGAACTACTTAGCATGGTCATATACAGAATGACAGACACTTGTAGTTTTTTCTTGATTGTTTTCTTTAAATCATAATGCTCTCCATTATACAGTGTATAGTTATTTGTTTTCATTCCTCTTTTGTGTTTTTTTTTGTTCTGGTCCTTGGTGCCCTAATTTTTCTCATTTCTCGATTCATTTTTTGGAGGATGGTTATGGTTGTTTTGCTCTACAAGCTTATTCTTTAACTCCGATGCCCAATGGTCTATTATTGGCACTTGGTCTACTATTTGTTCTTGTGGCACTCATAGGGAGTGCCCATCCCTGAGTTGGAGCCGATGTTGGTGCTTGAATTAGTCTCACCCCATTTGTCATTGAAATTCCTCAGTTTGCAGCCTCTGTCATGTTTTTTGTCTCTCTGTATTGGTGCTTGAAGACTCTGTCCTCCATTTGGTTGCCATGATCAATCCCTTCCTTGGTTGAGGATATCTTAAAGGTCTAGAATTTGTTTTTCATTTCTTTTTCCATCTGAAGGAATCTGTAAATTGGGCGTAAAACTTGGGTTGTTCCTTTGCTTCCATTTTCCGTAGTCACGTTTTGCTGTCCCTGTCATTTTTATCCCAAACACCTGAGGAAACATGATTGGATGTAGTTCATAGAATCATATTTGAGCCTTGTAACATTTTCAAATTCTCTGTCCTTGAAGAAAGATTCATTTCCGGGCTAAAATGGTGGAAATCCTACATTTTTATGGTTTGATGAGTGTGTTTTTCCTCGTCAAATTTACATCTCTGTATCATTTGGAAGCATGGCCCTTTTTGTTTTGATGCGGCTTGATGGGGCACTCTAAAAACTCTATGGTTCACTTCAACCCAAAACTTGTGCACATGGAGCAACGACACTTATTTCAAAATTCATGTTTTGTTTTGGCCTTGGGATTACGTCGGGGGGACAGGTGGAGGATTCTACTACTTTTCCTAGAGTTAGACAAATTTTTCATATAGCCAATACAGTTTTGGTGGGCCATGGACACATGGAGGGCTGGGCTCATTTGAGGATCCACCTCAGGGTCCCACCTTAATAATTACGATAGGGAGACATGTTGAGGCTTCTGTCGGCTCCATTTTATACCTAAACTTTTCAAGAAACTTTCTAAGGCATGGGACACATGTTGAGCCCGTGCTTGTTCAGGGTCTCCGCTCTTGGGCACCATCTTGAAGTTGTGCCATAAAGACACATGGAGGCTTCTGCCAGTCCTTCCCTTACTTAGACTTTTTAAGAAACTTTATAAAGAGGCCTGGGAAACGTGGAGGAATTGCACCTGTTTGGGGACTAGCCCCTAAGTTTTATTTTGAATAATTTCCAAGAGGACACTTGGAGGCTTCCACTCACTCTGCCCTATTGCTTGGACTTTTCAACGGCCAAAGAAAAATGTCTCAGACCCTAGACACATGGCACCTTCCACTGAACATTCAACTTTTTTAACAGACTCTTCCTGAATGAGACACATGTTGAGCCTGAGTTTCTTTGGGGTCTCTGCTTTTGGAGACCATCTCAAAATGTGCCATTCAGACATGTGGAGGCTTCCACTAGCTCATTTTTTCACCGAGACTTTTCAAAGGCCAAAAGGTGTTTTCCTTGGGCCCTGGGTACGTGGAAGTCTCTCGCTTATTTGAGACTTGCCTCTGTGCTTCTCCTTTGCAGTTATACCAAGGAAACATGTGGACGACTATGATGTAAAGTGGAAAAGGAGCATGATCAATAGTTGATATGCATTTCACTTGTTTTTCCACCATTTTTTCTCCAAGACTCTTGGAGACGTGAATACGCATTATTTTTCATTGTTCTTATATGAGATTCTTTGTCGTCTCTGTTAGTAAGGTTCCATTGAATGGATTTGAAACTTAAATTGTGAGTTCAAGGATCGTTAAGGTCAATATTTTGAAGTGGGAATTACTCGGGCACTTGAAAAAATTAGAATTACTAGAGGAAATGGATGCGGGGTAGAAATGAAAGAGGAAAAAAGGATAAAATGATGAAAGTACAAGTGCAAAAGGTGAAAAATGCATTTCCTTGAGAGCAAAAAGGGATGACCTGTCAGGACCATCTATGATGAGCATCTAAAAAATGATTAAAAAGGGGTTTTCTTGCATGACAAAATCAGAATGATTAAAAGGACTCCTAAAAAGTTGTGGCATGGCATCCTAGTCATTTGTCGAGAGCCTAAGAAACATGATCAGTTCACAATTGGTCCACCTGGTAGATTTTAGAATTGAATTTGTTAAACATCATTATCTGAGACAAATTGGTAACAAGAAAAGGTCCCTTAAATATTCTTCTCTTTTGGGGGGAAAATTGAGTGACCAAAATGTATAAATGTAATGAGAATACTCTTGTAAATGATCAGAGTTTGAATTCTTACGAAAATTTGAGAAATTCATCTTCATGAGAGACCAAATCCGAGATAACATGTTATTTTCTTCTATTATATTTTCTATCGTGTCAAGTTGGTTGCATATATATAGCCATTAATGAGCAATAAGATTACTCTGGAAGATTTCTCCTACTGATAAATGTAAT
This sequence comes from Taxus chinensis, assembly GCA_019776745.2. Taxonomy (NCBI): domain Eukaryota; kingdom Viridiplantae; phylum Streptophyta; class Pinopsida; order Cupressales; family Taxaceae; genus Taxus; species Taxus chinensis. The sequence continues at coordinate 706,161,765 of CM034154.1, forward strand.
CCATTTTGAGATTAATTTGTGTCCAATCTCCAACAATTTGTGTCTGCTTGTTTTAGAATGTCTGTAAATAGTCTCTTTTATTCCTATTGCAATCTTACATTGAAATTTTTGTGAAATCACACAGGATCTCATCCCTGTGATAGTCTAATGTTATTTGCAATTTTATTTCAAGAAGAGCCTTCATCTTGGATGAGATAAACAAATTTAAAATAAATTCACTGTCATTTGTTGATAAATATTGTCTGTAAGTCTTCAGGTGTACCTTAGATGTGATTAATCAAAAACTTTAGTGTTTAATTGAGTATTTCAATTTGAGCCTTCTTGTTGGAGTCTCAAATATTATGTGAAAACGTGCTGATTTGGGACTCCATTAAAGCATGCCTTTTGGTTGAAGGAACGTCCTAACTGTTATAAGCTTTATGTTGTTAAAGTTGTTCATTATTTTTAAGTCCCTCCGAAAGATTTGGTATAATCAATTTTATCCTTCTTCATCTCCCACCAAAATCATTTAAATACCATTGATCCGATTTTTAACTTCCTAATAAGTATTTTGAGTACCTAAGAGCTCTAATGATTGAGAAGTATGATGGAGGGATACCTTCTGAGGAAGATAGGTAGTTGTTAATGAATGTTGTGGTTGTCCATGAAAAATAATATAATACTAGGAGTGGGGTAGTCAAAGGGGTAGGGCCTCAAGCTAAACCAAAAATTCCAGTGCTTATAAGTATCCCAAAAGAGACTCCAAAGAAATATACATCTGGCAAAGGCATTGTTGTCTCAAGTAGAACTTGTGTTCCTCGCTATGCTCAGACTTTAAAAAATCACATGCCATTAGATGAATTTGTAAACCTTCCTCCTAACACTACATTACCCAAATATGTTCCTTATGACATAGCCCAAATCTTGAGTTAGATCAAGATTTCTGTTCCTATTGTTGAATTGTTTATAATCCCCGAGCATAGGAACAAAGAATTTGAATATTTGGGGTTTAGAGAAGAAAAATTCACCCAAAATAGAAATGTTGAGACTCCTCCTACCATTTCAGAGTTGAAAAAACCCCAAGTACTGGAGAAACCAGGTGAGCCACCTAAATTTTACTTAGGAACATCTTTGTTTGAGTCTTAATTAAATGTTGATCCATTTTTTACAACACTAATTATTAAAGACAAACTGTTGCACAATTGTATGTTTCATTCTAGAGCATCATGCAATGTTATGCCTATGGAAGTCATGAATGAATTAAACATTAAAGTGACAACAACTTATGGCAAGTGTACTGCAATGGATTCTATAGAGGTTGCTATTGTAGGATGTGTAAAAGGTTTGGTTATACAACTTGTAGCTTATCCGAGTAAGAACTTGAAACTTGATGTTGTTGTCATTGATTTCCCTGCCATATGGGGCATGTTGTTATCAAGAAAGTGGGTTGCAAGTGTTGGTGGAAATCTTTAGATGGACATGTCTTATGCCACCATACCAATTGAGGGTAACCTTATGAAGTTACCTGGTGAAAATAAGATGTTATATCTTATTGAGGACCCCAAAAATGCTTCTTATGAAGTATTGCATGTAGATATTGATATTGATAACTCTGTGAGTTATGTTGCTTTCAAGGAATATGAAATTGATCAATGATGGTATCATGAGCAAGATGATTTTCCTTAGAATTTGATGTTTCATACAACCTCAAAAGATGTTAGAAAACTTGACCCAGCCACAAAGGATAAGCCTGAATAAATGTGGTTAGATAGCGACTCAGATGGAAAAGAGAGGAAATCATATGACTAGATATTAAAAACATATCAAATCTTCTTAGCATGGTCATATCCAGAATGGAAGGCACTTGAAGTTTTTCATTGATTTTTTTCTTTGAATCAGAATGCTCTCCATTGTATAGTGTATAGTTTTTTTTTTCATTCTACTTTTGTCTTTTTGTTCGTTCTGGTCCTGGGTGACCTGGTTTTACTGGTTTCTCAGTTCGTTTATTGAAGGATGGTTATGGTTATTCTGATTTGAAAGCTTATTCTTTGACTCCATTTCCCAATGGTCTATTTTTGGCACTTGGTCTACTATTTGTTCTTGTGGCACTCACATGTTGGTGCTCAAATTAGTCTCACCCCGTTTGTCATTGAAATTCCTCAGTTTGTAGCCTCTGTCATGTTTTCTGTCTCTTCGTATTGGTGCTTGAAGACTCTTTCCTCCATTTGGTTACCATGATTAGTCCCTTCCTTGGTCAAATATCACTTTAAGGTCTATACATTTTTTTTAATTTCTCTGTCCATCTGAAGGAGTCTATAAATTAGGCATAAAACTTAGGTTGTTGCTTTCCTTGTGTTTTCTGCAGTCACAGTTTGTTGTGCCTATTATTTTTGTCCCAAATCCATGAGGAAATGTGATTGGATGTAGTTCGATGGATCATATTTGATCCTTGTAACATTTCCAAATTTTCTTTCCTTGAAGAAAGATTCATTTCCGGGCTCAAATGGTGGTTTTTTTGCATTTTTATGGTTTGACGATTGTGTTTTCCCTTCTCAAACTTACATCTTTGCATTAGTTGAAAGTGTGGCCCTTTTTGGTTAGATGCGGCTCAATGGGGAACTCTAAAAATTCTATGGCTCGCTTCAACCCAAAACTTGTCCACATGGAGAAACGACGCTCGTTTAAAAATTCACCTTTTGTTTTGGCCTTAGAATTGCATCGGGGGAACACATGAAGGATTCTGCTACTTTGCCCAGACTTAGAAAAAAAATTCATACAGCCAGTATAGTTTTGGCGGTCCATGGACACATGGAGGATTGGCGCTCATTTGAGGATCTGCCTCAGGGTCCCACCTTAACAATTTCTACAGTGAGACATAGAGGTTTCCATCGGCTCCACTTTGTACCAAAATGTTTCAAGAAACTTTCTAAGGCCTAGGACACATGTTGAGCCCATGCTTCTTCAGGGTCTCCACTCTTGGGAACCATCTTGAATTTTTGTCATAAAGAAACATGGAGGCTTTTACCGGGCCTTGCCTTACTTAGACTTTTTAAGAAACTTTCTAAAGAGGCTTGGGACATGTGGAGAGACTGTGCCTATTTGGGGACCGGCCCCTAAGTTTTATTTTGAAGAAGATCCAGGAGGACACTTGGAGGCTTCCACTCACTCTATCCTTTTTCTTGGACTTTTAAATGACCAAAGAAAAATCTCTCAGACCCTAGACACATGGTGCCTTCCGCTGAACATTTAAAATTTTTAACACACTCTTCCTGAATTAGAAACGTGTTGAGCCTGCGCTTGTTTAGGGTCTCTACTTTTGGGGGCCATCTTAAAATTTGCCATTGATGCATGTGGAGGCTTCCACTGGCTCCTTTTTTCACCGAGACTTTTCGAAGGCCAGAAGGTGTTTTTCTTGGGCACAAGGTACGTAGAAGTCTCACATTTATTTGAGACTTGCCTCTATGCTTCTCCTTTGTAGTTGCACTAAAGAAACATGTGGACGACTATAATATAAAGTGGAAAATGGGAAGGATCAATGGTTGCTGTGCATTTCACCTATTTTTCCACCATTTTTTCTCCAAGACTCTTGGAGACGTGAATACGCACTATTTTTCATCATTTTTTGATGAAATTCTTTTTTGTCTCTATCAGTAAGGTGCCATTAAATGGATTTAAAACTTAAATTGTGAGTCCAAGGATCATTAAGGTCAATATTTTAAAGTGGGAATTACTCAGGAACTTGAAAAAATGGGAATTTCCAGAGGAAATGGATGTGGGGAAGAAATGGCAGAGGAAAAAGAGGATAAAAGGACAAAATTATGAAAGTGTAGGCACAAAAGGTGAAAAAGGCATTGCCTCGAGAGGTAAAAGGTGATCCTTCCTGGACAAACTATTTAGAGGCTTTGAAGAATGATTAAAAAGGGGATTTCTTGTATGAAAGAATCATAATGATTAAAAGGACTCCTAAAAATTTGTGGCATGACATCCTATTCATTAGTCAAGAGCCCAAGAAATGTGAACAGTTCACAATTGGTCCACCTGGCAGATTTCAGATCTGAAATTGTTAAACGTCGTTGTCTGAGACAAATTGGTAACAAGCAAAGGTCCCTCGAATACTCTTCTCTTTTGGGGGAAAAATTGAGTGACAAAAATGTATAAATTCAATGAGAATACTCTTGCAAATGGTCAGATTTTGAATTCTTAAGAAAAATTTGAGAAAGTCGTCTTCGTGAGAGACCAAAACCGAGATAACCTGTTATTTTCTTCTATTAAATTTTCTATCCTGTCAAGTTAGTTGCATATATATAGCCATTGAAGAGCACTGAGATTTCTCTAGAAGCTTTCCCCTGCTGATGAATCTAAGCAGTTTTGAAATTAATTTGTGTCTACTTTATTTCAAAATGTTTGTAAATAGTCTCTTTCATTCCTATTGCAATCTTACATTGAAATTTTTGTTAAATCACACCAGATCTCATCCCTATGATAGTCTAATGGTATTTGAAATTTCATTTCAAGAAGAGCCTTCATCTTGGATGAAATAAATAAATTTAAATTCAATTCACTGTCATTTGTTGATAAATATTATTTGTAAGTCTTCAGGTGTACCTTAAGCGTGATTAATCAAAAAAATAGTGTTTAATTGAGTATTTCAATTCCATCCTTTCTTTTGAAGTCTCAAAGATTTTGTGAAAATGTGTAGATATGGGTCTCCATTAAAGCACACCTTTTGGTTGAAGGAACATCCTAAATGTTCTAAAGCTTTATGTTGTTGAATTTTTTCATTATTGTGAAGTCCCTCTGAAAGATCTGGTATAATCAATTTTATCTTGCTTCATCTCCCACGAAAATCATTTAAAAACCATTGATCCACCTTGAACTACCCCTGTTTTCCCTGTGTATCAACAACGTAACAAAATCTACTTGCACAAATATGCATAGCAATCAATATTTCTTAATTTCTTCAGTAACCTTAGCCTTTTGTTTAAAATATCTCCATCATTTAGAAGTGACAACTCTTAAGAGTTAAATCATGGATCATATTTTCCCAAGGTTGTCTTCATATAATTTGTGCAAAGGAATGATATCTCCATCTCCTTCATCAAATAGAGGTTACATTAAGGGTCCTCTCACCCTGGTTGAAGAGGCACAACCTAAATTAGTGAGGAAAGGTCAAATCCTCTTAAAGGTGTTATCCATCTCTCAAAAAATCTGAGTAACAAAGGGTCAGTTAGATCTCATCCCCGGCTACAAAACGACACACACTATGATCTATATACCTCTAAGCTCCTTGTCAAATCTATGTTATTGATTGGATTTAAAAGGAGAATGAATTTTGATACCAACAAGATGAGAGGTCTTTTGACATAGACCTAGATGTACCACCTCCATAGCAAGTTGTAGCAGCCATTCTACCTCAGATTTAATAGACACTTCAAGACCTCAATGCCATTATATGCCCAGAGCCCTTGGAGGACAATTTTTTAGACATGACATGGATATGTCATTGGAGGCCCATGTATCCCCTTGACACAGTGAGGATTATAGGGTAGAGAACTTCCGCACGGAGCTGGCTAGGGCTGATTCACCACAAAGAGGTCATGGAGACAGGAATTTAGGTCATAGGGAGAGGTCTTGGAGTCCTAGAAAAATGGAGGAGTGTGTAGAGAGAGAAAGGGGTCATCAGATGTCAATTGTAGACCATATCAGGGAGATCCTGAAGCTACAACCATCGCACTATTTAGGAGATACAAGAGGTTTTCTGGTAGAGGCCTGGTTGGTGAGCTTGAGTGGATGCTTTAAGCTCTGCCCTTGTACTAGTAACATGAAAGATCTTATTATGATCCATCTTCTAAGGGATGGAGTATGATTCTGGTGGAGGACCAAGGAGTATAAGCTCCATGTTTACTCAGAGACAGTTACCTAGGAGCTATTTGAGGAGCATTTCAGGAGGAGGTATTTTCCTAGGAGTTTTATTCAGCAGTGGATAGACGAGTTTCATGACCTCTGACAGTCATCAATGACCATAGATGAGTATGAGATTCGATTTCTAGATCTACTCTAGTATGTCAACTATATGCAGGATGAGTAGGTACGGATTAAAAAATTCATTAGGGGTGTGAACTTGGATTTGGGTGACATGGTACGCATTCACTTCCAACAGACATTAGATATGGCCATGGAGAAGGCCTATATTGTAGAGGAGACATAAGGGAAGATACAACAGGCTAGAGATAGAGTTCAGAACTGTATCTAGTAGATGTAAGATGGTAGATCAAGGGGGTCAGTTCCTCCTCCACGTGGTGGACAGAGTTTAGGACAAGCTTCATTTAGGCCACCACAACAACCACCTCAGTAGCAACAGCAGTAGATCCACCCACCTTAGAAGCCTCCTCATCTATTTGATGCACAAAGAGGGTGGAGTATGGGGCCTCCTCCTAGGGGTCCCATGAGGACACAGGGTGCACAGAGAGCTCAATCAGCAGGAGATCATCAGTAGAGACCTGAACAGTCCATATTTGGGTTGTTAGGATCCATAACATAGACATCTAGAGTACCGAATGGAAATGCATCCAACTGGATAGGACCATGTAGTTGTTATGGTTGTGGCATTATAGGACATCATTGGAGAGAGTGCCCATATAACCCTAGTAACAAGGGTAAGATGCAGATCTCAAAGCCTACTGTTGGAGATATGGCATGAAGCCATCGAATCTACACAGCAGTCAAGAACCATGAGCACTAGAGTACCATGATAGAGATGATAGATAATATTGGTTCTATTTCCACCTCTATATTGTTTGATTCTAGATCTTCTGATTCATTTATTTCACCATCCTTAGTAGAGCATTGTAGGCTAGTGGGTTAGGAAAGTTCATAGGTGGGACATTGAGATGGATTCTGGAGAAAAAATTTCCATAGACTCCTTAGTTAAAGAGTGTGTAGTCGATTTGGGACCCTCCACCACTACCTCAGATCTTCGAATCCTTTCATTGCGTTATTATGGTGTCATATTAGGCATGGACTAGTTATTTGCACATAGATCTAGATTAGACTATTACCATATGAATATTTCTTGTACAAATGATCTAGGAGTGGAGTCAGTGATATCAAGAGATAGGAGGACCGTTTCCATTCGCACCATCTCCGCTATTTAGCTTAAGCGGTGGTGTGTGTGAAGGGTTTGTCAGTTGTATGCTATTATGGTTAGTGACAAATCTAAGAATGAGTCTAATGGACCATGCCTTGATGACCATCTCATTTAAAGAGAGTTTACTAATGTTTTACCAGGAGAGCTATCGGGTTTACCTCCCCCCACGTGAGATAGATTTCCACATAGATGTGGTTCCAAGTGAAGAGCCTACTTCATGAGACCCTTATGAGATGACTTCTCCTGAGCTATGTGAGATCTTGTTCTAGCTTGAGGGCATTTTGTAGAAAGGCCTAATCCATCTTATTATATCCCCTTGGGGGTGCACCGGTTGATCTTCGTGAATAAGAAGGATGCATCTCTACAGTTGTGTATTGATTACCGTCAGCTGAATAAAGTAACAATCAAGAATCGTTACTCCCTTCCACACACTGATGACTTGTTTTATCAGATGAAGGGGGGCCACAAGTTTCTCCAAGATTGATCTTAAGTTTAGGGGTATCATCAGGTTGAGGATCAGAGAGATAGATATTCATAAGATCTGCCTTATGTACGAGATATGGCCACTACAAGTTCATAGTGGTACGTTTTTGGTTTGAAAAATGCCCCCATCATGTTCATGAGACTTGATTAATGGTGTATTTTATAATTTTCTAGATGGCTTCAAGCTCATCTTCCTTGATGAAATTTTGATTTACTCATGTACGCGTGATGAGCACGAGGAACACCTTTGTCAGGTTCTTCAATGTCTTCATGAGCAAGTACCTTTATGAGTAACTTGGAGAAGTGTGTGTTCTTTCAGATAGAGGTGCATATATTTAGGCCACATTGTTTCTAGGGAAGGTATCACACTCAATCCTTCCAAGATTCGAGCTATCACAAATTCGACCAGCACCCACTAGTGTGACCAAGGTGTACAAATTCATGGGTTTGGTAGGATAATATAGGATATTTGTTCAGGAATTATCTGTCGGACTGTGCACCAGATCACTTCCCTTTCGTGGAAAGGGGAAGTAAGTTTGTATGGTCAAATAGTTGTGAGAAGGCCTTCAGAACACTAAAATAATGTCTCATGAACAGTCACCTATTCTTGCAGTGTCAGATCCTCAAGGCTGAGTTAAAAATTTGCACAAATGCTTCTTTGGTAGGACTTGGGAGCTATGTTGATGTAGGAGGGAAGAGTATTTTCTTTTGAGTCTCGCAAACTCAAGGATTATGACCTCAATTATTTGACTCATGATCTTGAGGCTTGCAAGCACTTGTGCACGCCTCAGTGCAGTCGAGACATTTCCTTCTTGGCCGGAGATTTACACTCAACACTGGTGACTTGAGTCTTCACCTCCTCTTCACGCAACCTAATCTCAATGCTCGTCAGTGGCGTTGGATGGAGTTTCTTTTGTGAGTATGCGATATGGAGATAAAGCATGTGAAGGGGAAGAAGAATGTGGTTGCAAATGATTTGAGTAGAAAGAGTCATGTGGCTATGGTTACTTCAGTAGGTACAGATTTACGGAGCAATATTTTGTCAGCAGCTTCCTCATGACAGTTTCTATCTTGCAGCCAGAGAAGATATTGAGTCTTAGAGGACCCTTGAGGGGAGATTTAATGTATTTTTAATATAGAGACCAATTGTATTCTCAGAAACATGGGTTAGATATATGTTCCTAGAGATGGAGGCTTGAGGTAGTAACATTTTGATAGAGGCTCATCATGTACCTTATTCAGCCCATCTCGAGGTGAAGAAAATGCACGCTACCTTGAGACAATTGTACCATTGGAGAGCACTCTAGAGAGATGTGGCTCAATTTCGTTTCACGCCATTTATAGTGTCAGAGGGTGAAGGCCGAGGCATTAGCATCTAGTTGGCCATCTTTTTCCTCATGTTATATTGGAGTAGAAGTGGGGACACCATTTCCATGGACTTCATTGTTAGGTTACCGACGTCGAGATAACACTACAATTGAAGTCGATGGTCCACGGTGGATAAATTGATGAAAGTAGATCATTTTTCTTTGGTGAAGACCACATATACAGCTAGTGTAGTGGTATAGGTATATCTTGATGAGATCGTTAGATTACATAGGATGCTACGGAAGATCATTTGTGACTGCACGATCCTTTGTACACTTTCCATTTCTAGACTGCCATGCATAGCATGCTCTTGGGACAGAGGATAAATTTAAACATAGCGTATCACCCCTAAGACAGATGGATATACTGAGTGGGTGAATCATAGATCGTAGAGGACATGCTTAGGATGTATGTTATGGAACACTAGTCAATATGGGAGGAGAGTATCTATAATTGGCGGATTTTTCCTGCAATAATACTTTCCAAAGTGTTCAATAGGCATGGTTCCTTTTCAGGAACTTATATGGCAGAGAGTGCAAGACATCTATTAGTTTGGACAGGTTAGAGGATAGCGTTTCTATTGAGCCAACATTATTGCATGATATGGAGCAACAGGTTACCTTGATCATACATAGATTGCAAGAGCCGTGCAGGATAGACAGAAGAAGTATGTGGACCAGCATCCGACAGATCATAGTTTTGAGGTGGGCACAAAGGTGTTTCTTAATGTCAGACCGCACAACATCACTATCCATTATGGACAAGGGTTCTAAGTTGGATCCTAGGTTTTTTGGTCCCTTTGAGATCTTGGAGTGCATCGGTCCCTTGGCCTATCGTTTACCATTACCACCTAGCTTGTCTTGTGTTCATAATGTGTTTCACATTTTTGTGCATAGGAGATATATTTCTGATCCTTCTCATGTGCTAGATTAGACTGCATTGCAGGATGTAGGATCAGGGGTAGGTGATGGTGGAGCCCATCCACATTATAGAGCATAGGACCATGGGCCTTCTCGGTAGAGAGATTAATCAGGTTCGGGTCCATTGGGATAGATATGATGATACTACTAGCTACATGGGAGGATGCTAACCTTAATATGAGTTTCAGTTTCCACACATATTACAGTGACTTCCAAGAGGAAGTAAAAGCCTAAGGGGAGGGGGATGTAGTGCCCACTTCCCTTTAACACCATTTCTTATCATTGATTCTCGATATTGTCAACTACACTTATGGATATATTGCATAACTTTTTGATTTAGCGTGATAGTTGATGTTATAGATATTAGTAATTTTGTTGATTCTGATTCATATATGATGCATTTGGACCATTTAGAGACATTTTATATTGATGCTGATATACTATGGACATGATTATTTATATATATTTATGAACATGTGGATATACTTTCATCACCATTGAGTAGATTTTTGATAATTGAGATTAATGTTGTGATCATTTTGACGTGGATGAAATGTAGGATAAAAATGTTGCTAGAAATTTGTAAATTATATCATATTTGTCCTACATGATATCTAATTCGTATATAGATGATCCTTAGATTTATATTGCATATTTTATGCATAGATGTTCTTAGTGTAGCCACGAGGCCGAAGGAGGTTTTTTATTTTTTTTATTTGCAGGTAAATTTATTCACAATAAACATCGGGATGGATTAGACACCAACCACATTGCAATTCATAGATGAATTCAACAAACGTCACCATGCCATCGTGTTATTGTATGTGTGTTAGAATTATTTGGCAATGGGAAAAGTTTGTGACCAAGGGAACATGTGTTGTCTTTGGTTATTAGTTTCCCTTTTTATTAATGTTAGGGGTATATGTGTTGTATTGTGATTCTTTTGAGTGATTTAATTTACTTGTTTAATTATTTAGATTTTAATTTATATTTTACCTCTTTGTTATTAATGGGTTTATAGTGTCTTAATTAAGATAATTTAACATTTTCCTAAAACTAATCAAAGATGTGACCAAAAATCAGTTCATTTACTAGACTTGATTTTCTCTTAGATTTTGTATTGTGTATTGAATTCTTGATATATTTAGTGTTGTACACTCTACCCTTCATGGAAAACTCGAATTTGACCTTAGAAGGCCAACTTTGGAAGATTGTGGGACAAGTCAAACTTTTCCCACACCTCTTAATTTTCTATGCCAACCCTACTTATGGGTTGGGGGGTTCAAATTTAGACCCCATTAGGTGTTTTGGGAAGATAAAAAGGTAAAATGTTTATTGTACTTCTTTTCTTGTAATTAATTTTATCCTTAGGGGGTGTGGGCTTAGATTGTGTGTGTATGTAAAATGTCATTTATTCAGCCACTTAATAATTATGTTTTAGTAATATGAGGTTGACTAAGGTGATGTGGAGTGGAGAGAAAATGAGGTGGCATCCTACTTTGAGCCACATCATCCTTCTCTCTCCCTTTTCTATTTATTGAAAAAAATTTTCTTGTTTGGGGGTTAATTCATTATTTTTGCTCTTGCATTTTTGGAAGAGTTAGAGGATTGTTGGGGGTACTTGTGGATTATTGGTGCTTGTGGATGCTTGCTTGGTTTTGAGGAGCTTGGAGATTTACTCTTGGAACAAGCTCTACTATGGAAAGGTACGATCTTTACATCTGTCTATGTTATGCTTTATTTTGTGTTTACATACTTGTGTTGAGTATCTGTTTTCTTTGGAATGCTTTTTGGGTGGGGGTAGATTGCCTAAGTTTGGAGCAGGAGGAGAATATGGGGAGATTTCACTGTAGGGAGGCATAAGAGTTTACCTTTTTATTTGAGGGAGTTATGGGTTGGATGCCCTACGTTGTACAATGAATGCTTTTATTTCTTTCTTGTTTCTTTAATGAGGGAGGCATAAGAGATTGGGGGAGGAAAAATAGTATGTTGGTACTTATAAGGGGTACTTGACGGAGGCATAAGATTATGTAGGGGATTTGAGATATGCATTGGAGTCTTTAAGGTGGACATCCATTCCCACTGGGAGGCATAAGTTTACCTCCCCATAGGTCTTTCTCCTTTGGATTTCATTTTAAGCCTTGTCAATCGTTGTTTTGTTGTTCTTGATTTCTTGTGTCTGTTATTAATTTGAATATGGTTGAAATGGATGTGAATTATTTATGTTTGTGTTTTGGAATATTGTTGTTACCATGTGTTGGAATTAATTTCCCATTGTAATGTGGTTGGGGCTCGAGGGCCAATGGAGAGGGACGACTTCTCCTCTTCATTGGTTATATTGGTTTCAGGTGGAGAGTGTTGCATATCCCCCTGTTTTGTGGTGAATCAATTTTTTTTTAGAGGAGCTATCTTGTTGGAGTTGTGAAGCTTGGAGTCTTATGGTGGAGTCCCTAATAAGATCCTTGTAATGAAATTTCCCTTTGTGTTATTCCCACTTATGAGTGGAATGAACTTGTAATATTGTATAATACTTTTAGCTTGCATTATTGTATGATTTTCCTACTTCAAGTGGAGGACATTGTATTGGATCTTTTGAAAGGAAGTTGCATTACAATATTTGTTTATCGTAGAAGAGAAAGAATCAAAATTGATATATTGTGTAAAATTTTAGTTGGAATTTGCATTATGTAAAAAGGATATTTGTATTCAAACATTTACTAATAAAGTAATAATGTATGTGGAAAGAAACAAACAAAAGATGGGAGAAATATTTGCATTATAGAGTTAGTTTTGTAGAAATAGAAAAGAAAGTAATTGCTCTTTATTTGAAATCTTGGTTGTATTTTGAGTAAAGTAGTTCCTTTGTGTTAAAAGATATGAGCTATTTTCAATGGAAAAGAAAGTATTACTTTCATTTGTGAAGTTATAATTTTGTAAATGAGAAAGAAGAAATAGATAATTTTGTAGATGTTGAAAATGTATACATAGTAAATTTGAATGGAAAATAAAGTTGTCTATAGTTGTTTTGAACATATTTATATGTTTTAGTAAAAATGGGAACAAGAGAATAAATTTGAAGTATGTTTTTATTTGGAAATGTTTGATTTTTTAGTAAGAAAATAACGATGTAAAAATAGATTTACAGTTTTCTTTTTGCTCATGGAATTTGAAAGAAGACTAGTTGAACATAATACGAATGAATTTGTAAAGTAGATGTGTTTATTGGATTAGATAATACTTTTAAAATGAGTAGATCTAACTAAGGAATTAACAAATGATATTAATTCGCAAAACTGGAAACTTTAGGAGCATAAAATAAAGTTTAGTATATATTTTAGGACCTTGTAAAATTGTGCTCTGGGAAAATCTCGGCATAAAGGTTCTATTTTTCAGAAACAAAACCGCCACCCTGTGCAGAGCGAAGGTCCCTTAACCACTTCTCAGGCTAAGGCTGTGGTCTCAAAACTACCACTCTGTATGGCGACGGTACGTGGTTTTTCACCCAGGAAGTGTGGCGGTCCTAGGACCAACGGTCTGCTCTAGGTGGCGGTTCTGTCACTTATGACAGAACTCCTCAGATCTGCTCCTGTGTGTGAAATTTAGCTAGTTTGCACCAATTTATAAGTTGAAAAATTTAACCTATTATCACCAGTAAGCAAACAATGAGAAATCCCTTGGATTGGGCAATAAAAAACCTCCAAATGGTGGATTAAAAACATTCCTTTCATTTACAACAATGCGGGTATGGTTTGCCCCAAAATTAAAAATCCAATATACAAATAGCTTGAAATGAAAACTAGATTGGTAGAGGAAACCCCTCCCAATCCTTGAATGGAAGAAATAACAACAATAAAACTAATCTAAACTATATCTCCATGTAGAATCCTCCATAGTTGTTCCGTTCTTTCACCCATGGCTCCCTTCTCTCCAACCTACACTTCTTAACAAAAAAATATATCAAACGAGAAGAATAAAATGAAGGAAAGGATGTAATATAAATTCATAAGGAAATTTAGGGCTAGTTTGGAACCCTAGAATCTAGTGGCCAAGATTGACTTGATCTAAGGGAAGAGGTTTCATCCTATTTTTTTTAGTAGAAATGTAATTCAAATGTTTAAATTAAATCCTTAAGAGTATGTGTAAAAGGGGAAAGGGGCCATTTAATTGCCATAGAGTGCTAAGCCATGGTTAATTCTTAGCAAGCTTTAGGTTGTTATTAGAAAGGCCTCTAAATTAATAAGACAATGAATTTAATTAAATTAACATAAGCCTAACCTTTCTAGGATTGAACATTAACTAAAGAGAAGAAAACATCTAACTCTGTAAATTAATCTAGGGTACATTCCTAATGCATAATTGATTAATAGACTCTAGAGATAAATTTGAGAATATGTTAACCTTTTTTCTAGACCAGGTTCTTCAATCGAAGAGTTAAGTTAGTGGTGTTAGTTAGTTGTTATTGTACCCTAGGGAATGAACATCCTTGTAACCTTCCTATCACTTAAACAAAAAAAGAAGTCACAATTTCCAGGTTAAGTGTTGGTTTATAGCGTGTTCCTAGAATGTCATTTTTTCCAGGTGTTACAGGTCACGTGGAGAGCCTGCACTCATTTGAGGTCCCACATCTAAAATTCATTTTTGAAGTTACACTGAACAGACACGTGGAAGCTTCTTCTGGGCCTTCTTATACTCTGACTTTTCAGCAACTATTGCAACTCTCTAGGGTTATCAACACGTGGAGGGCCTGCGCTCTTTTGGAATTTGCCTCTGGACTTCACCTTTGTAGTTGAACTAAGGAAACACGTGGAGGTTTCCACTTGATCCTCTTTGCACTTGGCCGACTCGGACTCACAATGCAGGTATGTGGTATAATCCATGCGAGGAAACTCATTTCTGAGAGGCAAAAATGCAGGTATCCATGTGAGGGCACTCATTTCTCAAGGTGTATTCTTAAGGGTGAAAAGGATTGCTTGTCAGATCTAACCATATGGAGCCACCTATGAATTATTAAAAAGGGGATTTATTTCCTGATAGAATAAAAGAATGATTAGAATGACTATCAAAAAGTTATGGTATGGAATCCCTGTCATGGTTGAGGGTTTGAGAAACATGATCAGTTCATGATTTATCCACCTGGCAGCTTTTAGGTGTAAATTTCTTAAACATCTCTTTCTGATACAATTTTGTAGCAAGTAAAGGATTCCTTGAATATTATTCTTTTTGGGGGGGAATTTTGGATGACCAAAGGAATGAATTGTATAAATGCAATGAGGATACTCTTGTAAATGGTTGGGGGTTTAATTTTTATGAATTTTTTTGAGAAATCCCATCTTCCTCAGAGACCATCTAAGAAACCTGTTAGTCTCTTTTGTTTTAGATTTGATCACGTCAAGATGGTTGCAAGTGTAAATCCAATAACAAGTTCTGATATTTTTAAAGAAACTTTCCCTTGTTAATGAATCTAATAGATCTCGAATTAATTTGTATTGATCTTCGGAAAAAATTTGTCTACTTTTATTTCACAATATATTTCAAATAGTTTTTCTTGTTCTTGTTGCAATCTTATATTAAAATCTCTCCGAATCACACAAGTTCTCGTCCATGTGTTAGTATTTTGGCATTTGCAATTTCATTATGAGAAGAGTTTTCATCTGGTAATGAAATAAACAATTTAAAATCATTTTTCTTCCACTATGTTAATAAAGATTTTTGCAAGCCTATGAGTGTACGTTAGGCGTGATGAACTAGGGGTTGTTAATGTTTAATTGAGTCTTTATCTCGAGCCTTCATGTTGAATTCTTAAAGATTGTGTGAAACCATGTAGATCTAGGCCTTCATTGATGCACACCTTCTGGTTGAAGGAATATTTTGGCTATTATGAAGCTTTCTATCTATTAGTTTTCTAATTGTTGTAAAGGTTCTCAAATATCTAGTGAAATCAACTTCATCTTACTTAATTCCCCACCAAAAATTTCAAATAACCATGAATCCTACCTAAAGTACCCCTGTTTGTGTTCTGTATCTACAAATGAACAAATTATACTACCAAAATATAGAGAAGAAAGC
This sequence comes from Taxus chinensis, assembly GCA_019776745.2. Classification (NCBI taxonomy): domain Eukaryota; kingdom Viridiplantae; phylum Streptophyta; class Pinopsida; order Cupressales; family Taxaceae; genus Taxus; species Taxus chinensis. The sequence continues at coordinate 706,177,728 of CM034154.1, forward strand.
AGGTTTTAAGTGTCTTTAGTAACCTGAACCTTGTTCAGAAAATATCTCCATTCTATAAAAGTGACAACTTGTGAGAGTTAAATTGTGGTGTATTGATCATATTTTCTCAAGGTTCCCTTGAAAATTGTGCAAAGAAGGATCTCTTCATGTCATTCACCAACATAGATTAAAAAATGGGTCCTCTCACCCTGGTTGAAAGGCACAGCCTAAAGTAGTGAGGATAGATCAAATCCTTAATGAAGGTGTTATCCATTTCTCCAACACCTGAGTGACAAAGAGTCAGCTGAATCCCCTCCCCGGCTACAAAATGACTTATACCATGATTTTTCTGTCTCTAAGTATCTTGTTAAATCTGTGATGATTCTCAGCTTCCAAGGGAGAATCAATTTTGATACCAACAATAGAGTGGCGCCATTTTTGGGGATTATTTTAACATCGGGACCTATTTTTACGGAAACAACACCCGAAGTGGTGTCGTTTCCCGGGATTATTTGAACAACAGGACCTATTTTTGCGGAAAAACACCAAATTGGTGCCATTTCCATGGATTATATGAACTGCAGTACCTATTTGTGTGGAAAAAATACCATTGGCACCATTGCCGGGGATCTTCAAAAGCATTTTTATATTTGGCCCTGGTAGTGTGTATTACATGGTCTAAGTGCAAATATGTTGTTTAAACGTCATCCTGTGTTGTTTTTTGTAAGAATTGTGCAAAGTTAAAAGATATGTGTGTAATATTTTTAGTTTCTAGTGGTTATTACACTAAATTTATATCATCAATGATAAGTACTGGTAAAGGAAGGTCAAATTTGCTAAGCTTTGCAGGAATTAAGTGTTGATAGATATTTGACAAGTCATTTATAGTGCATTTGCACAACTAAGGTGAAAATACTTAGTGGCGAATCCGTGTTGATTGATATTTTGATAAATACCAGTGCCTTAACCTGTATTAAGTTAAATTTGTCACTAATATTTGTAAAGATGGAAGGAATAATATATTTCTTCACTAAATACCCTAAAAGAAAGTTGTTTCCATAACTGGGAAAGAAAAATTCAGAAGGAAAAGGAGTTTGGAAAATAGTTGGAGATCAGGAATCAAGAAAAGAGATATCAGTTTTGAAAAGTGATTAACCTGTGGTTGAGGATTACCATTCTTCTTCAAGTGATTCTAAATCAGGTAATCTTCATATAGATATGAATTCTCCAACTAGAGAGGGGCCTTCATTTGTGTCTGATAAGTGTGCTTCTCAGTTTGTCCCTGTATTTCCCAAAGTTGATAGGGTTTTTCACGAAACATAGTCTTTAGAGGACATTCATTTTGAAAATTATACTCCTGTGTTCCAAAGACCCCTTGTCCCTCATCATTTTGTATCTCCTCTAAGATCACCTCCTCAAAACAAAATGGCCCAGCCTCTACCCAGACCTCCTTTTGTTGTTACTAATTTTGGTCCTATAAATTTTAGAGGTATAACTAGATATCCAAATGTAGTGCCACAAGATGTTAGATATAGATTTCCTAAATTTCAAGGGAATAATTCTATCATTGGCGATCAACACTTAAAAAAAAATCAATATGATGGAAGGCTTTGAGATTGAATTTTAGGATGTGTATATAAATTTTTTTATTCATACTCTTGAGGAGGATGCACGTGACATGTATAAGTCTTTGCCAAATAGCTCAATAGATTCATGGATAGAAATGAAACTTTCCATTAGATTTTAGTATGGGGATAAGACATATCCCAAATTCCTTTTATTTGAATTTGAAAATATAAAGAAAAATCCAAATGAATATGTCTATGATTTCAATACTCGGTTCGATAAGACCTTTAATAGGCTACCTGTAATCCTAAGGCCAAGCAATTTTTCCTGTCTGATAAAATATTTTGATGCTTTTGACAAAAAGGTTTCCTATTATTTAAGGGACAAAAACCCAGGAAATTTGAGGCAAGCCTTCACCATGGCTTTGCAGATTGAAAACAATATCAAAGCAGTTTGTAAGCCTCATAAGAGGGAAGGTATCAAGTTGATCGATCCAGAGAAGCCTCAGTCAAGTAAGTATGTGGATCTAGAAGATGTTGTAAAACCATTAGACGGAGTTTTTAAGAAAATGTCCTATAAACTGGTCAGAGAAGAGAAGGAGATTGGATAAGGTTCCCAAGGTCAACACAAGCCACAAGGTCAAGAAAGATTTGCAAATCATCCCATAGGTGATCATAGATCAGATGATAGGGGTAAAGTGATAATAATGGTATAGATTAGATACCGAATGATAGAATAGAATAATATTGCAATGACCAAAGAGGGACGAAAGCCTCACAAATATTATTGATCATGAAATCAGATTACATAACAATGCAAGAGCTGTAATATTTATAGATATTAGACAACCTCATATGGATAGACATGACACCCTATAAGGAACCAATTACGAGATGAGAAGACCCATCACACATGCACATGTAATTACTACTAATACCAATATTGAATGTTATCCAACATAACAATATTGAATGCAAGTCACTAGACTAGAGTGCACATGTTGCACATTATTAAATAAAAGGCAATGCAATAAAATGTAATAAATATGCCTATGCTAAATTATGCTAACATCCCCCCCTTAATTTTTCATAGTTTCCAATGAAGTGGAGAGGAACTCTCTGAATAGTGTGAATTTTTCACGTGCAAGTGACTTAGTGAAAACATCTGCCTTCTGTTCAGCTGTGAGATCTGTCATGTCGAACGATCGATTAAAATCCTTCTTTGTTGCATTGATCATCTTCATAAAACTGCATGTAATGACTTGATCATCGACATAAACAACCACAATGACAATCTCCCCCCTTGCTTTTTGAGGTAGAGATTAGGGTCATAAGGATTCCTTTCGAATCCATGACTTATGAGATGCTCATCTATTTTGATGTACCATGCCTGAGGTGCCTATTTTAGGCCATATAGAGATTTTATGAGTCTGCATACCATCATCTCTTTTCCTGGTATTACATAACCCTCTGGCTGAGTCATATAGACTTCTTCTTGCAAATCTCCATTAAGAAAGGCACTTTTCACATCCATTTGGTGGACTTTCCAACCAAATTGTGTAGCTAGAGCAAAGATCATCCTGATTGTCTTGATCTTGGCTATGGGAGAAAATGTCTCCTCATAATAAATGCCTTCTTGTTGTGCATACCCCTTTGCTACAGCCTTGCTTTATGCTTGTCAATAGTCCCATCTGATTTGTACTTAGTCTTGAATATCCATCTGAATCCAATGGGTTTCTTCCCTGGTGGAAGGTCGACAAGTTGCCATGTGTTGTTCTTCATCACTGACTGATACTCTGAATACATGACATCTTTCCAAGATTTTGATTGTAGGGATTCCTAAACTATAGATGGCTCAACTGTTTCAACAAATCTGCTCATTAGGGCATAATTGACCTCTTCACGAGCTTGACTGCGAGTTCTAGGTCCAGGATTAGATGATGTGCTAGGTGCTTCATCCAAATTTGCATCTCTTATTGATTGAGTATACCATTTAGGTAAATTCTTAGCTGTTTCATTGGCTTGTGGTGGATCCAAGTTTTCACCATCATCCAATTCATCACTATCATCTTCAGTGGGAACGTCAAATTTTTTCTTCACAAGAGGTGTATTCTGCATGTTTGTTGAGTCATTGAGTGGAGCATCTGCTTGTTTCTTCTCAAATAACTCAACATCCCTACTTGTGTATAATTTCTTTGCTTTCAGATCCCATAATATGTACCCAAGTGCTTCTTCACTGTATCCAATGAATATCAGTTTCTCATCTTTCATATCCAACTTGTTCCTGTTCTTCTTGGGTATGTGCATGCTAGTTTTACACCCAAATACTCTTAGGTGTGCAATTGATGGTTTTTTATTTGACCATGCTTCTTGAGGTGTCACTCCTTTAAGAGCTACTGTGGGCACTCTATTCAACAAATAGACTGTAGTTATTGCAACTTCTTCCCAAAATGTCTTGTTAAACCTAAGTCGTCAATCATACATTGTACCATTTCCATGATAGTACGGTTCCTTCTCTCAACTATACCATTTTTTCTGTGGTGTGTGAGTAGGAGGCATTTGTCGACGAATCCAATGAGCTTCCATGTAAGTATTGAACTAATTGCTTGTGAATTCCACCCCTCGATCTGAGCGGAGAGTTTTGATCTTGCGACCAACTTCATTCTCAACAAGTGCTTTGAACTTCTGAAATGTCTCAAAGGCTTGACTCTTGTTTCTTAGACAATATATCCACATCTTTCTTGAGTAGTCATCAACACAAAGCATAAAGTATTGACATCCAGAATTACTTGTTTTCATGGGCCCGCAAAGATCGGTGTGCACCAAATCAAGCTTTCCCTTAGCTCTATATGTGTTCTTCTGGAAGGGTACTCTGTGTTGCTTTCCAGCTAGGTAATTGTGACACTTGTCAGTGTTGTGCTTGAGTGTAGGTAATCCTTTCACCATGTTTCCCTTTTGAAGTGTTTGGAGATAGCCAAAACTAATGTGACCATATCTGCGATGCCATAGTTCTGTAGATTGTGTGTCTTTGGCCACTAGAGCTTGATCATCCTTGTGGACAAAATCAAGTTGGAACATGCATCCCACATTGGAGGCTCTTGCTACAATCTTGGAACCTCTTGACTTATCTCTTATCAAGCACACATTTTATTCTCCATTATTACTGTCAAAATCCAACTTCAAGTTGTGATCAAGGAGTTGACTAACTGATAGCAAATTCTTGGTCAACCTAGGTACATACAATACATTTGTGATTTTGCAGTCATGCTTTCCAAGAGGTAGTGAAATGTTTCAATCCCCTTGACACTGTATGATGAGTCATCACCTAATGACACATGGTTCTTGTCAAAGGTGAGTCACGTAGTGAAGTAGAACCAATCCTTGCGTCTAATCATGTGTCGAGTTGCACCCGAGTCAACATACCAGATATCTTGATGTGGACTTGGTTTCTTTATCAAATTGAGTAGAATACATGTGGTGTCCTTCATCTGAATCATCCTCATGTTTGGCAATGTACCCTTGTTGTTTGGGTTTTCTTTTCCAATTACCATTTTTCTTCCCTTGATTGTTGTTATTGTTGGACTTCCCTTGATTTGAATTGTTGTTACCTTGTTGGTTGTCGAGGTCCAGAGTTTCTTGATGAACCTTTTCTTATAAGTATCCTACCAATAATATTTCAATGTCATGTCCCCCTCTTTTGTAGATTGGAAATTTCTTGGTGTTGTCTTGTTGAATTTGGTCCCCTTGTTGAATGTTGATTCTGATTTTGGGACTTCTTGTGAGAGGAATTAGGTTTCTCCTTTCCAATTTATGAATGAGATGAAAGTTCCTTGCTCCTCTTCATCATATTTATTATACATTGCTTCCTCTTGTTGCAGTAGACTTGACTAATTTATCAAAGGTGACTCAATGTGTTGATATGATAAGTTGAGTAGTTGTCACAAAAATTCAGTATGAAGGAGGGAGTTCCCTCAGCAACACAATGGGAATGAGAGTCTTCATTAGTGACCTCCTCTCGTAGGGCTAGAATTGAGATGCCCGTCAAACTCTGCAACTCTTCTCAATAAAGCTTTTATTTTCTCATTTTGTTTAAACTTCAGTGTGTGTAACTAACTCTGCATAGTAGGTTCAGTATGAAATTCTTCTTCTTTGGCCTCATACACCTATGCTCAATTTATCCCATGCAGTTCTTTGGTTGTTTTGGCATCTCTGAATGTGGGGTTGCACATCATCTAGTCATTGCTAAACAAGATTATGAGTTTGGCCTTCTGATTGGATCATATCAAACTGATCTATTTTATGTTGTATGAGTCAAGTTGATCTGGTTACAATGTCCATTCTACAACTATCCATAGATCCCTTCAAACTCAAGTTGTGTCTTGACTCTTTTATCTTCCATGCTAACATAGTTATTTCCTCTAAGTAGTTGTGAATTTGGAAGAGAAGAATTTTGGGGAATTGGTGCACCCATTTCTGTAATTTGAATTTCTGAAACTCTGAATTTTTGATAAAGGGTAAGGCTCTTATCACTCTAGGTATATGGTCTCCCAATCTCAATATATTGTCAGTATGATATACCAAACCTTTCTATATACTCTCCCTTCCGATATACCCGCTGGTATGTGGAAGAAGCTTTTCCTTTCTATATACCTGGTGGTACGTGAAAGAGGCATGCTAACGTACATGAAATAATTTGAGTATGTGGTACCAAGACAATACTGAAAGAGGTCTATGTGATTGTTGAAACCAGATCAAAGAAATATCCTCATATGCACGTGTAACTTTGCTCTATACTGTGATAATTCTTTGTCCAGATTTAAGTCGAACAATCATTCACAGATAAATGGGATGGCTCAAATGTGTGTGCATTGTGTCCTTATCAATCCCCATCGATTTTAAAGGGATCGATGCTTAGATAACATTTTTACAGACGTTATATTAGGCGTTAAGTCTAGTATTAGTCACGATAAACATTACCCGTAAGCGCTTCCCAGAGGAACTGTTTATACCGAACGTTTGCGAATGAGATCGAAGGTCTCATGAGTGATTTAGAACCAATTTTTTTATATTTTTTTAGTAAAAATTATACTTCTAGTTTACCTTGAGTGCACCAAGATTAGTACATGAGTGTTTTTGACAAGTACATTATAATGAAGTTTTTTGGTTGGATATAGTAACCTACAAATTAGTACAATACACTGAAATATGTAATTACATCCAAAATTATGAAAAAATTGAATGCCAATGGAATTTTTTTTTGTTTTTCAGGGCCCAAATAGGTGTTTTTCCGGAGCGCAATACAGCGGTGGCTCTGAGAAAAAAATGTGCAAAAAAATGGCTCGAAAAGTACTTAGAATAAAAAAATATGCATAGTAGGAGAATTTGTTTTACCCTTAGTAGGGTTTTCTCCACTAATTTTAGTTGTGGCTAATAGTTATAACTAAGTAGTTTGTCAGAGAGTGGGAATCTGAACCTCTAAGTTTGGTGATTGTTACCAAGATTCAATGCAAACAATCTCAAAATGGTTTAAAACAACTGTTGGGGTCTCAGGGGTTGAACCATGCATCTGGGTTCCCCATAAAGCTCTGACAATTACCAATGCAACACCCATACTGGGTATATGCTATGAAATGGAGCAATAGAAATTTCAGAACAATCAGAATTTTAGTTATTAAGATCTAACCAGTTTACCAAATAGCTCTGATTTTTTGGCAGAGGAGAATGATCCGACTGTGGCTATAGACTTTTTAAAGGGAGGTAATTTTAGGGTTGGCGAATATAACACATGATCTAAATATCCTTCGTTGTTATCTCCACCTTTATTATCTTTTCAGAAAAAATTTGCACTTTTTTCTAACATGTGATTTTCATTAGTTATGGTCACCGTTTCATGTTGATCCATCTGCTAGAATTTTTTATAATTGAACCCATTTCTACCTTTGTTTATGTAGGTTGTAGGTTTGTACACCGCCACCTTTCATATCTGAATTCCCACCATTTTGAATTGAAGGTCTTATATAAGATTTGCATGCTCTTTTATTTTATATATATGCCACTAATTTATATTTCCAGTTGCTTATGAAATAACTGCTAGCATAATTTAGCATAGGCATATTTATTGCATTTTATTACATTTTCTTTTATTTAATAATGTGCAACATGTGCACTCTAGTCTAGTGACTTGCAGTCAATATTGTTATGTTGGATAACATTCAATATTGGTATTAGTAGTAATTACATGTGCATGTGAGATGGGTCTTATCATCTTGTAGTTGGTGTCTGATAGGGTGTCATGTTTATCCATATGAGGTTTGTCTAATATCTATAAATATTACATCTCTTGCATTGTTATGTAATCTGATTTCATGATCAATAATATTTGTGAGGCTTTCGTCCCTCTTTGGTCATTGCAATATTATTCTATTCTATCATTTAGTATCAGAGCTATACCATTGTTATCATTTGGTATCAGAGCAGGTTCTATCCAAGCAAGGTTGAAGAGGAGCACTATTGGAGAGGATCCATTGGAGAAGAAGATCTGCATCAAAGGAGAGCCATTGAAGCATCCCGTAGCCTCCATTCCTTCCAAGCATCCCTCAACTAAAATTTAACCTATCCACTTATTTGGAAGGTGAATTTTTTTTATTAGTCATTGACATAGCCAATTGATTCCAACATATTGGCAGAATATTTCAGATTTGGAGATCTTTAAAAAAAAGGAGAAAGATCTTGAAAAAAATTGCATTTGTGAAAAAAAAAAGATCTTGTGAAAAAAATAGGAGAAAGATCTTGAAAAAAAGGATAGGAGAAAGGTCTTGAAAAAAAAAATTGCAGATCTAAAAAAAAAGAGTGAAAAAAAATCAGATCTAAAAAAAAAAAAATCAGATCTGAAAGTGGAGGTGTGAAGAATTCGGGAGCAAAGGTTGAAGCTAGTCCCGTCAACAAAATTCCAGTAGATAGCTCTCATAAAAAAGAACGTAACTTTTTCATGCAAAATGTCATATTGATTTGCCATTTTTTTTTCTATAAATATAATAAGGAGGCACACAACTTTACAGTTTACATCATCTTCAGATTTGGTCTCTACATGTGACGAAAAGCCTATGCAAGTAAGGATCATTTTTTCTGAAAAAAAAATATCAGATCTAGCTGGTAAATTGGTAAGATCTCAAAAACTAAGATTTTGATTCTTCTAAAATTTTGTGAGTTTCAAGAAAAATATTATATGATGCTGCTGTAAAAAGTTTAGAAAAACCCAAATCACAGTTTGTGAGAAAAGGTGAAAACAATATTCATATTGTTTGTTTGGATCTTGGGAACAAACAGGTCAGCGGTTCAATTGTCACTCTCTCCATATTTTTTATTAAATTATTTTTTTTAGAAAATTTGGAGAAATTACTAAATTGTGGGAGATTTCTAAATTTATAAGCTCACCAAACACATTTAGAGCCATCGCTAAATTTAGCGGAAAAACACTTATTGAGGGGTAAAAAATATTTTTGGCCTAAATTGTGTATTTTGTGATTCTAGACCCTTTTCTCTAAAGAGGGGGGACAAAAAAATTTCATTTTGATGTACTTTTGGAGCATTTTGTACTAATCTTGGTGCATAAAGGTAAAAAAAAAAAGTGCAAATTTTTTATTTTATGTTTGGTTCTATCACATGAGATCTTTGATCTCATAGCAGCATTCGGTATATACGGTGCCTCTGGGAAGCACTTACGAGTGATGCTGTCATGACTACTACTGCACTTAACACCTAACACAACTACCTAAACATCGTCTGGGCATCGACCCTATAAAATCAACGGGGAGTAATAAGTACACAATACACACACATTTGATCCCTCCCATCCATTTGTGCTTGCACAAACCCCTCTCTGTACTGTCTACGTACCATGTACTAAATTCTTTCACGTGTGTTAACACCTCTTTCTGTACTAATGGGTATATTGAAAGGGTGATCTTCTTCCATGTGCCGATGAAGTATATCAGAAGGGAGTGTATATAGAAAGGTTTGGTATATCAGCCTGACAATATATTGAGAGGGAGACCATAAACCTGGAGTGATAAGAACCTTACCCTTTGTCAAAAATTTAGAGTTTCAGAAATTCAGATTGCAGAAATGGGTGCACAAGCACCAAAGTTCTTCTTTCCAGATTCACAAACTGCTTAGAGGAGATAACTATGTTGTATGGAAACCGAAGATCAAGATGTTACTTGAGTTTGAAGACCTATGGACAGTTGTAGATGGAACAACAACAAGATCACTTGATGATGGAAGACAACAAGTTCAATTTGACAGGGCCAATCAAAAGGCCAAGTTGATCATCTTGTTTGGCATAATGGATGATGTGCAACCCCACATTAGAGATGCCACATCGGCCAAGGATGCATGGGATAAGTTGAGCATAGTCTATGAGGCAAAGAACAAAGAATGCCATCCTCAACCTACTATCACAACTGCATACTCTCAAGTTCAAGCACAATGAGAAGGTTGAAGTTTTTTTGAGATGAGTTGCTACTTTGAGGGCATCTCTATTGGCATTGGGAAAAAGAGATAAGTGATGAGGACCTCGTACCAATTGTGTTGCGAGAACTTCCTCCTTCCTACAGAATCTTTGTGACAACTATCAATATGAGTGAACACACAGTCACCTTTGAGAAGTTGGTCAATCTACTCCAACAAGAAGAGGCAATGAAAAACAAAGATCATGAAGATGAGCAAGCACTATCTTCCAATCATAAAGGAAAGGGGAAATTTCAGTCCAATCACAAGAAGTCCCAACAAAATCAAAGTCAACAAAGGACCAAAGTCAAAGAGACAACACCAAGAAGTGTCCCATTTGCAATAGAGGGGGACATGACATCAAATATTATTGGTACAATTCCTACAAAAAGGGTTCATCAAGAAATTCAAAACCCAACAACCAACAGGGTAACAACAATTCAAATCAAGGGAAGTCCAACAACAACAACAATCAAGGGTAGAAAAATGGTAATTGGGAAAGAAAACCCAAACAACAAGGGTACATTTCCAAACATGAGGATGATTCAGATGAAGGACACCACATGTATTCTACTCAATTTGATGAAGAAACCAAGTCCACACAAGATATTTGGTATGTTGACTCGGGTGTACAACTCGACACATGACTGGACGTAAGGATTGGTTCTACACACTACGTGACTCACCTAACAAGAACCATGTGTTCATTAGGTGATGAATCATCATACAGTGTTCAAGGGGATTGGAAACATTTCACTACCTCTTAGAAAACATAACTGCAAAATCACAGATGTATTGTATGTACCTGGGTTGACCAAGAATTTGCTATCAGTTAGTAAAATCCTTAATCACAACTTGAAGTTGGATTTTGACTAGTAATGATGGAGAAAAAGTGTGCTTGATAAGAGATAAGTCAAGAGGTTCCAAGATTTTAGCAAGAGCCTCCAATGTGGGACGTGCATGTTCCAACTTGATTTTGTCCACAAGGATGATCAAGATCTAGTGGCCAAAGACAAACAATCTGCAGAACTATGGCATCACAGATATGGTCACATCAGTTTTGGCTATCTCCAGAACACTTCAAAAGGGCAACATGGTGAAAGGATTGCCTACACTCAAGCACAACACTGAAAAGTGTCACAATTGCCTAACTGGAAAGCAACACAGAGTACCCTTCCAAAAGAACACATATAGAGCTAAGGGAAAGCTTGATTTGGTGCACACCGATCTTTGTGGTCCCATGCAACCAAGTCATTATCGATGTCAATACTTCATGCTTTGTATTGATGACTACTCAAGAAAGATGTGGATATATTGTCTAAGAAACAAGAGTCAAGCCTTTGAGACATTTCAGAAGTTCAAAGCACTTGTTGAGAATGAAGTTGGTCGCAAGATCAAAAATCTCCGCTCAGATCGAGGGGGGGAATTCACAAGCAATGAGTTCAAGACTTACATGGAAGCTCATGGGATTCGTTGACAAATTCCTCCTACTCACACACCACAGTAGAATGGTATAGTTGAGAGAAGGAATCGTACTATCATGCAAATGGTGCGATGTATGATTAATGACTCAGGTTTAACAAAGACATTTTGGGCAGAAGCTACAAGAACTACAGTCTATTTGTTGAACAGAGTGCCCACAATAGCTCTTGAAGGAGTGACACCTCAAGAAGCATGGTCAAATCGAAAACCATCAAAATTGCACACCTAAGAGTATTTGGGTGTAAAGCTAGCATGCACATACCCAAGAAGAACAGGAACAAGTTGGATATGAAAGCTGAAAAAAACTGATTATTCATTGGATATAGTGAAGAAGCACTTGGGTACAAATTATTGGATCTAAAAGAAAAGAAAGTATACACAAGTAGGGATGTTGAGTTCTTTGACAAGAAACAAGCAGATGCTCCACTCAACGACTCAACAAACATGCAGAATACACCTCTTGTGAAGACAAAATTTGATGTTCCCACTGAAGATGACAGTGATGAATTGGATGATGGTGAAAACTTGGATCCACCACAAGCCAATGGAACAGCTAAGAAGTTACCTAAATGTTATACTAAATTAATAAGAGATGCAAATTTGGATGAAGCACCTAGCACATCATCCAATCCTGGACCTAGAACTTGCAGTCAAGCTCATGAAGAGGTCAATTATGCCCTAATGAGCAGAGTTAATGAAATAGTTGAGCCATCTACAGTTCAGGAATCCCTACAATCAAAATCTTGGAAATATGCCATGGGTTCAAAGTATCAGTTCAATGATGAAGAACAACACATGACAACTTGTCAACCTTCCACCAGGGAAGAAACCCATTGGATGCAGATGGATATTCAAGACTAAGTACAAATCAGATGGGACTATTGACAAGTATAAAGCAAGGCTTGTAGCAAAGGGGTAATGCACAACAAGAAGGCATTGATTATGAGGAGACATTTTCTCCCATAGCCAACATCAAGACAATCAGGATGATCTTTTCTCTAGCTGCACAATTTAGTTGGAAAGTCCACCAAATGGATGTGAAAAGTTCTCTTTCTTAATGGAGATTTGCAAGAAGAAGTCTATATGACTCATCCAGAGGGTTATGTAATACCAGGAAAAGAGATGATGGTATGCAAACTCATAAAATCTCTATATGGCCTAAAACAGGCACCCCAGGCATGGTACATCAAAATTGATGAGCATATCATAAGTCACGGATTCGAAAGGAATCCTTATGACCCCAATCTCTACCTCAAAAAGCAAGGGGGGGGAGATTGTCATTGTGGTTGTTTATGTCGATGATCTAGTCATTACAGGTAGTTATGTGAAGATGATCGATGCAACAAAGAAGGATTTTACTCGATCGTTCGACATGACAAATCTCGGGCTCATGCACTATTTTCTTGGGTTGGAAGTATGGCAAAAAGAGAATCATATATTTTTGTCGTAGTTGAAAATACACGAAGACAATGCTCGAGAAATTCAGGATGATGGACTGTCACTCCTAGTATCTACACCTATGGAAGCGAGACTTCAATTATCTCATTCCGATCCATCACCACCGGTGAATGCAACTCTCTATCGTATAGTTGCACCAAGTTGGGGGACAATTAAGTGGACATCATACTAGACCTGAATTTTAGCATTAAAAATAGCAGTCAACATCATTTATTACGTCTTCCATGCAAGACTTGAAACCATGTCATTGGAAAGCAGTAAAGAGAATAATGTCATATCTAAATGGTACCATTTGACCTTGGTCTAGAGTACAAGGAGAACTGAAAACTTAGCTTCTTGATAGGAAATACTGATTTTAGATCATGCAGGAAACATAGATGATAGGAGGTAAATATCAGGCTTTATAATTTTTTACTATAGTAGGATCTTTAAGACAGATATTATTGGGAAGCATGAAACAGAACTTTATGTCTAGGTCTTAAGACTACAGAAGTTTTGTTTCGAGCTTATCAGGTGAAGTTGTTTGTCAAGCAATTATGGCCATGCCCAACCATGGTGAAGGATTATATACATGTCTACAAAAAAAAAATTATTTGATTTCAATATTTTTTGATGAAGTTATGGCGGGGCAAACGGAAAGTGCTCTGTTTTCTTTATGTTTTCATATCCAGTATTTCATGAGAGAACCAATCATATTGAAAAATAAAATCATTACTCAAAAAAATGAGCATGTCTTGAAGCACAACATCCATCTCCAAGATAGATAGTGGCATCTAACTTCTCACCAGAAGGTAGAAAAATATCACTAAGTCAATTTTTGGTCATCCAAATTCACACTGGGCAAATAGTTCCTATCCATTTTATAGGCGTTTTAAACTATGCAAAATACCAAGTCATTGAATTTTGAGTGTTTAATTTAGCATAATCATATCCATTGCATTTTAAATAAATTAGTATTTTATTTAACTAGATGTGCAACGGATGCTATGCATTCATAGTCTAATGATATTTTTTTCTAATATTTGAGTGTATGTATTGGCTAATAATCCCTACAATATTGATATTATGTTGTTATTTACACTATGCATGTCCACTTATGGACCCCCTTTTTGTGCTCGCAACTTGTTGCACTTACCCCTCTATCGGCAGTTGAATCGGGGAGTCATCATTTAGCCTAGGCATATACTAGAGCTCAGATGTCAGCTTTGCAGTCAACTAATGGTATCATGCTCTCATGCAAGAACTGAAAATAATGGTCATTGGAAAGATAGCAAAGAGAATACTGAGATATCTAAAGGGTACAGATTGACCTTGACCATAGAGGTACAAGAAGCCTCACGAAACTTCTTCTTGATCAGGATATTCAGATTACATAATCATGCAGGAAACATGTAATGATTTATAGATAGTCAACATCAAGCTTCATCTTCTTTATGGGATCATGGACACGATATCATGGGGAACCAACTATGAGAACATAAGACCTTTGTTTCTTGCTCTTCTACAGATTATTACTAGAGTATCGAGCTGCAGGTGAATGTTATTCAACATGAAGCAATATTGACTATGCCGAAGTCACTAGACTAGAGTGCACATATGGTCTACCATTATTACATAAAAGACTACTCCAGTAATATGTTGATAAATGAAGCCTAGTTCTAAAGCTATGCTAACATAAAGGGCCAGTGGGATTTCAGGAAATAAAGAGCCCTAACCCAAGCATATTGAAGTACAGGTTCATTGATCCTTTACGCTGAGCATAGTTGCTACTGAAGCACAACATATAGATCCAGTTCTATCCTACAGCTGAATAGAAGGTAGATGTTTCTTTCACTAAGTCACTGTGCACATGAAGACAATTCACACTGTTCAGAGAAGTTCCTGATCCACTTCATACATGGATGAACTGATGCTAAAAGTTCACAGTAGGGGGGAACCTGTACTGAGCATGGTAAGTGTTAGCACTAGCTGAAATATTCTGGGATTACATTTTACCAGGCATTAACTCTTCCTTCCATTTAATAATTGTCCAACATGTGCACTCTAGTACTAGTGACTTGCATTTTCCCAATATTGTTATGTTGGATAACATTCAATATTGGTATTAGTAGTAATTAAAAATTATGAACTGAGATGGGAATATCATCTGCATAGCAAGAGTGCCAGATAGGGTGTTAATGTCTATCCATATGAGGTTGTCTAATATCTATAAATATTACATGCATTAGTTATGTAAAATTCATGATCAATAAATTTGTGAAGGCTTCCATCCCTCTTTGGTCATTGCAATATGTTTTTAATTCTAGTTTGTTACACAGCTATTTGTTTTTTCAAATACTAAGAAAGTATGCATATGGACCAAAGGCTTGGTAACACAAAGCAAAGAATCTTGATGTCCTCCCAATCCTTAGAATGTGAAAAATCTTACTTAGAAATCATGATGAATGAGTATTATGTTAACCTTCAGGACTAGATGGGTACCTTACCCAAAGTTTGTTTTGTGACAAAATGCTAAAAATTTGAGTACAAACTTACATAAATATTATTGAATCCTATTACTTGAGTTGATTACCAATCCTTCTAGATGATAATTCATGGAGGATATTTGAGTCATTTGGGAGCTCTAAGGAAGAATCCATGGATACCTAGGGTAAAAATGTAATCAAAAACCTAAACATCTGCCATTAGGGATTTAGAACCTCTACCATGACCATTTGGATCATAACTTGAACCACCTACTGTATTTATTTGGGAAACCTACTTGAGTTTCAGATTTATAAATTGGATACACTTTACCATTACACTAGAACTAAATTTTCATTGTTAAATAGTCTTTACATCAAAAGCATGTTGTGATTCAGGATCACTAAATAATTTGATAATGATACTCACACACTGAATCATGTGATTATGAGTCATTACAATATGCAAATATTATATACCTTCATGGGCATTTACTACCATGCACTTTCAACCTTGGAATATTCTCCAATAGTTGGATTTCTCAAAGGCTTAATGTCAATTTACAGCTTACCTAGGCATGTGGATCATAACTTTGAATGCAACTAGATTTTACAGGGCCCTGCATGTAAGAAGTTGCAAATGTGACATGGCTCTTAATGTAACTATACTAATTTAATGGCATGTTGTGAGTTCTTGTAGATGAGAGAATATTTTTGTCTTAAAATAGTAAGAATATTTAGGAACATATAGAGGATTCTTCCTTGATGATATTGTACATATGCTATTGTGTTGATAAATTAGGTGAGCTATGTTGCCTTTTCAAGACAATGTAGGAAATTGAGTGTATCAATGTAGACTATCATATGATTTGTAGGTTAGCAAACAATGGGACTTTTAGTTTTACTACCTTATATGCGATTTTGTAAAATGATCCATATGCGTAAAGGATAAGTCCTACCAAGAGATGATTCTAGATAGACCTCTTGGATGTCAAAAGATGAAACAATTTATAACCAGGGAATTGTTAAAAACGTCTCAAGAGCCAACATGTCATTCCAAGACCATTGTCAAATTTATGAATCAAGGCACTAGAAATATGGTATCCTTGATTGTTTTCTCTAACAATAGGGTGCACATCATTAATAGTGTGTAGTCTTTGGGTTTCATGCAGCTATGATGTTTGGATGCACAATAAATTGGTTTGTCTTAAGGTCCTGGTGAAAAGTTTTAATGTTGGTTTCTTGGTTAGATCTTGAGGGATTTAGTTATTGTCTTTCTGCTAATTTGCAAGCTTGTTTTCGACTCCATCGTTCTAAATGGATTTTTTGCTGCACATAATCTGTACCAATGCCAGTTCATTTTCTATGTGGCATTCTAAGGAGTTCCCATCCCTGAGTTGGAGACCCGATGTTGGTACATTCAATCTAACTCTCCATATGTCCCCATGTTCAAAAATTTCTCAGATCCACATGGTTTCAAGTATTATACACTATCTCTCTTGTATTGATGCTGAAAATATTTAGATAACCCTTCATCTTCAATTATGTCATGGTTAGTCCTTTCCTTTGCTCGAAGATCACATCTGAGTAACACATATTGTGTTTCTCTGTCCATGAGAAAGAATTTGTAATTTGTGCATGAGTTCAAGGTTTCCCCTTCCTTCTATTTTTCCAAGGTCATGTTTTCCCTATCAATTTTTGTCCCAACATCCAATGGAAACATGGTCCTTTCTAATTGGATGTTGGTCGACGGGCATTTTTTCTCACGTTTTGTCACATTTGAGTAAAAAATAAAAAATTGGCCCTGCAACCCCGATAGAATCTAGTTGGTTATTCAACAAACATGAAGCAAAAGCAAGGAAAATATTTCTTACATTGAACTCCAAAGATGGACACGTGGACTATTTTTCAAGACAAAGGCAGGGAGGTGGATTAAAAGAACATTTTGAAGTTCGGTTTTGCCTTTTATGTGAAAAGGAGAAAAGTTGTAAACTGATCCACAACCCTACAAGGGAAGAGAGATGTCACATGTTTGAGTCAGAATTTGAAAGTTCAAAGTGGGGAAGCGGGTTATATGGAGGACTCAATTGGAGTTTTTAAGATTTGTTTTCAAATGATGTAAAGGTATAAAAGTGAGTTGCGTGCTCTGATTGGGGGCCCACATCAAAAAGTTGGAAGAAAAGATGTCTCAGGGTCACTGTGAGAATTTTGAAGTTTTTTGTCTCCCTTCAACTCAAATATTTTCCATGTGGAGGGTCTGCACTCATTTGAGGATCTGCCATCTTGGTCCTACCTTTATAGGTTGCACTAAGGAGACACATGGAGGTTTTCGCTGGCCCTGCAAATACTTAGGAATTTTCTTCATGTAGCTATAGATTTTTCATACCATTGAGAAAGGGCCTTTGTTTAATCCACCTCTAGGGCCTACCAGACAGTTGCACGGGACATGTGGAGGCTTCCGCTAGATCCTCTCTATACTTAAACTTCTCAAGTAACTTTCTAATGCCCCTAGCTCAATTTAGGGAACTTCCGTCTTTACGTTTTGAAAGAGCATCCGAAGGGATACATGGAGTCCTTTTCCAATGGATGCTGGCCCATACTTAGACTTTTTCAAGTGTTTGGTACAACTGATTTGTCGGACCCTAGGTAAACATGGAAGGCCCGTGCTTATTTGATAGTCCTTATTTTGAGCTTCATACAAAAAAGTGCCAATGGGACATGGAAGATTCTGTACTTTGACCCCTACCCATACTTATGAAACTTTTCAATGGCGGGAGGAGACTTTCTCAGACCCTAGGCAGTTTGGCACCTTCTGCTGGTCCTTAAAATCTTTCAATAAATTTGTCTAGGCTAAGACACGTGTTGAGACTACACTTATTGAGGGTCTCCTATTTTGGGCACCATATCAAACATGCAAGCTGAAGAGACACATGAAATGCTTTGGAACTAGCTCCTCACTATACTGGGAGCTTTTTTCAAATGGCCAGAGGTAATTTTCTTGCATTGAAAAGGCACATGGTGAGAGTGCAGGCTCATTTGAGGTCCCACATCTAAAATTCATTTTTGAATTTTAAGCTCAAACAGACATGTGGAAGCTTCCGCTGGGCCTTCCCATAGTTTGAATAGTTTAACAACCAGTGCTGAAAAGTCTCTAGAGGTTTTGAACACGTGGAGAAAATTCGTGCACTCATTTGGGAACCTGCTTAAAAGTAGACTTCACCTTTGCAGTTGCACGAAAGCTAAAAGGAGCAGACACTGTGGAGGTTTCAAAAATTGGCTCCTCTTTGTCACTTGGCTGACTCGGAACTCGCATTTTGCGCACCATGTGATATGATCCCATGTAAAGGAATTGCACTTTGTCATTTTTTTTCTACAAAGTGCAATTGAATGCAGGTATCTATGCGAGGCATACTCATTTCTCAAGGTGTATTATTCAGGGTGAAAAGATTGCTTGTCAGATCTTGCAAATATGTGATCCACCTTAGAGAATGATTAAAAAGGGAATTTCTTACCTGAACAGAATAAAAGAATGAAATTAGAAGGACTATCAAAAAGTTATGAAAACATGGCATCCCAATCATGGTTAAGGGTCAGAGAAATGTGATCAGTTCATGATTTATGCAACTTGGTATCTTTTGGGTGTAAATTTGTTAAACATCACTTTCTGAGAAATCAATTTGTAACAAATAAAGGATTCCTCGAATATTATTCTTTTTGGGAAGAAAATTTGGATGAGTGAGCGAGTGAAATGTATAAATGCAATGAGGATACTCTTGCAAATGGTCAGGGGTTAATTTTTATGCAAGAAAATTTGAGAAATCCCATCTTCCTGAGAGACCATCTGAGAAACCTGTTAATCTCTTGTCTTTTAGATTTCAATTATGTCAAGTATGGTTGCAAGTGTACAGCCATTTACAAGCTCCAAGATTGTTCAAGAAACACTTCCCCTACTGATGAATCTAATAATATTCGAATTAATTTGTGTTGATCTTGGGCAAAATTCGTGTCTTGCTTTTATTTCAGAATGTCATTCAAATAGTTTTGTTATTCATGTTGCAATCTTATATTAAAATCTCTCTGAATCACACAAGATCTCATCCATGTGTTAGTATTTTGGCATTTGCAATTTCATTATGAGAAGAGCTTTCATCTGGTAATGAAATAAACAATTCAAAATCATTTTTACTTCAACTATGTTGATAAATATTTTTTATAAGCCTATGAGTGTATCTTAGGCATGATGAACCAAGGGTTGTTAATGTTTAATTGAGTCTTTAGCTCAAGCCTTTGTGTTGAGTTCTTAAATGATTGTGTGAAAACGTGTAGATTTGAGCCTCCATTGATGCACACCTTCTAGTTGAAGGAATATTATTGGCTATTCTGAAGCCATCTATGTCAGTTAGTTTTCCAATTCTTGTAAAGGTTCTCAAAGATCATGGTGAAATCAAATTCATGTTGCTTAATTCCCCACTAAAAATTTCAAATAACCATGAATCCTACCTAAAGTACCCCTGTTTGTGTTGTGTATGCAGCAAATGAACAAATTATACTACCAAAATATCTAGAAGTAAGCAGGTTTTAAGTGTCTTTAGTAACCTGAATCTTGTTCGGAAAATATCTCCATTCTTTACAAGTGACAACTCGTGAGAGTTGAATTGTGGTGTATTGATCATATTTTCTCAAGGTTCGCATGAAAATTGTGCAAAGAAGGACCTCTTCATGTTCTTCACCAACAGAAGGTTACAAAATGGTTCCTCTCACCCTAGTTGAAAGTCACGATCCTAAAGTAGTGAGGATAGATCAAATCCTTAATGAAGGTGCTATCCATTTCTCCAATGCACATGAGTGATAAAGAGTCAGCTGGAATCCCCTCACCTGGACTACAAAATGACTTATACCATGATTTTTTTCTCTCTAAGTATCTTGTTAAATCTATGATACTGCTCATCTTCCAAGTGAGAATCAATTTGGATACCAACAAGAAGATGAGAATTACAGAGGAAATAGTGTGTTAGGTTAATTTTAGTTCTTGGATCAGCTATAATGTGTTTTTTAGCATTAATTTTTGGAGGAGGAGCTTTGAAATGAGTTCAATCAACTATTTTGTTACGTCATAGAAGAAAAAAAAGGAATTGCTAGTATTACCTAAAACAGCCATGAATGAGCCAAATTTTCTATTGAAGAAAGTCCCACAAATCTTTGTCGTATGTTAAGATTGAGAAAAAGCGAAGGTACTTCCGGAAGCCAAAACAAATACTCCCAAGTTGTAGAACATTGTCAAGAAGCTCAGGAAAGCCGATTTCTATTTTTCTTTGCTTAACGCTCTTCACAAAACCATAAATCTTGTATTTGATGAACTGGTTAGGAGAGGACTTTTGGATCATTTTCTTTTCGATGTCATCTTCCAAATGAAGAGAGTTAGAGGAGAGCTGGAAGCCAGGTAAGAAGTAGACTATGAAGATGAGGAATAATTCCTAAAGAATCATCAACATCTATTAGCACTGGAATATTGAGCACATTTAAGTGGCTAATTCTCTCAACAATGAGTGAAGACTTCTAATAATTATTTGAAATTAATAAAAAAAATTAATTTTTATTACAATGTCTACTCTGAAGTTGCTTCTATCCAATGCACAATTACTCAAAGGGCCAAATTATGTGGCCTGGAAAATAAAAATGCACTCCATCCTCAATACGAGGGATTATAGGGCATCATCACATGGTCCGTGACAATTCTTACTAACCCTAATGAGCTCATGAAATATGATATGCATAGCTACAAAGCATTAATGTTGATTATGATGAGTATCACTGATGATGTGCAACCACATGTTCAGGATGTAGGGAAACCACAAGAATCATGGGATAAGTTAACAACCATCTTTGAGTTGAAGAATAAAACTAAGATACTCCATATTCAATTGAAATTGCATACCCTATCTTTGGGGTCAAATGAGAAATTTGAGGAGGGGTGACTGAGCTACGAATGGAGTTATTAGGACTTGGTGAGATGGTAGAAGACAAGATTTTGGTTCTCTTAACATTGAGGGATCTCCCTTCTCAATTCTGAGTGTTTGTTATGACACTGAATATATCCAAATGAAAAGTGATGTTTGAAGAACTTGCGAACTTGTTGCAAGATGAAGAGCCCGTCAATTTAGTCCAAGATGAGGCCCAGGACAAATCCATTTTCTCAAAGCCACGTCATGGTTAGAAGAATTGGATAGGTACCCCAGAGAATTCAACACGTGCACATAAGAATCAACAATAAAAAGCTCAAAATTCAAAGAGATGGTGTCAAATATATGAAACCAACACTCATGAAACTGATCATTGCTGGTATAATGGCTTGAAACAAGGGTCTTCGAATCAAACAACGGCATCCGGGTATAATGATTTTAAAAAATCAAAACGAAGTCCCCACCAAAGAAAGTAGAAGGGACATCTTGCATCCTAACAAGATGATGACTCTGATGAGGAGACAACAGAAGGATCCAATTTTGGTTAGAACCTCGTGCTAGTCTCCCAGAATTCACAACCCATAAAGAGAATCTGGTTGATAGACTTGGGTTCTAGTAAGTATATGTCAAGTGAAAAGAAGTTGTTTGATTCACTAAATGAACAACGCACTGGAGATCAGGTTTAGATAGTAGATGACAAAGAGTACGTTGTAGAATGAATAGGCCAAGTCATCATTTCTCTTGAACTACAAAAATGTATGCTTAGAAAGGTACTATATGTTCCCAGATTGACTAACAACCTCTTGTCAGTAAGTCATTTGTTGAATCATCATCTAACGGTATAATTTATTATTGAATATTACATCAAATCATGCTTGATCTCACGAAAAGGTATGTGTTAGTGCAAATCAGCAGCACCCCTAGATGTTTTCTCAGATTTCTAATTTGATAATGGGCATCCAGTGTGATTGCACAACATGGAATCTTTTCCCCAAGTGTGGGACTTGCAAAAATGGGAAAAAAATCTCTAGATTAAAGGTTGGTTCCTCTACTCCTCTGATCAGATGTATACATGAAATTTGCATAGGTTTAACTCAAAATCCTACTCTAATTTTGCCAAGGAGACAAGGATAGAAAAGAGAAAAGAAGATAAAATCAAACTAACAAGGTGATACACCAAAGGAGTTGTGAACATCTATTTTTACAGATTGACACAGATTATAAAAATACAACACAAATCATGCACAAATTGATAAAATTGTTATGAAGGATCACGATAGAGAAAACAACACAAGAAAGGATTGAAAATTCATTCACAGAGCTTGCCTTATCATTTCAATTTTTAAATACAGTTCATTATAATAGCAAGGAGGTAGAAAACATGTTGCAATCCTAAAAAGGGTCTTATATTCCACAAATCCACTTGTCAGGGTGAAAGAGGGAGCCTGTAGAACATAAAAAAATGTTTAACCCTTACAAAATGATCCAAATTTGGCTTTTAACCATGAAAACCTAAGCTCAGGAAGGAGAAACATGGGAAAAATTAAAGGAATCATTCCACCATCGACCGGATCCATAAAAATCGCATGGGTACCCTTAAAAGTTCATTCCCCAAGATTTTCAACCATGCTGGAGAAGAATGGAAGCCATATTGCATTAAAAATGGTTGTTGAATGTCGGTTCTACTCTTTTCCCCATGCCAGAGGTGTTTTTCTCATTTTTCTCTCACTAAACTTCACTAAAAATTAAAATTAAATATTTCCTCATGTAGAGGACTTCAATAGATTTCTAATGACACTAAAATCGAGAAAAAATGAGCTCTGGATCGAAAGATATGCCCCTCTAAAGATTTAGGGCAAAACAGGGGCACAAATTGGGTCAGTAGGCCAAAACCTAAAATTTATCCCCTTTTTCGAGTTTGGGAATAATTCCCCAAAAATATTCATGCCCCACCACTCTGTTGCCATGTGGTGCTTCCTTATTTTTCTGCGGGTTCAAATGGCCATTTACACTTTTTTGAACTTTGGAAAAAATTCCAAAATCGCTCCATGCCCCACCACTCCGCTACCATGTGGTACACTCTGATTTGGCACGAGCCTGAATCAATTCTCTTTCTTGACCAGGCCTGTGGGAACAAATTTTCCTTTGCGCCATTTGCAACCCTTTGGAAAAATATTCAAATTCCCCTGCGCCCCTGACCTCTGCCAAGAACAAGACACGTGGCACATTCCTATTAGTCTGTGGGGGTTAAATCAAAATTTTCATTCCCTCCTTGGCAGGCTTGCAGGCAAATTTTTTTCCTTTTGCCTACTACTATTTTGGCAAAAATCCAACATTCACTCCACCCCTCTGACTCCCACTGGCCTTATGGGCACGAGGTGGCCTCCTATTGGTTTGCGGGACTTCGAGCCAAAAAAATTCTTTCACTCCCCCACCGAGCCCTTTGGAAATTTTTCTAACTTACCTCCGCTGACCCACCATTCCAACACCACATGGCACATTGTGATTGGTTACAGACCTTCCCAGGGAAAATTTCCCTTAAAAACTTCACCAAGCCATAACTTGCAAAATACAAGGAGTTAGAAGGAAAATTTTATCTTTCTGGAAAGGTGAGAAAATTCTCTATCTGATGAAGTTGTTTCTAGATGATTTTGAGTTCCTAAAAAGTGAAAAATTTGACTGAGACACAAGGAAGGAAGGGATGAAAGAAAGTTAGTCAAAATAGGCAAGGGGATTATTTTTTATAACAATTTTGGTGACTCAGAGGGGTCATCTGCCTGCTGGATGAAGTGACCAGCTACCTGAAGCAATCCATTGGGCAATGGAGTCATCAACTTAACTGCTTGGTACTCTCAACTCATTAGAAAATTTCTAGAGAGAAGATTTTGAGAGTAGAACATCACTTGATCTGGAACATGGCCTGCAAAGATGCATCCTTAGGATAGCAAAGCTTGTGCCAAAGCACTTAGAGAAATGTAAAACTAAGCTACAACAAAACAGTGTGCACAAGCACTTAGAGGAATGAAATTCTAAGATAATATGTACAAGGTGAGGAGTTTCCCTTCTAGTAGAAATGCTTTAGATGGATTCCATTAACTAGAATCTGTAGTTCTTCACCATCCAATGTATACAATTGGAATGCATTGTTGTTCTTACATTTTGTGACCATGTAGGGGCCACTCCTAATGGCAACAAACTTTGAATGCCTTCCTGGCTTTGCTCAGTCTGCATCCCATTTCAACACTAAATCTCCCACTTGGAAGGTTCTAGCCTTAGCTTTCCTATCAAAGGTTCTCTTGATCAAGGCTTGCTCCTTCTCCATTGTTTGGGATACATGCTCTCTGATTTCTTGGATTTCCATCAATTCTGCATATCTAACATCCATGGGTTCAAACTCCAAAAATTCCAATTTCTTCATGAGTTCCAATGGTTGCAACTCAAGTGACATAGGAAATATTGCCTCTCTTCCATAGACAAGTTTGAATAGAGAGTTACAGGTGGATCTCTTGGGAGTTATCCTATCAGCCCATAAGGCTGATTTCAATTTAGTATGCCAAGTCCTCTGATTTTCATCAAGAGTCCTCTTGATGATATTTAATAGGTTCTTGTTGGTAGACTCAGCTTGGCCATTACCTTGGGGGTAATAATTTGATGAAGTGCTCAAATAGATCCCATTCTTAACAGCCCATTTAGTTACCTTTGATCCTATGAATTCCAATGCATTATTCGATATTATAGTGGTAGGTACACCAAATCTAGTTATTATCCCCTCATAGAAGTCTAGAATGCTATATTCATTTGCCTCTTTGAGTGTCACCGCTTCAGTCCATTTGGTGAAGTAGTATGTTGTTGTTAGAATACACTTGTGCCCTTGGCTTGGATTTGGGTTAATGACTCCAATGAATTCCAAACCCTATTGCATGAATGGTTGGTCAACTGAAATTAGGTGTAATGGAAGGGCTACTAATCTTTCCTTTTCTGTGAAGAATGCACAATTTTTGCACCTCTTGATCCATGCATAACAATCACTAAACACCTTGGAACAATAATAGCCAGCCTTCATAATCTTGAGGGCTGTCACTCTTGGAGCAAAATGACCCCCAGCTAATCCACCATGGAACTCTTCTAATATTTTATTAATTTGATTTATCCCATACATCTCAGCAGCACTCCATTCATATTCTTTTTGAACAAGACACCATCAACAAGTGCATATGGAATAGCCTGCAATATGAAGTGTCTTCTCTTGGTTTTGTTCATATTTGGAGAGCATAGGCCTATTTGTAAGAAGTGAATTATGTCTTGGGTCCAGCAAGGAGAGATCGTACCACTATTCTCTTCTTGAACACCTCTTTGCTCTTGGTTTTCTTGCAACGCCAAAACAACATCCTTCCCATTGTTTACTTCCATTGATTTACTCAAGACAAACTGCTCACACAATCCCTTTCCTTAGACCAGCTTGGTGACTTTGACCTCAATTTCATACTCCATGACATGAGTAATCCACCCTGCATGCTTTTCATTAGGTCTTTGTTGAGGAGGAAGTCCTTAACTCCCACATGGGAAACCAACAGTTTAACCTTGTTGTTTGAAACTAGATGCTTAAATTTCTTCAAGCTCCTAATCACTGCAAGAACATGCTTCTCAATGAAATAATACCTCACCTCATATTCCTCCAAGATTTTGCTAAAGAAAGCAATTGGATGCTCTGTATTTTCTTTGTTCTGTTGTACTAAAATTGCAGAAATTGTATCATCACCACCAAATGCATAAAGGATAAAATCCTTAGAGAAATCTAGGTTAATGAGAGTTAGAGCTTGTGATATAGCCTCTTTGATTGCCTCAAAACTTTCCTTACCTTCAGCTATCCATTTGAAAGCCATACTTTTCTTCAACATCATAGTTATTGGATTGACAAGGGCTGCAAAGTCTGGAACAAACCTTCGAACAAAATTGATTCTTCCCAGGAAACTTTGAAGGGCCTTCTTGTGACTTGGTAATGGAATTGCTTTTATTACTTCAACCCTCTCTGGATCAATTGCTAATCCCTCTTTGGAAACAATGTTGCCTAGGAGCTTTCCTTCATGAGCTAGGAAAATACATTTTTTGGGATCCAAGGATACCCCAAATCTCTACATCTTTGGAACACTTGTCTCAAATGAAAGAGATGATCTTCTGTACTTTTAGAAAATACAGTAATATCATCTAGGTATATCAGCACAATTTTTTTGATCAATCCCTTGAACGCCATATTCATTGCCCTTTGGAAGGAAGCTCCGATGTTAGACAGCCCAAATGGCATTTTCCTATATGCATAGGTTCCCCATTTGGTGGTCAAGGCTGTTTTGAACTGGTCATCCTCCTTTACAATGATCTGATTATACCTTGAATAACCATCTAGCAATGAAAAACTCTCAGAGCCAACAACAACTTGTAAAATCTGCTCCATAGAAGGAAGTGGGTAATGATCCTTGAGGGATGCTCTATTCAAGTCTCTAAAGTCTACACACAATCTGATTTCTCCACTCTTCTTTTTAACAGGAACCAAGTTTGCAACCCAGCTTGAATGCTTGATGGGAAATATGATACTTTCCTCTATTAACTTATTCAATTCCTTCTTCATGAGAGGCTCCATGTGTGGATTGATCGGTGTTTGTTTTTACCTGATGGGTTTAGCACTTGGATCTAGTTCAATTGTGTGTTGAGCTAGCTTGGGATTGAAACCTCTCAAGTCTTCATAGCTGCAAGCAAATATATCAGGGAACTCTTGGAAAAGTTGCATGAAGTCATACCTTTCTTGCTTAGTTGTCACTTTACCAATTTGAAGTGATTTTCCTTCTCCCACTAAGATGGGGACTGAATCTTCTCCCTTGACTTGGATGTTTGCTTTATCCTTCCTAAATTGATCATTAGGATTAAAGATGGACTCCAAAGTGACAAGTCCTTTTGGCAGTTTGTTGGTTCTCATCTATACCACTTGATCACCATATTTTTGTTCTAACTTTTCCTAATTTTTGGCTTAGAATTTAGCATCTTCTTGTAATAAATTGATGATTTGTTGGTAACTTTCAAACACTTGCCAACTTACATTATTGTATGGAACTAATGGCCTAAGAATCACATGAATTTTTGGCTGCACTTTATCTTCCTTAATACTCTCCACAACATCAAAGGCTGCTCCAACTGTTGCAAGTCTATCAGCAGCTTGGTTTTCTTTCCTAAGGATGGAGTTGATGACAAAGCCTTCAAAATCCTCAATGAGGTCCCACAACCTATTCTTATAACACTTGAGTAGGTCATTTTTGGTAGAATGTTTTCCTTTAACTTGATTAACAATCATCTCACTGTCACCAAAGAATTATAAATTTTTAATACCTCTCTTTCTTGACCAATGCAATCCTTGTATCAAAGCTTCATATTCAGTAATGTTAGAACATGCAAACAGAAATCTAAAAGCTGGATAATACTTAATGCCTTGAGGTGAAACAAGCATAGCTCACCCCTGCACCTTGTCTACTTCTTGATCCATCAAAGAACAATTGTCATACCTCATTGTCATCTCTATGGTTTAGCTTGGTGATGCTAGGAATAGGCTGATTTTCTTCATGCATGTAAAAAACTCCTAGTTCAGATTACTCTATTTCTATGTAGGGATCAAAATCATGTAACTTGCTTGCCCATTCATCAAGAGTAAAATCTGGGATGCTTCCAACTTTGGTGTTAGCTTCATCAGTGCCTGGATAATCCTCTTGATCAAATGTTGAATAGTTGGCATTGATTGGGATTGGAGTATGAGGCTCAATGTGAAAGTTTTCAATAGATTCAGACCTAATTGTGACCTTAGTTCCATATCTGGTCTTAAACAACATGTTTGACCAATCAGCAGATAAATAGTCTCCAATTTTAGCTGTGAAATCCCTTGACAAACATAGGGAAAAAAGTGGTGGTAAATTTATCACTGACACATCTTGCAAAACAGTGACATTGGGACATGCATGCAAAGTGAGGATCAAATATTTAATTACCCCCACTATTGTTATTGCTATCCCATCTAGTTGCACCACCCCTTTGGATATGACTTCATATTGGAGGCCCATAGTTAATCAACTATTTTCTTGGGCATCATAGAACTACTTGGCCTAGAATCAATCATACAATTGTGTACTAGCTTATCCCTAATGATCAATGAAACATAGAATGGAGGGGGCTTCAAATCTTTACCTTGTTGTCCTCCAAGCTTCCCCTTAGGCTGAGAAGCATTTATGAGTACATTCTCTTGCATATGAGCTTGTTGATTTAAAGTTGACCAATTCTTCATGGCAGCTTGTAGGAGATCCCTTTAGCATGGGATGGATAGTGACTCCCACATAGATATATTCACATTTTTCTTCTTTATTTTTTCAATGATCTTAAATGGGGATGAAACATCTCTTTTCTGCCCCTTAGCCTACACATTCTTTTCTTGTAGATGGGATGCAACGGCTGGCATTTGGGCTGGTCTAGAAGGTGGCTTGCACTGTCCTTACACATTTGGAATTGCATTTTTCTTGCCAACACCTTATGGAGTGATGGAAGGTTGTGGATCACTTAGAGCTAATGAATTCCCTTCACCAATATTCCTCTTCTTTTACCATGTGTTAGCTGCTACATTATGAGAAATTGTTTGATTCATGCCACAAAAATCTTCAGCCTGCCAATTCACAAGTGTAGTCTCATTTAGAGTTGTATTTTGCTAATGTGTTCCTTGTTGTTGGTTTGTTTATTGAATCACCTCACTCTCTACGCCAGTTGTTGTCACCATTGAAGCACATATACTGGTTGTGAGGTTCATTACATGGGAAACACCAATCATACTATTGAGCTATATTATTTTGCACTGAAATTGGGGTTATAGGGCTGAAATGGTCTATTCGTAGGAGGCCTTAATTGATTTTGATTTGCAGTTGGGTTGGGTGGCCTATTAGGCTAATATGGTTGCCTATTAGGCTGAGTTTGAGATTGATAAGAAGGTCTAAAACTTTGGGTCTACTGCCTCTTGAGTGTAACCATCTCATTACCTAAATTTTGTAATTGTTTCATGACTTCTTGAAGTTCATTTGAGGCACTAGAGGATGGAGTAGAAGTTTCATTTGAACTCTGATTTATAGGAGTGGGAATCGGAGCTAAAGTAGGTGCTTGACTAGTTCTTGGGATTTCCATGTTTGGATATAAGGGCATGGGAGGCCTAGGATCCAGTTTACTAGCTTGGATCAAACAATTCTCAGTCCTAATGGCAATGCTATAAGTTGTAGGTACATTTACACCTCCAATGGATTAGATTAACATAGAAATATAAAAATTTAAAGCTTTGAGATAGTATAAGAAAGAACCTTAAGCTATTGTCCTTACTGTCACTGGGATTCTATCCCATGTCTTTTGAAATTTGAAGTTGAAGTCTGTTAGATGCTCATTGGGAGCTCTCTTGCTAGTTGTCAATTGTTCCAATAGAGACAAATTATCTCCTTTTTCTCCAAACTGCTCACAGAGATCAATGCACAACTGGTTCCAATTTTGGATAGAGCTAGCCACAAGACTTCTGAACAATTACAAGGCTTTCCCTTTGAATGAAGATGCCAATAATTTGACAGTAATTTACAGCTCAACAATCTCATGGATTACACAAACATTAGCAATGTCTTTGACATGATCACCAGGAGTGGTCTGATTTTCCCTAGTAAAGTATGGGATGTTCTTTAATGCTGCAACTGGAACTAGGTTTTGTGCATTAAGAGTAAATGGGCTGCTGCCAGTGAAGTTGACATACGGGTTTTTTTGTGCCATTCTGATTGGCCTGAGAACCCTTGTTGATTGGGTGAAGAGTCTCCCAAATGGATAAGTTGATAGAGTTTTGTTTGGTGGAGATGGAGACCTTCGAATTCTTCTTCCCCTCTCTCTTCTTCATGGGGATAACTGTAGATACTTAGAAAATCCCTCTTCTCTGGCCCTTGACCTTGTTTGGATCTTTCTCATGAATCTTCAAACTTGGACTGCTGAAACTAGTTGATTTTATCTCTTTGAAGTCGCCAAATGTGCAAATCAGGGCTCTTTTTAAGTAAGAAACTTACAACAAATACACATCAACTTTTTTTTAATGAAGATGAAAACCTCTAAGGTCCCACTGGGCATTCCAAAACTATTATTGGAAATAAGAGCATCCCTGGATGTTTTCTCAGATTTCTAGTTTGATAATATGCATCCAGTGTGATTGCAAAACATGGAATCTTTTCCCCAAGTGTGGGACTTGTAAAAATGGGAAAAAACTCTCTAGATTAAAGGCTGGTTCCTCCACTCATCTGATCGTATGTATACATGAAATTTGTAGAGGTTTAACTCAAAATCCAACTCTAATTCTGCTAAGGAGACAAGGATAGAAGAGAGAAAATAAGATAAAACTAAACTAATAATTTGATACACCAAAGAAGTGGTGAACATCTATTTCTGTAGATTAACATAGATTATAAAAATGCAACACAAATCATGTACAAATTTCTAACATTGTAATGAAGGATCATGATAGAGAAAACAACACAAGAAAGGATTGAAAATTCATTCACAGAGCTTGCATTGTCATTTCAATTTTTAAATGCAGTGCATTACAACAAAAATGAGGTATAAAACATGTTGCAGTCCTAAAAAAGGTCTAATATTCCATAAATCCACTTTCCAGGGTGAAAGAGGTAGCCTGTAGAACACAAAAAAAGGTCCAACCCTTACAAAATGATCCAAATTTGGCTTTTAACCATGAAAACCCAAGCTCATGAAGGAGAAACGTATGATAAATGAAAGGAATCATTCAAACACCAACCATATCCATCAAAATAGCATGTGTACCCTTAAAATTTCATTCCCCAAGATTTTCAACCATGCTGGAGAAGAATGGAAGCCATACTGCATTAAAAATGATGGTTGAATGTCAGTTATGCAATTTTCCCCATGCCAAAGGCATTTTTCTCATTTTCCTCTCACTAAAATCCACCAAAAAACAAAAGTGAATATTCCCTCATGTAGAGAACTTGAATAGATTTCCAATGACACCAAAATTGAGAAAAAATGAGCTCTGGATCGAAAGATGTGCCCCTCTGAAGATTTAGGGAAAAATAGGGACAAAAATCAGGTCGGCGGGCCAAAACCTAAAAAATTCTCCTTTTCTGAATTTGGGAAAAATTCCCCAAAAATCTCCACACCTTGTCACTCCGCTACCACATGGCACTTCCTTATTCATCTGTGGGTTCAAATGGCCATTTACGGTTTTTTGAACTTTGGAAAAAATTCTAAAATCACTCTGCACCCTACCACTCCGCTGCCATGTGGCACACTCTGATTTGGCACAAGCCTAAATCAATTCTCTTTCTTGACCGGGCCCACATGAACAAATTTTCCTTTGCACCATTTGCAACACTTTTGTAAAATTGTCAAATTCCCCCCATGCCCTCGACCTCCGCCGAGAACATGACACGTGGCACATTCCTATTAGTCCACGAGGGTTAAATCAAAATTTTCATTCCATCCTTGGCGGGCCTATAGGCCAATGTTTTCCCTTGCGCCTACTACTATTTTGGAAAAATTCCAACATTCACTCTGCCCCTCTGACTCCCACTGGCCTTATGGACAGGTGGCAGCCTCCTAATGGTTAGCGGGGCTTCGGGCCAAAAAATTTATTTGCACCCCCACCAAGCCCTTTGGAAATTTTCCTAGCTTACCTCTAGTAACCTGCCATTCCACTACCACATGGCACATTGTGATTGGTTACGGACCTTCCTAGGGAAAATTTCCCTCAAAAACTCCACCGAACCATAACTTGCAAAATACAAGGTGTTGGAACATTTTACCTTTCTGGAAAGGTGAGAAAATTCTCTATCTGATGAAGCCATTTCCAGATAATTTTGAGTGCCTGAAAAGTGAAAAAATTGACTGAGACACAAGGAAGGAAGGAATGAAATAAATTTAGTCAAAATAAGCAAGGGGCTTATTTTGGATAACAGTAGGGTTATTGCTAGAGATTTTTTAAAACATTAGTTATTTGCTTTAGATACTATTTCATCTTTTATATTAACTTTATTTTCCTCAATAGTAGAATCTATTTCCCTATGGCATTATTGATATGGTCACTTGTTTGTTTGATATTTACAACAGTTGATTTCAAAATCAATGGTACGTGGACTTCCCAAGTTGTCCAATTCCTTGTATATTTTCCATCATTGTCTTGGTGGAAAAGAACATAGGGATCCATTTTAAGGTGAGCACCTTCCATGCCTAGAAGCATCTAAAAGTAGTTCATACCGATTTGAATGGACTATTGCATGCTTTCTTTTCAAGATACCATTACTTCGAATTATTCGTGGATCACTGCTCTAGAAAGATGTGAGTGTTTTTCTTGAAGAAGAAAAGTGAAGCCCTTTATAATTTCCAGATCTTCTATCAACGTGTTACAAAGGAGACCAAAAAACTGCTTCTTCTACTCTACTCAAATTGAGGGGGGAAATTCACATCAAATAAGTTCTTGGCATTTCTAAACCATCAAGGAATTAGGAAGAACCTGACTACTCCCTACACACCCCAGCAGAATGGCATTATTGAGCGACGAAATCACACATTGATGGAAATGGCTTGCTGCATGCTATCAACAACAAAGATAGAGGATCGATATTAGGCCGAAGTAGTACAGACAATTTATCTTCTCAAAAGGGAACCAACAAATATTCTACATGATACAACACCATAAGAGTTATGTAGTGCTAAAAATCCATCAATTTCTTGTTTACGAGTAGTTGGTTGCACAACATATATGCATGTCCTATCTTAGAGGAGAAATAAAGTCAAGCTGAAAACACTCACATGCATCCTATTGGGCTATATCACTACCTCGAAGGCATATCCTCTCATGGATCCTAAGACAAATAAAATCTATGAAAGTCGAGATGTAGTTTGTGATGATTCATCATTTAACTCAACAGTGACAACAAAAGAACCATTACCAACTACCTCTCACCGCGTAGTCTCCGAATGAGATGACGATCCAGAGGAGACTACTTAGAGAAATGATGAGCTACAAGGGGAGCTACATGTTGACCTTGGAGAATTGGAGAATGTTACTCTGCATCCACCCTCGCATCAATAGAAAATTTCTTCAAAACAACAACTAAGTTCTCGTTTGAAGTGGGTATAAAGCACCATCAAAGACTCTCACATGCAATCACTCCCAAATAATTCATTAGGAGTCAGATGAGAAATGATGTAAATTTTGCACTCACGAGTACACTGACTAATAGCTCCAAGCCTAATAATGTTCATGAAGAACTCAATGAACCTAGATGGAAAGAAGCCATGGATGCATAATATGATTCACTCTTGCAAAATCGGACATGGGAACTTGTAAACATTCCTATAGGAAAGAAACCCATAGCCTATAAATGTGTTTTCAAGACAAAATATAAGGTAGGTGAATCCATCAAAAAACATAAATCATGACTTTTAGTATAAGGATATGCTCAGAAAGAGGGCATCGACTATGAAGAAACCTTTGCACCCACTGAAAAGATCAAGACAATAAGATTTGTTTACACACAAGCAACACAAAAGGGATTGAAAATTTAACATGCGGGCATCAAGAGTTCTTTCCTAAATGGTGATGTAAAAAAATAAGTGTACATGACCCAAACTAAAAGATTTTTTTGATAAAGATCATCCTAAAAAGGTATGTCGTCTCATCAAATCATTGTATATACTAAAGCAAGCTCTAAGGAAAAGGTATATCAAGATAGATGATCACCTTTTGTAGCATGGCTTCATTCATATCCCCTTAGATTCAAATTTGTATATAAAGAAGGTAGACAAATAAATTTTCATTCTTGTTGTGTATGTGGATGATCTTGTGATCACTTCCAATTCAAAATATCAGGTTGATATTGTGAAGAATGATCTCAAAAAATTCTTCAACATGATGGATTTGGGGCTACTACATTACTATCTTGGCTTGGAGATATGGCAAAAGAAACATCACACTTTTGTCTCCCAGATAAAGTATGCCAAGACACTCCTATAAAAGTACAAAATTTCTAACTCTAAACCTATATCCACTTCCATGGAAAAAGGTTTTCAAATTTCACAATTCCAAGACTCACCTCAAGTAAATGCTACTCTCTATAGACAATTTGTTAGAGGGCTCATCTACTTGACATATACCAGACCATACTTATGCTATGTTGTCAGTTATCTTTCCAGGTTCATGCAGGAGCCAAAGAAATGTCACTGGACTACAAAAAAGAATGTTTTGAGATATGTATGAGGTATAGTTGATTATGTTCTTGAATATAAGAAGAATGATCGATTCTTCTTATACGGATACGTCAAATCGAAACACGCTAGATCTATTAATGACAAGAATTCAACCACATGATATATTTTTCATGTTGGATCTTGACCTATCTCATGGATAAGGAAGAAGCAGAATGTTGTTTATATTTTATCCACATAGGCATAATATAGTGTTGCATGAGAAGTTGTGTGCGAAGCGATATGGTTACGTCACATTTTGGATGACATGGGATTTCCTGAAAAGAACTCACCTATTTTGTATTGCAACAATCCAGAGTGTGTTGAATCTAATGAAAAATATTGTTTTAATGAACAAACAAAGCATATTGAGATTATTGTCAATTCATTCAAGAGAACATCTTGAACCATAACATTTAACTCCACTAATGTCCTAAAGAAGAACAAGTATCTGATATTCTCACCAAATCTCTTGGAAAAGTGAAATTTGAACTTTTTAGGGGTTACATTTGCAAGAATAATGTAATAAGGGGGGAAATGTATGCATAGTTCAACGTAGAAAATAATTAGATATTATTAAGCTTGTTTGTTTAATCGTATCCCATTATTCTATATTTGTTTGTAACATTCCTACAATTATGGGGAATATAATTATATTCCTCTCCTACACACACACACACACACACACACACACACACACACACACACACACACACACGTATGTATGTATGTATGTATGTATATGTATATGTACGTGCTTCTAATAAATAAAAGGTGTGAGATATCTAATCTCCATGTCTTCTCCACCTATTGGTCCTCGTAGATTTGGGATGGATTTATTAGTTTTGGAGTTGTTTACTCATCCCCACTTTTTAAATCTCGAATTTGGGCTTATGAGCCACATATGGAGGCTTTTGGGACAATTTAATCTTGTCCCATACCTCTTAAACTCACCCAAAAACCATACCTAGGATGTAAGGGGTAAAAATTAGGCCTCATTATGTGTTTTGGAAGAAAAAAGAGGAAATTAATTATACTTTCTTACAAACTCCTTTAATTTTTTCCTTAGAATTATTGAGTAGTGGTTTGTGTGGGGAAGAAAAATTTTCATATTCTCACCCACCCATTTATGAGTCTTAGACTTTATATTTGGCTTTGTGAAGTGGGATTAGAGGATAAGTGATGTGGCATCCTACATTGAGCCACATCACCACTCCTCTCCTCATTTTCTATTTATGTAAGTTTATTTTGGATTTTTAGGTGTTGCTTGATTTTATTTCACACTTGCGAATTTTTGGAGGATCTTGCTTGAGTTTCTTGTTTTGGGATATTGGGAGCGTGCTTTTGTGTTTTGACTTGGAATTGGAAGAATATTGGAGCTTGTGTTTCGCTTGAGGATTGAACATGTCTTGCAATGTCATGGTTAGGGTATTTACCCTTGCATTTGATTTTAATTGTTGTGTGATATCTTGTATAATGAATGAAAGTATGTGTTTGTTTTGGGATTTGTTGAGTAGTATGACCCTAAGGATGGATGTAAAAGAAGAAAAAAAGGGATCTTTTGTGGGAGGGATAAGAGTTTTGTATGTATACTTTTGAAGGTAGTTTTGGGTTGGGTTTTCAACCATTGTGATAGATAAGAAAGATTTCTTATCTTATCTTGATATGTTTTACATTTTGAGGGAGTGATAAGAGATTTGAGGGGTGATAAGAGATTGATGGAGTGACAAGAAATTTAGGGAAGGATAAATAAATTTTGTTTGTGTGAATGAATATGTATGGAGGTTTTAATGTCGACACTTAGCCCGTTAGGAGGTATAAGGAATTTCCACATATTTCTCTTATCCCTTGGGCTTAAATTCTAAGCCTATGTGTTTGGGAAGTGTATATTGTTACTAGATGAGTGTTTTTGTGCTTATATGAGTTGCATATTTTTGTTGGCATGAATGTATGTATTGTTGAAGCCTTCCTGTAAATAGTTTCCATGTTTGTTTCAGATATTCCCTTATTACTTCATTTTTGG
The DNA here is from genome assembly GCA_019776745.2 of Taxus chinensis. Classification (NCBI taxonomy): domain Eukaryota; kingdom Viridiplantae; phylum Streptophyta; class Pinopsida; order Cupressales; family Taxaceae; genus Taxus; species Taxus chinensis. Next base: position 706,214,476 of record CM034154.1, read on the forward strand.
GGCTTGCAGGCCAATGAGGAGAGTTGGCTTCCCCTTCTCATTGGAATAAATGTTGGGAATGTGAGTGATTACATACACTCCCATTCCTTGTTGTATTTTGATTAGGAAATGAAGAAAAGAAGGAGCTCAAAGTTTAAGCCTTGGATAGAGTTTTTTTGTAAGAAGAAAAAGAAAGAGAAATATCATTTTAATAATTTTTTCCATGTTGCCTCCACCTTTGAGTTGAGGGATTTTGTATACTTGTATTGTTAAGAAAGGTTCTTTTAGATTTTTTATCAAACTATGTAATGTAAATGGTTGAAAGAAAAATTTGCAAGTTGTATTTTAAAAGTAAAAGTAACTCTCTTCAAATATGGAATTTAATCAAAGGTTGCATTATGTCTTCATTTTGAAAATGGTTTTCCTGCATTAAAATTAGATGTTTTCTTTCCTTTGAAGCATTCTTGTCAAGCTTGGTTGTAAAAAAAAATAATGAACTTGCATTTGAGTTGTTTTATACTTTTCCTTCCCTTCCAAATAAGTATGTAAAATGGTGTGATTTAGTGTTGTTTAAATAGTTGTTACAACAATGTTACAAAGGAAAATGTACACATTTACTTCACTTAATCAAGAAAGAAGTTGTTATTTTAATTTTTGTATTATCTTAATATTAAACCAGTAAGTTAGAACATATATATATATATATATATATATCATGTGTGTGTGTGTGTGTGTGTGTGTGTGTGTGTGTGTCTATGTATATGTATATGTATGTGTGTGTGTGTGTGTGATGTATATGCATAATATATATGTATATATATATATATATATATATCTATTTATAAAACAATTAGTTTACATAGTGTGGACGTCACTTTTCCAACTGACATTGGTAGAGCAGAAACTTGCATTGGTCTCTGAAAATTTTACATAGTCTCAAAATTTCAAAATTTCAATTTTCGTTGCATTAAAATCACTCTAAAAACAATAAAAGAAGAGATTGTAATATATATGAACTTTTATAAAAGCCTATATATTTTAGAATAAATAAATTTGAATATATATTTATAAAATGCACTGGATTCATAGAAACCGGCATCGGCAGTGTAACTAGTGTCGATATAATAGATATAACCACGACCGGTTAAGCAATTTGCACCGGTCACCTTTCTGTGAATTTATTTTTATAAAAAATGGTGTTTTCAACTCAAATTTGTATCTTAAATTAATATAAATGAATAGAATGTAGATCTAACACATATATATACATGTATATATATATACATGCATGTATATATATATATATATACACATGCATATATGTATAAAAGTATATAAACACACTAGATCAATCAAAATGGGTTTACCCAAATGATTCAACTCAAGAAAATGTGATAAAACAAATACCCACAACTTGATTATGGTTGGATCTTTTCAGAAAACATAAAGAAGAAGATAACTACACACTATAACCCTACGAGCAAATAATAAAATGAAAAGTAAAATGGAGGAAGGGTTCCTCCCATTTACAAATATTGATCCAAAATAAAATCTCCATGGTTTCCCTTAGATTTCCATGGCCTCCACCTCCTTCAACATTCAAAACGCAAATGAACAAATGAATAGATTACAGAAAAGAAAAGAATAAAAAGGCATCATAAGGATATTTGGGGATTTTATGGAAAACCTAACATCTAAGGGCCCATATTGATTATAATCTAAGGGTGGAGAATTTAATCCCTACACATTTTAAGTTCCTGGTATTTTGTTAGAATGGGTATAATTTAAAATAAAAAATCAATGGGGCCATTAAGTGTATTTGGCCACATGTGCTTAGTGGGTTAAAATAAGTTGTGACCCTTTTTTTTAGGTATCAACAAATAAATAAATGACATTTGAAAATGGGTTATTAATAAATATTCTGCATGATATTTTTAAATAATGATCTATAAGGGTTTAATTAATTAAAAGTAAAAATGTATAGTTAAATAATTAAATGATGGCCATGGATGTTAATGTTATTATGGGAAATAAATTTAAACCAGCTTAGGAAATGATTCTTTTATAAACTTAAGAGGATTTTAAATGAAAAAAAATAACCAGATTAATGAGATTAATGATAGCCATTATTTTTAAATAAAATATAATGGCAACCTTAGAAGAGGATTGAATTTCGAGATGGATATTTGAAGATAATTAATAACATTTAATTAATAAATTGGTTTTGACTACTCGATGGATGTGTAGAATTTATTGAATGGGAATTAATTAAATGTAGTTAATGGTTTTCACCCTTGCAATATTTAAAAAAGAAATTCCCATAATTTTCCTAAGTAATTAATGGAGTTTGACCTTGGTTTTGGTGCATCGAAATTATGGGTCTTACATTTTATATCGTAGCCGTGGGTTCAACACTTGGAACCTAGGAAAACATGGGAACAAAACAACCATTTAGTGAAACTTAAACCTAGGACACTTGAACCTCTAGAATTAAAATAATAAACTATAATAATTAACTTATACAATTCATTGTATTCACCTAATTAGGCATCTTGTCGATACCGGTTATCAGTGAATGTTTATTCAATTTAATATTCTTATGAACTTCCTGAGTAATAGGAATTTAATTCCTTGCAAAGATGTTAGTTAATGGGTTCCTAGCTCTTGGTTATGGTCGTGTGATGGTGTTGACCCTATAGAGACCTTCCCTTATCTGGATTGCTATTTTTGTTGTGTGCAACTCTTAGAATTAGTTCTATAAGTAACGTTTAGGGGCTAGTATGGAGGAGATTTTAAAATTGATTAGTTGTTCTAGAACTCCCCTTTTGATTCCAGTGGTTAGGCAAGTTGGGTTTGGATTGTCCGTGGCTATAGAAATTTGGTGATGTTCGTCACTTTGAGGACTTAACCCCATTATGGGAGAGTAGATATCATGACTTGATGTCATATTAGATCTAGTTTGGTATGTATGTTCTTAGATGTGAGGCCAATGTATAGTACCCCACTGGTGGCCCATTAAGGGATACAAAGTGATTGTGATGTGGATATTTCATGTGTTTAATATTTGTAAACATCAAATTCTTTTATCAAGGACCAAAATTTTTATTTTAATGATTTGTTGAGAAGCTCTAAGGCTCTTCTTATTATTTTATCTTATTGCAATAATTTTCAAGTATTGAAATGTGGTTACTTAGCCATTTATTTTTATTGCCAAGATTTCTTTGATTTTACCTTTGTTTGGTGGCTCATAAACTTGTTTCCTCGACAACAACTTGGCTAAATGTTTTCAAGAATGTTATGTGGTTTTCTTCTTGTCTTCTAGTGGGTTAGTTTTATTTGTTTGTATTGTGTTCTCTCGTTGTATTGGTGGTATACCCTATGTGTCTTTATTGTTATCCTAGGTGCTTCAAATCATGTTTTTGGTTTGGAGTGACATGAAATTGTGTGTTCTAGGACCTTGGAGTGACCTCCTTTTTTTACTAAACTTTCCTAGGAAGAAGGTTCCTGTGTCGTGTAGTATAGTTGGCAGTTTTGACGATGATCATGTATCTTCTTGCACCCTAGTATGAGTTTTGTTCCTTCATCAGGATAGATGTGATACTCACTATGAACTTATGGATTATGTCAGGGACATGTAACTCTTGGATAATTATAGGTTTATGGTGGATAGTGTAATATTGGCATATGATGGTTCATCGATGGGAATACTGGACTCTTAACTTGGTTTCTTTGTGTTAATTAAGAAAATATCAACATTTTGGACTATAAATACCATGGATAAATATGGTTATACTCAATCTTCTTTGAAATTTGTGCTTAAATAAGTATGCTTATTTTGATATTGAGGGAAATAGATAGATATACCTTTGTCTTAATCTTTTAATTTTTTAAAGTATACCACATTATAGTCTATTAGTATCAAGTTATGTTTAGATAGATATGGATACATTGGGCTCCTTGGACTTCTTGTCTTAGAGATATTTTGTTTTACTGGTCTTAAGGTTCCTGACCTTGGTTGTGTCTTATGTCACGCTCCTTCATCCAAGGCTATAACTCTTGGCTTTAGAGTCTATCTTTTGGGTAAATCAATTTACTGCCCTCTTGATATTTTTATGTCCTCTTGGTGAGGAAGTGTGGTGTCTATGGGGTAAAAACCCCTTTTCATCTTAGATTTCTTGGTTCATGGTATCTTATGGAAGTATTAGGTTTGTTTGGAAACTCTCTCTCTTAAATAGTGAACCTATTTTGAGTTTCAAACCATAAACATTGTTTTCTCCCTCACATTGATCTAAACTCCTTGAACTTGTAAAAGAAAATTTATAACTATCTTAAGGTACATCTTCATCGTATCTCTTATCGATACTTGTGGAGACTCACCTGGAATACATTGTTGATGCATGTAACTCTTGGGAAAACTCTTGTAAACTTGGTGTGTTCCATTTTGTTAATAACCTCTTTTTTATGTGAACTTAATAATGTGATAAGCTTGTCTCTTCCTACTCATTAAAATTCAATTGGTAATGTGATATACCTGAGCATATTGTAACTCTAATTGGGAGGCTTGGACTTTCAAAACTTAATAAGTAAATTAGGACATTAGGAAGATGGTTCCTTACTCTAACCTGGTAGTTTAATAGAATAAATAAAACTATGTGGAAAATAGCGAAGGAATCCTCTCATACCCTCCCTAGAAGTAAAATGAATCAATTTTTACCCCCTTATAGAATGGTAAGATATCATGCCAACATTGGTGATGACCCTTAATGACACAATATATGGGATATCGTAATATAAGGAATGCATTAATTGGAAAACTTATAAGAAATATTATTAGTAAACATAATTATAACTTGTGTTTTATAAGTTGGAATTTGGAACGGATAAATCTATGGGTTTGAACACAAGTGAATGTAAAATTAAACAACCTTAAGTGTATAAATTGTTATTACATTCCCTAAAATTTATAAAGAACTATGATCTGAATGATTGAACTAATTGAAAGGTTCCTTGAAATACTGTGTGAGTATCTAATCTCTTTTGCATCCTAAGATATTTGGGTTGTGAAATGGTTGAGTATTTCCCATACCCTCCCTTTGTTATATCAAACAATGAACATATGTATATGGTTATAACACAAGTTACATGCTAGATCATTTTTGGGATCTCTCATTGGTTAGTATGGAAATTTTAGAAGTAAGTAATAAGGATTTTATCACCTTGTTAGAATGGATTAATTGTTATGTTCATATTGATGGAAACCTATGTTCCATCATGGACCAAAGGTGGAAACTATTAGAACCTTTAAATTTGTCTGCCTACCATGAATAATGGAGTGCCTTGTTAATAATGATGTGTTCTAGCCATGTTTTACTTCCTTGAACATGAATGTGTGTAATTCTCCCTTGTTGGAGTCTTTTCAGGACATCGTACCCATTTTTTCCTCTTAGCTCGAAAGTGTATGATTTTTGATCTTTTAGGAGTGATTCTATATCTCCAGTTTAAGAGAAGCACCCTTCTTGTGTTTGGAATAGGTCATTAGTGACCTAGGCTTATTGACAAGCTTAGGAAACATATGTTAAGGATATGGAGGAATTTTGGAATCCTCCTTCCTTTTGGGAACCATGATGTTGTCCCCCTTATTTTTTGAGGAAGTGAATGCTGCAGGTTATTTTTGTAAGTTTCAACGAGAATGTTTGGTGTGATGCATTTATTAATTTGTTAGTTGGACCTCTCTTACTTGTCTATTTTTCTCCTAGCTTGCTTGGGTGTTCCTATATCTTATAATATTAATGCTTGTGATCATGTTTTAAAATTATTTTGAGATAGGGTGAAGGTTTAAAATTAATAAGTTTAGGTTGTTATATAGAGTGTATGGTACATACTTATGTCAATATGATAGTATGGGAAAATCATTTCCTATCACAAAAATGGAAATGTTTATCATAATTGATTGGGTTTTCTAAATCAGGATTAGTGGTTGTGTGTTATGAAATTTAGGTAAAAATTTTAAATTATGGAAACCTTGTGGCCAAGATTATGCTTAGTGTTACCATGAAAATTTAAGAGAGTATTTTCCCAAATTATATAAAGTGCTTTCCAATGAATAGTCTACATCCTTGTAAATGCTTTTGTTAAATTAGGTGGTTTCCTTGTTGTTAAGCCTTGTTTTGTGTGGCCCTGAATTTATTGGTTCTATAAGAAGGTGTGGTTTCTCATACAAAATTGAAGGTCATGATTTGGATTCTTGTTAATTATTGTCTAAAATAACAAACATTGAAGTGTAATTCAACCCAAGTGGAAGTCTTATCCTTTCTTTTACTGTGTATTGTATCCATGTGTGGCTATATAGGACACCTTGTATACATGAAATTTTCCTATTCTTCATGGACCTTGGTTGTTATTCATTGGGATTCCATGAAAAGTTCCTATTGTTTAAATGCTCTGTGTTATAAATTGGTTAACCTCATAGAGATTATTCTATAGGGTTTTGTGCTAGCAATCTTATTTGGAGGAGGTTTAGTATCTGTGCCTAATAGTTTCCCTTCTCTTTTTACAATAGTTTTGGACCAAACTTGGGTTCCTAAGGGACACACTTTTTATTCAAAGTAAAGAAACCACGTGGAAGGTGTGACTTCTATTTGTATGAATTGTTTCCCTACCAGTTACTTACATGAGGAAGTCAAGTCTAAGGGGAGGGGGACGTAATGCCCACTCCTCTTCCATACATTTATCTTGTTATGATTTTTTATTATTGTTGATTATAGATGTATGAAGATTATTATTTTATTTTTAATTATCATGCTTATATAAAGTATGGAATTTTAGATTATCAATATGTTGTGAATCATATCATGGATTATAGGGACTCGTAGAGGCATGGATAGACATTTCAAGAAATTATGATGATCTAGTGTTGTTACTTTATTATATACTGACACTTTGGATTCTTGACATATTGATTATTATTAGATGATCAGGACTAGTCTTATGATCTCATTAATGTTGATGAAAATGGTAAAATTGAAATATCTAGAAATTGTAAATAATTGGTAGAATTGATTAATATTGATGATGATTTAGCTACATTATATGATGATGGTAATTGATAGATATATATATATGTATTTTATTTTTTGATGTATGCTAAGGATTATATGATGAATGTATTATATGTGTTTTATTTCCATGGTGGATTGATGTGGCCTTATAGGCCGAAGGAGTAGTTGTTGTGGCTGGTTGCAGGAAATTATATCACAATAAACAAGAAGGGGCTAGGAGACTAACCATGGAAGAATATCATATGTTTGCAACAAAGGTCACCTTGGAAACTTTGTGTTCTTGTATATTGTTTTGTTATTGTTGAGTTTGTTAGGAGGCCCCTATGGGGGTGACCTCATATGTCACCATGGGATTGTGTGTTTCCATCCCTCTTTTAATTTATTTACTTTTTTTTAGTATGTGATTTCTTTTTATTGTAATGTATTCTCACTTTATCATTGCATAATTAATGTGCTCTTATTTAGTTAATTAATCACGTGGTTATGCTAAGTTGAGATGTGACTATGTGGGCATTGAATGTGGTAAATAATCCTTATTATCTTATTTATTTGGGATGGAATTATTGGTTTTAGAGTTGTGTACTCATCCCCCACTTTTCAAAAATAAAATTTGGGCTTATGAGTCACTTTTGGAGGCTTGTGGGACAAGTTAAGCTTGTCCCATACCTCTTAAATTCACCCACCAACCATACCTAGGATGTAAGGGGCCAAAATTAGGCCTCATTATGTGTTTTGGAAGGATAAAGAGGAAATTAATTAAACTTTCTTACAAACTATTTTTCATCATGTCCTTGGAAGCATGAAGTAGTGGTATGTGTGTTGAAGGAAAAATTGTCATATCCTCACCCACCCATTTATGAGTATTGGTCTTTGTGCTTGACTTGGTTAGGTGGATTAGAGGATAAGTGATATGGCATCCTACATGGAGCCACCTTACCCTACTCTCCACATTTTCTATTTATGTGAGTTATTTTGGAGTTTTGGGGGTTACTTGGCTTTGTTGCACTCTTGCATATTTTGGGATTTTCTTGAGTTACTTGTTTTGGGAGCTTGGGATCTTGCTTTTGGATTTGGTTTGGAATTGGAATAAGTTTGAAGTTGTTTCTTGTGGATTGAAGATATTTGTAACGGCAAGGTAGGGGTCTATACCCTTGTATTTTATTTTACTCGTTGTGTGTTGTTTGTAAAATGAATGAAAGTGTGTGTTTTTTTGGGATTTGGGGTAGTATGAACTTAAGGATGGCATGGGGAGAAGGAAAATGGGGATATTTTGAGGGAGGGATAAGAGTTTTGTATGTGTATTTGGATGGAATTTTTGTTGGGTGTCTCACCTTGTCAAGATAATAGATATTTATAGCTTATCTTTGTATGTTTTACATGAGGGGTGTGATAAGATATTTGAGGGACTGATAAGATATTTAGGGAGGGTAATAGTTTTTTGGTATGTGAGGATGAATATTTTGAAGGTTTTAAGATGGACTCTTAACCCATTGGGAGGCATAAAGGATTCCCCATATTTCTCTTCTCATTGGGCTTAGATTTTAAGCCTATGTGTTGGAAAGTGTGTATTGGTACTATGAGTGTTTTTTGTGCTTGTATGAATTGTTTATTTTTGTTGTCATGCATATATGTATTGTTGAAGCCTTTGTAAAGAGTTTCCATGGTTGTAAACATTCCCTATTTCTCCATTGTTGGGGTTTCAAGGGCCAATGATAAGGTTGGCTTCACCTTATAATTGGAATAAGGTTGGGAGGTGAGTTTTGCCTCTTCTTCCTTGTTGTGATTTGGGGGTTAAAAACTGAAGGATTTCAATTTGATGCCTTGGATAGAGTTATTGTGTAGAAGAGAAAGATAGATATTTTTTTTATAAATTTTCTCATGTTCTCTCCACATTTGAGTGGAGAGATTTTGTACTCTTGTATTTTAAAGTGAGTTCTTGTAAATGGATTATCAAACTATGTAATGTAAATGGTTTAAAGAATAAGTTGCCATTTTTATTTGATTGGAAATGTAACTCTTCTAAAATCTGGAATTTAATCAAAGTTTGGATTGTGTCTTCATTTTGAAGATGGTTTTCTTACATTGGAAATACATGGAAATATTTGTTTTTTTTTCCACTTTTAAGTAATCTTGTCAATATTGGTTGTAAAATGAAAAAAAGGAACTTACATTTGAGTTATTTTATACTTTCGTCCCCTTCAAATATGCATGAAATTTGGTAGTATCTTACTATGGATGTTTGATCTTTACAAAATTCTGAAATAAAAACAACATATACCATTAATTCCTTTGGAATAAATAAATAAGCTTTTTTAAATTCCACTTGTTTATTCTGTTATTGTTTTTTGTTTGAACTTTGTTTGAATATATATATATATACATACATATATATATTGGATAATATTTATTTTTAATATATATTCATTTTTGAAACTCTCTTTTTCCACAGTGACTGATGTCGGTAAGGTCAAACCAGTGTGGGCAGAACAAAAAACCGACATCAATTTCTGAAATAGGATTCCAGATTCGTGTTTTCAACTTTTCAACTTAGTTGCTTTAATATTACCTTGAAAACAATAAAAAATAGATGGTAACATATTTGAATTTTTACAAAAAAATGTATGCATATGTCAATATATTTGAGAATGTTTACATTTGAATATATTTTTATATAAAATGTGTCAGATTCACAAAGATCAGCGCCGGTAGTGTAGACGGCGTCGGTATCACAGTGAGAACCACGACATGTTAAGCGATCGACACCAGTCTCCTATGCATGAACTCTTTTTTTTAAAAAAATATTTTCATTTCAAACGAGTATATTAAATAATTATTTACAAACAGAATGTAGATTCACCTCATATATAGCTATATATACATGGATATACATATATACATGCATGTATATATGTATATAGGTGAATATAATCTTAGAATCAACTAAAATGTATTTTTCTCTAAATTTTGAAAACTTGATAAAATGTGAGCAAACAAAATACCCACAGCCAGATTATGGTTGGATCCTTACAAAAAAAACGAAGAGATAACTTATACACACTACAATCCTAATGTAAATAATAAAATGGAGAGAGAAAAATAGAGGAATGGTTTCCTCCCATTTGAAAATCTTGGACAAATAGAAAACCTCCATGGTTTCCCTCAAGCTTCAATGGCCTCCACCTCTTTCAACCTACAAAACACAAATGATTAATGAGTAGATTAGGGAAAAGAAAATAATAAAAATAAAACATAATAATATTTAGGGATTTGAGGGAAAAAATAAACTCTAATGGTCCATATTGATCTAATGCTAGGGTAGAGATTCAATCCTACAATTTTAAGCTTTGGAAACTTTTATGGGAATGGGTTTTAAATAAAAAGGTATGGGTATTCAGTTAATGGGTCCACCTAGTGTAGTATTGTGTTTAAACAAGTTGTGATCCTTTTATATTATGGATAAATAAATAAACAAATACAATACATTTGACTATAAGGATTAAGTAAATAATATTGTGCATGGGTTTTTAGATAATGTTCTAAAATGATTAAATTAATTTAAAGTAAAATGTATAGTTAATTCACTAAATGATGGGTATAGATGTTAAGTTAATTTGGGAAGTAAAATTTTAAACCAACTTAGGAAATAGCATTTAATAAACTTAAGAGGATTTTAAATAGAGTAAGAGAACGAGATTTATGTAGTCAATATTTAAAATAAAAAATTATTGGAAACCTTAGAAAAGCAGTAAATTCTAAAACAGATTTTGGAAAATAAATAATAATATTTAATTAATAAATTTGTTTCGAGTACTTTATGAATGTGTAGAAATTATTAATGGGAATTTAATTGATTGAAAATATGGTTATCACCCTTGCAACTTGTTAAAAAAATAATTCTCATTATTTTTCCTTAGTAATTAATGAGATTTGACCTTGTTTTGATGTGTCAATAAGTGCGTGTTACACTAGACGACAAGGAACAACAATTAATTCAACTACAATTTAACTCTCGAATAGGCACCATCCATGACACCACACTTTCCTAGTTTACAATTTTATTACCTCTATCTTTCATTATTGGCCTTATTTGTTGAAAATCATTTATTCTACGGTCTTTCATTCTTATTAAAACTATACTATGTTATCCTTAATTTATTTAACATTTCACTTATAGTTACTCCCTCTAATTTTCCTTGTTTCCCCTATCGTAATAGAAATATGTGGCTTGATTATTAATAGGAACATATATTCCCACATGAGCCACTTGTTTTTTTTCTATGGGTTTGTAATTTAAGTTGCATCTTTGTTTGATTTTACAATTTATCTGAGTTTCCACAAGGAAGGTTCACATGAAACCAATCAGGTTTATGAGTTCAAGAGTGAATAGATTACACATTCTTTTCATATTAGCATTTAATAACTAAGGTTACTCAATTAATGTTTTAAGTAATTAAACCTAACCGTGTATCTTACATTCTTCATTTAAATGCTCAATCATCACTTTCCTAGGAAGTATGATTCATACAAAATGAAATTTGGATTACTGGAGAATAAGTACAAGATGTGTGTTACTAGGAGCCATTTAATTATAAATTTTACACACCTTACTAAGGTCAGAATTAGGGTGATTAAACACCCTTATCTCCAACAATCAACTTGTAACTCAAGGTACTTTCAATACTTCTTGTCAAACTGGTACTCTTGTTTGAGAGGGGTAAATGGGAATTCACACTTAGTATTCTCATGTGTAGGTAACTAGAATGTATAACCCACTTGAATCATTTACATTCATATAAACAAAATTCACTTAATTGGATTTAGTTTTTTTTTTAATTTTTTGAGTAACCCATTTGTTAATAAGGATATTTACATTCTCATGGGGATACTAGCTCTCATCCTAGGGAAATTCCTTAAGAACATGATTTCTTGGTTTCACAACGTACATTCATTATGAAATAGGAGAAGTTTTGGATTTAGTTCCTCGCCATAGAATGGTTTAAACACATTATATGTATGATCTAAATTTCACGTTTCTCTTAGTACACCATATTATGGTTACATTCCCACAAACTAATCATAAATTAAAATGTTTTTAAGTCTAAAAATTGACTTTTAGTATTGTACCATAGAACCCAAAATGATAATAAAAATTGGGTAGCAACTTCATTTATGATCCCAACTCTTAAAGGTGACTTCTAAGGTTGGTTGGCAATCTTCACCACTCAAAATGTATGTCGGTCCAAGAATATTTTATGTTATTTTTGATGTTGGTTCCCAAGGAGTACTACCTTAAGAGAACACATTCTCCTTACTACATACGCAATTACCAATCCTTTAAGGGAACCACATACTCTAAATAATGTTTAACCATATCGTTACTAATGGTCGAGTTCACGAAAATGTCTCTAAGCATATAAGCTATGATGATAAAATAAAACTTTGGGTCTTATTTAATAAATCTAAAAGGTGGCTTTGAGTGTAAAGACTTAAATTCATTCTAAGGTTTTTGTTATGTAAGAAAATTAGCACCCTCTAATTTTCACATTAAAAACCCCTACTTTTGACTAACATGGGATTGTCTCAAGGTGTGGGACCTTTATAGTTGAGACAAACCTCCAGAGAAGGTTGGTTCCTAACTTATTCCAATGCTGATCTACTCCTAAACTAACTATTCCAAGGGACCAGAGGAAGAGAAATACATAAATGTAAATCATAAACTAAGGGAGGTGATAGCACCAAAACAAAAATGGAGAGATTCCTAGTGAGTGAAATTGGAGGGAAATGGGGAAGAAGAGGGAAGATAAAATTCCACAGTCCTAAAACACATACAAACCTCCAATCTCATGGAGCACAACTTTAATTTTGCTTAAGGACATGTTATTTACCTATACCTAGGCCTTACCTATGCCCTGACCTACACACCCTGACTTGAACCTCATTTTGTGACATATAAATTTGTGTATTAGCTATAACTTGCAATGATGTTACTCATGTGGTTTAGCCTAATGACATTACCTTGTCTGATGTTGTGATGTTTATCTCAAGCAAACATTTGGTGCCCTGGAACAAAACCTACTATTCATTCCTACACCTTGCCTAGTTATGATTCAGGATACCTATACCTTGGATACCTAAACCACTTCAACCTCATTTAGATAAACCTATTGACCTTTGACAAAGTATAGTTTTTAAGCTATTCGAAATGGTACCTTATCATAATTTATATGTGTGAATGCATTTGATTTCCATTATATATTACTCAGCTTGACCATTACCCTTACCTACAACACATCCACCCTTGTTTTTTTTTAAAAACCTATTTATCAAACCATTCACTGAATTTGTTCCCTAACTCATAAGTTCTTGGTTTGAGGGGGATCACTTTCATCCATACTTGGGGCAACCTAATCTCCTCTCATACCTAGGACAATGAATTCCTATTTTTGTTAGCATCGCTTACCAATACAAGATATGTGACAAAAAGGGGCAAATGTAGACACCAAAATTGGGTCACACACCCTTTAGTCCCCTTCAATTAATTAACATAACCCATTTAACTAATCATGACCTCTTCATCCCATATTAACATTCATCATCACATTATTAATTGATTTAATTATTTTAATTAAGTTAATTTCATCCTCACACCTCCACTTGATCATTACACCTCACCCTGGACCCATTCTAGGGGCATTTAAGTCATAATGACCAAGTCATCACTCTCAGCACCCATTCATCATTGCCAGTGTTGAGTCACTACTTGACATAACTAATTAAGAATTATTCGCAAACCTAATTGGACTTATTTATTGACATTCCTACCTTTTCTAACGATAACTCCACTTCCCTAAGCATAATCAACTTGGAAAACATGCCAAATCTGGGAAGATCTATCTATTTTTAGTAAACCTAAACTTATATGCCTTAACTGATGTCGGTTATAGCTCGAGTGGCACCGGTTACCTAACCTCCATCAGTTCCTAAATATAAAATTTTACAACCTTTTACCTAGGTTGGTCGTTTTTAGTTTTGAGATAACTATTGCATTCAAGCATGAATCCAAATCCTCTCAGTATCTAGATGACACAAAATATTTAGCCACAAGCCTAAGGAAGCATTCAATTCTCCTTCCAGAGTATTGGAATATGTAACGCCCACATTTTACACCCACAAATACAACAGTAAAAATACCTAAATAAATTTTGTTTTTTTTACTTACATTGCTCACTACACAACACCATAAGGGCTCCAAGAAGAGAAACTCAACAATGCATAAGACGCTTACATAATTCATCGACTCATATAGACACACGAAAACACCATATACATGTCGATGCCGCACATTCCTTGATGAACAAATACTAGAAATGACCCCACCATAAGAAAGGTACCTTTTGATTTGTAATCAAAACACCCTTGAATGTTTGTAACTCGATGGGTTGAAACTCTCAGTGTGATTGCATAACATGGAGATTTTCACAAAGTGTGGGACTTTAATATTGGGAAAGATCTTTGGATGAAGGTCAGTTCCTATTCCTCTATTCTAATGCACATATTCAAAAGTAGAGGATCTAATTTAAAACCTACTCTAAATTACAAAGGAGACAGGGTTAAGAAGATGCAATAAAATAAACCTAAACTAAAAAAGGTGATGCACCAAAGGAATGTTGAACATTTCCTTTTCCATTAAACACAAACCATTGAAATGTAATATAACCACCATACATAGATAATCAAGATTGCAATGAGAGATTAGAGAGGTGTGATGAACACAAGAGAGGGTTGAAAATCATCTATAGACATGTATTATTGCTCCAAAAACTTTATAAAATACACTAGAATGGCCAAGAGACAATATTTTCATTACAGTTTTGATGGGAGCTTTTAACTCCACAAATCGACTTACAGACAAGAGAAGAAGGGAGGGTGCAAAGCCAAATTGTCTAACCTTTTGAAAAGTTCCCCTCCTTACAATATATAGGAAAAATGAGAGAAGGAGATGAGAAGAATCTGATATCCTACTTCAACCACCCCAAAATGCATTTAATTTACCTGTAACAATGATGGGTTCTACTGAAAAACCCATGCCTCCATGTGTTGTTCCTTGTTAAGCAAGAAAGGAAGCCCATATCTCATTATTTTGGTAGGTAATAAGTCTGAAAAACATAAAAATGGTGGACTGTATTTCTTAATTTTGAATAACTTAGTCCCACTAATTTTAGTAGTAAACGTTGAGAGATTTCCAAAAAGTCCTTTCTTGTGAAAATCCGAGCTCCCAGTCAAAATTTATGACCATCTAAAGGTCAGGGTGTCATTCTACAAAAATGGTGACCTGTTGATCTTTTGTTTTTAGAGTCTGAAATGCATGCAACCTCTGAAATCTCGAAATTCAAACTTTCAAACATTTCCATTTTGAAAATTGAAACATTGTTCACCGCTAAAAAGGGCCTAAGATTTTAAACCGTGGAAACTTAAAAGTCTGAAATTTTGATATTTCAGACTTTCAGACTTTAGGATTTGGAATTTGAGTTGTTATTTTTATGTTTTGGGGCTTGAGAGTTCCAAAACTCTAAAACCCAAAAGTCTAAAATTTTGAAATTTTAGACCTTCGAAATTTGGAATTTCAGACATTGAATCTTTGGACCTTTTGTCATTGTTCACCACTCAAAACCCACTGAGGCTTTTAAATCCGTAAAAATCAAAACTCCAAAATTCTGAACTTTTGGACTTCAGTATTTCAGACTTTCTTGATCCCTATTCCGTTCCTTCTCAACAAGATCTCCAAAACTCGAAAGTCCAAAATTTTGGAATTTCAGACTTCAGGATTTCATACTTTTTCAGGCCATTTTTCCAACTTAGAGCATGAGAACTCTGAAACCCTGAAATCTAAAATTTTGATATTTCAGGCTTTCAAATTTTTGGGTTTCGGAAACCCTTTTTCTTTTTTTCCCACTTTCGCCATTGAAAAACTCCAAAACCTGAAAGTCTGAAATTTAGGACTTTTGGACTTCAGGGTTTTAGACTTTTCCACTCCCTTTGCCATGATTTTTTGGCCTTGCATTTCCGTTATTGAGCCCCCCTGCAACCTTACTGTCAAATCCCAAAATTCAAGCTTCATGGTTGAATGACTCCCTCCTTTTTTTTGTGCAGGGTTATGTTTGATAGATTTTTCCCGAGCGAAAAAATTTGATAACATGACCTAAGGATTAACAAACTCATAAAACATCATTACCATGATTACATCTTAATTACAACTAACATACCAAGAACATTTTTATAAAAGGATAATTTTATCCATTTTCCAGTTCCACCTAAAAATTCTTAAATTCATTTCACATTCACCTTACAACTCAACCATTTAATTTAGATCTTTATCCCTTATGAAAATCTCCATAACTTACATAATTATTTGCCATATTTCAAATCACATACAAAGTTCCTAATTCTCTCTTTATTATGTTAAGCTTATGCTTCTCAAACGTTCATTAAATGTTTAAATTTTACATCCATTCATGTAATTCAAATCCCACCACGAGACCAATCAGAAGATTTTCATTTACTACCTTTTTTTGTTTTGGTCCTATCACTAGGGTTCAAAGGTCAGCTAGGCACATGGGGTTAAGAGACCATAGTTCTAGTTTCTACACTTCTCTTAAGTAAACATACTTTAAATACAATTGCATTTGCTAAGAGTTACATATAATTTCCACCCGCAAGTTAACCCCTTAATCAACCAAGGTTTGGTTTAATTCCAATTGCACCTAAGAATATATGCTCCAATTATTGTAGACACCAATTTTTGGTATAACATCCCTCTGTCATCTCACATTCATGCAATTTTAATTCAAGCTTTTCTTTTTCTTAAATTAAATGAAATCCCATCTATTTGCTCACCTTATTTAATTAATTATCAAATGGGCTCCATGTGGACCCACTTGATAATTAGGATTTTTTCATTATTCCCCATCTCTCACAAATTATTTAATCCATGGGTATTAATATACCCATCTGACACCCCTATCTAAATTTCAAATGGAATCTATCATCTTACCTACCATGTCAATCATGCTCCCCACTACATCTAATAATTCAAATCATGGTCCCCACATGATCACATCATACCTCTTAAGTCGGGTTACTCCACCCAACCCCAGTTACTTTTTATCCCCAATCTAGCCTCACCTCTAAGCTATAAATATGGGTTTTCCCCCATATTTCAAAGGACCTAGACCCGGAAGGTGTGGACCGAACAAACCGGAGGAAATAAGTTAGAAAATATGGGAAAATGTTGTTTTGAATTGTTATCTTCTTGTTTATAATTTTTATCCTTATGATGTCCTCATAATGACACTATAATCCCCATGATACTCTTCCCATGATTCTTTAGTTCACGTAGTGTGGTTCTTGTTGCACATTGTGTTCAGATTAGATCGATAGCACCATCTAAACACCTGCGGCGTCAGGTTCTTTTATTTATCAGCTTGCATGTTATGGATTTATCTTATATTTTATCATTATACTATATCACATGGGGGTTGACATCCACCAAGGGTGTTAAAATCCTCTTGGAACCAGCACTTTCCAAGAAACCCCCGCATATTGTTATCTAATCTCATCTGTTTTAGTCTTGCAAATCTAGCTTCTTTATATCATACATCTATCTTCTTTGCACCCATAGATCCACATCTACATCTAAGGTCCTAAGCCCTCAATCATTCAAATTTTCTAGTGGCTTCCTATACCGGCTTTCACCAATGTGAGAACAGAGTTTCCTTTACAACATTTGGCACACCTAGTGGGACCAGATCCAAGATGTGGTCATTTCATTTGTTTTTTTTCCATTTATCAAATTTATCAAGAGTCATGAACACAATGACCATCGTGTTTCATAATTCTCGTCAATTTATATATCTCTTGAAAATATTGTGGTTATAGGATTGATTATTTTAAGGGTTTCAATGTTGTCTGCATTCATGCTATGTGGTACATATAGTTAGTCATTTTTTTCGTCACCATCGAGGTAGGTGGTTTTAATTGTTTTCAAAATAAATTTGTTATTGCATTTTTTATAATCAATATACACTTTTATTTTTATTTCTTTAAAAACAATAAATAAAAAATAAAATTTTAATATATATATGAATAAATAAATGCAAAAAAAATTTAAAAAATTAAATTAATACCTTCTGAACCACTCATCTCCCCATCTAACTTTTTCCCAGACCTGAGCTACCATCTCCACACACCGAGCTCTCCCTTGAGCCCACGTCTCCACCTTTCCAACACATACGGATACTCGGCCACTATCTCTACATCTCCCACATCTCTTCCCATGACCAGCTAGTCACTCCATCTCCCTCCCACCTTATTTTCCAGCCCATCCCCGAGCTTCTCCCTTCACACTCAAATTGTCATCACTTCCCGTGAGCTCGACATCACTCACACTCAGCTCGCCATAACTTCTCCCTACCCGAGCTCTGGCCTACCCCTCCACCTGAGTTCCCACCTGCCTAAGCCTCATGCAGTCTCCACATTTTCTTACCTCACAAGCTCTTCCAACTGACTACATCCTCACCTGACTGACCTCACATCCTAACTCCCAACTCTCCCCACCTCCTTACTCTCTTATTGAGCCTACCTTCCTCCAACACTGCTCTCTGTCTCCGATCCCCATCTGCTCTACCTCAACTAACTCCATCCTCACCACTAACCACATGTCCACCAACTCCCTGCCTCGTGGTATTCTCCATCCTCCTCTTCCCACACTCCTATCCCCTTCTCCCCACGAATATTCACTACTCCACCTACATCCAACGTCTTCCCACGTATACATCTCCCTTCCACCATCTACCTCATATCTTCACACCTCACAAAAATTTACAAACCACCCATCCTCTTACAAATCCCGACCCTACAATTCACTCGTCTATAATGAAAAAACAAAGGACTTCACAATCCCCACGAGCTACGACGCCGGTCATCTTTTCCACTTCACATGCACCTACACCAATGTCGAAATAAACCTGGGAACAAATTTCATCAATCTTCCCGCTCTCAAAATTATGGGCTTCATATTTGGTTGTTCCTCCTCCCCACCACTGGAGGACACCATGGGTCACTCTCCTTGATTTCTCATCTCAATACTACCCACAAATTTTCTTACTACATACCGACTACATAGTCTCACCCAGCTCCACATGCGTCTTGTTATTTACTAGATATTCATACCATTAAATCATTTTACAATCTAGGCCTGTAGAAACTCCACACAAAACTCTGTAGGTAGTGCCTGTATAGTCTCTTTACATAAATTGACTTACAATTTTTTACAACATGTTTATAAACAGTGCTATATATTTCTCATTTATATTTTCTGTGATCCACATTATATCATTGTACATGTAAAAATAAATGGCCATGTGTAATATGGCCCTTTGACCCACATCCATTCTTATGGACCAACTACTCCACTTCAACCAATTGATCTATGTTTAATCCAAATCAACTAGTCCACTCATTCACCTAATTAATCAACTTTTTTCACCACTGTCCAAGTACCTTATTGCTAGTCTTCCCTTCCTACATCATGTATTTTTCCATTTAGAAAATCTATAATAATCTAAGTCATTTTTTTGGCCTCTTTTCCAAAAAAAAAATTCCTTTATTTTTTCCTTTGCCCCTTTTTGGTCTAGCCTTTTTCATCAATCTATAGTTTATATTATCCGTATTATTTGTATCAAATTGTTTATAGTATATTTACTTATCTTGTAACTAGATTTTATAGCTCATTTGTTTTTATTCTAATTAAATATGAGTTTGAGTACATTTAATCATTTCAAATAATTTATCGCATAGTATTTAGCTGTTTCGATTTATAGGATTTTATAGCTATGCTTTGCTTACTAGTATAAATTAATTATTTATTAATTAATTTAGATTACTTGTTTCATGATCTAAATCTCTTATTTTTATTGTTTTGTTTATACTCTTTGTACACAAATGACTTCCAGAATTTGCATCATTCTTCTTAACCATATTAACTAATTACATTTCTTTTCTTTTGCAGGTGAATTTAATGTCCTTGCAACAATTAAATCATGATGTTAAAGACCATTTTGCAAAACATTAAAAAAACATCATTTTCACTGGCCTTGTCTGCAACTCTAAATAGTGCCATTTTAGGATACCCAGACATTTCAGGCCACTAACTAGAACTTTCAAAATACATCACTATCAAACTCACTTAAAAAATTAGGAAAAGCATTCTCCAGGATTTTCTTTTTTTCTCTATTTTCTATTTTTTGCATTGAACTTTCCCTTTTCTGAGTGACTATCTCAATCGAATGTCACATTTTATTTTGTTCTAACACAAACCTTTTGCATCTTTCTTTCTTATATATCCTAATTAAGGGGTTTAAATTTTGCATTTCACTTATCACACACTCTTCCTGAGACTGCACAAACATAATTAACACATCGAACCATTCCTCTCACCTGGTTAACTAATTGGGAGTTAAACACCCAACAGGAAACCGTCTAAGACATCTCCCAATCCAAAACTATCTGAAACCAGTCTTCGAATTATTTAGGTAACTTCATTATCTATGTTACTTTTACAACTTGAAATTAATCATGATGATAAAAATATTATGCTTGATTTGTTTGTCAATAACATATATAAACATATGTTTCTTTATTTCACACATATTATCACTCTCTCTCAAATTGAAAGAAAACAAAAATGTCCTCCACTTAATGACATTACTTCCTCTAATGACCTCACCCAACAAGATACTAAAATCAAAACCATCTCCCCAGTCACCCAACCTCCATTCTCAATGGTCTCACCTCATGAGAACCATGTCATCGAAAATTGTCCCCACCTTGACACCGACCCTCATATCCCTTGTCAAATCGGTCTTCCTCAACCGATTGCACCACCATCTCCAGCTACTTTCGAGACACTTGGGCCTCCTCCTAACCCCATATATGAATTCTTACTCCAAAACTCTCCTACAATCTCTCAATCCTCCCAATCTCCTAAATTGGTGGATCACATTCCACCCACATCCCATTTTGACAATTCCATTAATATCCCTATCCAACAATCTCAACCTCTTCACACTAACATTCTTTCCTATCGCATGCTCCAACCGTCTCAAACTCTTAACACACATATCCTCGATTACCTTTTACCACAGCAACCTACCCAACTTTAACAACCACATCATGTCCCTATTGTTCAAAGTTAGCATATACAACAATCTCGACCCATGATACATGTTATTCCTTACTAAGTAGTTCCCCACACACACCCACACATCCGCAAATTAATCAACTATCTTATCAAACCTTTCTGCAAACATCTTATCCATAAACTTATCAACCACCTTATCAGATGATTCCCCAACTACATACACACCCAAAAACACATAATTTTCCTTATCAAACTACTTTTCAAACCACATAACCAATGCAATCTCAACATTACAATTCAATTCACGCCTTAATGAATCGGTTAGCCAGTTTAGAAACCCTTACCGTAGCACCCAAGAACACCTTATCCTATGAACACATATGTAATCAACCCATTCATCTGTTGGTTCTAATCAGACCCTACCCTCCTCATTGGAAAATTCCTACATTTACTAAGTTTAATAATAAGTAATATCCCTAACAACATCTCCTTACATTGTCTTACTGCACATGATCATGATCTACTTCTTCACACTTTCCCCATGTCATTTGTTGGTCCTGGGTTGGACTGGTACAATAGTATCTTGGAACATTCAATATTCTCTTTCACCCAACTTGCATAGTTGTTCTTAGAACACTTTTCTATTAATATCACACACAAAAACACTATCACTAATCTATATACCATTTGACAGTTTGAAGACAATCCCATCACAAAATTCATCACATGATGGCGTGGTGTTATAAACCAGCTATCCTTCATCATCCCACAAACCAAGCTCATCGAATTATTCTCACATTTGTGTACAAAACATGTATCATCCACTTTACAGATCCAATCATTCTAAACCTTTGATGAAGCTTTCACTATGGCTCCCAAACTCGAAACATGTGCCATTTAGTAGGGTCATCTAGAACTCAAATCTGACAAACCTAAATTTGAATCTACTAGACCATTCACACATAATGATGACTTTAGGGGTGTGGCCAACACTGTGGTCATTAAACCCTCATCAACATCTACATCAAGCACATGGTCTCAAAAAAGATCCCCTCAATCAATAGCCAACTACACTCCCTTGGGAGAATCATACAGTTTTGTATTTGAAAAAGTGATGACTGTAAACTTTATCCAACTTCCTCCCATACGACCCATTGACAACTCACAAGCCAAGTGTATTTGGTATCACGAAGCCCACTATTTTAAATATCATTGAATCAAAGGTCATGACATTGAGAGATGTCATTCCCTCAAATATCATGTCCAACAACTCGTTAATCAAGGGGATATCCAAATCAATAGTTCCACGGCACAAACTAATGAACCACAAAAATATCATGTCACCCCCTTTACATATCAACTATCAAATGCTTACGTGATTGACACTATCAGTCAAGATCTTATCTTATCATCAATTCCACATGTTCCCATAGTGGACATTATTCCCACCTCTTATTCATAACCTGTCACTCCTACATCAACTTGCACTACCAGTCTTGAACCTGTAACTTCTCCTATCCTTGTCACATCGACATCAAATTCAACTATGCCATCCACTTCCACTGCTTCAAACACACCCCAATCTACCACATTAGATTCATCCTTAGTACTTATTTCTTACCCACTCATATCCACACATATCTCTACATCTCTCACACCTACCCCTTCACTCACATCTATTTAAAACAAACCTATTACAACACCTACATTATTCACAACCATCCCAACAAAACCTAGTTCAATTACATGCACCCTTACAACCATACCTCACACGTCAACCCCTTTAGCAAACATATCATTCTTACTACTCAAAAAAATTATGAAACAACCAGTCCCTTCTACTTCTACACCCGAGAATATGCCTGCATTTGTTACATTACCCATAAGGTCTAGTCCATTGGTCATCACATCACTCAAAACTCCACATATTTCAAATATTCCTACATCCCTATCTATCCCATTTACCCCTATATCTATCATACCAAAAAAATCCACCTATCCCTACCTTGACATATGTACCTATATCCTCACCCATGGCCACATAACCCAATCTACCCCAATATTCTTTACCTAATCCTTCTATCACACCAACCAAATCCTCTCGATCTGCAACCTTATCAAAGATACCATTTGAAACATCTACTGAACCAACATGTCCACCTAAATCAAATAAATATGATTTACCTTCTCCCTCTACAAAATCAACTCTTTCCTCTCCAAAACCAAAACTATCCACATATCACATAGATTTCATTAATCATATAATATAAACACCTTTCTCTCCATTAACGTCCTTGTCTTGTTTTAGGAAATTTTCTCCATTAATAACCACATAACCCAATCTATCCCAATATTCTTTACCTAATCCTTCTATCACACCAACCAAATCCTCTCGATCTGCAACCTTATCAAAGATACCATTTGAAACATCTACTGAACCAATATGTCCACCTAAATCAAATAAATATGATTTACCTTCTCCCTCTACAAAATCAACTCTTTCCTCTCCAAAACCAAAACTATCCACATATCACATAGATTTCATTAATCATATAATATAAACACCTTTCTCTCCATTAACGTCCTTGGCTTGTTTTAGGAAATTTTCTCCATTAATAACCACATAACCCAATCTACCCCAATATTCTTTACCTAATCCTTCTATCACACCAACCAAATCCTCTCGATCTGCAACCTTATCAAAGATACCATTTGAAACATCTACTAAACCAACATGTCCACCTAAATCAAATAAATATGATTTACCTTCTCCCTCTACAAAATCAACTCTTTCCTCTCCAAAACCAAAACTATCCACATATCACATAGATTTCATTAATCATATAATATAAACACCTTTCTCTCCATTAACGTCCTTGTCTTGTTTTAGGAAATTTTCTCCATTAATAACCACACCACCACTATTATATCCTCCAATTGAAATTATAATCATCCTTGCTAGAGGTAAATCTTCTCGGTTGAATTCTAAAGCTCAGGGAAAAAATCCCCAACAATCATGTGCACATCCTTAGAAACATTCACCTTTTCCCTCTTCTCACTAATCCAATGCCACAAAATCTATTTTAGGATCAGTCTCTCCATATACGACATCTTACAATGATCAATCCACATCCAAACAATACAATCCTTAAACCAAATTTGATTTTTCCTCCAAAACATTAAATTCACCCATCCAATCTACATCCATTTTTTCTCCTAACTCCAAGCTGAGATATTGTATCAAAACCCATAAGAGTTACCTTCCCCATGACACTTCAATGGCATCATATGTAGATATCCTTCAACATTTAACTCAAATATCTTCCATCACACTTCCTCCCATAAAATCCTTTAATCCATATGGTCCCAAGCCATCATGGCTTAATCCTAATTGTAGTTGTGCTTATCATCGTACCCCGGGCCATGACATCAAACATTCTAAGGCATTTTTGACAATCGTCCAAAATCTTATTGAGAAATATGATTTCCTTATTTAGGGGAAAGTTCCTTCTCCATCTACATTGAATCCAATTCATATCCCATTTGTCGGGTCTCCCATGATTCCTTCATCCACCTCATCCCTTAAAATTCCTCCTACACATGACATTTCTCCTAAGGAAGGTCCTCCATTTTTCATCAATACCTCTTATCTTACTAAGCACACTTGTGGTCTTCGATTGTTTACCCCATCCAAATATAAAACAATCTCATATAAAATCTTTCAACATCCTTTAAATCCTTCACATATAACTTATTGGGAAACAACCTTCCCTCACCCTAAGCATCTCATATGTACAACTCCCTTGTTACTAAAGGGATGTTGCTTTTTGACATTGTTTTGTCTACCTCCTTCACATTCATCTAATCTAAACTATTTCTGCCCAAATCCTCACTCATTTTAAGTTCACCATTGTGGCCATGTTTATGCCTCTTTTGGGGTACCATATTTTTCATCAAAGTCCTCTTTTGAGGCCATGTTTGTCTCTCTATTAAGGGACATTTTTCTCAAAGTCCACCGTTGTGGCCATATTTGTGTCTCTCTTGGGGCATAATTTATTTTCTTCAAAATCCACCGTTGTGCTCATATGTTGATTTCCTTTAGGACATAGTTTTATTTACTACTTTTCTATCATCTCATCCTATTGCAACTTAATGTCTTCCTTCTCTTGGTGGTAGACTAGAGACGTAACCTCTTAATGCATAGCACTTGTGACCAGTCTACTGTTAGCATATTTACCAATGATCACTTAGTTATATCCTTAGTGTAGACACCTGTAGTTTGGCCAATGCACAATATTACGACTGATATTGCGCTAATTGTACTTCTCCCTGCAAATTGATGATACACCGCCGGTTTGACCTATCTAAATTTCTTCCTACGACATCCCTTTTTTCGTTTTTCCTCTTGTAAACCATTTAAACAAGCTATAATAGCTTCGTTCTAACTACTTTATCTTCTTACTTTTTTTTAGTCCACTTTTACCACCTTCCTAGCCTATCAATCCATTCCATTGGATTGATCTGACCCTTCAAAACTCTCTCCAAACCCTAATCACCTCCTAAACATGTTTAACTAAGCTTAAACATGGTTTGTCTCTCCCTAAACCTAGTCAAAGTAAGCTTTGACTTGCTAAAAGTGCTTTTTGAAATTTAGTGTTTGTCCCACATGCACTCAAGTTCCCCTTTTCCCAAATGGAAAACTATATATAAGGCTAGACACCCCTCTCTCATTTTCAAGAATTCCTTCCTTCTTCCTAAGCATAGATTATAGTATTTTGCATCTAGGTTCTAGATTTCATTTCTAGTTTAGATATTGAGTTATTCACTTCACTTTTGCATTGTCAATCCACTTTGTAGTGTAAAAGAGAAGAACCATTGGCTCAAAAATCCTATAATGGGGAGATCTCTTTTTCTTAATCATTAAAATTGATTGCTTAGGGCTTACTAGCTTCATTATTTTAATCTTTCAAAGAATAGAGGTAGTTTTAATTAGCTTAAATTTGATTATTTACTTCATAATGCATGCTAGTTAGAATATCTTGCTCATTTCTTATCGGGTGGTCCACTAATTTGTTGCTTGAAGCCTTTGGGGATTCTTTAGGAATTCTTACCCCAAATCCATAGCTTTCTAAAAAATTTATTTGAACACATTTGGCATCCCTGGTGGGAAACTTATGTCCATCCTCCATTAATGGAGGTCCTTTGAGTTCTTCAAAGTCATTTTTCAAGTTTTTTTTAGTTTAAATCACTTGTTATTTCCTCTTTTTCTGTTTTAAACCTTTGGATTAATGAACTCTATTTACATACATTTGTGGGTTTAACATAGAAATAGGAAGCTTTGACTAACAAATAACTTGTTTGCTCTAAAATTTTTGAAAATTCATGTTTTTTTGCATGTTTTTCACAAGGCACGTGTAGGTGTTTTAAGGTGGTGTGTACACCTTGAGATATGCACATCTCCGTCGGAAAGGCCGCGTACCCATCAGGGTGTCCTTTGTGTTTTTGAAATTTTCTCTACAAGGACACGTGTGTATCTCCATTGGTTTTTCCACTTCTTCATCTCTATGGACGCGTCTGTGTAATTAATATCACTGTGTAAAATTTTACAAACGTCTTTTTACTTAGGCTGTGTATCCATCGGTAGGAGTGTGTGCAAGTTAAAATGCTAGTGTACCTGTTGGATTAGAGTGTGTAGGTGTTGGTCACTGTTTTGATCTTAATGGACCTACGTAGGTGTTGGCATAGGCATGTGCCTGTTGGTTGGGGCGCATACTTGTCGGTTTAGGCATGCAGGTGTTACTGTCAAAGTCAATTATTTTTACAGTCTGTTTTAGCTATTTCTCTGAAATTTTTTGTAGGTTTCTAAAGATTGACATGTTTTAAAATAGGGCTAACTCTTTAAAATTTCAGTTTGCATGATTAAAGTGTTTTGTTCATTCCTTAGCTTAAAATTAGGGTTTGTGAAAGGTGTGCACATGCTCTCTCCTCACGCTTTCCAGAGTGATCTTGGAGATCAAAAGAATTTACACAACTTCTATTTTTACACGTTAAAAAAAATTGCTTCTAAAGGGATAAAGTAACATTTTTATGTGCTTTTAGTAGGACTTCCACTTTGCGTATGCTCTTCCTTCGTGCTTTTGGGTGATCTTAGGAATCAAAAGTAGGTGTGAGTTCTCTTTTACCTCAATCAGCAAACCAAAAGACTACTAACCAACTTGTTGTCTATAGGACCTAATGTTGGTTAAAGAAAGGTGTTAAAACGAAGCGAAAACTTCTAATACACGTGTATTTGCAGATTTCCTAAATGATGTGCCACTTTTGAAACCACATTAAGATTAAAAAAGATAAAAAACACACCATATTCAACACACTGTATTGTAGGTTTCAGAAAAGGGTAAGTCCCTCTCCACTTAACTGGAACGTAACCTCTTTGGCATAACGCCTTAAGCTATAACAATGGGGGTGGTTCCAGGAACCCCAAAGTAGTCCACCGCTAAGTA
The DNA here is from genome assembly GCA_019776745.2 of Taxus chinensis. Taxonomy (NCBI): domain Eukaryota; kingdom Viridiplantae; phylum Streptophyta; class Pinopsida; order Cupressales; family Taxaceae; genus Taxus; species Taxus chinensis. Next base: position 706,242,210 of record CM034154.1, read on the forward strand.
ACCTCGTGGATGAAACGGGAAGCACTTCGCTTACCCACTTGACTAGTACACCTTGTGAGATAGCGTTATCAGTTGTTTGTGTGGCAACCCCAATGATAGTACATGTAGACGCACTAGTTGCCTACTATTCTTGAAGGGGGTAAAGTAAATCCAAGATACTCCCAAACTAGTCAGTGTGACTTTTTGGGTAAATCGCGCTCGATTAAGACAACCTTGTAACACCTAGTTGAGAGAGCTTATTAAGGAGACCATTTTGTCTGGAGGCCAACTTTAATAGTCCATTCGCGTCATTTTCCATCACAAAGTGATAACTTGTTTAGATTTAACACCTTGTTTTTTGAACACGGTAACGAACCCATTCTAAGTTGGATTTAGGTGTTTTTCATCACGAATCTAGACAAACTTATTACTTAGCTTAGATTCTTTCTCATGTTTTTGAATGAGGCGAAGCTCTGCCCAAAGTAAAACTAATTTTATTTTCTCATATTCTTGATCTACACCCATGCATGTTCGTACTTTCCATGTTGGAAGTCAAACAGAGGCCTAATTTACGTGTTGTGTCAGAGATAGTGCTAGCTATTTTTTTATACGTTTACACTCATCCATGTTTTCAGCTGGGGTGTTCAATGACTAAAGCGGGCAGGTAAGTTTTCATGTCTTTGGTAGTCCTACGATCTTGAATTCAAGATCTTTTTCATTGTTGCGGGTCGGTTGTATCATTCTATTTCTCCCTAGTTTGTCGAACTTTTGCTTGCATTTTAGTCATTTAGTAGTGGCATTTACATTGCGTCTCCCATTCTTTGGGCACTTAGTATGAATCCCTCTATTATGCACGGTTATGTTGCTCGTATAGTTGCAAAATTCTTGTTATACCTTCTACTTGGTTTTAGTTCTAACGTCATCTAGGTTTTTTGACGAGTGTTGATAACACATTATATATATCATCATGATGTTGTCTTGATATCGACACCTTGCTTGCTTGGTTGAGATAGCTTGATAACATTGTTGCATTGTATCTAAATGTGACTTCTGACTTTTCAATACACTTGGCTTCTTGTCGGTACTTGAATCAGTTCTAGGTATACCCTGTTAGAGGAATTTATCAGTATTGTGCTGATATTCAAGCCTTGTTGGATTTCTAACTTCGGTCCACATATCTGGTTCAACATTGTCATTTATCTTGGTCTTTTTAAGTATATATTTGACATAGCATGACTTAGGTGAGTGATACATTTTCATCTCTCCATATCGACATCCTTTGAAAACTAGTAAAAATAGTGTTACATCTAAGTATTGGCTACTAATGCATAGACTTTTCAAAACGGCAATGAAATCTAGTGAGATTAACGCAGGAGCTAATCCTTTTAATGATTTCCCACTTCAGCGATAATAATTTAGGACTGACTCTTCTCTCAAGTCAAAGATACATGGAGACGTCAATCGATCATAGTGGAGAAGAGTTAGATTCTTTAGGAAGAACAACAAAGGTTAGAACCTAAAAAGATTTGACGAGCTCTTACATTATAACAAAGATCAAGTACTCGTGAGAGTCTTGGTGTTAGGAGCTAAAATTCTGGATGAGCACGAAGAAGAAAACAAAGGTTGTTGAACCTAACTTAGGAGAGTGAAGGTTCGTCTTAGACAAAAATAATCCCTTCGATATGGGATATGTATCCACTTCTAGGCAACATAAGGCTACTGTTGAAGGTGAAACATCACGTAAACCTTGCTTTAAGGATTCGCATAAAGTAAAAACTGGAGCGGAAAACATCCCCTCCTCTGAAATTTGATGAAGAAGAGGATCCCTTGGCTAAGGTGGAGACCCTCTAAAAACATATCTTGAAATTAAGTCAGAAATTAGTGAGTCTTGGTGCTATCAACAAGAAACATAGGTAAAGACAAAGACAAAATTAAACTTAACGAGTTTCAATTTGATCTGCATATAGACTATAGCTTTAAGGCAACTCAAGCTCACAGGTCGATATCTCCTACTAAGGAGCAACTCATTCAGGATGAATTGAAATCTATGAAAGGTACGATCACAACATGACAACAGGGAAATATAGGCCAAAACAAAAAGTATCTCTACGAAGAATTATGTCCTTATCCCTTCGATAAAGACATGCTACTTGCAGCCCTTTCCTAAACATTTCACTATCTTAAAACTTGACAAGTACAAAGGAAAAGGTGATACCCACGTGATCACGTCAAAGAATTTTACATGGTTTGTCAAGAGGTCTGCCTACAATGATAATTTTCTAATCCGACTCTTTCCCCGTAGTTTGGGAGTTTTGGCGATTGAATGGTTTTGTAGCATACCTTAAGGATATATGACAACATGACCAGACACTAGCAGAAAAATTTGTGCGACACTATTCTCTCAATATTGAAAATGATGTCACCATGAATGAACTTTTTAATGAAAAGAAAAAACCTAATGAGACCTTTACGGGTTTCTTACAATGATGGAGAGCACTAACTAGTCATTTCCCTTGTGCTTTACTTAAAAAACAATTAGTGAACATTTTTGTTCCTAATTTAAACTCAAAGATAGCCTTCCATCTTCAAATGCATTATGGATCTAACTTCGAGGAAGTTATAGAGAAAGGTAGCCAAATTGAAAAGGCTCCCTAATTACTAGAGGAACACTTAAACCCTTTGTAAAAAAAAAACATGAGGTCAAATCTGTAGACAAACCTCAGTTCTTTAATAGAGAACAAACACGTCGTTCGGTGATGGAATTAACTAACTTCAAAAGAATCGAAGATATGCACACAATTATTCTTTTGAATCTTTCACAAGGACCTCGTCCCAAGGCACCTACAAAATGTACAGTTCACAATGTTGAGCGAACCCCTGACTGCCATATTAAAAAAATTAGATGATGCTAAAATGGTAGAGTATCCAAGTACCACAGTACTGTTCCCAGAAAATGCTCTAAAACCTGGTTGGTATAAAGACCATGAGTACTATGACTTCCATCATGTTAAAGGACACAAAACAGATAGATGTATACGATTAAAACACTTCATACAAGACCTCATTGAAGAGGGTAATATTGCCATAGAATCACCTCCTAATTCAGGACAGGGTCCTAATGAAAAAATGGGAATATACAAAGAACCTTTTCCCAATCACAAGGATAAAAAGAAAAGGAAACCAGATCACGAGAAATCCTCTAATGACTATCGCATTGCTGCGTATGTTTACCCTAGTAATGACAGTCCATTCGAACTCCCTTATAGGTTACATCCGTTCACCTGATGAACGAGTAAACACAATCTAAATTCTCAAAAAGAGTTGTGCAGTTGGAATGTGACGCGCTCACTTAATCATACCTGATCCAATACCAACTACCCAAAGCCAATATAATTTACTAGACCAGCTAGAGAAAACACCAGCTAAAATATTCATTTTAGACCTTCTTAAAATCTCTACTGCTCAACAAGGATATATTGTACAAAACATTACAAAATTCTGGAGTCTCTATTGAGGTAGATCCCGTGCACTTGCAAGCTATGGTCGCCCACCTTGAACCCACTGATCATATCACTTTTGATCACAATGTTATCCCACGTAACAACCCTGAGCATAATTTTCCTCTCTATTTAGAAGTGGTGGTTACCCGTCATAAGATTAAAAGAGTGCTTGTGGATGGGGGATATGGTCTAAACATATGCACATTGAAGCTGGTTAGGAAGCTAGGCCTTTCAGAAAAGATCTGGGAGCTAAGACCATCACCATCACAACGTATGATAATGAGGAAAGAGAATCTGCAGGTACTATTATAGTGCCCATGGAAGTAGGTCCAACCTGTCATGATATGACCTTCCATGTCCTGGATTTAGATCTCCCATATAACATGCTCTTGGGGCATCCATGGATTCATGCCATGCAGGATATCCCTTCAAAATTTCATCAATTTATCAAGTTGTGCCATGAAGGGCGTATAGTTACTATCTCAGGTGATCCTGAGTCATTCACTCACTGTCAGGCGTTGCATAGTTTCTCTCGTACAGCCTATGAGTGCCCTTCCATGGATGTTGTCATCCCTCTTAAAACAGAAGCTATGAAGAATCGGGTGGACTCAGAATCACTCACACCTTATAATCTGGACTTCCCTTCTTTGGTCAATCCTTTTACATCTTGGGAGGCTACATCAGCAAAATATGGCCCAGGAGAGCCATTTACTCTTAAACAAGCATTATTAATTTCAGACTTATCAGTATCACCTAGGACATGGGGTAAGCCCTATTTTTAGTTCAAAAGTACACGAGAACCATGTTCAGAACCATTGGATAAATTTGTTCATAGTGGCCTCATATCTGAAGAAAAGATGTTGAAGGATCCCATCAGTAAGGTGCCGGAAGGAACCATGGCCTCATGCCATCAAGTGACTCAATATACTAAAGGACACCGCATGATGTTTGTCATGGGTTATAAAGGATACAGATGCGGAGCCAACGCACAAGGCCTTCTAGAACCTATTCCTACTTGTTGTTTCAAATATGACAAGCATGGTCTTGGGTTAATATCCTGAGGATGCTCAACCCATCGAGGTTGATGCTACCTTTTCTGAGTGTGAGGACATTTCGTATAATGTGGATAGTGATACAAGTTCCCAATGTAGCCTCTACGAAGATTTGGCTTCCACAAACCTATTCCCAGAGTCATCCATCCTTACCCTATCTGAATCCATCCCTTCAACTGATTATCAAGTCACCCTAGTTTATCCTAAACTTGTAGATTGGGACCAACAACTTCACGTACCACTTGATATCTTTGAGAATGATGAAGCATTCATAGAATTCATGGGACTCAGGGATTTTCTTCCTACCAAGGACCACAAGAAAGGATTCCAAATTCAGTTAAACACATGTGCATACTAGCAGAGAAGAGGCAGAGATGTGTGATCACTTGGGTAGGAATGTTGTGAATAAAAGTAAAAATACTTCAAAGCAACCTAGTACAAAGAATAAATGGAAATCTCACAATGAAAAACTCTTTGAAACACTCATAGAAGAACAAAATGCAAAGAACGTGGATAAAATAACTTATCCATTTGAAGATGATAAAGAGCTACCTCAAGAGGTTGATCTCACCCTCCCTCCTGATCTGACCAGAATGGAGGATGCATCTAAGATGCTCATTGAGGAAACCATCAATGTTAACATTGGTTCAGAGGATTTACCCAGGATGATCAAGTTGGGGGCTTCACTCTCAGCTCAGGAACAGAAAACATTTTGTGGAACTCTTAAGAGAATACGTTGATATTTTCACATGGACATATTTAGATATGCCCAGCTTGGATCCAACATTAGTTACACACAACCTTGTTGTGCACCCAGACACCAAGCCCATTAAACAGAAACTGAGGAAGATGCATCCTACAATTGCACTTCTTGTCAAAGAAGAATTGGAGAAACTCTTGGCTGTAGATTTTATCAAACCTATTGATTACTCAGATTGGATCTCCAATATAGTTCTAGTACAAAAGAAACCCATTGGCATTAGGATCTATACTAACTTCTCGTGACATCAATAAAGCATGTCCTAAAGATGATTTCCCTTTGCCAAACATAGATATGATTCGTAGACTCTACCGTTGGCTATGAGATTCTATCCTTAATGGATGGTTTCTCAGGATATAATCAGATAAGGATCGCAGAAGAGGATCAACAAAAAACTGCCTTCATCACTCCATGGGGAACCTTTTGTTACAAAGTCATGCCGTTCGGACTCAAAAATTATGGGGCTACTTATCAGCGTGCTATGACTATCATTTTTCATGATATGATGAATGATATTATGGAGGACTATGTGGATGACATATTAGCTAAATCAAAGAGCAGACAAGAGCACCCAGAAGTGCTTAGACATATCTTTCAGTGCCTCAGGGACTACAAGGTTCGTCTTAACCCTAAGAAGTGCGTCTTCGGTGTATTATTAGGAAAAATCTTGGGATTCATAGTATCACAAAGACGGATAGAAGTGGATCACACCAAGGTCACCACTATTACATACATTCCTCCACTCACCACTCTTAAAAAACTCAAAAGTCTGCAAGGAAAGATCCAGGCTATTCGTTGTTTTATTTCTCAGCTTGTGGATAAATGTCATCCGTTTACACATCTTTTGAAGAAAGATGTTGCTTTCAAGTGGGGGCTCCGAATGTCAGAAGGCATTTTCTCTACTCAAGTAGTACCTTGTAAATCCACCAGTGCTAATGCCCTCTACTCCTGGAGAGCCTCTCCTTTTATATATTTCTGCTACCCAATTCGCTATTGGTGCACTGCTTGCCCAATACGACCTTGACCATAAGGAGAGGGTTGTTTATTACCTTAGCTGTACATTGATTGCCTATGAATTGAACTATCCACATTGAAAAGGCCTACTTGGAGTCGTCTTTACATTTCAGAAACTCTGCCATTACCTCCTTAACAATAAAACTAAACTTATTTCAAAGGTTGACCCTCTTAAGTACCTCTTATCCAAACCCACCTTAATAGGCCAAATGGCTAATTGGATCATTCTTTTGAGTGAATTTGAGATAGAGTTTGTAAATCAGAAGTCCTTAAAAGGACAGGTATTGGCAGATCAATTGGTAGAAGCACCTTTACCAGGAACAGAGCCTTTGTGTCTGGATCTCCCAGATGCATCTATGATGTATATCAAAGAATCCGTGGAGTGGTAGGTCCATTTCGATGGATCATTTACTTTTCATGGATCAGGAGTAGGAGTGGTGCTTATTACTCCCACAAGAGATATTATACCTAGGGCATTCCAGTTGGGGTTTCCTTGTACCAATAACATTACAGAGTATGAAGAACTCATCACTGGCCTCAAGCTAGCTATCACTTGGAACATCAAGCAACTGCGAGTTGTTGGAGATTCTCAGCTTATCATTAAGCAAGTCAATGATGAATACAAGGTCAAAGATGAAAAACTTATTCCCTATAAGAAGATGGTCGAAACCTTGAAGGAATATTTTTCACATGTCATATTTGAACAAAAACCCAGATCTCATAATAGATTTGTGGATGCCATGGCTACCATCGGCTCTCTCTTACGCATCCTGCCTGAGGAGAGTAAGATGCCTTTCTTTGTGGAACATTTACAGGTACTTGCATATGATATGTTGGAGTCATGTTTGGCATGTGAAGTTGTTGGTCCCCTATCCCCATGGTATGACCCTATTTACCAATACCTACAAGATGGAACCTTCCCACATGACATTACCCATTCAAAGAAAAAAGCCCTTATTCACCGCATTGCCCGTTATACCCTCCTAGGAGGCACACTTTATCATCATGGCTACGACGGGAACTTGCTTCGTTGTCTAAATGTTACTAATTCGGTTCACGTAATTAAAGAGGTACATAGTGGTATCTGTGGGGCACACACTAGTGGCATGGTGCTAGCTAAGAAACTATTGAGAGTAGGCTACTATTGGCCTACCATAGAATCCGATTGCTGCAACTTCGTGAAGAAATGTGAACTTTTTCAAAAGTATGGTAATCTCATACATGCACCAGCACAGGCTTTGCAGCCTATTGCAATGCCTTGGCATTTTTCAAAGTGGGGTTTAGATCTCATAGGGAAGCTCCACCCTTCTTCATCAGATGGTCATACACACATCATAACTACCACCGAGTATTTCACTAAATGGGTGGAGGTTGTTCCTCTTACCTATGTCACTAGTGCACAAATATCCAAGTTTATAATGAACCATCTTATATGCCGTTATGGTATCCCCTCAGCCAGTATCACCGATAATGGTAAATCTTTCAAAAACAAGATGGTAAAAACCTTGTGTCAATGCTTTCATATCCAACTTAAATTCTCCGCCCCTATTACCCTCAAGGTAATGGGCAAGCAGAAGCTACAAACAAAACTCTTGTGCACATTATGGAGAAAATGGTCAGTAAAACTAGTCGTAATTGGCACTTGCAAATCCATCCTTCCCTCTGGGCTTATCGAACCTCCATCTGCACCCCTACTGGTGCGACCTCGTATTCACTTGTCTATGGACACTGAAGCCATCATACCTTTGGAAGTGGAGCTTCCCTCCCTGAGAATATCTCTCAGGGACTACCTCGACAAAGATGAAGACTACAGAGTTGCTCACCTGGTAGAGTTAGAACTGTTAGATGAACGGTGTATTAGAGCACTTAATCACCTTAAAGTATATCAAAATAGAGTATCCATGGGATACAACAAATGCATCATTCGTAGGGAATTTGATGTAGGTGATCTTGTACTGAAAGAAAATATGAAGAACACCACCAAAGATAGGGAAAAGAAAGGTAAATTTGAGGCCAATTGGCTTGGTCCCTATGTGGTGACCGCTAAATATGGATCAGGGGCATATATACTTGCCTATTCAGATGGTGAAGAGCTTCCAGAGCCCATGAATGCCATTCACCTCAAGTGCTTCTATGCTTAGGTGTGGCTAGAATACTGAGATAAGAAACTAAAAAGTAGAAAACAAAGAAAAAACAAGCAAAAAATTGAAAATTTGAGAAAAGGTAAAGAAAAAAACAGGTCATCCTCGTGTGAAAACCACGCAATTGTGGCGAAGTGGGCATGTCCTTTTGTGAAAACCAGTTTTTGGTGCTCAAGGAAGGTTTCTCATACACAAGTCACTCTTCGACAGGATGGGTAACTCTTGCCACTTGCTAAATTCCGCAAGTACCCTAGCTAGGTCTAGGAATCTGACCTCAAGCTCCCTTGCAGGACCTGTGATCTGGTTTACTTACGCTATATCTGTGTGAAGGATGTGGCCTATTTGTATATTCCCACATCACACTAGGGGCACATTCACATTCCACTTCATTGTACACTAACACGTGGCATTTGACCCTTTGTATATTCCCACATCACGTTGGGGGCATTCCACATTTCTTTAAAGCTTGTACATTGCTTTCAGAACATGACCTTGAAAATACGAAAACATTTAGAAAATGATACGCAAAAATCTAAACATTTGGAAAATTTCCCTTCTTAGGGATGCAACTAATGTTAGTTTCATAAATGTCATCTTAGGGAAACCTAGACAACAATGACGAACACAGCTATGCGAAAACTTATCCTTCATGATAAACTCAAAAACATTAGAAAATATGTCAATACTGTCCCACAAAAACAAAGTGGTAGTTAGATTGCTTTTAGTTGTTGGTTTGTATAGTTTTGATGTACTTAGCTTGTTGTGTTGTTCGTTCTTTGAATGATTCTTTGCTTACATTATATTAGATCTTGTTAGGTTTAATTGTGTGTTGCACTGCATTGATTGTTAGGACTTTTATGCTTGTAATTAATTGTTGTATGTTTCTTTGATTGCTATGTACATCTTGTCAGAACTCATGTTTACTTTCTTAGATTAAAAGTGTTAGATTAATCTTCATTTTAGTCGCATTGCATTGTGTTGCATGTGTATATTTGTTTAGTTTTGTTAACTTTTGCTTGTGTGTTTGTTTAGCACATTTGTTTGTTATCACATCTATCATCTATCATGTCATCACATTTATCACATCATTTACTACATCATATATACAAAAATGCTAAGTATTACATCATGCATGTATGCTAAGCTAATCATCACATATCGTATCATCAAATGGGGGCAAGAGGGGTTGCACATAATCACTAATCTATCCCCCCCACACCAATATCATCTAGTATCATCCCAAAATACTAGCCATATGAAATCAAACATCTCATAAATAAAAAACACATGATATCAGATACACGAGTATATCATCGCTATGAAAGAAAAACATGTACATCTCTACATCTGAAAGTATATCACATACATGAAAAGGAAAAGATACAACATGAACATCAATGAAACGTAATTACCATGACAATATATCAATACATGATAAGATATACAAGAAAGTGTCCATATGATACATGTATAATCAATATCTCTGTGTCAAAGTCTGGTATATACAAAATGCTCTGTCCATCTGCCATATAAAAGGGGCAGGGATCAAATACTAAGCCTACATACAGAGGCATGGTGGTACATCAAAAGTACATACATCGATCAAAATCGAGCCTTCATCTAGAGGCATCCACAAAATAATCAAAAGAATATATACACGGGAAAAACCCACCTTCATAAGAGGCATATACAAATGAATACATACATACATATCATGGCATGAGTAGGAGACTCAGCCGCAAACTCTCGCCCTCACCGGGGCTGCTGGGACCATGTCCTGGGGGACAGAATAATGAAGGCCATGATGGGCCTACCCCTGAAGAACCTGCCAACTGTGAGGAGGGACCCTGTGTACCCCTCTGCTGTGTACTTGGCTATGTGGCCGGCTGCTATACTGACCTAGCTAACCTCCATGATCTAGAGCTTGTGTAGCTCACATCAAGACTGGGCATAGGGTGTCACTCACTCCTCTGCTCAAAATACCTCGAAGTAGGCTGCCTTGTAATAAAGAGCCTCACCTATGGCCCTGATGGTGTCACATATCAAATCCTCGTCTCTTGTGGCCAAGGATTCCTGTAGGGCGGCATCACGCTCACCTATCAATTGACCTCTATCCGCATCAACCTGCCTCACAGTAGTGGTAGCCTCACGATCTCTCTCCAGTGTGATAGTCTGTAAATCGCTATTGGCTTGGTCTCTCTCTATCAAATATCTCTGTCCCTTGGCCTGCACCTGATCATGTTGGACCATGACGCTATGTAACTGGCTCTGTGCCTAGCCTAAGGCACCCACTAGATAAGTGCCCTACGCTACCAACTGTGTAATCTGACCCTGCCATATGGCCCTACCACTGTCCTGTGACTGAGACCTAGCCTGGTCTCTCTCGGTAGTCAAAACTTGAATCTATGCCCTGGCCCGATCTCTCTCTATAGCCACCTGAAGTTGTACCGCTATCATGGCCTATAGCTACTGCTGTAGTACAACAAGCTGTCCATCACCACCTTCTGGGGCCTGAGGAGGTGGACCCTGTTGTGGTAAAACCTACTGTAGTGGGACATAAATACCCACTGGAATGCCTACTGGAGGCAACTGACTAGCTGGGGCCTTGTGTACCTGTCTAGGTATAGGCCTAGGGCCCTGTACCTATGGCTATGGGGCCCTACCTCTAACTCGATGCTACGCATCATTGGGGCCACCCTCGTCATCTGAATCATCATCATCAGTGCCACCTTTGGTGCCATCATCATCACTAGGTGGGCCCACTAGGGGAAGCCTCACGCCTGCATCATATGTTGCCCTCGGAACTGTCAACCTATGTGGAATCACACCATGATACCAGGGGACATACTCTTCTATGCACCCTAGATCTCAAACCTGCCTCAAAGGTACCCATGCAACGGGTACCACCTATGTAAAGCTAGCCCAGGCTCTGTCATAGGCTATCTGGGGCCCCATATCAAAATACTCATGTGCCCTCTGCGTGTACCACATATTAGGCCCTGGAACATCCTGTGTGGTGCTAAACTGTCACTGGCACCTATCAACTCTATAAAAATCCCACATATAGTTGTAGTTTCCCATGATAAAATGATCTACTCCGGCTATAGATAGCTCTCGGGAATCCTCCAACCACTGGAAATGTTGATATGGCCTCCATACTACGGCCGCCTGCTATAAGTCATTGAGCTCTCGATGATAAGGATAAGGATCACCCCTGTAAGGCCGAACATCATCCCCTACAGGGACCCAACCCATGGTAGATGGCTCCTCTGAAGCCCGAAATCTCAAAGCGCCTAAGGGGCTTCCAATAGCAATATGATCCCAGGGCCATATGATGAGGAGCCTGGCCGGACCTACCGTCTTCTGACAGTAGTAATTGATAAGATGTAAATCCCAATAAAGATGTGCCAGAATGCACTAGCCCCAGTAATAAGTATCTCCCTATATCAATCCAAGAATGACTCCAAGTAGTCCAAGAGGTAATGAGGAGCCGGTCTTGTCAAGGAGTAAAACTCCACTGGAAAAGGCCATCATATAAACCACGACCCGATCTAGAGAAAGGTCATCAATGCAGCGTGACAATCTCACGGTCATCCCGCGACGAGGTATCATCGGGACTCTAAACAGCTGTGCAATGCATCCATCCAAAGCTACTCTATCAGTCATATACGAAATGGGATAGCCAACAATGGGAACATGCATGGAATGGATTTGAACACATTTGGCACACCCGATGGGACTTGAACCTAGATTTTCTACCCATTCTCACATCTCTGGCTCTGCTGGCCAATAGATCATGTGCATCTCATGCTAGACATCCTCCAATGTGATTGTAATCTCCCCTTTAGGCAGTCGAAATCACTAGCTCTCACTGTGCCATCTCTCTGCTATGGGCATGAGAAGGTCGTGGTCCAATGTGATCTAGGGCATGTCAGCCACGTAGGCTAACCCTGTGACATAAAGGAGAGTGTCTAGAATACCCCTATCTCCATCTTCGAACTGTGCATCTATCGTCTCGACGTGGCCATATCTCTCCCGCATATGAAGTGTGGGTAATCTACGGTACAAGATCAAAAACAAGTGTTAGGTACTTATCTAATTTCTAGCTATCTCTCTAAAGAAACATGGTCCGTAGAGTCCTTAAAATTTACTAATTTCCCTTTTTCTTCTAATTTTTTCTAATTTTTCTTCTCTGCACTTTTCTATTTTATTGCTAAGTTTGTTTTATTTTTCTTCCAGACAAATGTGCGCCCTTTTTGATGCACACACGCCTTCCTCGACACCTACACACCATAACCGATGCGTATGCACCCCCTACCTTTTCCACTTTTCCTATGTATGCCACACAAGATGCCAACGCGCCCAGTGTGATGCATACGTGTCCCTCCCAGCGCACATGCATGCATGCATCTGTTCCCAAAAAAATTCAAATTTTCCCCCCATCACCTACGCACTTAGTTCGACGCGCATGCGCATCCCTTTTTTCCCCCCTTTGATGGACACGTGTGCATGTATACATTTTTCAACACATACACTCGAGCATATCTACCTTTTTTATGCATACATGTGTGCATCCACATATTTTCAACACATGCACGCACACATGCATCTTTTCCCACCTAACCTACCCTAGAAGCGACCTAAAAAGCAATAAATGCGTAATTTAAGAGCAAAGGGATAGACTACTCATAAAGGGTCCATCCGCAGGGTCTCGCTGGTACTCTCGGATCCGGTCTGCTCGCCTCCGTCTCATCAGTAACCTCTGAATCGTGCTCTAGGCTCTCTCATTAACACATCACGGTAAAAATTCATAAGGGCGCTGGTACAAATGAATTGATCGTGATTGTTTTACCCTCCCGGGGGGCATATTAACTCGTCGTGATGTCCCTGGGGCATGTTTTATCCGTCGTGATCATTCTAATCTTCTTCTATAGGCCATGATAATTATTTTTATTAAATTTTCACACACCGGGGAACTTTGTGCTATCCTATGGATACTTCCTCTTTACCTTGGCATTGTTTACGAACCTTACAGGTGTTTTCCTCTGTTGAAGTCTAAAGCTCAGGGAAAAAATCCCCAACAATCCCGTGCACATCCTCAGAAACATTCAGCTTTTCCCTCTTCTCAATAATCCAATGCCACAAAATCTATTTTAGGATCAGTCTCTCCATATATGACATCTTACAATGATCAATCCAATCCAAACAATACAATCCTTCAACCAAATTTTATTTTTCCTCCAAAACATGAAATTCACCCATCCAATCTACATCCATTTTTTATCCTAACTCCAAGCTGAGATATTGTATTAAAACCCATAAGAGTTACCTTCCCCATGACACTTCAATGGCGTCATACGTAGATATCCTTCAACATTTAACTCAAATATCTTCCATCACACTTCCTCCCATAAAATCCTTTAATCCATATGGTCCCAAGCCATCATGGTTTAATCCTAATTGTAGTTGTGCTTATCATCGTACCTCAGGCCATGACATCAAACATTGTAAGGCATTTCAGACAATCATCCAAAATCTTATTGAGAAATATGATTTCCTTATTTAGGGGAAAGTTCCTTCTCCATCTACAATGAATCCAATTCATATCCCATTTTTATGGTCTCTAATGATTCCATCATCCACCTCATCCCTTAACATTCCTCCTACACACGAAATTCCTCCTAAGGAAGGTCCTCCATTTTTCATCAATACCTTTTATCTTACTAAGCACATTTGTGGACTCCAATTGTTTACCCCGTCCAAATCTAAAACAATCTCATCTAAACTCTTTCGACATCCTTTAACTGTGTTCACATTTAACATATTGGGGAACAACCTTCCCTTTACCAATGAGCACTTCTCATCCGTCTTACAACTCCCTTATTACTAAGGGGACTTTTCTTTTTAGACATTGTTTTGTCTACCTCCTTCACATTCATCCAATCTAAACTATTTCTGCCCAAATCTAGGCTCACTCATTTTTAGTAGGGACCATTTTGGCCATGTTTATGCCTCTTTTGTATTTACCATATGGATCATCAAAGTCCTATTTTGAGGCCATGTTTGTCTCTCTATTGAGGGACCTTTTTCTCAAAGTCCACCATTGTGGCCATATTAGTGTCATCTCTTGGGACGCAATTTATTTTCTTCAAAATCCACCATCTGTGTTCATATGTTCGTTTCCTTTAGGACATAGTATTATTTCCTACTTTTCTATCATCTCATCCTGTTGCAACTTAATGTCTTCCTTCTCTTGGTGGTAGACCAAAAATGTAACCTCTTAATGCATTGCACTTGCGACCAGTCTACTGTTAGCATATTCACCAATGATCACTTAGTTATATCCTTAGTGTAGACACCTGTAGTTTGGCCAATGCAATATTATGACTAATATTGTCCTAGTTGTGCTTCTCCTTACAAACCGATGATACATCGCTAGATCGACCTATCTAAATTTCTTCCTACGACATCCCTTTTGTAATTTTTCCTCTTGTAAACCATTTAAACAAGCTATAATAGCTTCGCTCTAACTACATTAGCTTCTTACTTTCTTCTAGTCCACTTCTACCACCTTCCTAACCTATCAATCCATTCCATTGGATTGATCTGACCCTTCAAAACATAATCACCTCCTAAACATGTTTAATTAAGCTTAAACATGGTTTGTCACTCCTTAAACCTAGTCAAAGTAAGTTTTGACTTGCTAAAAGTGTTATTTTGAATTTAGTGTTTGTCCCACATACACTCAAGTTTCCCTTTTTCCCAAATGGAAAACTATATATAGGGCTAGACCCTCTCTCTCATTTTCAAGAATTCATTCCTTCTTCCTAAGCATAGATTCCATAGTATTTTGCATCTAGGTTCTAGATTTCATTTCTACTTTAGATATTGAGCTATTTACTTCACTTTTGCATTGTCAATCCACTTTTTAGAGTAAAATAGAAGAACCATTGGCTCAAAATTCCTATAATGGGGAGATCTCTTTCTCTTAATAACTAAAACCTATTGCTTAGGGCTTACTAGGTTCATTATTTTAAGCTTTCAAAGAATAGAGGTAGTTTTAATTAGCTTAAATTTGAGTATTTACTTCATAATGCATGCTAGTTAGAAGATCTTGCTCATTTCTTATCGGATGGTCCACTGATTTGTTGCTTGAATCCTTTGGGGATTCTTTAAGAATTCTTACCCCAAATCCATGGCTTTCTACCAATACTTGTTTGAATGCACTTAGATAAATCCTTGAGTTCCAATGGGGGATCTTTCACCTACACCAAATTATCACATGATCTGAATTAATGTGGACCTACCTTCACTACCATGATGTTACCGCATCATCCATTATCCATTTGTCACCTTCTCAAATTACCCACTTTTGAAAATTTTTATGGCACCAAGGATCCACCAGGTGTCACTTTTATTTCATTCCGCTACACATGCCACCTCATTCAAAATGAGGATGCACTTAGCTATTTCACACCTCTCCCACTTTATCTCACTAGCTCAAATTCACATATACAATTGGCAAAATCAAATGTCTTTGGACAACATATCATTTATACATTCACAGAATAGCTACTCGTATAACACATTAGGAAATAGAAACTTATACAAATCCACATTACACCCAAAATCAACCTTAGTAGACCATTCACATGCTTCAAGGAACCCTATAATGAGTCCATTATTGATTTCTTTTTATGCATATGGTTATGCTCTAAAGTTCACCACACCCTCGAATGATTGTTACTCCCGTTATTATCCGAGATCATGTGGACATATTTTCCAAAAGTTACATTCCCCACATCGTTCATCACCATTTTCAAAAGTTTTATGTCATTCCACTTACACACATTCCTAGATGATAGGTCATACACATGAGGCACATCACCTTGAGGATGATCCATCTTGGTCATTCCTCGCTATCCCACATGTTTCTATTTCTCCCCCACCTAATACCTCATGTCACCATTTCATGATTACACGCATCTTCCATCCATATCGGATCCCTCCCTGATCACTTCATCACCTTTCTACACCCATCATATGGTCATGTATTCGTGCACTTCATATCGGTACCAAGGGCTCATTTCTTCAGTGGTAACCCCCTTGCAAGTTCACCTCCTAATTTAACTCAAGTCATAGTCTTCTTCTATGCCCTTGCTACAGGTATGTTTGACGCCCATCTCACCACCCTCCCCTCCTATCCCACCCCACGATCAAGTTGCTCCTCTCATGAATGCATGTGACAAATACACCATACTGATGGTGAATTCTCCACTTAATTCACTGTCCCCAAACTTCGTGAATATCTACTTCAAGATCCTTCTCAACAAGGGGGGACATTATGTTTGAGCATTCATAGCTCCTCTGATGTCACATACATGATCAACAATCCAATCACTTCATCACATTTGAATCCTTGCTCTCGATTTCCACTCATCACCCGTTGTTCTCCACTTCATCCTTTTCAAACTCATCATGTTACCTTGCATGACACCAAAAAATCATATGCACCTTGTGTCTTTAATTTATCCATCTTCACTTAACCCATCCATACAACTAGCGAATCTTAGTTAAGGTATATCTTATTCCTTGGATCATCCTGCATTATCACGAATCTTCTCCTACCATTTTGGCTCATATACATCATACCCTTCTCAATCTCCACAAACATATGTCTTTCCACTCCTCCTTGATGCGGTCTTAACACTCTTGCATCCTCACTTCCCACCATGTGGGCATCCAAATTTAGGATCACCCCTATCACCGTTTGATTCTATTCTGCCCATCAACACTGCATCTAATGTCATCACTTGGTTTGATTCATATCATACTCCTTTTTCTCACTTGTTACAACCCATTTATCATCACCTACATTGTGATCTCTTATTCACATCTCACTTCAACCATACGCTACTCATCTATTTTCAGCATCCTTCTTCTTCTTCGGCATGGCAATCCTACTTAACAGTCCTCTTCCCAGGGCATTACTCATTCAAGCACCAGTTCTTGCTTAAGAATGGAACCTCCATCTGACCATCCTACACCATCCTATCATAGTTCATTTTTACTCCTCATACATCTATCTCCCACATCATGCATCATACTCATGTGTTCCTTTCATATCATTCTCACACATGTCATCCAATAAAATTATGCCTTTCTCCATTCCTTCATCCTCATTTTTGGTTTGGTGATTCTTACTTACAATACACCTTCTTGCATCCAACATAACTCATTTAGGCACTCCTTCTTAATTATGTGATGTCAACTCCTGCACTCACTTCACTACCCCACATAACTCTCCATCTCCATGATCACGGTCATTAAAAAGGTTCTTGCACATGTGCCTCACAAGCCTCCTTCATATACAATTCTCTAAAACTTCACTATCCTACTAGTCCATTTTTCATCTCCATCATCTATCACTAGGTAATCTTACTTGAAATTCCTTGCTTCTCCATTCACCTCATGTCCTATTCCATATAATCTTCCCATCACACCCATTCATCATCCACTGCATCCACACCCTTGCCCTCTCACACTTCCTTCACAACGTTATCCAACATGTTATTTACTCCTAATAGAATTGACACCATCTAGACTTCTCACACATAAATCTATTGTTAGCATAATTTAGCATAGGCATATTTATTGCATTTTATTGCATTGTCTTTTATTTAATAATGTGCAACATGTGCACTCTAGTCTAGTGACTTGCATTCAATATTGTTATGTTGGATAACATTCAATATTGGTATTAGTAGTAATTACATGTGCATGTGAGATGGGTCTTATCATCTCGTAGTTGGTGTCTAACTAGGGTGTCATGTCTATCCACATGAGGTTGTCTAATATCTATAAATATTACAGCTCTTGCATTGTTATGTAATCTGATTTGATGATCAATAATATTTGTGAGGCTTCCGTCCCCTCTTTGGTCATTGCAATCTTATTCTATTCTATCATTTGGTATCTAAGCTATACCATTATTATCATTCGGTATCAGAGCTATACCATTATTATCATTTGGTATCAGAGCAGGTTCTATCCAAGCAAGGTTGAAGAGGAGCACTATTGGAGAGGATCCATTGGAGAATAAGATCTACATCAAAGGAGAGCCATTGAAGCATCCCGCAGCCTCCATTCCTCCCAAGCATCCATCAAACTAAAATTTGACCTATCCACTTATTTGGAAGGTAATTTTTTTTTTTAATTAGTCATTGGCATAGTCAATTGATTTAACATATTGGTGGAATATTTCAGATTTGGAGATCTTTAAAAAAAAAAAGGAGAAAGATCTTGGAAAAAATTGCAGATCTAAAAAAAAAAAAAAAGATCTTAAAAAAAAAAAAAAGTGAGAGATGATCTTGAGAAAAAATTGCAGAATCTAAAAAAAAGATCAGATCTAAAATAAAAATTAAAAAAAATCAGATTTGAAAGTGGAGGTGTGAAGAATTAGGGAGCAAAGGTTGAAGCAGTCCCGTCAGCAAAATTCCAGCATATAGCTCTTAGAAAAAAGGACGTAAATTTTTCATAAAATGTCGGATTGATGTGCCATTTTTTTTTTGGAAAGATAAGAAGGAGGCGCACAACTTTGTAGTTTACATCATCGTCACAGATTCGGCCCTCTACATGTGACGAAAAGTCTGTACAAGTCGGATCATTTTTTTCTGAAAAAAAAATCAGATCTAGCTGGTAAATTGGTAAGATCTCAAAAACTAAGATTCTGATTCTTCTGAAATTTTGTGGGTTTCAAGAAAAATATTGTATTATGTTGCTGTAAAAATTTTAGAAAAAATCCATATCACGGTTTGTGAGAAAAGGTGAAAACAATATTCAGATTGTTTGTTTGGATCTTGGGAACAAACAGGTTAGCGGTTCAATTCCCCACTCTCTCCATATTTTTTCTTAAATTATTTTTTTTGGAAAATTTGGAGAAATTAATAATTTTTTGGGAGATTTCCAAATTTAGAATCTCACCAAACACATTTAGAGCCACCGCTAAAATTTAGCGGAAAAAAACACCTATTGGGGGGTAAAAAAATATTTTTGGCCTAAATTGTGTATTTTGTGATTCTAAACCCCTTTTTTGTAAAGAGGGGGAACACAAAAAACTTCATTTTTGATGTACTTTTGGAGCATTTTGTACTAATCTTGGTGCATAAAGTGTAAAAAAAAAGGTACAAATTTTTTATTTTATGTTTGGTTCTATCACACGAGATCTTTGATCTCATAGTCAGCGTTCGGTATATACGGTGCCTCTGGGAAGCGCTTACGGGTGATGCCGTTGCGACTACTACTCGCATTTAACGCCTAACACAGCTGCCTAAACATCATCTAGGAATCGACCCTATAAAATTGACGGGGAGTAATAAGGATACAATACACACACATTTGAGCCCTCCCATCCATTTGTGCTTGCACAAACCCCTCTCTGTACTATCTACATACCACGTACTAAATTCTTTCACGTGTCTTAACACCTCTTTCCATACTGACGGGTATATTGAAAGGGTGATCTTCTTCCACGTACCGACGGGTATATCGGAAGGGAGCGTATATAGAAAGGTTTTGGTATATCGGGCCTGACGGTATATTGAGAGGGAGACCATAAACTTTGGAGTGATAAGAGCCTTAACCTTTGTACAGAAATTCAGATTTTCAGAAATTCAGATTGACAGAAATGGGTGCACAAGCACCAAAGTTCTTCTTGCCAGATTCACAACTGCTTAGAGGAGACAACTATGCTGCATGGAAACCAAAGATCAAGGTGTTACTTGAGTTTGAAGACCTATGGACAGTTGTAGCTAGACACAACAACAAGATCATTTTGATGATGGAAGACAACAAGTTCAATTTGATAGGGCAAATCAAAAGGCCAAGTTGATCATCTTGTTTAGCATGAGCAGACGATGTGCAACCCTACATTAGAGATGCCACATCGGCCAAGGATGCATGGGATAAGTTGAGCACAGTCTATGAGGCAAAGAACAAGAATTCCATCCTTAACCTACTATCACAATTGCATACTCTCAAGTTCAAGCACAATGATAAGGTTGAAGTTTTTTTGAGATGAGTTGCTACTTTGAGGGCATCTCTATTGGCATTGGGAAAAGAGATAAGTGATGAACACCTCATACTAATTGTGTTGCGAGCAATTCCTCCTTCCTACAGAATCTTTGTGATAATTATTAATATGAGTGAACACATAATCACCTTTGAGAATTTGGTCAATCTACTCCAACAAGAAGAGGCAATGAACAACAAAGATCACGAAGATGAGCAAACACTATCTTCCAATCATAAAGGAAAGGGGAAATTTCAGTCCAATAACAAAAATTTCCAACAAAATCAAAGTCAACAAAGGGAACAAAGTCAACAAGACAACACCAAGAAGTGTCCCATTTGCAATAGAGGGGGACATGACATCAAATATTGTTAGTACAATTCCTACAAAAAGGGTTCATCAAGCAATTCAAAACCCAACAACCAACAGGGTAAGAATAATTCAAATAAAGGGAAGTCCAACAACAACAACAATCAAGGGTAGAAAAATGGTAATTGGAAAAGAAAATATAAACAACAAGGGTACATTGCCGAACATGAGGATGATTCAGATGAAGGACACCACATGTATTCTACTCAATTTGATGAAGAAACCAAGTCCACACAAGATATCTAGTATGTTGACTAAGGTGCAACTCAACACATGATTGGACGCAAGAATTGGTTCTATACACTACGTAACTCACCTAACAAGAACCATGTGTCATTAAGTGATGACTCATCATACAGTGTCAAGGGGATTGGAAACATTTCACTACCTCTTGGAAAGCATGATTGTAAAATCACAGATGTATTATATGTACCTAGGTTGACCAAGAATTTTCTATTAGTTAGTCAACTCCTTGATCACAACTTGAAGTTGGATTTTGATTGTAATAATGGAGAAAAAGTGTGCTTGATAAGAGATAAGTCAAGAGGTTTCAAGATTGTAGCAAGAGCCTCCAATGTGGGACGCATGTTCCAACTTGATTTTTTCCACAAGGATGATCAAGCTCTAGTGGCCAAAGACACAATCTGTAGAACTATGGAATCGTAGATATGGTCACATCAGTTTTGGTTATCTCTAAACACTTCAAAAGGGAAAAATGGTGAAAGGATTGCCTACACTCAAGCACAACACTGACAAGTGTCACAATTGCCTAGCCGGAAAGCAACACAGAGTACTATAGACACCCCAATTTCACATATATCCTAAATAAATCAATTCCCCTTCCTCATTTCCCACAAAAATACACTTCAAATTAATCAAATATAATTTGATTAATTATCCATTTCAAAAATCTAAAAAATAACTCAATCCTCATCACATGTCATTATTCTCCATGTTTTTCCACTATTGAATTAAAAATTCAAATTCAAATCCTCACCCACCCTTCGTGGTCCCCACTTACCTAAAATCCTCCACTTATGAATTAAAAATATAATTCAAATCTTCACCCATTCTTCGTGGTCCCCACTCATCTAATCTTGCCCACATTTTCAAACCACTCACCTAATCTTTCCCACATTTTCAAACCACTCACCTAATCTTGCCCACATTTTCAAACCATGATTACTTAAATTAATCTAAGTTAATCACTCCCTCTGGCTATAAATACAACCTTACCCCTCCCGTCTAAACACACAGAGAATAAGCTTGCATGCCATATCTAAGTTCTTACATCCTTTGAGAAAAGAACATCCTTTTGCCTTGTCCTAATGCCAAAATAGCCTCATAATCCTTTTTCCCATCTAGTGCAAAGTACGAGGATCGTTGTTGCAGGAAGGTCTTGCTCCGTCTTGAAGAAAAGCACCTACATATCACAAAATTAGGGCTCAATCCAAGTTTCCTAGCCCATTCTGAGGTTTGCTACGGAACAAAAAGGAGGAGGTATGATTATTGGTATTTTACTTCCTTGTTAGTAGTGTATTTTTCTTAGCTTACATTCTGGCACGCTCGATTACTTTGTTTATTATTGTTCATTATTATTTCATTTTCTGTTCCTTATAGTCTTCTTTGGTTAACCTTAACGCTTTGGGTAGTGTTTTTGTTGTGTGGTGTTTCTGCAGGTTATAGCAACAATGAAACTCTGAAGCTCATCCTGTCTTTGATCTCCTCGGTGCTTAGTGTTTAGTTCCTAGTTTTGATTTTTCTATTTACTCGTCATCTATAGAAACACATGAACTAGCCATTAGTTTATCATTTTATTGTCATGGGACAACTAATCCGGAAAACGCATTTATTTATTTACTTTTGCTAAAATAACTGCTTTGTAGGACGTTAATCATTTTTTTTATATTTTATTTTAATCAATCATTTTGCGATCTAACTCTTTATTTCTGTTTATTGTTCTTTTTTAACCTTGCTGTCAAAATTTTAGCTTCTCAAATGAAGTACAGAAGTCATAAAATAAAAAAACCAGCTCTCGGGACGTTTTTCTCATGTTCAAAATTTTCCTTCAGATTGCTATCATAGCCCATCTTCTGGACGCCATAACTTTTGCTCCGGAACTCGGAATGACTTCATTTTTTTTTAACAGAATGGTATCAAAAAGATCTATGCAATGAAAAAATAATTTTTAGATTTAGACTTACAGAAAAATTTTGGTTTCATTTCTTCTAACACCTATCTTTTTAACAAAAAACACCAAAATTATAGTTTTTAAAAAAAAAATTATTATTTTTATTTTATTTCATGTAACAACCTCACACATATGCTCTTTCCTCGTACTTCAAAAGTGATCTTGGAAATCAGAAATGTGAGGCCACTTGGGCTCTGCATAACAAATTTTTTTTAATTTTTAATTTTTTTCCTTACATTTCAATTTTCCACGACAACACTTCTAAGTAACGTTTTCACCCTCTTCTTTCATCGTTTTTCTTTTTTTGTGAAAATAATCATTATCGCTATTTTGAAATCATGATTAATTGCAATAATTATTAAAATTTAAAAAAAAAATCTATTCCAATTATATCCGCGTATGCTCTTTTCTTGCACCTTCAAGTGATCTGGAAAATAAAAAATGACCACAATCATCTATTTTAGTTCCTAATGCTTGTAAGTTTTTAGTAGATCCTCTAGCTTTCCTTTTCTAACTATGATTATTGCTCATTATTTTCACTTACATGTCATATTATTAATTTTTGTTTGGTAATCTCAAACATGTATGCTCTTTTCTTACACCTTCGAGTGATCTAGAAAATAAAAAATGGCCAGGATCACTTTTCCAACACTTCTACTAGCATGACAACTACTAATCAGTTTTCATGCAGGACCACATTACTTGGAATATTTTCAAAAACAAACAAAACTCTTAAACAACAAAAATTCCTACAAAATTACCACCAGTCAAAGAACAATTGCTAAAACTACTAAAAACCAAAAAAAAAATCATCACATTTAGATACTCTATCATTTTCTGAGTAGTGATTTAATTTCAAGTTGGAATGAATTTTCCTGCATTTAATCACTTTATCATATTTGTCTTTTACATGTAGACAAAGTGGATTTCATCACCACCTAGGATACACCGATGACGTGTACTTTAATACCACACACCAACTAGCATTTGCATTTGCATTGTACATTGAGACCTAATATCATAACAGACATTTAGTATATACCTCACCTATGGTCCCCCACTTATAGTTAATTCTGATTGTGCATTGGGACTACTGTGAGTAAAACCTAATATAGTTGTAACAAAAAAGTCTTAGGCATCGTCCCTGTAAATCTTCAGAGAGTTACTCAGGACACTATACACACTTATATCCCCCCATCATCTTCCACTTTTTCACAAAACCTATTTCCTTGGACGTGGTGATTCACCTCCGAAGTAGGTTAGTAAGAACTAGTGAGCCTTCTCCAGTATCTCTAAGGGTTCCCTGTACCAATTCTATCCTCATATAGATTTGGGTATATCAGGACTAGGATATATCAGAGGACACATATTTTTAGAGTGATAAGAGCCTGCATTTGCATCATTCCATAGTACATTTTATTCTTGCATGATCTACATTAAATAATGATTATTCTTGATAGATCTACCTTTTTAGCCAAAAAAATCATGATAAACATGATTTTTTGTTATTCGTAAACAAGTTAGTTTAGTCATTATTATATCTCATTAAATTTGGATGATATCAAATGTGTTTGTTGTAGGTTTGAAGTCCTAATTGTGTTCCACAAAAAAATTTCTCGACCGATCCTCAACATCAAGGATAAACAATTCAAGCAATCCCACAATGAAGATCAACGAACATCACACTTACATTGATTAGCCTACTTCATCCAACAACAACTTCACTAATAGCTTGTATTTAAGCTATATCTAATACCTATATCTGAGTGACTTATTTGAGATCACTCTTTATGTCATCAATTTTGAGCTTACTTAAGCATCCTTTTGCAAATAAATCCCTCATAGATTGTTTGAGCTATATCCAAATGAATATCAAGTGAATTTTTTGAAATCACTCCTTATGTCATAAATCATATCAAGTTTATTTAAGCTACACATTCAACACAAAATCCCTTCATAGTTTGTTCTATTTCTGAGTATCATAAACTAATACCGAGTGACTTATTTGAGCTCACTCTAGTATGTCATCAACTATCAAGAGCTTATTTAAGTCAAACCATATCAACATGAATCCCTCATAAGTTGTTTTAAGATATATCACACCCATATTGAGTTAATTTGTTTGAGTGTCACTCTTTCCACCCGTTCGTCTGTTAAGCTTGATCAATCCAAATTTGCAATCAAGATATCCATCATTAGGCTGTGTTTGAGTTATATCCCACTTGTATCTCTGAGTAGCTTATTTAAAGCTTAATCTAGGTATAGCATATATCTAGCCATGGTAATTACTTGCGTGAGTCAAAATAGAGATCACAATCTGGATAGGTTGATTTGGGTAATGACAGCCTTAATCGTTCAATAACGAGGTTACACAACCATGAAGAATCAGTCAAGAATAATAGGATCAAATAGATAAACTATTAGAACAAAATTAATAAGATGACAACAGTACTCTACTTCACATGGCTATCCAAATGGGAGAAACGCTCACCTCAAAAATGTTGGGATCAGACAAACTTACGAAGAATTTTATTGAAAATGATGTAAATTCCAACGCCACCATAACACCACACCTTGGTGAAATGATCTAAATAGTGTTCTTCATCAACTGAAGAACTATTTTCCAAACTGTTCAAGATTTGACACAATTACAACTCACCCAAGTGACTTTTCAGATTTGAAGCTATGTCACACTGATCAAAATATCAAACAACATACTCATGAAGTACTCAATACCCCATCACATTAACTGGTCCATTCACATAGATAGAATGTGAAAAATACAAAAGAAACTACGTCAGGGGCTTAATTGACGAAAATAGTCAAAACTTTGTTCAACTTGATGACATATGCTCTTGCAACCAATGACCCATTCAATAAAAGAAACGTTCCATGATTACCATTTCTGTCATCCTGTTGAAACTTCCTATATATACTGAAACATACACAAGGAAAAGGTGACCCACGAAAACATGTGAAAGAATTATTCATGCTAATGTCCAAGACCAGTATCCTTACCATGATGTCATATATTCCTTACATTTATTTCCTAAGAGCTTAGGAAATTGATACCTTAGTTTTCGTTCAACTTCATTCTTCCAAGATGTTTCATCATGCACTTTCACAAATCTATCAAAGAAATCTCTGTTCAACCCATACTTCTCCTTTAACTTACAATTTGAGGTCAACAACATGCTTCGACCTTTGCAATACTAAAAAAAAGAACTTAAATGAAGACAATCTTGCATCCTTTTTACATACATTGGTGACTTGTATTGCACAACAACATTCCCTTGCTCAACATACCAAAAAGACAATTAGTCAGCTTCTTCATCCAAGACACTCTTTCAATGCAGAGTTATCATTTTACATGTAGATGCTATTATTGGATAACAACAATCTTCAAATAAGTCTATTGAGCAAAGGTATAAAAATTGATTTCAAGATCCCTCATTTCTAAGGGCTTAGTTACATACATTAAACCTGTTTTGGAGGATAAGATCCTTCCAGGGACATCCCCTAAAAATCATGAACTTAAATCAAAACATTCTTTCAATCAGAAATAGAAATATGAATCTGTAATGGACAGTTACATTATTCCCACATCTAGTGAGCACTTCAAAATATTCCAAGACTCTCTTTCAGCCCACACATACTAATGAACTCTGTTTTGGATGAAAACCAATTGTCATTCCTAGTAAGGAGGCTTCTCCTCAGGGCCTCAGGTATCTCGATTTCAAGACCCCACTTGGAGAAATCTTGATCTAGTATCTGTCCACCACTAAGAAAATGCCAATATCCATCAACATATACCATCGTAAAACCTTTTGAAGAAGGGAAACTTCCAATATTGGCTCAAAATGGAATAACATACAGTAGAATATTTTGTCGATACACAATCACATCAAATGTCATCATGGACAGATGCGATGTATGTAATTCCACCATCATGTACAAAATGCATTTAAACGTAAAGATATAGCAGGTTGAAAATACTTCTGATCACTAATTAGTCTCCCCAATAAAAAAATTAAATTTTTTCAAAAAACCATTCCCTAAACGAGGATGACTTATATTCAAGAATATCTTAAGGATCAACCTTGTCTAATAATGTTGAGTATGATTCGTATCATCTTAACTATCAATTAATGGATCAAGATCTAGTGGCTATAAACCAAGATAACACAATCTGATTGTGTAGTCAACACACTAGGTAGAAGAAAATTTGGGTCCCTACCACAAAATAATATGCTACTTCATCTGGGCATACCACGCATCCTTATCACATCATCTAATTCTATGCCACTCACTTCCACTTCCTATCCTACACCTTGGGAACCTAATTCATTCAACATCATCAAAAATTTGGAGAAAATTACAACACATATTTCCATCATGGAATCCTATCAAAGATATTCTCCTACATTACAATGTATTCTTATCAACACTCACGCCTTGAATGAATCCTCGTGCTTCCACATTACATGAAAAAAAACTTAATGCCTTAAATCATCTTCCATTCTATCAAAATCGGCTATGGCGTAGCTACCATGAAAAATTCAAACCTAGAAAATTTAAGGTCAATGATCTCATTCTAAAAGAAAATCGAAAGAATACACCCAAAGAACGAGATAAACAAGAAAAATTTGAGCATTTTCCAATGAAATCATAGATAATTTTGGGTTTGGAGCTTATAAATTGGCCATTGACATAGGCCAAGTCCTTGAAAAACCCATGAATGCATTCCATTCAAAGAAATTCTATTCTTCAAATCACTCTATATTCTGGGAAACAACGTGTACATTACTCCTTTTGTCTTGCTTATTTCTGAATAATTTAAATTTATTCATTTCCATTGGCAGATATTTTATTTATCAAAATCACATCTTCATATTTATCATCATGAGACAAGTGTTAGTATAAATCCTATTAAGAATTGTGAGCATCATATTTCTTCCACTTTCAGTATCGCTTTCCTCTATGGTCATACCTAGAATCTTTCTGATGGTAATATATCCCCTTCTAATACATTCTCTCTTTCATAACAAAGCTCTAAACTTCACTTACCCAGTTTGTTTGGTCGTCCATATTAGTCTTCAGTGTTGAACCCTTGTGTCCTACTAGTCGTGTGGTGCTGAGATTGGGGGCAAACGTTTCTTCCCAAATACAAAGCACTCTTGTAAAAAAATCCATCAATCAATAACTTATGAATAATTCATTGTCACATCCTTTAGTCCTTCATAGTCTTTGGCGTTGAGCCCACAACTTCTTGCTGGTAGTGTGAGACTGGGAATGGAGGAAGGTGCCCTTACTCGTCTACGTCTTGTCTTCGGTGATAAACCCTTGCCTCTTACAAGTTGCATGGGGTCAAAAGCATAGAGGGTCATTCTTATACAAGCATAAAAACATTGCAAAATTTTTCAAAAATAAAAACAAAACAAAACAAAAAAAAAAAGACAAAAAGGGAATTCACTCACCTATATTTTTGCCTTCGGTGATGGGCCCTTGCTTCTCACTAGTAGCATGGGGCAAGGCATTAGGGAGTCATTTCAAAAATACAACATCTTATAGTGCTTACAAATTATAGAATCCCCAAACACGTAATTTAGATGCCTAAGTGAAGAGAGAACTATCCCTTAACTTCATATCTTACTAATCAGCAAGCCACATAACTGTCTAAGTCTAGCACGTGACTCATAAAGTGAAAGCCATTTTTGAAACTGGTTCAGTACCATTATGAAGAATGGAGTCACAATTTTCCAAAGGGATTGTTGTTAGCATTTGTCTCTATATTCATTATCTACCTCTTGCGTCCTTCTTGAATCTCGGTGATGAGCCCACACATCTTACTAGTTGTGTGGAGTCAAGAATGGAGTTGGAATTCTTTTCATCATATCATCAACACCATATCCTGCCAATGGAAAGAGAATTTGTGTTATTCTGAGCATAAGTTACAACAGGGAACACGGTACATATGAATAATATCCATGTTTATCGCCTCTCAAAACTAAGTCTGCACTCTGGTCCATAAATTGCCAATCACAATGTAAAAATTCAAAAATATTTGAAAATTGTCAAAAATCCAAAAATAATGTAAAAACCCAAAAATCTAAAAACTTTTAAAAATCGTCAAAAATTTAAAAACAACGTAAAAATCTAAAAATCTAAAAAATGAAAATCGTCAAAAATAAAAACAGTGTAAAAATCTAAAAATCTAAAAACATTTGAAAATCATCAAAAATCTAAAAACAGTGTAAAAATCGAAAAATCTAAAAACATTTGAAAATTGTCAAAAAAACCCAAAAACATTAGAAACAATAATCCAAAATCTAACAAAAATTAGAACTCGTCAAAAATCTAAAAACATTAGAAATATTCATCAAAAATCCAAAGACATTACACAAGAATCGTAAAAAATCTAAAAACATTTGAAAATTGTCAAAAAAGTCAAAAACATTTGAAAATCGTCAAAAATCCAAAAAACATTAGAAAATTGTATATCATATATATATAATAAACAAAAATAAAATAAAAAAAATCCACAAAATCGCTTAAAAAACAAAAAAATTCAAAAAAACAAAAAAAAACAACTCTAAAATAACCAACACAATTTAACCTTTGAACTATTATCCCCAATGAATGATCCAATCACCTTATGACTACCAAATTCAAACCACTTCTCCTCGCATGTGAATCCTCGCTTGGGGCAAATCCGGCTCTCATTGTTTCCTTGTTTAAGGATAATGACCCAATGCTTTACTAATCCTCGTACCCCTGCTTGGGGGCACATCCAATCAATCCTCACTATAGAACACGTTATGGACATGTTTATTGGTTCTTGTGTTGCATTATTAGTTGTAAATTATTAATTGTTTTCTTGCATCTTGATATATTACAAGGGGCATCTTGATTTTATGTATCCTGGTGTTCTCTGTAATATTCTTATATTATCTGATTGCATGTCATACTAGGGGCATCATACTTTCTTGATGGCCTCTGTCTATGCTCTCTTCCATTTGCATATCATACCGGGGCATCAAACCTTTTTGATGGCCCCTGTCTATGTTATCACGCATATTACAGTCTAGTCATCCTGATCTTTTATATCACGATGCATCATGTTATGTGTTATATTAAAATTAAGATACTTTTTGTCACGTGAGTATCTTCCTGCATGATCAGCATCTTACTTTGCACCACATCCATTCACCCGTACTAATGCATTCTCTAGTTTGGGAATCCTACTTGATCACCGTTGCAGTTTGTGAATCCTACTTGACGATCTTTCTCAAGTAACATTCACTATCCAGCAGCTCCTTCTCCCCCACCATCATCACCATGTATTTGATCCATTCATCCTCACTCCTCATTTTTACTCCACCGCTTCTACCCATATTACCCTTCTCACCATTCCTGTCCCCTCTCACCCATTGGTATTCTTTCCTTTCACCCTTTTGCTTCCCGCTTGACAATCTTACTTAATAACCATCCTTCTATATGGAATCTTTAGTGGAGGTTTACCCTCTCCCTAAGATCTTCCCGTTGTAGAAGATTCTTCACCTCCTCCCCTCTCATCAAACAACCATCACCACCAAACACATCTTCCCACTCCACCTCTTCTACTTCTCATTCTCACATAATTACTCTCACCACGCGGGCATCCCAATTAAGGATTCCCCTCACTCTCTCCGCCCTCCACTGCATATATTCCTTCATCCATTCATGTTACACTCCTTTGTTTCCTTTCTTTCTTATTATCACCTCATCTCATATCATATACCACTCAAGCATACCCCACTCACTCTTTTCTCATCCTTCTCCAAATCCGTCTTATGCCTGGTCATCCTACTTACATGCTTTCGTAGTATGGAAAATTTACTTGAGGGTTCCCCTTCAGTCCATTCTGTCATACCCTATTCCCACCAACTCTAACATCATCCATCTTCTTCCTCAGCTTGGCGATCTTACTTAAGCATTCTGGCCGCATGGCAATCTTACTTAAGACTTCCACTTAAGGTTGATCTGCCCTATGGCCTTCCCCCATCCCATCATATTTCTCCCATCTTATTTCTCCTGCCTCTCATCGTGATCATCTTCTTCAACCTACCATTCCACCCCTGTCCCCAATATCATCTTGTCTTTCTCCATGCATATCATCCCTGTCGGTTGGATGATCCTACGAAACCTCTCTAGCAGCATGACGATCTTACTTAAGAGATTCTCTTAAGCATGAAATGTCATCTTACACTCACCCATCACTCTACCATCTCACCATCCATATTTCCTCTTCATTCCCCATCATCACATCTTTTTACCATCACTATCACCCTCCTCTGCTTGGCAATCTTACTTAACCACTCACCCGGCATGGCGATCTCACTTAAGAGTTCCTCTTAAGGATGATTTGTCTCCTTGCCTTTCCCCACCACTCCCCACCCTTCCCCCTTCATTTTTTCTCAGCATTCCCCATTATCACATCCTTTCACCTCCTTTTCGATTCTCGCAAACACCACATCTCTCTTGACCATTTTTCATCTCCAGTTTTGCTCACATGGCAATCTTACTTAACCACTTCCGTCACATGACAATCTTATGTCAGGGTCCTCCCTACACTTAACTTGTCATTGTGACCTTCTCCCCCGCCTCATTCTTCGTTCACTTCATTGATTGCTTCTTCCACCTGGTATCTCCTACTACCCACTTTTTCCTCCTACTATTATCCTTTCTCCACATGTCCTCTTACACCATACATCTAATCTCTTCTGCCTACAATCACAATCTTTTCCCCCATTTTCCCCTTCTTGATCCATCATCCTTCATACTGTTTATTTCCCTTATTTTCATGTCTTGGTTCTTCATCTTCACCTCGTTCATCCTCATCACCCGCATCACTTTCACTTAGTCCCAACTCATCCCTCTCATCTTCTTCACTCTTTCCACTTCATCTTCTCAAATTCCACCCACATTTCTGCCCACACACACATTCGCCATTATTGTTACCACTCCTATATCATTCTTTCATCATCATCTTCTCTTCCTGAGCTAATAATTATCAACAGGTTTTCCCTAAAAATCATCAATCCTCATTCCGCACAACCTCCTTCACTACCTTGGACCTTCTAGAGTTTCCCTTCATTCCTTCCCTCCTCTACACCCACCACTCATTGTCAAAGGCTTTTCCCTAACGTCCCTTTATTGGCGTTACCCTTTCCAGTCCTCATTCTCTTTCTCCTTTTCTTCATTTTTTTTCTCACCCTTCCCCACCACTCATTGTCAAGGGGATTTCCCTAACATCCCCTCATTGGCATTGCCTCTTCTATCCCCCATTCTCTTTTCTCTCCTATTCTTTTCCCTCACTCCCACCCTTTCTTGTCGCTTTTTACCCATCTCTCCATCTTCTCTTTGCCCTCTTCAATATCTTTATTGTCTTCATCATACATCCTTTTTCTATATTCCCGTCATCCTAGTATCCTCATTTCATGCATCTCCATATCTTTTCCAATCGATGTCATTCCTCCCCTCTTTCTTTTTTGAACATTCCTTCTACCGTTCCCTTTCCACTTATTTGCCCCTTTCTGTATTCCCTTCCTTCTACATCATTTTCTTTGTTCTCCTCTTCTCTCTCCCACCCCTCATCTTATTTCCCTTCCCCTGTATCATCTTCTTCCCCTTATTCCATCATGTTTCCTCCTTACTTCCCCATCGATAACCTGGTTTTTCTGCGTTGT
This sequence comes from Taxus chinensis, assembly GCA_019776745.2. Lineage (NCBI taxonomy): Eukaryota > Viridiplantae > Streptophyta > Pinopsida > Cupressales > Taxaceae > Taxus > Taxus chinensis. Next base: position 706,275,014 of record CM034154.1, read on the forward strand.
CCTATCTTTTTTATCATACCACCCTCCACATGCATCTCTATACGATCTGTTCCATATTCTTTGCCTTGGTCTTCCTCACAATGACACGATTCTTTCAATATTCTCCTTGTATTCATTCTATCTTCCTTTCTTCTCCCCTACTTTTCACGTTTCTTCTGACCCCTTCCCCTTTTCTCTACCACCCCTACCTTTTTGTTCATTCTGTATATGTTTCTCTTCCTTTCTCTCCTCTTTTTCACACTTTCCTTGCCCTTCATAGTTTCTTTTTTTTCTCCATTCTACTTCTTCTTTCGTCCTCTTTCTATTTTCCTCCATTTCACCCCCTACTCCCACCTCATTTTCTCCTTCTTATTTATCCTTTCCCGTTTCCTGCTTTTTCACTACCATACATCCCTCTTTACTCTCTCTGTTGCTTCCTTCATTTTGCACATCTCTTTATTTTATCCCCTTCACCCTCTACTCTGTCATTTTTTTGTTTTTACCTTATTTTTCCTTCATCATTCCCTTCTTCCCCTATCATCCCTCTCTCTTATTTCTACTTCTTTCATTCCTTTTTTTCCCCCTCCCCTATTTCCCTTACTCTTCTCATAATCAACCCCCAACCCTCTCCCTTCCCTTTTCTCTTTCCCACACACCCTCACACCTAGCATTCAAGGTCGATTGAATCCTTCCTCCATTTGTGTCGTGTGGTCATTCCAGACTCTTCCACTCCATTATCATCCTCTTCTCCACCGAATCCATTTCCCTTCTTTTCAAGAGTTTTGTCCTATATTTCATTCTCGTCAGTCCTCTCGAGGGGGCATCACCACATCTATCCATAATCATATCTTCTCATGAACATTTTTTTCTTGGAGGATGCTATGACATCTGTCACTCACCACTTTCTATTCTCCCCAACAAACATTCGCTCTACCTTTTAAAAATTAGATTGAATTCTTCCCCTATACCATCTACTTTCTTTGAAAGGACACTACTTTTATAGTACCCTTCCAAAGAGGGGCAAATGTAGACACCCCAATTTCACATCTATCCTAAATAAATTAATTCCCCTTCCTCATTTCCCACAAAAATACACTTCAAATTAATCAAATATAATTTGATTAATCATCCATTTCAAAAATATAAAAAATAACCCAATCCTCATCACATGTCATTATTCTCCATGTTTTTCCACTATTGAATTAAAAATTCGAATTCAAATCCTCACCCACCCTTCGTGGTCCCCACTCACCTAAAATCCTCCACTTATGAATTAAAAATATAATTCAAATCTTCACCCATTCTTTGTGGTCCCCACTCATCTAATCTTTCCCACATTTTCAAAACCACTCACCTAATCTTGCCCACATTTTCAAACCATGATTATTTAAATTAATATAAGTTAATCACTCCCTCTGGCTATAAATACAACCTTACCCCTCGCCTCTAAATACACAGAGAATAAACTTGCATGCCATATCTAAGTTCTTACATCCTTTGAGCAAAGAACATCATTTTGCCTCATCCTAATGCCAAAATAGCCTCATAATCCTTTTTCCCATCTAGTGCAAAGTAAGAGGATCATTTTTCCAAGAAGGTCTTGCTCCATCTTGAAGAAAAGCACTTACATATCACAAAATCAGGGCTCAATCCAAGTTTTCTAGCCCATTCTGAGGTTTGCTACGGAACGCGAAGGAGGAGGTATGATTGTTGGTATTTTACTTCCTTGTTAGTAGTGTATTTTTCTTAGCTTACAAGTACCCTTCTAGAAGAACACATATAGAGCTAAGGGAAAGATTTATTTGGTGCACACCAATCTTTACAGGCCCATGCAACCAAGTCATTCTGGATGTCAATACTTCATGCTTTGTGTTGATGACTACTCAAGAAAGATGTGGATATATTGTCTAAGAAACGAGAATCAAGCCTTTGAGACATTTTAGGAGTTCAAAGAACTTTTTGAGAATGAAGTTGGTCGCAAGATCAAAACTCTCCACTCAGATCGAGGGGGGGGGGAATTCACAAGCAATGAGTTCAAGACTTACCTGGAAGCTCATGGGATTTGTCAACAAATGCCTCCTACTCACACACCACAGCAGAATGGTATAGTTAAGAGAAGGAATCGTACTTTCATGGAAATGGTGTGATGTATGATTGATGACTCAGGTTTAACAAAGACATTTTTGGCAGAAGCTACAAGAACTGCAGTCTATTTGTTGAACAGAGTGCCCACAGTAGCTCTTGAAGGAGTGACACCTCAAGAAGCATGGTCAAATTGGAAACCATCAATTTCACACCTAAGAGTATTTGGGTGTAAAGCTAGCATGCACATACCCAAGAAGAACAGGAACAAGTTGGATATGAAAGCTGAAAAACTGATATTCATTGGATACAGTAAAGAAGCACTTGGGTACAGTTTTATGGGATCCGAAAGCAAATAAAGTATACACAAGTAGGGATGTTGAGTTCTTTGATAAGAAACAAGCAGATGCTCCACTCAACGACTCAACAAACATGCAAAATACACATCTTGTGAAGATATAATTTGATGTTCCCACTGAAGATGACAGTGATGAATTAGATGATGGTGAAAACTTGGATCCACCACAATCCAATGGAACAACTAATAAGTTACCTAAATGGTATACTCAATTAATAAGAGATGAAAATTTGGATGAAGCATCTAGCACATCATCCAATCCTAGACCTAGAAACTCGCAGTCAAGTCATGAAGATGTCAATTATGCCCTAATGAGCAGAGTTGTTAAAATAGTTGAGCCATCTACAATTCAAGAAGCCCTACAATCAAAAGCTTAGAAAAATGCCATGGATTCAGAGTATCAGTTAATGATGAAGAACAACACATGGCAACTTTTTGACCTTCCACCAGGGAAGAAACCCATTGGATGCAGATGGATATTCAAGAATAAGTAAAAATCAGATGGGACTATTGACAAGTATAAAAAAAGGCTTGTAGTAAAGAGGTATGCACAACATACAACTCCAGTTCTGTCCTACAGCTGAATAGAAGGTAGTTGTTTTCACTAAGTCACTTGCACATGACAAATTCACATTGTTCAGAGAGTTCCTCTCCACTTCATTGGAAACTATGCAAAATTAAGGGGGGGAATGTTAGCATAATTTAGCATAGGCATATTTATTGCATTTTACTGCATTGTCTTTTATTTAATAATGTGCAACATGTGCACTCTAGTCTAGTGACTTGCATTCAATATTGGTATTAGTAGTAATTACATGTGCATGTGAGATGGGTCTTATCATCTCGTAGTTGGTGCCTGATAGAGTGTCATGTCTATCCATATGAGGCTATCTAATATCTATAAATATTACAGCTCTTACATTCTTATGTAATCTGATTTCATGATCAATAATATTTGTGAGGCTTTCATCCCTCTTTGGTCATTACAATATTATTCTATTCTATCATTTGGTATCAGAGCTATACCATTATTATCATCTACCTCCATACTTGTCATTTTCATTGATCGTCCCCTAACATTCTTTCATCATCATCTTATGTTTCCACGCTAGTAATTATCGATGGAATTCTCCTAAAAATCATTCATCCCCATTCTACACAGTGTGAATCCTTTTCTTTGAATTCCTCCATTCTATCTTCATTCCTTCCTTCCTCTTTTCCCTCTGATCATTATCAAGGGGCTTCTCCTAACGTCCCTTCATTGGAGTTCCCCATACCATTCTTCATTTACTTTTTGCCTCATCTCATCTTTTGTCCCATCTTTTCCTACTGATCATTATCGGTGGATTTCTCCTAGCATCCATTCACTGGAATTTCCCTCTCCTATCCCTTCCTTTATTTTTCCTCACCACTTCTCCTTCTTCCATTCCTCCTTTCCAATTTCTTCACTGTCTTCATCATACACCCTCTCTCTTTTTGCTCGTCATAAAGTTATCCTTATCTCATGCATCTCTGCATATTTTCTAATTGATGTCATTCCTCCCCTCAAGATTCTCTTTACACTCCTTGTGCTTCTCACTCCTTATCAAATATCTCTACTCTTGGTTCCCTTCCTTTTGCATAATTTTCTACGTTGTCTTCTCCTCTTTTCTGATCCTCATCTTATTTCACTTCCTCTACATCATCCTTCTCCCCATTTTACCTCGCACTTCCTCCTTACTTACCCTTTGATAACCTGACTCTACATCGTTGTCCCATCTCCTTTATCATCTCATCATCCACATCCATTTCCATGCGGTCAGTCACATATTTTTTCCCTTAGATTTTCCTCACTATGATTTTTTTCCTTCAATTTTCTTTGCTCTATCATCTCTTTCATTTTCCATTACCTCTCTGCTTTCCTCTGCTTCATCCTCCTTTACACCTTTCATTTTAAATAACTCTCTCTCTCTTTCATAATTTCACCCTCTTCTCTGTCCTTATCTTGTCTTCTCTTTGCTTTTCATTCTTCATTTCCCTCTTTCTCTATAATCCTTATTTTTTATCTTCTTCCTCCCCTTTCATTCCCTCTTTTTATCCTCCTCTGTCTCCATCCCTCTATTCCATACCCTTGTCACCTTCACATTCATTATTTCTTACTCTTCTCATAATCAACCAATCCTCCTATCTATTCCCTTTTCTCTTTCTCAACATCTCTCACACCTAGTATTCACATTTAATGCCAATGTTTCTTTGTTTATGTACCACCACCAATCTATTTCATTATTGTTCTTTTTATTCTCTCTGAAACATTGACCTCTTCCCTTTTTGAGAACCCTGTCACATCTTTTATCTTTGTTAGTCCTCTCACATGGACATCATCATATCCATTTCTAAGAATCTCTTCCCATCTTCCTTTGACAATTTTGTCTTGGAAGATACCATAACGGCCATCACCTATCTGATCTTGTTCTCTTCCGTGAATATTTTCTCTACTTTTTTGTTGTCACAAAAGTATCTTGACTTCTTATCCTACTTATCAAAGAAACGAGACTTCTTCATATTCTTCACCTTCTAATTTGCTAACACTTATGCATTTTTCTTATGAAACATGATTTCCATCATATTTATCACCCTTTTAGGGAATTTTATCTCTCCTTTCTATCTAATATGTTCATCATGTGCACATTTATGAGTATTCCCCTTGGGATATCTTATTTCAACATCCATATATTTATTATATTAGGGAGTCATTATCTTCATCCTCATCCCTTTTGCAGACACATGATTTTTCATACTATTCCTCGCGGGCAAAGGATTTCACACATATTTTCACTTTCAATTGCACATAATTTGATGTTTTCCTATGACCCATTGGTCATCTTGGTTTACATCCATACTACAGTGGTCTTCACCCACTCACTGGTCTGTAGAATATTGTTGTTTGTCTTCGTGGAGACCACAATTTTCCTCTACCGATGTGATATTGAAGTCACCGCCATAATTTTTTTCATTGTTATTGTGATCCTTTTTTTTCTAAGCCATCTTGGCTTTGGTCATGTCTTCATCCATCCTTGGACACATATTTCATCTAACTCTTTTTTTTGTCTCATGGCTCACTATTGTAAATCACTCAATAAAAAGGGGAAAATGTAGACACCAAGCTTTGGTATAGCACCCCTCTGTCATCTCACATTCATGTAATTTCCATTCTCACTTTTCTTTTTCTTAAATTAAATGAAATCCCATATATTTGCTCACCTTAATTAATTATCAAATGGGATCCATGTGGACCTATTTGATAATTAGGATTTTGTCATTATCCCCCATCTCTCACAAATTATTCATTCCATGGGTATTAATATACCCATATGACACCCCTTTCTAAATTTCAAATGGAATCTATCATCTCACCTACCATGTCAACCATGTTCCCCACTCCATTTAATAATTCAAACCATGGTCCCCACGCGATCACATCATACCTATTAACTCAGGTTAATCCCACCCAACCCCGGTCACATGTTAACCCCCATCAAACGTCACCTCCAAGCTATAAATATGGGTTTCTCCCATATTTCAAAGGAGCTAGACCTGAAAGACCTTATAATGCCCCATTCGACGTTACCCCAATTCTTGACCCGACGACCCTGTTGCTAAGCATGGGAAGGTTGTGTGTGTGCTCTTGTTGACCGTTAGTTGACTCCATCTTTGTTGCAGTGAAGATTTTGCACCCTCCCTCTCCTTTTTCCTTCTTGAGTTGTAGTTGGCACCTCCAACTATGGACCTTGTAGCATCTTGTATGATTACCCTATTAAAGGAAAATATTGTTCTCACTTCTTCATGCTTTCCTGGTTGTCGTCATTCATATGATTAATAATATTTATTTTAAGGCGTAAAATCATTAAAATAATGTTAATAATAATAATATAATGTAAATTTTTTATTGTCGATCATTGGTGTTAAGTGTCAATTTTTATCAATATTGTTATTGATTACATTTAAACTATTTTATTTTAATGTTGATTTCTCTCGTGCCTGAACCTCCTTTTGCACAAAAGAGGAGGACCTTGTCATTAGTGGCACCTTTGTTTAGGACGTGGTGTTCATGTTTAATAGTTAATGTTTCCTCCTCGGTTGTCTAGGTGTCATACATTCTTTGTAAATTTAGATTTCGTTGACAAAAAGTTTTTTTTGTTCATGTGGAGGCATCCACCCACCCCCCCCCCCAAATTACTCATCCCTGTTGGCTGCCTACACTTATTTTTATTTTTTTGAAAAGACCTGGCCATTAGTAATGCATGAAGGGAGAGCACCTACTACTTTTTTAATTTTTTAAGGCAAGACATGCTAGCTTTTGCTTTGGTTTGAATTCCAAGTGGGGGGGGGGTTGGCCACATTTCCTTCCTAGCTTCTTTTCAACCACTTCCGACCTATTTACCCTTTATGACTTGCTCTACTTTTTTGACTTCCTCCCACCATGTTTTTCACACATTTTGGTGGAAGGAAATGCCTGATGTAGGAGTCTATTGATTAGTTTATAATGGGTTTCATTCAATGATGTGTTTTTTCCCTTTTGTGGTTGAAGATGTTGTTTCTTGGCCGCATGGGATTCCCTAGTGAAGGACTAGCGTTGGAGGTTATGGAGAAACCTTTGAAACTTATGTGTTTGTTTTTTTGGGCACCTGTTATGCATATCCTGCAGTTGTGGCATCGCCTAAGACCACATCTCTTTGAGGCACTTTATCAGGCAGTTCACCTCCCTCTTATATTTTCTCTTCCATGTTTTGTATTCAATCCAAGGCGTTGTAACTGAAAGTTGGGTTGAGAAAGTTAGAAATTGATTTGTTGATCTTATATGGTGGAATCAAGGCCATAGATCAAGCCCTTTTTGTACAAAAATTTCTATCGATTTTCGTCCTAGAGACCACATTTCCTTCAAGATATTGTAAATCAATGTTTTGGGGGACTCCATACCATGGCCCTAACTTGATTGTGCCTTACTTGGACGTGAGATGAGTGTGGACCACCCATAAAGCTGGAGGATAGTGTATTTGGTTTGATATGTTATTATAGACCTTGTTCAGTGTGTGCCAAACTTGTAGGAGTTACCCCATGCTGAGGATAGTGAATTTTAGAAGATGTTGCAGCTATTTGAACCCTGTTTTGACATGGTTGTTTGAGGAAGCTCCATTCATGCATGTTAAACCTAAAATCTGTAATATTCTGCTACCATTTCTATAATCCCATGAAATATATGTTCTCTTCCTGAATGTCATCTTGGAGTTTTGTTTTTTGTGGTTAGTTATTGTTTTCTTCTGGGAAAAATTCAAAAGGAAACATTTTCTGGTTGTCTTTGGCTGAAAATCTTGAAGTTTTTGTGAAGGAAGTAAAAGGAAAAAGTCATTGAGATCTCCTTATCAAGCATGGTTTACTTTTCTCTCATTATGGTTATTTCATTTCCCAGTAATTTGGGTATTTTCCTTGAGTAAATCCTTTGAGGGATGATCACTTATTTTTTAGATTTATTTTATGATTTAAAGACATCTGAGTTTTAGTGGTAATCTGTTGCAAATAAAACATAAAAAAAACATTCCTTTGAAATCGACTATGTGGGTTTGAATCTTGCATGAAATATTCTATATTTTTTGGGGGTTTTGGGTAAATGCCAAAATTGGGGATTCTGGTGTCAAATTTGGTACTTGCTCGATATGGATTTCTATGTGGTTTTGGTTGCTAAATAATGTTTTCCTCTGTTATAAGTTGCGACATTTGAGTTGTCATTAGTGGTTAAAGGAGTGTTTGAATCGAACCCTTCTCACCTTTAGTTACAGGAACGAGGTGCCTAAAAATAATATTGTATGGCAGAAAGTCTTTGATGTTAAATTATACTTGAATTCCCTTTTTTAATTTTGAACCCTATGATTCAACTTGCCTTCCCATGAGAAGACTAGTACAACTGATACAAAGCATTTTATTCATTGTTCTTCTATTAGATGATTGAGACTTGTTTGATAAGAGGTATTAATGATCTCCTTTTTTTTAACTCAATCCAAGTTGAGTGTCCTGAAGATGTTGTTTTCATAAGTAAAATCTTTATCAAAAAATTTGGGAACATGTGGAGGACAATTTAGTCTTATTGATGAAGTTGTATAAATATGTTACCCCTTAAGTATTGTTCTAACAGAACTTGAATACTATCTATTTTGCATGGATGTGTTATACCTATCCAATTTTGTGTGATTAATTTGCATGCACGCACATGCACACACACACACACACATATAAAGAGGAAAAGTGGAAAATAAATACAGTGGTAGTTAACATATTACCTGTTCTAATACAGACTCAATAAGAAGTGAGTCAAATACCTTTCTCTCTCTCTTTGGAAAATTTAAGGTTGGTATTTATTATTTTTGTACGGAGTGACTATACCTTAAGGTTATTGTTGGGAGTTCTGTTAATTAGTGGAAAATATAAGAAAATTGGATTACCGCTTTGTTGAGTGACCTTAATGGATTATAGGAATTCTAAGAATAGTTTAGCATTTCTTGGTCAATGTTGTTACTTTTTGTTCCCTAGTCATGGTTCCCTAGAACTTGTTTGTCTCTTGGGTTTGTATACCATGTCGAATACCAATGATGTAACTATGTATAGTTTTCAAAAAGGAGTAATGGTAACCTTTTCTCATGAGGTAAAAATGTTGTGTTGTGAACCCTTCTTCGACATAGTAACAATGTAATTTTAAAACATTTAAGAAGGGTGGGTAATCCTTTTAAAATTTCTTTATGAGTGAATTAATATAGATGTGACCTACTTGATAAAAATCAATTACATAAGTGATCAAATAGGGAACTATCCCTTGTAAAGTAAAATTATATACCTTGTTATCCCTAGCTAAACTAATGAACATTATCTTTTTTTTTGGGTGAATTCTTAAATGATCATGAGGTGAAATCAATGGTGAGATTTTAGAAGATAATAAGATTTAATAAGTAGGAGGAAATAGTTTATAAACCATGCAATCTATCTCTCATCCGTTTGCAAGGTAAATCGTCTTCTTTTGTAAAACTCATCCAGTGAAGCCTAAGTGAAACCTTTAATCATTCTAGATAAATTCTCAAGCTTCAATAAAATCCTGGTTGATAAGTGGTTTTTGCTTTGATCCATTCTTGAAATAGAGCATTCCTTTCATGATATTGTTAAATGTTAGCTTATTGTTGCAATGGGTAGTCTTAGGATGCTCAGTTCTCGCGAACTGACTAAAGTTAATACTTGTGCAGATGGCTTGTGCGTGTTGATAAAGGAAAGATTTGAGAAGGTTTCATCAGGTTGATTTATGAAGTTTCTTGTTCAAATGTCAAATGTGTTGTAAATCTTGTAATGGTGCTTATAAAGGAGTTTAGAAGGCCTCTTGCCTTGGATTATCGATAATTGTGAAATTAAGTTGTCTTGTCCTTTTGTAGCGAAACTTGTAATTATCTTTGTGAGGAGAAAAACTCGATCATCACCTTGTTAAGTGTATTTTATTTATGATATTATTGCAGTCATGAAAATGTCATAGCATGGCTTGGCCTATTTTTTTATCTTCTTGTTCTTAGCTAAAGTGCAATTGAATCTCTTGACACCTTTGGTTTGTGTGCCATGTTGAATAGAAATTTTATAACCGTGTTTAGCCCTCTCGTTTACAATGGTAATTTCTTCTTTCAGGTCATAAAACTTTCATGGTTAATAACCGTCCATGGTATTGGTACCAATGCTATTCTTTTTATTTTTAGTGGGTTGAAACTCCTTTTTCTAAAGATAATCAAAAATAAAATAAGATGAATACATAGATGAATAAATAAAGAAGATAATAATGAATGTGTTTCTTGTTGATAAATTTAAGAGTCTTAAATTGGAAAGAAATTAGTTATCTACCAGTGTAAAACCTAATTTACTAACTCGGATTAACCTTAAACTACAGATTAAAGTATTTTTTTATTCTCATTATTGTGAAAAATTAAGTCTTGTGCTCCCATTTTGGGAACTCCATGTGTATCCATTGTCGAACTTAATCAAGAGTTGCTAAATGAATCTTTTACCCTAATCTAGTTAAACTCTTAAGTCTCATTAAAGGCTAGGTTAATAACTAAAGAGATCATGATGATGAAATAAATTGACCTTCTCACTCTAACCGTTCACCTTAGTACTTCATAACAATTCTCTTAAGCATGGTTAATTGTTGATCCTTTCACAAGGAGGGTGTAGTTCCAAACCCTAATGGAATTCCACTTCAATTTGAGTCTTACACTCGTCACCTTGTGCAATGGAGGCCTGAATCAAGATTCAGTAACTTGGGTGAATAAGTAACCTTGCGATAGATGGACCCCACCCCCTTTTGGTCAAATGATTTTAGCTACATTTTTCAAAGTATTTAGTGAACCTCTTTTAGAAAACTTGTTATCCAGGCCTTATTCAATAGTATAAAAGTAATATGTTCAGCCTTTGTAAGAAGAAATGCTATGAATCAAACAAGAATCTTTTAGATCATAAAGTCAGGTCTTGAAAGATTTTTTTAGAAAATACTATAACCTTAAAGGAATTTTACACTATGGAGTGTACTGAACTGTAGCTGTGTTTTGTGGTTGGACTGCTTTGTGGTGACTTGTCATAGAAACAAGTGAACTATCCTTGATGGGTGTTGGTTGTCTTCGTGTTACCTTGTGGTCATCGTTGTGTCAAGTTGTTTGAAGAGTTAATTGTAACATTTGTGACCACATGTATTGTTGTTCTATACTTCAAACAAGTCAAAAAAAATTATCCTGTATTTTGCTATGTTGTCTTGAGTGTCTGAAATAGTGGGTGTTACAGACCTAGACCGACCGGACCAGAGAAAATAAGTTAGAAAATCTAGGAAAATTTTGTTTTGAATTCTTATCTTCTTATTTATCATTTTTATCCTTATGATGTCCTCGTAATGACACTATAATCCCCACGATACTCTACCCATGATTCGTTAGTTCACATAGCATGGTTCTTGTTGCACATTGTCTTTGAATTAGATCGATAGCACCATCTACACACCTGTGGCATCAGGTTCTTTTGTTTATCAACTTGCATGTTATCGATTTATCCTGTATTTTATCATTATTCTATATCACATGGGGGTTGACATCCTCCACGGGAGTTAAAATCCTCTTAGAACTAGCACTATCTGGGAAACCCCCGCATATTGTTATCTAATCTCATCTTTTTCAATCTTGTAGATCTAGCTTCTTTATATCATACATCTATCTTCTTTGTGCCTATAGATCCACATATGCATCTGAGTTCCTAAGCCCTCAATCATTCGAAGTTGCTGGTGGCTTCCTGTATCAGCTTTCACCCATGTGAGAACAAATTTTCCTGTACAACAACTATATATGAGTTTGAGGTGAGAGCCCATATTGAAGCTAAATAAGCTTCATGAAAGACGAACGTGTTATGTTATTAGTATCCAAGGTAAAACATTTCGGTGTGAGGAACTAAGGAGATCATTAAGAAGAGTTTATGTCATAGTACACCTATTACACTAGATCCATTTATGTCATCTCGATACCACAAGGAATTCATTCGATGATGAAGTTAATATCTAGATCTAACTTTGTAAGAATTGGTAGTCCACTAGGATACTAAATAAGTGTTAAGTCTACTTACTCCATATATGGTAAGGTTACAACGCATACTCGATGCTTCAAAGAATGTCTCTTAAGTAATAGAAATGATATATTGAATACATTTATTAGGTGTAGTACCAAAAGTTTTAGTTGTGAGGATTTATTATCTCTTAGGATGGTAGCGCTTTGCAAAATAAGGTGGCTAGAATGAGAGGGAGGTACAACAAGTCTTAAAGATTAACTTCATTAAAAATCCCAACTGTTAAAGGTGACTTTCAAGAGCAGTTGGAGATCTTTTCCACCTAACACGCAAGTCAGACCTGAAGAGAACACAATTATCCTTACTACACACATGATAACCAATCCTAGAAGGGAACCACATACCCAAGACAAATTTAAATCATGTCATTTTTAATTGACGAGTTCACAACGATGTCGCTAAACATATAGGCTATGGCAATAACTCAAATCAGGGATCATATTTACTTAGGTTAGAAGGTGCCATCAAGTGAAAATTTTTGATTTCATTCTATGGTTTCAATTTTTTCTATGCTAAGAAGGAACCACATGAAGGAGAGTTATGCATGACTCTTATACTAGGGATGATTGTTGTGGTTAGATTACTTTAATACATTTTCATGGTAGGAAATAGAACACACCAATTATGTAATTGTCTATTTCACACTGGAAATGTAGTGCAGGATATTAAATTCAAAATATATATTTCCAACCTTTTTACTCTACATATATCTAAATCAAAATTACACCTATGATTAAATGCACATTTCCCAAGGCATCCCTAAAACTAGCATCTCATACATATTACCAAATTTCAAATATAACTTTTCTGTAATATGGCAATACATTATACATATATACATTCTCAAATGACCTACATAAATTACAATAATCAACATTGAATTACACCTCGCCTTTTCGCCATCTTTCTTCCATCCTACAAAACCATGTGAGCATGAAATTAGTGATAAATCATTGGCATGGCATCCACCCAAATCTAGCATAATTAACATTTTTAGTTTCCATTTACATAATAATAATAATTTGCATTCAAAAGGAGAGAGTTAGAGACATGTATTACTTTCACTTCATTTCTTAACCAAGGAGAGAGAAAGATCTAGGGAGAGAGAGATACACTATTTTTCCAAAAGTTAAATTTCACACAACAAGTAACATGACAGAGTTTTAAACATTAATTTACAAGTGAAAACAAGTTTCCACGGTTGTTTGGTAACCTGACGGGGGTCCTACAACTTTCTTTCTTTATGTTTTCCCGCTAGTTGCAAAAATGTTTAATTTAGGCTTGGAGGATAAGAAACCACTTTCAAACATTGTCTTATAGTGTAAAACACACCATGGATGAGTTTCTATTTTTCCTTTTATACACCAAGAATTCATAGGAACTAACAGAATTCAGAACTGGAAAATTGTTTACGATTGGCGGCTAGTTTTCTTGAGGCCATCGAATGTAATTGATCCACTTGTAAATGATCAAAAGTTAGCTCAAGGGCTTAGAAAACCATGTCCAAAATTAATGTTTGATGGATGAACACGTGACAATAAATTTCCTACAAGTTTCCCTATATATGGATAATTCACTAGAGTTGACGGGACTAGGAAATGGAAAATGGTTTTCCAACGGCAATGGGTTTTTTGGAACCACCGATCATAATTGGTCAAGTTTGAACCAGTCAAACTACAACTGGAGGCCTACAAAATGCCTTTTTCAAACTATCAAGAAGAGTGTTTTTCCCCAAATTGAAGGTTCTAGGAAATTTTCTAGTACAAATGCTAGATGTTTGCGAAGGTGAATAAGCATTTCATTGCTTAGGGTTTAAACGGCGAGCCAAAACTAAACCAAACTTTTCAGTTTCAGCAGTTTCTTGAGAGTGCAAAATAGGGTAACAAGACTCCTAGAGGAGCAAAGAAAAGAGTACAAACGGTCGACTGGGGTCTATATAAATTTTGATGTGATTTTCCTCATATCAAGAAACACATACGACGCTTGACCTCTCTTTTAAGGGTTTTAGAATGTTGTTTTGCATGCCTCTAAATGTGGTGTTTTTCCAACTTTGCAAGTAAAAGAAAAAGGTTGTGTTTAGTTGACGAAACATCTAACTCTTGATAATAAAATCAGACACGAGCACCTGATTCGAATACCTTAGTTGAACTGAATGAGGTTATGGTGGCCACCATAATTGATGTTTAAATGGTAAAATAGTTTCGAAAATCATAAGGTGGGGTTTTATTGCTTAACACTATTTAAATTTGGCTACATATGCAATTGTAAAATTATTCAGTGGTTTAATGTTACTAATATAATGCAAATGAATAACCAAATTATGAAAACTACAGAAGATGAAGGCAAAGAGATCATGCCTGTCCCTAAATGACACGGTGAAAGGTGGGCTCCATGGAGGTCCACCAACATTCCCTAAGACTCTAAATTTCTTTAGGAATTTTGTCAAGCAGATCACAAGAAACAATTAAAAAACTCCCCATTTGAGTTTTGTTTCAAAGCTTGTATACCCGTTTTCTAAAAACAACTCGAGAATTCTCTAGCATGATTGTATCCCGTCAAAACAAGTTTTTTTGGGTTGTTCCGCCTTTAAAATTACCATTCCATATACATTCTTCTATACACCCACATTTCCACACCCTGTTTCAAAACTCCCCATTTGGTGCAGGTTGGGAGGAAGGTAAAAGATTGTGGGCTCTTGGATTTAAACATGCTAAATTCATTTACTTCAAACAGTTTTGTGGCCTCAGCAGTTCTGATTCAACCATTTTCAGAAGGAACTCCTGGGCTTCTTTCATTTTGCCTCCTTTACAAAAATGATTCAATCACAACACCCAAACTGTCCAAGTCATCATTCAACAAATTTTTAATCTTCATGTCTTTGTACACATCCAACGCTAGTTGAGTCAGTATTAAGAATTGCATAAGGGCACTGTAAGTGGCAATAGAAAGCACAAGAGTATATCTGTTAGAAGTTGCAAAACCACCATCCATGTCACCTACTTGAATGTATTCCTAAACGAGGAGATGGTAGAGGGAACCCTCCAGGTTAGCATCTAGGAAAGCCTCTTCTTGTTTGAATAGGCATGCACAAACCAGCATAGAGAATAAATCCCTACATGTCAAAGGGAGATTACCACCATATACTTTCTGAAGGGAGGCTAAGTTAAAGAAGAAGAATACAAGCTTGGCCTCTTTCTCCAAGATTATTGACAATGCCATGTAAATCAATATGTGAATATAACCTGTAAGTAGAATGATGTGCACCGCTTCATACCAAAAGAATCAATTACTCGTGCATAAGATCCAAATGCATTTGCCTAAAAATTTCTAAGGCCTTTTCAACAAACCCAAATCGTGCATATCCTGAAGTCAATACTGTCTACAAAACAGAAAGTACTCTCTTTTTTTTCATTTTCTTAACATTCTTTCAACAGTTCATGTCCCTGTATATTCTCCCATGTCATTCGGAGAATTTGCAACCACAACATCTATAAAAAAATCCCTCTATCTATATTCTTTACTGGACGTCGATACCTAATTCCAGAGCTCATATTTTGGCACAGGATAGGAGGAGACTAGAAAATGTGAATTGATCAACTTGCAACCTGTTTCTTGTAATGGTGAAATAGTGTGACTGTTTCATGAGGAAACCCATGTCTTCTGTACACTTTCATTGCTGTGACTATCCAATTTACGCTAGACTTGCAATGTTACTTGGGCTTCAACATAATTTAGTGCCTCTAGACTGCAATGAAGTGTTCATATTATTATCCAAGGAAAGTGGCAGTTTTGACTGGCCGTTGAGGGTTCCCATGTTCTACACCTTCTCCTTCTACACGCTAACTTCCCTCCCCAACACGTTTCCACCTTCTCACCATAAATTCTCCAACCATTCCCACTCAACTTCCCCTACGCTTCCCCCCATTTTATTATTTAATTTCATTTTTAATTTTTAATTTAAAACAAACGTTGGGCACTACATAATACTCATAAGAGCACTATGGGAGTACGATCGCGGAAATGACTCCATAATCTCTTCACGGATCAACTACCATCCACCTGCACCTACTAGATCTGTAAAGGAAAGTTAGTATTCGTGATTTGGATCATATTGTGCTTACTTAAAGTATTTATTCCTTCCCTCTTTCATCATACTTTATTCCTTCACGTATTCCTTTATCTCCACCTCCCCACCAATCTACCAACCCAACCGCCTATAACCTTATTTCCTTCCATGACTTCCCCCTCTCCATCCTTGAGTCTTCTTTGTAATATTACAAACCTAACCACACCCTTCTCACTCTCTGTGCAATCACAGAGAAGCCCAAAAAACCATTTTTATAAAAAAAAATTCAATTTCATCCTACCGACGCCGATTACCCAACCATCGTTGGTTTCACCTCTACACTGACATCGGTCACATGACCGATATCAGTTTCTATGTCATTTCATTTCTTTTGCCCAGCGAGCCTCTCGACCAACCAAAACTAGGCGAGACGTTACCCAATCAACCCAAACCTCACCCAATCAATCACAAACCCCTGTCAAACCTTCAAAACCCATAATAACCAACCAAATCTCTAGATCTAATCATAATATTTCCTGTTAGATTCGATTTTCTTATTGTATTTTCACGAGATACCTAAATCGTATAACTACAATAGGATTTCCTTACTGCATGATATTTGTAATATTAATTTACATTTGAAAGTGGATTGACAGCCTTTTAAGAAGCATCATGCTTCCCGAATCTAGAATTTTCTAGGCAGTCCAGATAACCATCTTGGATCAAAAATTCATTAACACGCACATTCAGCCTTCGACCTACATCTGACAGGTATTCCTCCTAACCTATTTCCTATTTAGTTATAACTAGCAACAAATAAGGTGAAACAAGTATATAACAAAGGAACATCTCTAGATCATCATCAAATACTGAAATATCTATCAACAATATGAGTCACAACATACCAATAATCAAGATGTCCATACTAGCTATCGACATGCTAACCAAAATACAATATCAATACCCATGTCTCTAATCAACGATAATCCAAGTCATAGTAAAATAAGTGTCGAAGAGGAGTGGGAATTAAAATGTTCAAATATATATGGTTACCAACTATTGATGGTTTTTGGTGACTTATTTACAACTCACACTGGAAGACTTCTTCACTTACTTTCCACCCACACTCATAAATCTGAAAAGAAATCATACCAAAAGATACACTCAACTCGCAAGGAATAGAACCTTTGTCTGACATGAAAATTATGGATCCTTGGTTAGGGGTATCAATTCAGCGATGGATTATACTACACATCCCTTATAATACTCAACAAAATCATGCATAATTACAAACACAACACATGGAATAAAATATCATAATGTTTACTATTACAATAGAGATAAAATCAAAACTATAATACATATAAAATTGTCTTGTTACAAGTTTGAGTCATGGTACTATGGAACAAGGGATGCTAAAAAGAGAAAATGAGGAAAATTGCAAGGAAAAAAAATTAAGCAGTGTGAAGCTTAAAGCCTAGAGAGGCTAAGATGAGTGGCCATGGGGTCGAGAAGGATAAGGGTCTAATGAATGATAAGAGGATAGATCAGACGTTAAGAACAAGAGAGGAAGAATTTTCCTAGAATAGAGACAGATATAATGGGCTTGGGGAAACAAACAATGAACATGACATTACATTCCCCTAGTGATTGAATGAAGGATGGGCATTGAAGGTGGAGACAAAACGGAACTAGAGTAGAAAGGAAGAGAGATAGAGGTGACTGAAAATTTTGTGGAACTTTCAAGCTGGCGGAGCTTGGGAAATTAAGAGTATTGGATTTATGCAAAGGAACTAGGTATAACGAGCTCCTTGGACTATCACAAGATAGTGTAGTGTCAAGGCAAATAGAAGTATGGGAGGATAGCTGGAAGGTCCAAAATTGAAAACCCAAAAAATTCCCTATCTAAATACTAGGGTTACTAGGAGTATGAGAGTTTAGGGCCGGTATGATGTACTTTTTGCTTCCATTGGGATGACTCTCATATGTCTTCTTTCTTTTGGGTTATGGGACCTTGTAAAACCCTTTCAGATCAAGCTTGTTTGATCCTTGTATTGGCTTGTTGTATGTGTGTTGTTCTTGCCTTATTTTTCAGTGGTTGTATAAGGCTTGAACGTGTCGTTCAAAACCTCCTTATTAACTAATTAAAAAAAAAATCACTAAGAATGCAATTACATCATTATACTCACCATTGTATTGATAAATCCATTTTTGTAAAATCCTTACCATTTTCATAAGAATTTGATCTACACAAATCCGGTCACATCTCTATGAAACTAGCCAATATAGTATTGTAGTTCTATTTTTCTTAGAAATTATTGTCTATGAATTTATTTCTTACAATCTATCACTAATGACAAATTGATATAAAATTAAATATTACCATACAAGCCCAAATTTATCCAAATCGGCATATTTTACATACATATAGAACATAAATCAAAACATGACATGTAAAATATGCCGAGAGGTGAAGTTCATGAGGTACCTATATAATATATAATATATGTAATATATATTTCTCGGCATATATTACATATATTTATATAATATAGGTATGCTAGTTTAGATCTTTTCTATGGCAAAGATAGCCTCCTTTACGCCATTATAGGTCTGATTTTATTGACTTAAATGTGAATTTTTAAGGTTGATTCCAATGTGTTGTGTTAGTTATTAATGTAAAACCACTTTCCTTGTATCTTTCGTTATAGCTACCCTTTAAAAAGGTTATTAACAAATTATATGATTTTATTTTTGTATACTACTTTATAAACTCGTTTAAGACTTAAAATGAAAGTCACTTGAACACTCTAACCATCATGAAATTTTGATTTTACTTCAGGGTAATTGTCAAATGCTAGGCCTCGATCATGGTAATGAAAATTGAAGTCGTCTTTCCATTGTCGACTTCATGATCTCCACATGTAAATTCTATTGTGGAGATATCCACTTCCTTGCTGTGAGGATCTTGCAATATTGTTGTTACCTGTTCTGGTAAACTTGCCTCTGCATCGTGGCTAGCATGTACGCTGAAGAAGGCATAGAATAGGACTGCCAATAGAGTCCATATGCCAAATCTTGCATAGGACTGCCTGTCCAGGGTGCTTAGCAGGAATACATTTAGAAATATGGAAGCTGCAGGGAACCATGGCATTAAGGGAACACCCCAATCTTTTGGGTGATGTACAATGGGCACATGGAACTGAAAACCAGCTACTAATACAATAGAAATGATGCCAAATGCGATCAGACCCCACCAACCCTGCTTCTCAAGCTGCCAAAAGAGAGCAAATCCAGTGGCACTTGCTGACAAGAGTACTAAAAACAGAATAGTCGCCAATGGCTTTGCCACTCCTTTCTTCACATGTCTACGGTAGATAAGAGCGTTGGCCACAATGTAGAACACCACAAGAGTTCCAATGGAAATCATGTTCAGTACAATTGACAACTCGGTGAAAAAGGCAATGGCTGCTGTACAAACTCCTGCAGATATAACCATTGTAGATTTAAAACAAGTTGCAGTACCTACCAGGATTATGGGATCGATAACTTTAAGCACTTTAGTTGCTGTCATGTCCACTGTAGGACAAAGGAATTGAACATGTGTTACCTAAGAAGAGAGCGGCATTGACTGGTGTCGCTGTAATGGGATTGACTCGAGCAAACCAAAAAGGGATCATGTGAGCTCGGCCAAAGACGCACAAGTACCTGGCCTGGCCCAGCATCGCCACTAGGAGGGATGTCAATATTCCCAAGGCAGCACCTGCACCAACCACGTTTGATCCCCACTTCCATCCCACTGATTTCTTGAAAGCCTCGCTGAAAGCCGCCGATGAATTGATCTGTCACGTTCACATGCCCATGTACAATTTTATTTAGGAAATCAGCCCATCTTTGGGAAAATCAGCAACTACATAATCATCACAATAATTGCCGTAAGTACCTCATGATAAGGCACAAGAAGGCACAGCGCGAGCGCTACCAGGCAGTAGAGTAGAGAAACAATAATGACTGAACCCGACACTCCCACTGGAATGCTCTTTGCCGGATGCCTTATTTCCTCTGCCATGGTTGAAACCGAATCATACCCGATATAACTGAAGTAAACGATTGCAGCCCCTTCAAAAACACCCCGCGCGCCGTAAGGAGCGAATCCTGAAGGCTCCGTCAGGTTCTCTAAGCGCCCCTTTGTAAATCCCACAACAATGATAAATGCAAAGAAGAATAGGTGCAACACAGTCGCCGCCATATTTAACATGGAACTCCCTTTTGTGCTGCAGGAAATTATATTGAATACGGACAAAACACAAAAAAATGCAGAAACAATTTAAAATTAAACAGAAAGATTAGCTTGTAACCTGCGACAGATGCAGATTGTCAACAATATCACGAGAGCCACTGCCGGAAAATCGAGCATATTGTAACCTTCCGCCAAACCATGAACTTTTATTCGCCAAGCATCTCCATGGCTAACTCCAAATACATTAGAAAAATACGAGGTAAAACTGCGAGCAACAGCAGCATTCGACAGCACATACTCCAGCAGCAGATTAGCTCCAGCAAAATATCCTGCAAATTCGCCTGTTCCCCGCGTCTTTATGAATGTCAGTGACATAACTTCGTGGAATCAAAGCTGTCATTGCCTATTAATGTCCCGTGTCTTCTAGCACAGGAAAAATACAAAACCTAACACCATTTAAAAACAAAATAAACAAATGTAGTGCAGGGCCCTGAATTCGATACCAAATGTGATGCGAAGGTAACTGAATGCGCCTCCTGCGACTGGCATTTCTACAGCAAATTCCGTGTAACAAAAAGCCGAGAGCAATGCAGAGACTCCCGCAACGATGTAAGACAAAATAACGGCAGGGCCCGTGTTTTGGCGGGCGACTGCGCCCGTGGTCACAAAAACACCAGCTCCTAGCATTCCTCCGAGTCCCATGGCTATCAAGTCATACCACTCCAGTTTCTTTTTCATGTCCGCCCCTGAACGTCGCCTGATTTCTGTCATCTCTTCCTCCGCCGTCCATGTTGCTCCCATCCTTTCCTTGAGCCTTTTGTGGGTCTCCGACAATGCATTTGAATAACTTAACCAGCTTGAAAATGAGGACGCAGACGACATCTTTTCCTGCTTCCCTTCCGCTTCACCAATTTCCCCGCCATCGTATAAATCGCCCATACCCACTGATAATTAAAGTCGTTGATAGTAAATAACAGAGCAGACACGCTAAAATTTGAAGATTTTGGGTGTATTAAATGACCAGTTTCGCATCTGCACCGGATTTGGTGGAATCTTCACGTAATTAATGGTGATGCATGCTACACTTGTCAAAAAACTTGTGGGATTTCGTTTTCAGTTTAAGACCCGCTTAAAATGGGGATTGACTTCTTTTCTGATATGCCCGAAGATAGAAATAATGTAGGCGGCTGCCTTCACTCATCAATCCTAAATCTGGGCTCTTCACGCGCAGGACCAGTTAATAATGTACCACGCACAACACCATTTGCATACAAGATAACTCTAGAGTCTCGGTGGCTCCAGAAAAGCCCATCGGAAGTTGCACAGAATCTGACTTTAGTTGAATTTGAAATAATTATATCTTTGCTCCCGAGAACATAGAGTTTTATAGGTTTTGCATTTAGGTCAATTATTATGGAACAAAAGATTTGTAACTGTTAGTGTTGGAAATTAGGGTTTTCTAAATTAGGTTTTCAATATTAAACTTTACAAAAAAAAAAAATAATATACTTGAAGTAAGAATTTTGAGAATCATTTTTTTTTTTTTTTTTTTTTACATCGTTTAGATAGATTTATTAGAAAGTATGTACGCTAGAAGTAGATATGAAGCATGTCGTATAAATTTAAATGCATAATAACATCATACTTTATATACGAAAACTATTTAAATATGTAATAAATATAAAATAAAAATAAAGATAATTTAATATTCATCAAAAAGTGTCACACACATCACATAAAATGTCAAATAATGAATTATTTTATATCATGCATAGAAATAAATTTGGAATAAGTATATGACATTATTTATCTTCTAAAGACTTCAATTTATCTTCGTCAATTTTCGTTTGGAATGTTGTTTTTTCTTTTTTCATCTTTTCATGGAAATTATTTGTAAATGGCTGTAAGTAATACATGAGTGATATCCACAAATATTATCCTTATTCTTTCTTTCACAATTATATCAAGTGATCGTTTTTGTTGACTACATATGATTCTATAATTTGTATTTATTGGTATATCATCATCTCATTAAAAACATTTTTTTTCACGGTGCTTATGAATTTTATCACATTATTCTTGTATCCTTCACCTTAATATTTTTTATTCTATAGATCTTCTCTATAATGATCTCTTCTTCCCAACATATCGATTTCAATTAAACTTGCATAGTTTGGCCAACTTGTAGCCTAGATAAGATTTTCCAATCATATTCTATTATATTTTGTTGATTATGTTGATTATCCTCATCTTCAGAAACGTTATGATTTTCAACATCTCATACAATATTCATTAGTTCTATATGCTAAGGATTATAATTGAATGACGTCAAATTTATTTTTATTGCATCTTAATCATCATCAAGGCAATCATATCATTTCTATATCAAGAAATGACCTGTAAAGTTATAACTATAACCAACATAAATCAACTTGTTTATATGATTCATATCCAAGGATGAATGCAAACCTTAGGGATACTCTCAAAATTGTTTCTATACTCATCACCTGTCATTTTTCATTTGCACATTTGATTATATGCCCAAGATCTTGTTTTGTCAATAAGGAAAACAATTACCATCTAAAAATCCCTAAAGTGCAATTTATAGGACCTCCATACGTAAATATCCATACTTATTGTTTAAAATATATAGAGACATGTCGTCATTTTTACTTCTATCACAAAAGGAAGAACCCCATGCATTCCATCCTATCACCCATTAGAAGCTGAGCACTCACCCGAGGCACACGCGGGTACTGAGTCTCTCTTTTATGTGAGTTTAGTGGGAAGCATTATCTATGATTAGTGTAAGAGTATTTACGAAAGAAGTTGAGACATACAAGAACCATAGGGCTCATAACGGCCTCCAAATCCTTGTAGTCACTTCAGACTGAGTGCTTTAACAGATTTCAGAACATATACTATAGCAGAAAGAAAGATACGACCATTCATTCATAGCATGAAAGGAAAGAGAATTCATATGAACAAAATATATATTAAACCCATTGATATTCATATCTATTTGTAACAAGTAGCCTCAATATATTCATTGGTTCATTACATAGTGTCACAGAGAGCAAACCGCAGTGATGCACATCACTGGACATATGTAGCTAAGCTAACAGAAAAGAAAGAAAAAAATAACAACTCCATGCTTAGTACATCCTTTCCTGAACTAGAATACCCACTTGTATCAATCCTACAGAGCTTTGCTCACCCTCTAACTTGCTATTCCCTACGTATATCCAGATGTTATATCCTTCTTTCATGTGTATATCTCTACCTTTTCTATTCCCGTGGGTAGGAACTTTGTATTTATCACTTTCCTGGGCTGCCAACTCACCTTACCGCACCCTCAGATTCATCACTAAGTGACGAATGTGGTCCTCCATGCGAGCATGTTCCTTCAGGCCTGAGCTCTCCATTCCATCTCATGATGATCTTCTAGAAGATTCCCTCCGGGGCATGCTCTTTCCTAGGCTCCTACCTGTTGCTCAGGCTGACATCTTATCGACATACAAGCCGATCATGATTTTCACATGTTCTACCTTGGGTGCTCAATTTGGCTAAGTCCCAAACCTCCTTTCGCGCGTCGCGTGCACTATTTGCTTCCTTAAGCCTTTCTCTTGTGCACTTGTGCCTGCGCGCCATTCTATAACTGGGATCCCGCGTGCCTAATCACCTTTATACTTGGTCAATATTCCAGGGGGCACAACATCACCCCACACTACACTTGTTCTCTGTCCTCGAAAACATTTTACTTGACCAAGAGGCAAGTTGTTTTATGGGACCAAGATGTAGACTTATACTTCACAAAATGAATAAGGAATGAAAGAATAGGGGGAAATAATGAAGAATGGGGGGGAACATCAATTCAAAAGGCTAGGAAATTCCTTTCGCAGATCCCACCTGCTAGCATGTTCCACACTTCGACCTTGCCCTTTATCTTCAGGCATAGGTCAGCCCACCAGGAGTGGCTCACTTCATCAAAGCTTAGGCCAATTCCTTGGGCACTCAAAGTGTCCATAATCTACTCCATTTCCTTTCCTAGGTCTGCAAGTTTATCCATTCTTCTGGTAATTTGGGGGTATGGTTCCTTTAGCCATGCCTTAATTGAGCTCATTAAAGCCTCAATTGCCTCTAATTTCTTCTCTGCCTTGGCCAGAACCTTGTCCCTCTCTCTTCCCTATTCCTTTTATTCTTTTCTGGGAACTCTTTAAGTTCTACTTCAAGCGTGGTGACAAATTAGGATCTTGCCACCTTATCTCTATCCACGTATGTGTCATATGTGGCTTCTGCAGACTGGGTAGCGACCTTAATCTCCGTGAGTACTTGGATGTACTCAGAAACAGTTGCTACTACCTTCAACCGGTCTTCCACGTTCAGGCGCACGGCCACTTCTTCCATAGATTCCAGCGCCAAGGGTCACATTTCCATAGTGAGGATGCTGCGTTAGGTATTCTAAGCATTCCAAAGTTGATGCATACCTCTGAGGGATTGGCGTTAGGTCTGGGTGCTTTAATATGATGGCACTCTTGATCAACTCTAACTTCTTGTAGACCTCCTACACCTTTACCGTTTCTTCCTTTAACTCGCCACCTTAACTACACGCTGATTAATTCCTCCTATTTTAA
The DNA here is from genome assembly GCA_019776745.2 of Taxus chinensis. Taxonomy (NCBI): domain Eukaryota; kingdom Viridiplantae; phylum Streptophyta; class Pinopsida; order Cupressales; family Taxaceae; genus Taxus; species Taxus chinensis. Next base: position 706,300,030 of record CM034154.1, read on the forward strand.
ACTCTTGGCATTCTCCGACAGTTCCTCCTCCTTCTTCCCCAACTTCACCTCTAATGCTCTGATTCTGTCATTTCACGCGAACAGCCTAGCCTCGGTCTCGACCACAACTTTGTTTAGAGCATTGCCATACTTTCTCATCTGAAAGCTCCTTGAGCATTCACTAAGGGGTTTTCTCCCTTAGATTCTGGTAATGAGATGAGCTCTTTCTGGTAGACTTAAAATTCTAGCTTATCAATGTGTGACTCAAACACCCAAGAGAGCATCTTCTTGGTCCTAGGGTACGTGTCATCCTTTTCAAAAGACCCCATGGCTAGGAGCCTTTCTATGGGTACGGTGCTTTAGAACCATGTGCGTAACACCTTCTTCATGTCATCTACATAGCCCATTATCTGTCTCTGTTCTGTATCCAGAGTTCTCCTACCCGAGTGCACACCTTTGGGGAAGATAATTGTCAGAGCAAGGCCTCCCTAGGCTGTCATGTTCCTTTTCAACACTCTCCTACTTCCTTTCTTTAAGCACTATGTCTGCGCTGCACTCTAACTCTTGGTCTATAAGGACTTCAAGCATCTTTTTCACTTCTCGCTCTGCCATCTCAGTAATCTACTCTGTTAGTAAGGCTTATGGCTCCCTGCTCCTTAGCATCCTTCTCATTTTCCTTCGTGTCTTCGGTGCCTTCCTCATCTTGTGTGCCCTTGCAGCCACACAAATACAAACTCTTACTTCTCCTCTCTGCTTTCTTCCTCCGAGTCGTAGACAATAAACACATGTGGTTCTTTGTCTTTCTCAGGCTCTTCTTCCTCATTGCCACCTCCTTCCTCTCATCATCTCCTTCTCCCACATTACTTCTCCAAGCTATCGGTCACCTCCGAGTCAGCTTCTTCATCCACCCTCTGCTTCTTCCTGAGAGGTGGCTTCTGATCAGGAGATTCCACCTTCTCTTCTTCCTTTGGAAATTATTTCATGGTGGTGGGTTCCTCGGGTGCCTCTACTTCTAACATCTTCTCCTTCACTGGAGACTTCTTTCACCGTATGTAGGTGCTTGGCTTAGCGCTTGTAGAGGGGCATGCTCACTATCTGAGAAGTCAACACACTTGGAGCTCCTTCCTCTCCTCTGACTCTCTTCTTAGACACTGGCTTCTTCTTTCCCAAGGGGGTCTTAAGGTATGGATATTTTGTTCTCCAAATACGTGCCCTTTTTCGAACTTCGGCCTTATGTGCATGTACACACGCGTCGTGGATCCTTCAGCGATGGGAAGCATTATTGACCTAGTCATTTGGATCTCATGTGACACATACTTCTCTATGTACGTGTGCTTATGACTGGTGGTAATTCAGCTTCTTCTTCATCTCCATGTGTTCTTGGTCCAACCTTCCTAGTTCTAGCCTTAACTTCTTTGATTCTTTAAATCTGTTTACTCCTGCTTGGAAGTATTGGGCAGTGAACGTGAAGGGAAGCTTTGCACCAAGGGCTCCATGATTCATCAATAAGATTGAATTTGCCCAAGCAATAGTGTTGGTACACCAAGAACTCAGCTTATCCCTCCGTGGCTGCTAAGAGTTGTTCAGGGATCCTCCACTCTGCCCCGAATGCATTCCTCAAGCATGTATACCACTTTTCCAGCCGTGCTTTGTGGGGAGCCGTCATTGTATCACAAGCATACTTCTTGAACCTCTTCGTGGGCAAAGGGTCTTTGGGTGGGTACTCCGACATGAACTTGTCTGAGGCATCTGGTGTTAGCACATTAGTGTTAATACATTGTTAGTTTTTTGTTTGTAGACAGTTAACTAATTGTCCTCTCTCCTTCTCTTCTACCGCAGCCTATAGATTGGATTGCTCTTTTGTTTGTAAGACAAACATTGAATAAAACTTCTTGTCTCTGCGATCATTGGCATCAGAGCCAGCCATATCCTTGGCATGGCATTTCGGAGTAGAAATTAACAACTTGTTAGTGTTTCGTATTTTACCTTGCAAAGTGGAGTGACCACTTTGCAAACCTATTGCCATTTGAAAAAAGTTAATTCAGGATCTGCGTGGCATATTTCAACCTATGTTGAAGTTTGAAGAACTTTTGGTGCACCAACCTACGTGTGGATCTGGGATGTGGCAGCTTTGACTCTAGTTTTTAATTTAAGGAAAAATAACAAACAAAGGAAGCGACCTATAACAAACTTTCCTTGTTTTAGCAATTTGCTTTAAGTCTACGTGAAGAAGAACCGTAGAAAGAGAAGACTAGTCCAAGACACAATAAAATCAGCAAAGAGGTCGGTTATGCCCTCGTGGCATATTTGTGCAACCGTTTGACAGTTCTATTCAACTATTTATTTTGTGTATTTATTGGCATTGTTTTTCATTGCTCTGGAAGTGATATTTGCATGTTGAAGTCTGCCATAAAAAAATGAAGGATATTGAAACTTGCGTATGAAGTTTTAGTTCTTGGGAATCTTCTCTTTGACGAGATTGTGCGCCGAGGACAATTGGAGTATTTTTGGTTCGACATTCGATGTCAAGCATGGTGGATTCATGCAGAACTTGAACGTGGCTATGATGCAGATGATGAACGTTAAGTAGAATGCCCACATAAGTGTTTGCATCTCATTGCACGAGCCTATAGAGACCATCTTTGGGACAGGTTTCTTCAGTAAGCATTGTAACCATTTTTGGAAAATAAATAAAATAGAATTTTGAGTTTTTTGAAAATGTCTGCTCCAAAAATATTGCTATCTGATGCCCAACTCTTGAAAGTGCCAAATTTCTCTGCATGGAAAACCAAGATGTGTATAATTTCTTTAGTTTGAAGATCTTTGGGGGATCGTTTCTGGCAAAGACGCCCCTCCCACAGATGTTGATCTATTGGCTAAGTATGAAAAGGCCAATGCAAAAGCACTAATTCTTATCACCCTAAGCATTTTTTGATAAGGTTTTACCTTACATTCGGGAAGCAACCACTTCCTCTCAGGAATGGACCGCGTTGTGTACCATCTATGAAGCCAAGAATCTGATGACGAAGTTACATCTTCAGACAAAGCTTCACATGATGAGTATGCATGATGGTGAATCAGTAGAAGCATTCTTGCGACGTGTGGCCAAGTTACACGAAAAACTTTCTACTCTTGGTGAACTAGTGGACAAAAAGTTTCTAGTCCCATTCACCTTGCGAGCTCTTCCTTCCCGGTTTCAGACACTAATCACCACGTTGACCATCACTCAACAAGAGGTGAGTTTTATCACACTTTGTGAATTATCTCCAGCAGGAAGAATCCATTCAGAATGTTCAAGAATCCTTCAAATACAAGGTTCTCATCACGAGGCAAAAGCATAAGCCTCAGAAAGGGCAGTCAGCCCCCCAGAATCAGAAGCCAGAATCAGAAGCAGCATCCATAGTAGTAACCTTCTCAGCGGCCACCACAGCGGCCACCCCCAGAAGCAGTAGAATAACAAGGCAGATCGATGGTGCCATATTTGCTCCACAGATACACACACTACTACAAACTATTGTTACAATGGTCACAAGTATGGTAACTCTGGCGAAGAGCGCACTTCTGGCCAAGGATATTCTAAGAAATCCTGATGGCGTGCTCGTAATCAAAGGCATAAGGGTCATATTGCTACTTAACAGGATGCCACCTCCGATGAAGAGGTTCCAGACACAACTCATCCAGACATTGTCTTAGTCTTGCAGACTTTGTAGCCGACAGAAAGTTTCTGGTTGATTTATTCGGGTGCTAGCAAACACATGACTGGCAATAAGAAGTTGTTCCATACCCTAAGTGACCGGCCCACTGGAGATCGGATCACCATCGCAGATAATCAAGAGTATATTGTGGCGGGGATTGGTGATGTCATCATTCCTCTTGGGACACGAAGATGTACACTCACAAAGGTGCTATATGTTCTCAGTTCTTGACCTCAAATATCTATTGTCTGTGAGTCAACTTCTTAATCATCAAATGCAGGGTTGAATTCTTTGTTGAGAAAGGTGTCAAGTCCTACATCATTTCCTAGGTAGACTCAGTAATTTCTTAAGCATTTATGAAGGGCTGTCCATTTGCACTAGATGCGGTCACTTCATCTAACATTGCTCTCTCTGCTTCAACAACAGAGTTTACTGCACTATGGCACTTTCGATATGGTCATCTTTCTACCAGGGCTCTGCATTAACTCAATGCTAAGGAAATGGTAAGAGGACTTCCTCCACACTCCCATTCCTTACCTTTTTTTCTCAGGATGTCTTACGGGCAATCAACATAGAGGTCTGTTCAAACAGAGCTCTTATCATTCTACGGAGCATCTTCAGGTTGTACACACTGATCTGTGTAGACCCCTGCCATCTAGCTTCCAAGGTTTTGAATACTTCAAGGTCATCATTGATGATTACTCATGGAAAATGTGGGTATATTTTCTCTAGAAGAAGAGTGAGGCATTTTCCAATTTCCAAACCTGTTACCCAGCAAGCCACCAGGCAGTCTGGGAAGCCTCTTCTTCTCCTTCCGCTCAAATTGAGGGGGAGAATTTGTGTCAAAGAATTTCTTAGCATACATGAAGCAGCATGAGCATTCAACAACATCTAACTACACCCTACACTTCCCTAACAGAATGGGATTTCCAAGTGACACAACAAGACTATCATGGATATGGCTCGTTGTATGCTCTCGACCCGCCAAGTTGGAGGATCATTTTTTGGGGAGAAGTAGTCCAGACAACAATGTATCTACTCAACCCGGGCACCCACAAAGATATTTTAGGAAAGGACACCGGAAGAGGTATGGAATGGCCATAAACCTTCTATTCATCATTTGAGAGTTTTTGGTTGTACTGCATATATGCATGTTCCAGATGAGAAAAGGAAGAAGATCGATCTAAAGACACTGCCATGTCTTTTCTTAGGGTATAGTACTACCTCAAAGGCATATCGTCTCATGGATCGTGAGATGAAGAAGATGTACGAGAGTCAAGATGTGGTGTGTGATGAGTCATCCTTTGACTCCCTACCACACAATGAATATTTATTACCGACCTTGTCACATAGATTGCTCACACATCCAGATGATGGGCAAGATGATTCTTCTTAGAGAGAATAAGAGCTGAGTGGAGACTTATTCGTTGATCTAGGCACACTAAATAACACATCTTCACATCAGCTAGCAACAACACCAATGTCCAAAATGGTTCCAAAATACTATTAGGGATGCACACCTGAACTCACTTCTAGGAACTTCTACGAGAGTTAGAACACGAAGTCAAGCCAGACATGAGGTAAATTTTTCACTCATGAGTTTAGTTGTTGATAGCACCGAACCTAACACTGTTCGTGAGGCATTAGACCAACCACATTGGAAACAGGCTATGGATGCTGAATATGATTCCCTAATTCAGAAGCGTACGTGGGAACTTGTCGACTTGCCTCCAGGTAAGAAATCCATTGGCTGCAAATGAATTTTCAAAACAAAATATAAGGCAGATGGTCTCAATCAATAAACACAAAAGCATGACTTGTTGTAAAGGGTTATGCTCAGCAAGAATGAATTGACTATGATGAGACCTTTGCACCCACTACGAAAATCAAAACCATTAGAGTTGTTTGTGCACTGGTAACACAAAGTGGATGGAAACTTCAATAGATGGATGTCAAGAGTGATTTTATGAATGGTGATCTCAAAGAAGAAGTATACATGGCCCAACTTGAAGGGTTTGTAGATGAGAATCAACCACACAAGGTAGATCGTCTGATAAATTCACTTTATGGACTCAAACAAGCACCTAGGGCATGGTATATAAAAATTGATGATCACCTATTGTAGCATGGATTCACTCGTAGCCCCTCAGATACAAATTTTTACATCAAGAAGGTAGGAACAAAGATTTTTATTCTGGTTTTGTACGTAGATGATCTTGTTGATCACAGGAAGTTCTGACAATCTTTTGGATGATGTAAAGAATGATCTAAAGAAATCCTTCGACGTGACTGATTTGGGGCTACTTCACTACTGTTTTGGCTTAGAGATATGACAGAAGAAGAATCATATCTTCATCTCCCAGATGAAATATGCCAAGACTCTCCTGGAGAAGTATGGAATGTCAGATTGTAAACCAATGTCCACACCTATGGAAAAAGGTTTGCAATTATCTAGATTCCAAGATTCACCACGCAGGTAGATGGCACTCACTACAGGAATCTTGTAGGGAGTCTCATTTTCTTGACTTATACCAGACCAGATCTTTGCTTTGCAATGAGCTATCTCACCAGATTTATGCAGGAGTTGAAGAAATGTCATTGGATAGTAGCAAAGCATGTGTTGAGATATGTCCAAGGTACAGTTGATTTTGGTCTGGAGTATCAGAAGAAACACTCAATTCTTCTTATAGAGATATATATACCCGTACTATGCAAGATCCATTGATGACAAGAAAACCACTTCAAGTTATGTTTTTCATATCGGGATCTAGACCTATCACGTGGGGTTAGCAAGAAGCAAACTGTTATTGCTCTCTCATCCACTGAGGCTGAGTATCACACCACACGAGGAGATTTGTGTGAAGTGATTTGGTTATGTTGCATTCTTGTAGATATAAGGATTCCTGAAGAGAAACCTCCCATCATTCACTGCAATAATCAAGGTGTGTTGAAGCTTGTGAAAAATCCTATTTTTCATGAACGAACAAAGCATATTGAGGTCGAATGTCACTACATTCGTGAACAGGTCTTGAACCACCAAATTCAACTCCAATACTGCCCTACTGAATTTTCAGGTTGTATATATTCTCACCAAGCCTCTCGGCAAAGTGAAGTTTAAATTTGTTTAGGGGGTACATTTGTAAGAGCAATGTATTAAGGGGGGGAATGTTAGCGCATTAGTGTTAATACATTGTTAGTTTTTTGTTTGTAGACAGTTATTTAACTATCCTCTCTCCTTCTCTCCTCCCGTAGCCTATATATTGGCTTTCTCTTTTGTTTGTAATAAAGGCATTGAATAAAACTTCTTATCTCTGCCATCATCTAGCACTCCAATTTTTGCAAACTATAATGCTCTTGTTCGGCATCAACCTTCGTTGTTACGTCCTTGTCCTCCTTGCGTTATATTTTTCCATCATTGTGTTCCAATTGCTAAATGAGGAGAGTGTAGTTTTAAAATTTTTAATCATCAAGGAGGAGGATATTAAACTAAACAAGGAGAGCTTAGTTTAAGTAATCAAGGAGAAGATTAATGATTATTATTTTACATAGACTGTAATTTTTTTATTCTTTTTGGTAGTGGTTTAAGCGCATTTTTTTTCTCCCTAGACTGTAGCTAGTAGTTAGATGGTAATTTCTTGTCACTTCTTAAATGAACCTGTAGTTTTCCTGTGAGGCGTGAGACATTGGGAATCGGTGGAGTCTCATTTTTCTTCACCTAGATCTCAGTTGGATCCTCTATTCAATGCGCAGTGGTTGGGAGGCACCTGGCTCATTCTTAGGTTGTGCGGCTGGGAAAAGTGGACCACATTTTTTTTTGTTTTGGCCAAACTGTCCTTATTCTGCTCTGGTAGTATTTTTTTTAGTGAGCCGCTCACCTGGTAAATCCTCTCAGCGGATGAACCTGATATTCCCTGTACTAATCTTATCTTACCTACTCTCTCTCTAGCAAACATGTGCTGGCCGTCGAATGGATTTTGTGCACAGTGAATGGGACTTTGGTATGGCGGTTATAGATGAAGCTACAAGCTAGCGAAGAAGCTCTCCTGCCTACACTTTCATTGGGTTTGATATGAGGTGTGTTCTTAGTCTGGAATCCATAGCACGGCCTGCAGGGTAAATAGGCATGTTACCCTCCACTTTCATTGGTTACTGAAAGTAGATGCCTGTTCTTGTTAGCGCCTCCGCAACAAGCAGGTCTGTCCAGCTATGTTGTCTAGCCGGGCAGCAGACATATCGCAGCATGCATCCTCAAGCCTCCATGAGTGCCTCCTTCAAGGATAGGTCATCCAACTATCAAAATTGATTAGAGTGACAGTAAGAGTATCGACTGCAGAGACCTCAATTGAGATTCTCCTATGGAAGGTATTCTCTATCAAAACCTTTCGACTATGACAGATGATGAGAACCCATGGGAGGATGACCTCATAGAGGCGGATCTGTTTAGTGTAGTGGGTTGTGTTGTCTCTATTGTTGAGAATCTTCACCGTGTTTGCTTACTGGTGGATCTGTTTAGTGAAGTGTATCTCATACAGAGTTGAGCCATCTGTTTCATGAAGATGCTGACATAGTTCATGAAGCACATTAGTTCCTTTTGCAAGGATATGCAGCTTCATATATACGAATCTACTATGTTGGCTAAAGTGCATAAAGGTTCTGTTGGAATTATCACACCTTCTCACGCTACAGTGGAAACAACTTGCACCGAGAGTTTGATGTAGATCCTCAAACTTCACCTTTCTGAAGGAGTGCATGACTTTGAAGTCTACGGTATAGATCTGCAAGAAAACTCACTACCGTGTGTCCTCTATTTAGAGTACCAGATGACAATAAGCTAATGGACCTACTGCTCTTCCCTAAAATTGAATCCTCCAGCAACTACTTCTGTTACCAAGGAGAAAGTCTGATAACTTGTAGTAGGATCACATGTGAGCGGAGATGCCAAATGGTCTGATGAGAGCCAATTGATGTTCTACATGGGTGCTGGCAGGGTTGCTGTTGTCTATGCTTCTGGTTTGTCTACTACTAAGAGAGTTTTTTTGGTTTTAAAGCCATCTTCAGATTTGTCCTCAATAGTAATGGTATATCATTGGAGTAGTGTTGTAGCATTCAATTGTTTGGTGATTGAGTTGCTTCACGCCAATTGCGGTTGACAAGTTGGCTAATAGTGGAAATAATTATTAGCTCAGTCTACTCTAGTGGAATATGAGACATATCATGCAACCCAAGTGTAGTTTTAGGTACAAATTCTCATTCCTATTAGTGCAAGTTAAGGAAGAGATTCTTTCATTGTCTAATTCTTGATACCTACCTAAGATTGGATGTCGGGAAGTGCCAGATTATATGAGACATCTTGAAGAATGCGTGCATTTTGACAAAAAGTTGTCACCATAGGAGCTTATCAAATCAGCTATTTCTTTTATACAACATTGGAGAAGGTAGTGGTTCCCTTCTAATTTGATACAGGAAAGCGTTGTCCTTTACGTGGAACACTGATGCTTGGGGTTATGGTGATAGTACGACATCTCTATATCAGTCCCACCCATGGGTGTTGGTTGTTTTTCCAAATGGGGAAGCTTATGGGATTCTAGCTGACACTACAAGGCGGTGTGAGGTGGATTTGCGAAAGGACTCAACTGTTAAATTTTCTACCCCATCAGTCTATCCAGTTATGACACATTTGGCCCAGTTGACATTGCTAGCAGTAGTACTCACATCCTTGGAAAAAAATCTCATGCTATTGTTTTTATGCTGGCCCATGTGGAGTCTGTACGACCTGTTGAAGCTGGAGAAATAGGCAAGATATTTCTACACCTTTCTACTGCTATTATATTTACAATTATTGTGAAATCGAACCGCTTTTTCCTTGCATTGATTTGTCAGTTGGATGTCATGATGGGAGATTTCCCTCTTTCTGCTTGTTTCTTCTTGTTTTAGCTTTTATCGTTGATAGTATGTGGTCGAAAGGATGCGTGTGCCCTCTCCTCTGAATGTTATGTTTCTCTTGCTCGAGTGATAGACCTTCGTCTGTTTTTTTATGTATTATTCTTCTCTGCGATTGAGTTGCAAGTTATTATGTTGATCAACTAGTATTTTCGATATTATGGAAGTAAGTTACGATAACTATGAAGCTCCTCCCTAGCACCCAAGTTGTCTTTTGACATTTTTTGTTAGCCCCTTCGCAAGTCCCTTTGATAACCTTTTGGCATCGAGAAAGAAAGGTTGTAGGATTGTGTGAGCAATGCGTGGGCTAGCCAGCTTAGAGTTTTGGTATTAAAACTGGTAGAATGAAAAGGTTTGTGTGCAATGTGTTTTTTCCGTCTCACGTGTTTAGACTCTTATACTATATTTCATCTTGTTTCTAGGCTTTTAAGGCCATCCTCAAGAAGTACCTTGACCATCCCTATCAACTTGAACCATAACTAGCTTTTCGGATCAACTAAGCTGGAGGTTTCATTGTGCGAATCCAGTACCTCGTTGACACTAGAATAGTTTGGTCTAATCCCCCTCTCAGAATTATTGCTGATGGCGCTCTTCTATTTTTTTTCCTAACTTGCATTATTTTCTCCCTTGTAATGTTAACGCTATTAATTAATATTGGTCGGTTTTTATGCACGTAATTACCGTAATAGTTTGTGATGGAAATTTCCTTAAATGTGATTAATCCTCGGGAAAAACTCAGCTTTCATTTGATAATCTTATGGATTCATAGCGGAAGGTTTTGTTTTGATAATGTCACTTAGAAATTATGTTTTTATCTATTTGTGCGACGGTTGACTGTGTTACCAAGGGTTGCCTTAAAATATGGTTGTTTTGGGATATGGGTAATTTATTTTAAATTAACCAAACATTAGTATTGTAGTGGAGGTTTGCAAATCTTTAGTGTTATAAAAATTTGTTGATGATATTATTGTATACTCTTGTTGGATGGAACCCCCTTCTTCTCTCGCGTGTTTGCTACTAGCCTGTAAGACTTTGACCCTTCTTGGATGATTGGAAAATTTTTGTAGTTAATGGTCAAAACTAATATACTTTTCTTTCGCTTCGAAACTTATGTTGTGTGTATACTTTATTTGATTTCCGTTTTGAAACTCGATTATACATGGCTTTTTGTGTTAATTTTTGAAACCCGTGGTTCCCCTTTCTTGGGCCGATCAACTCTTGTTCTTTTAGAAATATATTAATTTAGTCTATGCGTTTGGTACCTTTGATAAATTTCTAGATGGTTGGTGTATTTATATCAAATCTCAATCTTGTAATTATTGTTTAATTACTTACTTGATGGGAATTCTGTTTTTTGCTAGATTGTTTATTTCTCCTTATAGGGCCAAGGGCCATTCTCATACTATTGCTTATACTTTCGTTGCTTTTACTCCTAACTGAAGTACAAGGTCTTCTCCTTCTTTGATTGGCATGATGAAGACTTTATTATAACTTGATGTGTTGATAGTGTTTAGAGGTTTGAACCAATTCTTGTAATAAAGTGCTTCCTTTTTGTGGTATTGTTAGATAATAGTTATGGTGGTTTTGTGTAGCCTTATCTTGCTCAGTTCTCCTGAACTGACTCTTGTAGAAAATTTGTTGCAGATGGAGTTTTACGAGTAGATGAGGGATAGAATTGTAGACTTTTGTCATCAACCTCAGTTGAGAAGTTCCTTTGCTTGAAACCTTTTATATGTTGTTCAACTATTGATAACATCTAGTGGAAATTTTAGAAGAGGATCATTGTCTTAGTGTGTTGTATTGTGGATTATGTCATCTTAACTTTGGAACCTTGAATTGTCTATATATCATTGAAAATATAAGAAAAATTTGGTTACCACTTGTTGAGTGACCTCAGTGGATTATCAGATATTCTAAGAGTGATGTAACCTTTTTTTTTGATGTTCGTAAATGAGTATTGTTAAACTTTATCCCTATGATTAAATTTTGAGTTAAATCTTTCTAAGACTTAGTAATTGTGAGATATAGGTAAAATAAAATGGTTTGTTCAATACTTAAAGAAGTTAAACTAAAAGTTATATTGCAAATAAATTGGTGTAGAGGTGACCAACTTGAGAGCATGTAATTCCATAAGTGATCAAAGATGAAACTATCCCTTGTTAAGTAATAGGATATAACTTGATATCCCTAGCTAAACTAGTGAACACTACTCTTTTTTTTGGTGAACGCTTAAAACAAGCTTAAAGGAAAACAATGGTTAGCTTCTAATAAGATTTAACAAGTAAGAGAAGAAAATTTAGAAACCACTCAATTTATCTCTCAGCCTATTTGAAAGTAAGTAGTTCCCTTTTGATAAGCTCTTTCGATGAAGCCTAAGTAAAAGTTGTTAATAATTATGTATAAAACCCCAAGCTCCAATTAAACCTTGGTAATAACTAATGACGTCTTAAAGAGGAATTTAACTCGACCTTATCTCCTTAACTCTTTCCCAGGATACTTTGTAAGTTCATCTTGATTTTGTTGAACTTACGAACCATCTTGTTGTAGCAAGGTAATGAGAAATTTTTAGTAATGTAAGTATGAGACAGATAGCCTTGTGGAATTAAATTAGTCCCTTATTAAATAATGGAACTAAACAACTAATTGTCATAAAGTGAAGACTTTTAGTGAACTTCTCTACAGTGTATAAGAAATTAACTTAGTTGGTAAGATGAATTTGTACGAATCATATATTGAATCTTTCTGAAAACATAAGTCATGAGTTAAAGGGTGTTATATCAAAATAAGTAACCTTCAATCATTCTTACTGTGGCTTGCCCTATTTGTTAGAGTGTTCTGTCGTTGGACTTCTATGTTGTCTTGTCAAAAAAAAAGAAAGGTGTATTATCCTTTTGGGTGTGAACGTTTCCGTGCTGACCTTGTGGTCCTCCCCGTAACAAGTGGTTCCTAGTGTTGGTTGTAACCTTGTGACGACATGTTGTGTCGTGTTATGTGTCAAAGCAAGTCAAAAAAAAAATTTATCCTGTATTTCACTGTGTTGTCCGTGTGTGTGTTTTATGGGTCGTTACACTTGGTATCAGAGCATAGGTTCATGCTCTCGAACCTATGGGCCGGATTGGTGTTGTATAATGATGTTACATGGTGGTGGAAATGTGTTACATGATGATACTGCATGATGATGATGATGTTGCATGATGGTGGTAGATATTGGAAGAGTAATGTGCTTTAAACGTGATGTGATTATTGTCGTAATTGTGATATTGTGAACGCACGTGATGTGTATGTCACCTTGTGCGTATTTGTGATCATGTTGATATGTTGGGGATGGGAGTATTCTCTCTCCTTCTTGTGGATTCTATGAAGAATTCACGTGTGAATTACTGTTTGTGATGTGTGAAAAGAATTATAATGTGGATGACATAGTGTTGGAGCATTGTGACATATTGTGATATGTAGGTGTATCAATGTGTTGTATGACTAGATTGATGTTAAAAGAAATGAGTTGTATCATGATGTTTTTACCATGTTTTGAAGAAATGTGTGTACCACCTTGTTATGTAGCAATGGATGTTATGTTGTGATGTACTATGTTCATCATATGTATGATGTGCAAATATGTAATGCTTCATGTTGTGATTTGGGGTCATACGGTGAGTGTATGAACCCTATCGTATGGTGATTGCACTTTGGGTGCAGAAAGTGGTAAAGTGATGTGTTACACTCAGTGAATGTATGATCGTGATCTACCCTGTATATGTACCATATGTAAGACGTTATGGTAGTTATGTGTGTGCCACCGTTATGTTAGTGATGTTGTTGTATGTTATGTTGTGAACCTTACGCTAACCGACCCTGAGGGTAATCGGTAGAAGTGTATGTTGAGAGTGAGGAATGGTGTACCATGGGTCAATAACTCGAGCCGAAACTCGGTTTAGTAGATAACATGTGAATCTTTCCTCTCTCCCTATGTGGTTGTATGTATGCAACCTTAAGTGCAACTATGACTATGTTTAGCCTTGTCGAAGTGGTGGCGGGATGATTCAGATGGAGGTGATGACAGTTGTATTATTGATAAGTATTTTGCGAGCTAAGGCTCGATGTTCTGAGTGCTAGCAACTCGTTGAGTACCCCTTTGGTGGCTCAAGATAAGGCCACACAGTTATCGTAATGTGACATTATTATAAGTTGATTTTATTCGTAAATTGAGCAAGGATTTTTTACTTTATTTTGTAAGGACCAGCAGCTTTTCTTGATTGCCATGCTTTACAATTTTGGGCATTTCCTTGGTTTGTGGCACTAACATGGGGATTTTGATACTAACTATGGCTATTTGGCCATTTATTTTTCTTGATTTTGGGTCTTCTTTTAAATTTGGAATTTTTACCGCCTTGCCCAAGGCTTGTACTTTGCCACTTGGCACTTTGATTGGATTGTTGTGCTGGTTCTATTGTCGTGATGTGTGGAATAGGGTCATGGGATGCACCATGGAATGGTTGGACCTATGGACCCGCTTTGTTGTATAGGGGTACGCCCCAAGGAGTTACAGATAACTAGCGGGTTGTTGAACCACGCGTTATTATGTCACTTGGGTTAGGAGTGTTCGAACTCTATGTGTCTTGGACCATAGGGTCAACCGGCCTCCTTGAGGGAGGCATAAGAGTTTGAGGGAGGCATAAGAGACTTGAGGGAGGCATAAGAGTTTGAGGGAGGCATAAGAGACATGAGGGAGGCATAAGAGTTTGAGGGAGGCATAAGAGACTTGAGGGAGGCATAAGAGTTTGAGGGAGGCATAAGAGACTTGAGGGAGGCATAAGAGTTTGAGGGAGGCTTATGATATTTGTCTGTATGGTTGATGTTTTGGGATATATGTTGAGTTATTGTGATGTTTTGGTAGTGGTCTTTTGATGTATGTGTTACTCATGTCAGATGGATATGTGTTGTGATGTTGTGGATATGTCATTGATTCCCTTGTGGACACTATGTACCTGTAGCATGGTTTGGTGTTATGTGAATTTTTCATTGATGCAAATTGAGGAAATGTCTGGTGGATTGTAGTACTCTTTTGTTTGAGTATTTTGGTATGTCAGTCATTGATGTGTGACGAGTACTATGTTATGTGGACTGTGCCTATTCTATTCCGTATTTGAGTAACCTTTTGTGGTGTAATACAATCTTGAAGTATATACTTGTGTGCTTGTGAATCTGTAGTGTCTTGTGAACCTGATAGGGTGTTGTGTTAGCAGTTCATGTTGGGCACCCACAATAAAGAATAAACCAAAACTCTTCAAGGATGAAATTTTTAAAAGAAATTAAACTAAGAATAATGCTAATGGAAAGGAGACTAATGAAATAATAAATAAGAGGGAACTGCCAATCTTCACAGAACCTTGAAAGTTAAAATTTCTACCAAATGTTCCTAAGGCTACCCTGTGGCCGTGCTTTAATCGACTAAAATTTTAAACCATAGCGGTGTACTTTCTCCTTTACCTGTCCTTGGTTACGTGCCATTTCTTTTCCTCTGTGTTATGTCGCATAAGGTGAGGACGATGCTTTCTTAAGGGGAGGAGAATGTAATGCCCTGTTTAAGCGGCATCGACCTTGAACACTCTTGGTCTTATTTTTGCTCATTTGTGGTGTGGTGTGGTGTTACGTGCCTTATCCTCTTGAATGCGTTGTATTTTTCCATCATTGTGTTCCAATTGCTAAATGAGGAGAGTGTAGTTTAAAATTTTTAATCATCAAGGAGGAGAATATTAAACTAAACAAGGAGAGCTTAGTTTAAGTAATCAAAGAGAAGATTAATGATTATTATTTTATAAAGACTGTAATTTTTTTATTCTTTTTGGTAGTGGTTGAATCGCATTTTTTTTCTCCCTGGTGTGTAGCTGGCAGATGGATGATATTTCCTGTCACTTCGTAAATGAACCTGTAGTTTTCCTGTTTGGCGTCAGGACAGTGGGAGTCGGTGGAGTCCCATTCCTTTGACTTCCTGATCTCATTTTGGATTCTCTTTCAATGCGAGTGGTTGTGAGGCCTTGGAAAATCCACGTTTTCCTTTGCTGGGCACCTGTTCCCAAACTGTCATTTTTACCTAGTTGCGTGGGCGACTGAGGCCATCGGATTTCCTTCAGACAGACATGATACCTGCTCATGTATTTAATCTTACTACTTGACCCTTCAATCTTGCATTGCCTGGCCTGGAGTGGGCGCAGAAATGGGTCGTTGTTGGCTTATAGATGAAGCTACAGGCTGGTGAAGCTAGGTGTGTTACCTCCACTTTCATTGGGTGCTGCGAGGTGTGTTCTTGTCTCTGCACGCATAGAACAGCATCAGTTGGAGAAGTAGGTGTCTTGGTAGATGAAGTAGAAGCTATTTTTCAGCAGCCTCCAACATGAGCAGGTTGACTAGTTGTTATCTGTTCAGTATCCACGACAGCAGTCCTCAAATTCTAGCCGGGGATTCTCCTTTAAGGCCATGGTTTTTTATATCAAAATCTGATTAGTGGTGACCAAGTAGGCTGAGTGTCAGATCACAAAGACAGGTGTTGTTTTATGGAAAAGATTGTATCGAAACCTCGCATCCTGCAATTTGGTCTAGTCAAAAGTGTTTTGGGTATAAGCAGATCTCATAGAGGCAGGATCTGGACAGTGAGTGGGCAGATGTCTGTGCCTGACCAGCTTGGCCAAACCTGGTGCTGAAACGTGCATCTGCTGTGAAATAAGTTGTGGGAAATCTTCGATTCTTGGATAGCTGTGTTTGGTACGATGTAACTCATGGAAGAAGTCTCATGAGCAGATGCAGTGGATCTGTTTATATCAGAATATTCATAAAGTACCATTTGCTTTGCAATTATATGAGCTTCTTAAAACTAGATGCAAAGTTGGCAGGCATAAGGTTCTCTGTTGGAATTATCACACCTTCTCAAGCTAGCAGCTGGTAATGTTTGCACCGAGAGTTTGTAGATCCATGTTGTTCAAATATGAGTGCAACTTTGAAGGACGTTATATTGCAAGGCCCCTTGGTGGCCTTATCAGTGAAGGTCAATGGATGAAACCTTATGTCTTGTGAACTCTTCAGCTGTACAAAGATGGAAGCTTGGATCGCTTGCTGTGAGGGAAGATGCCTAGCGGTTAATGTCTATGGTTGATTCTGATTTATCAAGAGCAAGTTCCAATAAGGTTCTGATGCAGGACTCTCTGCGAGATCTGTTAATTGAAATGAAGCATTGCGACTTACTTTTTCTTATTAGAGGATCCTATTTGTCACCTAGGGAATTAAATCTGCTTCAGCTGGAAGATGGTCTGTAGCAAACTGAAATTCTCCAAGTAAATTTTGAAATATTTAGCCAGTAGCATCGGAAGCTTCGAATTCGTTTGGCTGAACACATTGCCCTCAGTTGCTGGTTACAATTGGAAATGGATTATGCAAGGCCAATTAGCTTGAAATTTTTGAGAGATGGAGTGCATGCCCAAGTGACATTAGTACAAAATAAGCCTCTGATATCACAAGAAGTTTGTTTCTGGTTATTTCATTGCACCTACCTAAGATTGATCATTGTAATGCCTTGTATCATACTGGAGACACTTGCTAAGGTGCTGCTGTGACAATGCCACAAATAATGTTCCATAGTGAGCTCACTCATAATGGTCTCTTCTTTATAAGGCACTGGAACATTGGACAGCCATTAACTATGGAACAGAAAAGCGTTGTCATTACGTGGAAGTTACTGATGCTTGGGGTTGACTGGTACATCAGTAAGACATCTCTAATAACCGCATCAGTCCCACACATGGGTGTTGGCTGTTTTTCCATGAATGGGGAAGCTTATGGGATTCTAGCTGACAGTACGAGGCGGTGTGAGGTGGATTTCTAGAAAGGACTCAAGCCTGTTAAATTTTCTGCCCCATCAGCACATCCAGTTACTCCCGGACATTTGAGCCCATTGACATGCCAGCAACAGTACTGGAACATCCTTGTCTCGATGCTAAATGTTTTTATGCTGGCCCGTGTGGAGTCTGTACGACCTGTTGAAGCTGGAGAAACAGGAAAGATATTTCTACACCTTTCTACTGTTATTTTATTTAAAATTATTGTGAAATCGAACCACTTTTTCCTTGCATTGATTTGTCAGTTGGATGTCATGATGGGAGATTTCCCTTTCTGCTTGTTTCTTCTTGTTTTAGCTTTTATCGTTGACCAGTATGTGGGTCGAAAGGATGTGTGTGCCCTCTCCTCTGAATGTTATGTTTCTCTTACTCGAATGATAGACCTTCGTCTGTTTGTTTATGTATTAATTCTTCTCTGCGATTGAGTTGCAAGTTATTATGTTGATCAACTAGTATTTTCGATATTATGGAAGTAAGTTACGATAACTATGAAGCTCCTCCCTAGCACCCAAGTTGTCTTTTGACGTTTTTTGTTAGCTCCTTCGCAAGTCCCTTTGATAACCTTTTGGCATCGAGAAAGAAAGGTTGTAGGATTGTGTGAGCAATGCGTGGGCTAGCCAGCTTAGAGTTTTGGTATTAAAACTGGTAGAATGAAAAGGTTTGTGTGCAATGTGTTTTGCCATCTCGCGTGTTTAGACTCTTATACTATCTTTCATCTTGTTTCTAGGCTTTTAAGGCCATCCTCAAGAAGTACCTTGACCATCCCTATCAACTTGAACCATAACTAGCTTTTCGGATCAACTAAGCTGGAGGTTTCATTGTGCGAATCCAGTACCTCGTTGACACTAGAATAGTTTGGTCTAATCCCCCTCTCAGAATTATTGTTGATGGCGCTCTTCTATTTTTCCTAACTTGCATTATTTTCTCCCTTGTAATGTTAACGCTATTAATTAATATTGGTCAGTTTTTATGCACGTAATTACCGTAATAGTTTGTGATGGAAATTTCCTTAAATGTGATTAATCTTCTCGGGAAAAACTCAGCTTTCATTTGATAATCTTATGGATTCATAGCGGAAGGTTTTGTTTTGATAATGTCACTTAGAAATTATGTTTGTATCTATTTGTGCGACGGTTGACTGGTGTTACCAAGGGTTGCCGTAAAATATGGTTGTTTTGGGAAATGGGTAATTTATTTTAAATTAACCAAACATTAGAATTGTTGTGGAGGTTTGCAAATCTTTAGTGTTATAAAAATTTGTTGATGATATTATTGTATACTCTTGTTGGACGGAACCCCCTTCTACTCTCGCGTGTTTGCTACTAGCCTGTAAGACTTTGACCCTTCTTGGATGATTGGAAAATCTATTTGTAGTTAATGGTCAAAACTAGTATACTTTGCCTTCTCCTCGAAACTTATGTTGTGTGTATACTCTATTTGATTTCCGGTTTGAAACTCAATTATACATGGATTTTTTGTGTTAATTTTTGAAACCCGTGGTTCCCCTTTCTTGGGCCGATCAACTCTTGTTCTTTTAGAAATATATTATTTTAGGCTATGCGATTGGTGCCTTTGATAAATTTCTAGATGGTTGGTATATATATCAAATCTCAATCTTGTAATTATTGTTTAATTACTTACTTGATGGGAATTACTGCTTTTTGCTAGATTGTTTGTTTTCTCCTTATAGGGCCAAGGGCCATTCTCATATGATTGTTATACTTTCGTTGTTTTTTACTCCTAACTGAAGTACAAGGTCTTCTCCTTCTTTGATTGGCATGTTATGAAGACCTTATTATAACTTGATGTGTTAATAGTGTTTAGAGGTTTGAACCAATTCTTGTAATAAAGTGCTTCCTTTTTGTGATATTGTTAGATAATAGTTATGGTGGTTTTGTGTAGCCTTATCTTGCTCAGTTCTCGTGAATTGACTCTTGTAGAAAATTTTCTGCAGATGGATTTTGCGTGTAGATGAAGGATAGATTTGTAGACTTTTGTCATCAACCTCAGTTGAGAAGATCCTCTGCTCGAAAACCTTTTTATGTTGTTCAACTATTGATAACATCTAGTGGAAATTTTAGAAGAGGATCATTGTCTTAGTGTGTTGTATCGTGGATTATGTTGTCCTAACTTTGGAACCTTGAATTCTCTGTATATCATTGAAAATATAAGAAAATTTGTTTACCACTTGTTGAGTGACCTCAGTGGATTATTGATATTCTAAGAGTGATGTAACCTTTTTTTTTGTGTTCGTAAATGAGTATTGTTAAACTATATCCCTACGATTAAATGTTGAGTTAAATCTTTCTAAGACTTAGTAATTGTGAGATATAGGTAAAATAAAATGGTTTGTTCAATACTTAAAGAAGTTAAACTAAAAGTTATATTGAAAATAAATTGGTGTAGAGGTGACCAACTTGAGAGCATGTAATTCCATAAGTGATCATAGATGAAACTATCCCTTATTAAGTAACAGTATATAACTTGATATCCCTAGCTAAACTAGTGAACACTACTCTTTTTTTGGTGAACGCTTAAAACAAACTTACAGGAAAACAATGGTTAGCTTCTAATAAGATTTAACAAGTAAGAGAAGAAAATTTAGAAACCACTCAATTTATCTCTCAGCCTATTTGAAAGTAAGTAGTTCCCTTTTGATAAGCTCTTTCGGTGAAGCCTAAGTAAAAGTGTTAATAATTATGTATAAAACCCCAAGCTCCAATTAAACCTTGGTAATAACTAATGACGTCTTAAAGAGGAATTTAACTCGATCTTATCTCCTTAACTCTTTCCCAGGATACTTTGTAAGTTCATCTTGATTTTGTTGAAAAACAACAACCGAACACAAGAATACCATCGACTATGATAAGACGGAATGATGACAAATCTGAAATATCAAAGTAAATTATAATATTAACATGAAATTGTTACAATCTCACCCATGAGGTACTTCAACAAGACTATGGGAGAAACTTTACAATTACACCTCTCGATGGCTTCTTCAACACACCTTTAACTGATGGCTTCCTTTGCACACTTCCTACAATATTTCTCACTACTTCTTTCTATGCTAAATGAGGGGGGTGGCCTCTCTATTTATAGAACTTCCAGGCTTATCCATCCTATCTCTAAGATAGGATAAGAAATCCACTCTGACGAATCATATTCCATACCTTAACTCTTATCTGTACATGTAAGCTTATCTCTTAAGATAAGATAAACCTTATCATTTTACATGGGTTCCACATTTTTAGACTTTTTACAAATAAAATACACAAAATATTTATGACCTCACTCCTTGTCCTTATTACCAATATAATATTTCTAATTCCTAATCATGTAGACCCTACTTCTCTAATTACCCAAACTTTGACATTTTAACATTACCGGACCACTTACGACAAATATTTACTTTTTACAACATTCCTATTGTACTTTGACTGTTACCGTACTCCACATTATTGGCGACACCGTACTGACGGCGCCGTTATCTTCTATCAGACGCTACTACTAATTATACTTAACAACATCCTATTCCTAATACATACATTAATGAAATAGAAATTATGGAGGAAAATTTTAGTGTCGACATCTTCCCCCTTCCTAGCTTCTACTCCGTCCTCGGAGTAGACTATTCTGGTGCTTGGAAAATCTTCAACTTGTCGTGGTTGACCCATTTCGTAATGGGAGTGCCATCCAATTCCTCCAGTCGGTACGTACCATTTTCATGCACAGCTGCTATTTTGTAGGGCCCCATCCATTTTGGAAGAAATTTTCTCTGTCTTCTTTTTTTGTATCTGGAATCATATACTAGGACCAAGTCATTCACATGAAATGGAGACCACCGGATCTTTTGATCAAAGTATTCCTTCTACTTCATTTTCTTCTTATGGCTTGTATCCTTTGCTATTTCTCTCATTTCCTCCAGCAAATGAAGATGTACCAACCTTTCTTTTACTGAATCACTTTCATCCATCCTTTCATTTTTCATAACTCTCACAGTGGGAATATCAAACTCAATAGGAAGAACTGGATCAATGCCATAGGCCAACTGAAATGGGGAGTATCCTGTTGCTGACTTTGATGTTGCCCTATATGCCCACAATGCTGCATGAATCCTTTTATCCCATTTATGTACCTGCAAGGCTGCATCTTTTGCTAGAATTTGACACAACACAAAATTGGTTCGTTCCACCTGTCCATTTGTACTTGGCTTGTATGTTGTTGCCTTCCTGTGCTTAATAGAAAATTTATTGACTAGGGCTTCTACTACCTCATTAATGAAGTGGCTTCCTTGATCTGTTACAATTTCTAATGGACAACCAAATCTGGTGACAATACGTTCATATATGAACCTTGCCACTTCATCCATAGAAGTTGTCTTCAATGGCCTAGCTTCAACCCACTTGGTTAAATAATCTGTGGCAACTACAATATACTTATTTTGACGTGATGTAGTTGGAAGTGGACCTACAATGTCTATTCCCCACTTTTCAAAGGGACCAAGTGGAAGAATAGGACATAATGGAGCTGATGAAGTCTTACGGTTACCATGTGTTTGACAAATATCACATGTCTTACAATAATTATAACAATCTTTAAAAAGAGTGGGCCAGTGATAACCTGCATCCAAGATCCTTCTTGCTGTAAGTTGTCCAGAGAAGTGCCCTCCACATGTACCATTGTGGAATTCTTCTAGCAGCTCCTTTCCTTGATCACGTCCAACTGCCCTCTTGTACTGTCCATCAGGTCCTATTCGAAATAATGCTCCATGCAGAATAGAATATGGACGACTGGCTTGAGTAATCTTTCTCTTAGTCTTTGCATTGGCACCATCAGGAAACTTGAATTCATTCAGATAATTCCAAATATCTATGTATTCACTAGGGATTGTGTCAAGGGAGAACAATGCTGCATCGGGAAAATCATCATCATCACAAGATGATCCTAAACCATCATAGGCTCGAGAGAGTGCATCTGCATTGACATGCTTCTTTCCTGGCCTATCTATAATATCAAATTCAAATTCTTGTAGCAAAATTATCCATCTTGCTATCCTCCCTGATGGGTTAGGCTTATTGACAATATATTTCAGAGCCTGATGATCTGTTACAACTATAAATTTCTGCCCTAGCAAGTAATTTCTAAACTTCTTTACAGCAAAAATGATAGCCAGAGCCTCTTTTTCAGTTACAGTATAGTTTACCTCAGCACTGCTCATTTGTCTGCTCCCAAAGTAAATTGGATGTTCATTCCCATTTTCATCCTTTTGGCTCAAAGTACTTCCTAGTGCTGCATCTGAGGCATCAGTGTACACAATGAATGGCTTGCTCCAATCTGGATTCTTCAAAACAGGTGAAGACACCAGGGCTTCCTTCAGTTGTCCAAAAGCTTCATGCGCCTTATTTCCTGGTTCATAAGTAACATCCTTCTTCAAGAACTGGGTTAGTGGCTGTGCAATCTTTGAGAAATTCTTGATGAACCTTCTATAGTAACCCACATGGCCTAAAAATGATCTCAACTTACTTCTATTAATAGGAAATGGTAAATCTTTGATTTTTGAAACTTTATCAGGATCAGTACCAATACCATCTCTGGATACAACATGCCCTAACAAAACACCTTTAGAACATCCAAAGACACACTTTGTAGGGTTTAGTGAGGCTTGTGCTTCATCTAACCTTTGAAATGTTGTCTCCATTTGGTGCAGGTGGTCCAACTTGCTCCCATAGATGCAAAAATCATCCAGAAATACTCTGATGAAGGTCCCAATGTAGGGTTCGAACACCCTATTCATCAAACGCTGGAATGTTGCTGGAGCATTACACAACCCAAAAGGCATAACTCTATAAGAAAACGTTCCCCAAGGAGTGGTGAACGTGGTCTTCAGCTGATCTTTCTCTGCTATACGAACTTGGTTGTAGCCGCTATATCCATCAGCAAAACTATAGCACTCCTGGCCAGCTACTTCGTCCAAGATCTGATCTGAAAATGGAAGAGGGTAATGATCCTTCTTTGTTGCCTTATTGAGCTTCCTGTAGTCAACACAAATGCGTAGCTTCCCATTCTTTTTTATTGAAATCACAATGGGAGAAACCCATTCTGAATTCTCCACAGCAAATATGAATCCTGCATCAAGCAACTTATCTATTTCTTCTTTTACAGTCTTGGAAAAATTAGGATTCATTCTATATGGCATTTGCTTTATGGGCTTAGCACCATCTACCAGCTCAATACAATGTTCTACCCAACTTACTTGACGGAGTTCCTTGTAATCAAAAGTGAATAGGTGTATGTACCTTCGAAAGAGCTGGAGGTAGGATTCCTTCTCACTCTCCATCACAGCATCACCAATCTTTATTTGTTGGAGACGATCATCAACTTCTTCTTCAGATAATTTTATGGGGTCATGAGTTGGTGTGACTGGAAGGATATCCATGACTGAAACATCCACCTCGCTTTCTTCATCTTCAGTGTCCACTTCACTGGTACTAGAGTAATCAGAGGATGTCCAATCATCAGTTTCATCACTTGAATCCACAGGTTCTGCCTTATGATGTCGAGGGATCACATTTATCTTCACCCTCTCTCTACCACGTCCAAGTGTCATGAAACCTTCATTCCAGTAGTTTCTTGCATGAACTCTCCTTAGCCATGGTCTTCCCAGCAGCATTGGGTACGCAACAGTACCATTTTTCATCACCTGAAAGTCTACCACACATACAACACCCATAACAGATATTGCCACATTTGAAACTACACCTTCTGGTTTAGTTTTTCCCTTATTTAATGACCTTAACATAAGTGTTGAAGGGCGATCAATTTTTAAACCCAACATATTCATTACAGACTCGGTCATTACATTAACTGCAGCACCTCCATCAACTAAGACATCATGAATTGAAATACCATTACATAATACCTCAGCTTGTGGAGCATAGGGATCTGCCTCTGCCTCCAAAACAGGGACCTCAACCTCCTTCCTTCTTCGAGCATTGAGTCCACCTCGCAACTCCCGCCTCTTCTCAGAAGACATAGCCAAGAGTTGACCATATGTAATATTTGCAGGCCTTTTGGACAGATCTTCCAAGATGGAGTATGGTCCTTGCCCCTGTGAAATCAGAAAATCCTGCACACCCAACTTTCTTCTCCTATGTTTCTTACTAGTTTCTCCTTTCATCTTCTTAGGATCAGTTCCATCTTGATTATCTTTTTCTTTCTTTCTTTTTGTTACAAACACATCTACTTCATTATTTCTACTCTTATCTACTACATCAAGAGAATTCACAGGTGCTTTTCCTTTATCATTATCTCTTGTACCAGATGTAGAAGCTCTATCTGGACAATTATACTTATAATGACCCTTTTTATAACAACCATAACAAACAACTTCAGAAATATTTCTTTTTGGACCTCTATCTCCTCCCTGAGAACTAAATTCCTTTCCTTGAAGAAGATTAATAGTTAACTGGCCCATCTTTTTAAGCAGATCTTCATACTCAGTAGATGTACTAGGAGAAATATTTGTGCTCACCGGGAGTGGTTGTGGATTCTGGACCAAAGGTGCTGGTGTAGGCTCTACTTTAACAACAATTTCTTTGGGCTCCTCTTCCATGCTTTCTTCTTGCCTTCTTGCAATCTCCTTTGCTTGTTCAATGGTAGCTGGGCGGTCATACTTCACTCGTTGTCTGATCTCTGGCTTCATCCCAAGAATGAAGTGCTTACAGAGGAGATTATCCATGCCATTCATCAACCCATCCGCTAGTCCTTCCTTCCGGATCTGGGCATCGAGCTTCCTCCTTAGCTCTAGAACACGAGCATGATAATCCCTTATCTTCTCCTTCTCTCCTTGGGATAGCTTTGTGATCTCGATCATGAGATCTGCATATTTCTGTTGTTCACCAAATTCTTCAAGAAAACTTTCAGTTAATAAATCCCATGAATTTTTCACATTATCACCTAGTGTTTCAAACCACCTAAGTGCTGAACCATCCAAAAAGGTAGGAAAAAATTCAGTCCATTGTTCCCTTCTTATAAGGCCATTACAAATACAAGATCGCTTAAACTCTTGAATGAAAGAAGAAGCATCTTCATTAGATTGAGCTGAAAAAACAGGAATCTTTCCCATTTTCAAAAGTAACCACCGTGAAATACCAACCCACAAGTACAATCAACAAGACTTATGTGCACAAATAATTGGAATTACTATAGAAATGACCACGGTAAACTATGGTAAAACTTGACTTACTGCGGTAAAAACTGATTTTACTGTGGTAAACACTATTCACGGTAAAAAGTGAAGTTACTGCGGTAAATACTATTCACGGTAAAAAGTGACTTTACTGTGATAAATACTATTCACAGCAAAAATGACTTTATCATGGTAACTACTATTCACGGTAAAAATGACTTTACCATGGTAACTACTATGCACAGTAAAAACAAGGTTACCCTCCAATTGATTTTTGACTAAGTGGGAATATCTCTCCAGAAAATCCACCAACGAGGAATGGTCCCGGCAACGGAACCAAAATGTCATCACCAATCCGGCACTATGATAATTCTTCACCGGGAACTCCTCGTGCTATGATTATTTACTAATGCACAGCCTTTAGTTTGGTGGATGTAATCTGGAAACAAAACAACAACCGAACACAAGAATACCATCGACTATGATAAGACGGAATGATGACAAATCTGAAATATCAAAGTAAATTATAATATTAACATGAAATTGTTACAATCTCACCCATGAGGTACTTCAACAAGACTATGGGAGAAACTTTACAATTACACCTCTCGATGGCTTCTTCAACACACCTTTAACTGATGGCTTCCTTTGCACACTTCCTACAATATTTCTCACTACTTCTTTCTATGCTAAATGAGGGGGGTGGCCTCTCTATTTATAGAACTTCCAGGCTTATCCATCCTATCTCTAAGATAGGATAAGAAATCCACTCTGACGAATCATATTCCATACCTTAACTCTTATCTGTACATGTAAGCTTATCTCTTAAGATAAGATAAACCTTATCATTTTACATGGGTTCCACATTTTTAGACTTTTTACAAATAAAATACACAAAATATTTATGACCTCACTCCTTGTCCTTATTACCAATATAATATTTCTAATTCCTAATCATGTAGACCCTACTTCTCTAATTACCCAAACTTTGACATTTTAACATTACCGGACCACTTACGACAAATATTTACTTTTTACAACATTCCTATTGTACTTTGACTGTTACCGTACTCCACATTATTGGCGACACCGTACTGACGGCACCTCTATGTTGTCTTGTCAAAAAAAAAAAAGGTGTATTATCCTTTTGGGTGTGAACGTTTCCGTGCTGACCTTGTGGTCCTCCCCGTAACAAGTGGTTCCTAGTGTTGGTTGTAACCTTGTGACGACATGTTGTGTCGTGTTATGTGTCAAAGCAAGTCAAAAAAAAAAATTATCCTGTCTTTTACTGTGTTGTCCGTGTGTGTGTTTTCGGGTCGCTACACAAACACTATGGTGAGCAAGAAATTGCCAAAGAGGATCTTGTCCCCTTCCTTCGCGCACTTAACAATCTCCTCTGTAATGTACACAGACAAGTTGTATATCATCCCCTCTACAATCTTCTTGCAGACATGTAGCCAAGATTTTTTGACCTACATCCATCTTTCTTAGCCATTCAGCTTAGTCACCAGATGTGCAGCCATCTTTATAATAGGGTCCTTGATGTCTGAAATATCATAGTACTGTGACCCTTTCTTGTATGCATCCTCAGTGACAGTCTCTTGAATAGCATCCTTGTCGCCAAGGTTATCTTCTAGGCTATCTCCCTCACATATGATGCCTATAAATTGTGAAATCAACTGGGGAGTCATGCGCATCTTGTGCCTAGAAAAGTGGAAATAGTATTCGTGCACCTGAGACATAAACCACTCGTACAAGTGATTTGGCTTCCCAAATCATGGCAACTCATAGAGTTACAACCGCCCTACCTTCACCAATTTACCTTAACATCATCGTCATATATGGGAAAACCATCAAGTGTTCACTCGTTGGTAGGGTGTACCAATTCCAACGCCATTTCTTTCTCTATGGTGTTTGTGTGGTGATTATAGTCACTAATAGGTATGCTTCTCAAGTGGGATTCCCATTCCTTTCCCAACATCACCCCATCTGGGTATTGCATCTTTGCATACCATTCTTCATTTGAGTCTACTTTGGGTTCTGGTTGTTTTAGCCTTAGCTTTTCCCTTTCCTTTCTTGGGTGCCATGGTCGAGGTATTTTTATCACTCCTACCCTCTCTTAGTTACTCTATCTTTCTTCTCCCAAAATTCGATCTCAGATCCACGATATAACTCTTCTAAACCCGCGCCCTAGTTTTTCGAACCCTAACTTGGATAAACCATTCACAAGACATCACCTTTTCAACTCCTTACACACCCATATAATTCCTTCTGGTTCACA
Source organism: Taxus chinensis (assembly GCA_019776745.2). Lineage (NCBI taxonomy): Eukaryota > Viridiplantae > Streptophyta > Pinopsida > Cupressales > Taxaceae > Taxus > Taxus chinensis. The sequence continues at coordinate 706,328,002 of CM034154.1, forward strand.
ATCTCAAACTGGCTCCTCATGTTTTAATCACATAGATCTTCCACTCGATCGAATCTAAAAAACCCTAGTTTATAACACTCGCTTATATCTCTAACTCTTCATTTTTGCAAAGTAAAAATGAGAGTGCCCCGACCCTTTATTTACAGTTTTTCATTTTTCTGATCATTAAATACTACTTTACCTACCCCCGTACTTTGTTCGTTTAATGTGGATTTTTCAAACAAAGTTTGTCTTCAGCGCCTTCACTCATGTGCCCTTCCTACGCAAAAACTTCTCCAACCTTCTAGGGTGCAACCAAACCAACCTAATAGGAGACTCTTGTGCGTACTTACCCTACGCCGTAGGTAGTTCTTATGTCCATATTCTTGCTTTCACCTACCTCATGTTGCTTTAATTGCACTTCCTTTTCCTTTTTACGTGGGATCTACCAATAGCTTTATCCTAGCACCAACCATTCTATCTTTTCTCTTCATCTACCGCTTTCAACCAGGCTACACAACAAGGCTCTTCAGCACAATTTCCCTTGGTACTTTTAATCACGCACTTCTTCACTTTTCTCCACCCCACACTTAAACGATGTGCGGTCCTCTGTGCACTCACAAATTCTCCAAAAAATAGCAATAATGTTACTGGTGCTCAAGGTGCAAAAACCAAAACAACAACACGAAAGGGGAAACACAAGAAAGGGAAAATGCATAAGGAAACTTCTAAACTAACTGGTAAAACTACCTTATTTACAAAAACCAAGAAGACTTATTTATAGTAGGGCTTCAGGCTACTGCCATTGAAGTGTCTAGGAAACTTCGTTCCATCCAGAGCTTGTAACTGGCACGCACCTGAATCAAGGATTTATGAGATTATGTAGGGACCCAACCAATGGAATTTCAATTTCCCAGGGTGGTACAGAAACTTGGAATCATACAGTAACACCATCTGCCCAACCTCAAAAATTTTATTTGTAATATGGTGATCATGCCAAGCCTTTTGTTTTACCTTTTCCATTGTTTGGCTCCATTAGGGAAGTGATCGTCTCTCATCTAGTTTCATAAGATCATCAATCCTTTATTTTAGCACTTGCTCATTGGGTAATCCTCCTGCGCATGCTATTCGCAGAGAAGGTAACATAAATTCAACCGGAAAAATGGCTTCTGTGCCAAACACCAATTGAAAAGGTGTGGCTTTATTTAGTCTTTTATACATAGTCTTGTAAGCCCATAACATTGCCGATACTTTGTCATCCCAATCTTGTCTTCTAACATCACAGATTTTGGTTAAGGTATGACTCAGTATTTTGTTGAATGCTTCTGTGGTTCCATTTGCTTGTGGGTGATAGGGTGTAGTCTTGTGATGAGCCACCATGAACTCTGATAATAGGATCCTCATGGTCTCATTCAGAAAATGTGTAACCCTATCACTGGTCAAACTCAATGGACATCCATACCTTGTGATAATGTTCTCCCATAAGAACCTTGCCGATGTTGCTATCGTGCAATCTTTAGTTGGGGTTGCCTCTACCCACCGTGTGAGATAATCTGTGCAAGTGATGACATAACGTGACCCAGTCCTTCGCGTTGTTGGTGTAATAGGTCCCACAAAATCTATCGCCCATTTTTTCAAAAGGCTCAGTGCTAGGGATAGGGCACGAAGGCATTTCATCTCTCCTTCCTGGTTTGCCAATGCGCTAATAGTGGTCACATGCCTTACAATATCTCTATGATCCCTGTACAAGGTTTCCCACCATAATCCTGCCATTAATATCTTGCGTGCCGTGGCATCACCTATGTAATGCCCACCCGCAATTCCTCCATATGCTTCCTCCAAGATGGCCAGGAGCTCAAGCTCTAATACACACCTATGCAAAACTTCATCACATCCCAGTTTGTATAAGTCTCCACTAATCAACATGTAGGATGCAGCGCGTATGGCTAACTAATTCTTTTCCAATTCCTTCATTCCATCTGGCGCCACACCTTCTTTTAAAAAAAATTGCAATCTCCTCCAATCTGATGGCGTGTGCCACAACCTAAACAATTGGGTGTCTAGCATTACTTCCTCAATACTTTGCGCGTCTTCTCCTAAATCAATCCTTGACAGATGATCTAACCCACAGTTTTCTTTTTCCGTGCTTCACTACAACGGTGAATTCAAACTCTTCAAACAACAACACACATCAACATATGTGCCCTTGAAGAACGGGCTTGTTCACCAAATACTTTAAATGCCATGTGGTCATGTAGAATACAAAGGGTGTGGCTAGCAGATACTGTCTAAACTTGAAGAGTGCGTAGATCATTGACAATGCCTCATGCTCGGTAGTGGTATAATTCTACTCTACTGGTGTTAACTTCCTACTCACAAAACAAAGAGGATGATCAATAATCCCCTCACCTGCTTGTGTAAGCACTGCTCCAATGGTGGTTCCTGAGGCAGTCTACATGGACATGGAAGGACTTGTCCCAAGAGGGAAAACGTAAAATAGGTGTGGCAATAAGCCTAGCTTGAAGTATCAAATGCCCTCTTACTGTACCTCTCCCCAGCAAAAATGACTTTTTCATGGTAACTACTATCCCGGTAAAAATGACTTTACCACGGGTAACTACTATGCACAGTAAAAACAAGGTTATCCTCTAATGATTTTTGACTAAGTGGAATATCTCTCCAGAAAATCCACCAACAAGGAATGGTCCCGGCACGGAACCAAAATGTCATCACCAATCCGGCCACTATGATAATTTCTTCACCGGGAACTCCTCGTGCTATGATTATTTACTAATGATAGCCTTTAGTTCTGGTGGATGTAATCTGGAAACAAAACAACAACTGAACACAAGAATACCATCGACTATGATAAGATGGAATCATGACAAATCTGAAATATCAAAGTAAATTATAATATTAACATGAAATTGTTACAATCTCACCCATGAGGTACTTCAACAAGACTATGGAGAAGAAACTTTACAATTACACCTCTCGATGGCTTCTTCAACACACCTTTAACTGATGGCTTCCTTTACACACTTCCTACAGTATTTCTCACTACTTCTTTCTATACTAAATGAGGGGGGTGGCCTCTCTATTTATAGAACTTCCAGGCTATCCATCCTATCTCTAAGATAGGATAAGAAATCCACTCTGACGAATCATATTCCATACCTTAACTCTTATCTGTACATGTAAGCTTATCTGTTAAGATAAGATAAACCTTATCATTTACATGGGTTCCACATTTTTTAGACTTTTTACAAATAAAATACACAAAATATTTATGACCTCACTCCTTGTCCTTATTACCAATATAATATTTCTAATTCCTAATCATGTAGACCCTACTTCTCTAATTACCCAAACTTTGACATTTTAACATTACCGGACCACTTACGACAAATATTTACTTTTACAACATTCCTATTGTACTTTGACTGTTACCGTACTCCACATTATTGGCGACACCGTACTGACGGCACCGTTATCTTCTATCAGACGCTACTACTAATTATACTTAACAACATCCTATTCCTAATACATACATTAATGAAATAGAAATTATGGAGGAAAATTTTAGTGTCGACAGAACTAAACAACTAATTGTCGTAAAGCGAAGACTTTTAGTGAACTTCTCTACAGTGTGTAAGAAATTAACTCAGTTGGTAAGATGAACTTGTGCGAATCATATATTGAATCTTTCTGAAAACATAAGTCATGAGTTTAAAGGGTGTTATATCAAAATAAGTAACCTTCAATCATTCTTACTGTGGCTTGCCCTATTTGTTAGAGTGTTCTGTCGTTGGACTTCTATGTTGTCTTGTCAAAAAAAAAAAGGTGTATTATCCTTTTGGGTGTGAACGTTTCCGTGCTGACCTTGTGGTCCTCCCCGTAACAAGTGGTTCCTAGTGTTGGTTGTACCCTTGTGACGACATGTTGTGTCGTGTTATGTGTCAAAGCAAGTCAAAAAAAAAATTATCCTGTCTTTTACTGTGTTGTCCGTGTGTGTGTTTTCGGGTCGCTACACAAACACTATGGTGAGCAAGAAATTGCCAAAGAGGATCTTGTCCCCTTCCTTCGCGCACTTAACAATCTCCTCTGTAATGTACACAGACAAGTTGTATATCATCCCCTCTACAATCTTCTTGCAGACATGTAGCCAAGATTTTTTGACCTACATCCATCTTTCTTAGCCATTCAGCTTAGTCACCAGATGTGCAGCCATCTTTATAATAGGGTCCTTGATGTCTGAAATATCATAGTACTGTGACCCTTTCTTGTATGCATCCTCAGTGACAGTCTCTTGAATAGCATCCTTGTCGCCAAGGTTATCTTCTAGGCTATCTCCCTCACATATGATGCCTATAAATTGTGAAATCAACTGGGGAGTCATGCGCATCTTGTGCCTAGAAAAGTGGAAATAGTATTCGTGCACCTGAGACATAAACCACTCGTACAAGTGATTTGGCTTCCCAAATCATGGCAACTCATAGAGTTACAACCGCCCTACCTTCACCAATTTAACCTTAACATCATCGTCATATATGGGAAAACCATCAAGTGTTCACTCGTTGGTAGGGTGTACCAATTCCAACGCCATTTCTTTCTCTATGGTGTTTGTGTGGTGATTATAGTCACTAATAGGTATGCTTCTCAAGTGGGATTCCCATTCCTTTCCCAACATCACCCCATCTGGGTATTGCATCTTTGCATACCATTCTTCATTTGAGTCTACTTTGGGTTCTGGTTGTTTAGCCTTAGCTTTTCCCTTTCCTTTCTTGGGTGCCATGGTCGAGGTATTTTTATCACTCCTACCCTCTCTTAGTTACTCTATCTTTCTTCTCCCAAAATTCGATCTCAGATCCACGATATAACTCTTCTAAACCCGCGCCCTAGTTTTTCGAACCCTAACTTGGATAAACCATTCACAAGACATCACCTTTTCAACTCCTTACACACCCATATAATTCCTTCTGGTTCACAATCTCAAACTGGCTCCTCATGTTTTAATCACATAGATCTTCCACTCGATCGAATCTAAAAAACCCTAGTTTATAACACTCGCTTATATCTCTAACTCTTCATTTTTGCAAAGTAAAAATGAGAGTGCCCCGACCCTTTATTTACAGTTTTTCATTTTTCTGATCATTAAATACTACTTTACCTACCCCCGTACTTTGTTCGTTTAATGTGGATTTTTTCAAACAAAGTTTGTCTTCAGCGCCTTCACTCATGTGCCCTTCCTACGCAAAAACTTCTCCAACCTTCTAGGGTGCAACCAAACCAACCTAATAGGAGACTCTTGTGCGTACTTACCCTACGCCGTAGGTAGTTCTTATGTCCATATTCTTGCTTTCACCTACCTCATGTTGCTTTAATTGCACTTCCTTTTCCTTTTTACGTGGGATCTACCAATAGCTTTATCCTAGCACCAACCATTCTATCTTTTCTCTTCATCTACCGCTTTCAACCAGGCTACACAACAAGGCTCTTCAGCACAATTCCTTGGTACTTTTAATCACGCACTTCTTCACTTTTCTCCACCCCACACTTAAACGATGTGCGGTCCTCTGTGCACTCACAAATTCTCCAAAAATAGCAATAATGTTACTGGTGCTCAAGGTGCAAAACCAAAACAACAACACGAAAGGGAAACACAAGAAAGGGAAAATGCATAAAGGAAACTTCTAAACTAACTGGTAAAACTACCTTATTTACAAAAACCAAGAAGACTTATTTATAGTAGGGCTTCAGGCTACTGCCATTGAAGTGTCTAGGAAACTTCGTTCCATCCAGAGCTTGTAACTGGCACGCACCTGAATCAAGGATTTATGAGATTGTGTAGGGACCCAACCAATGGAATTTCAATTTCCCAGGGTGGTGCAGAAACTTGGAATCATACAGTAACACCATCTGCCCAACCTCAAACTTTTTATTTGTAATATGGCGATCATGCCAAGCCTTTTGTTTTTCATTTTCCGTTGTTTGGCTCCATCAGGCAAGTGATCGTCTCTCATCTAGTTTCATAATCTCATCAATCCTTTCTTTTAGCACTTGCTCATCAGGTAATCCTCCTGCGCGTGCTATTCGTAGAGAAGGTAACATAAATTCAACCGAAAAAATGGCTTTCGTGCCAAACACCAATTGAAAAGGTGTGGCTTTATTTAGTCTTTTATACGTAGTCCTGTAAGCCCATAACATTGCCGATACTTTGTCATCCCAATCTTGTCTTCTAACATCACATATTTTGGTGCAGGTATGACTCAATATTTTGTTGAATGCTTCCACGGTTCCATTTTCTTGTGGGTGATAGGGTGTAGTCTTGTGATGAGCCACCATGAACTCTGATAATAGGATCCTCGCAATCTCATTCAGAAAATGTGTAACCCTATCACTGGTCAAACTCAATGGACATCCATACCTTGTGATAATGTTCTCCCATAAGAACCTTACCGATGATGCTGTCATGCAATCTTTAGTTGGGGTTGCCTGTACCCACCTTGTGAAATAATCTGTGCAAGTGATGACATAACGTGACCCAGTCCTACGCGTTGTTGGTGTAATAGGTCCCACAAAATATATCACCCATTTTTCAAAAGGCTTCGTGCTAGGGGATAGGGCGCGAAGGCATTTCATCTCTCCTTCCTAGTTTGCCAATGTGCTAACAGTGGTCACATGCCTTACAATAAATCTCTATGATCCCTGTACAAGGTTTCCCACCATAATCCTACCATTAATATCTTGCGTGCGGTGGCATCACCTATGTAATTCCCACCCGCAATTCCTCCATATGCTTCCTCCATGATGGCTAGGAGCTCATGCTCTAATACACACCTACGTAAAACTTCATCACGTCCCAGTTTGTATAAGACTCCACTAATCAACATGTAGGATGCGGCGCGTATGGCTAACTATTTCTTTTCTAATTCCTTCATTCCATCTGGTGCCACACCTTCTTTTAAAAAAATTGCAATCTCCTCCAAATCCAAGGGCGTGCGCCACAACCTAAACAGTTGGGTGTCTGACATTAATTCCTCAATACTTTGCACATCTTCTCCTAAATCAATCCTTGATAGATGATCTGGCCCACAGTTTCTTTTTCCGTGCTTCACTACAACGGTGAATTCAAACTCTTCAAACAACAACACACATCAACATATGTGCCCTTGAAGAACGGGCTTGTTCACCAAATACTTTAATGCCATGTGGTCAGTGTAGAATACAAAGGGTGTGGCCAGCAGATACTGTCTAAACTTGAAGAGTACGTAGATCATTGACAATGCCTCATGCTCGGTAGTGGTATAATTCTACTCTACTGGTGTTAACTTCCTACTCACAAAACAAAGAGGATGATCAATAATCCCCTCACCTGGTTGTGTAAGCACTGCTCCAATGGTGGTTCTTGAGGCATCTACATGGACATGGAAGGTCTTGTCCCAAGAGGGAAAACGTAAAATAGGTGCAGTAATAAGCCTATCTTTTAATGTATCAAATGCCCTCTGCTACGCCTCTCCCCAATGGAAGGCACTTTTGTGTCTAAGGAGCTACTCTAAAGGCGTGGTGATCTTGGCATATCCCTTAATGAATTTCCTATAATAGCCTGTATGCCCAAGGAATCCACGTACTGCACTCTAGCTAGTAGGTTCCCTTAACCCCACAATAACTACAACCTTAGCAAGATCTACCAGCAAACCCTCCTTACATATGATATACCCCAATAGAGTCCCAAAGGGAGTAGTAAACACACATTTCTTAATGTTGAGGGATATCCTCAACTTCCTACACATTTTAAACATTAGTCTCAAGTTGTCACAATGGTCCTTAACCAGACCATCTACTGTCCAATCATCCAAACAGACCTGAAGAAATTTATGGATGAATTCTTGGAATGCTTGCACCACTATGCGTGAAAAAAAAATCAGGCGCATTCTTCAACCCAAAGGGCATGACCGTAAATTCAAAACTTCCCCACTCGATAGCAAAAGTTGTCTTCTTCTGGTCCTCCTTTGCAATCCATACTTGGTGGTATCCTGAAAATCAATTCGTAAAGGAATAGATTTCACGCCCAATGACTCCTTCCAAAATCTCTTCAGTGAAGGGGGTCGGAAATGGATCAATGACAAAAATTGCATTCATTTCCCTATATTCCACACAAATCCTAATCCACCCATCCTTTTTGATGATGATTACCATCAGACTTATCCACTCTAATTCTTCCACTACCTCGATGATCCCAGAAGCTATCATCTTGTCTATCTCCTCCTTAACCTTCACACGCAAATTGGGATTCATCTAGTAGGGCCTTTTTCTAACCGGGCGCGCACTGTCCTTCAGTTTTATCTTCATCTCCCCCAAGGAATGGTAAACGCCTTTAAGCTCATGGTACCTGCGTGGGAATAAATCCTAAAATTCACGCAGCATATCAATAATCTTTGATACTTCCTTCTCTGTCTAGTAATCCCCAATAATAGCTTCCTTAGGTTCTTGTTTTAAACCGATGTTAACTTTATTTTTCTTTAAAGGCTCATGGTAGGCACGCGCACGAGCATCTACACTTTCCACTACCTCGCACGTTCTAACAGAATGGATAACATCTAAACTTTATGATTCCTCTCCATCAATCACATATACTAACTTTCTCTTCTCATTTTCCAAACACACGCGCTCAAGCTGTAACTCTTATGCTTCTTCAATTTCTTCAAAGCGTGCCTCCAATCCTGGTTCACCTAATAATTCTAACAACCTATCTTCCATTCTGGCACTATCCCCCATGGTAAGGTGCTTGATACCCTACAATGCCTTATCAATCAACGGCTTGGTACTCCGATACTCAAAGTTTTGAATAAGGTCAGCCGCGAGCTCTTGCCAATTCTTTTTCTGGCAGCATTTCTCTGAGTGAATGTACTATGCATGTGCACAACCATGTAGTGTATAATACAACTTGTGCACCCAAAGGGATTATGGAAAAGCTTTTGCGCCTTCTCTCTAGACCTGTTCACACTCCTAGATATGGAAAGAGGTGGCCTCCTTCCCATGGTACTCCTTGATGATGGTGGGTACATTACTTCTAGAAAATCTGACACAAAGAGCAATTCTTACCTCGCACCACTCTAAAAGGCTCTCCTCATGTGTGGCCCACCAATGAGCTATTGTGCCAAGCAAGACATAACTTAACATCTCCCTTCGTTCCTTCTCATTCTTCCAATGAGCTTCTACCTCCTGCAGAAGGATCTTAGGGAAGGATCCCCCTGAATACTTGGGTAGTTCTTTTCCTCCAAGGTGCCTAATAGTGTGCACCTTTGTTACCTTGGTCACCAACCCTCTCAACTACCATCCTATTAATTCGTAAGGTTCCATGCACCCAATTGTCACAAGCCAGAATGGTGGTATCACTTACTAACTAAGCATCTTCAAACTGGATAACGCCATTAGTAGGGTGTACCATCTCAAGGTCTCTAATGGAGCACACATAAATTTTTTCAAGAAATTATTCTCCCAACGGTTAAATATAGGGTGTCGACTTCCCATCAACCAAGGGTATAAAGAGCCGTTCCTCCTTGTTCTCGAAGCTGATGTACCCTTTGTTGAACCGAAGGTTCGAATTATTCTTGTAACACCAAGGGTGCCCAAGTAGTGTTGGGAAATTATCCACCTCGGTGAGCGCCAAGACCTTTGAAGTCTCTAGTAAACTTGGCTCCTTGAATAGTAATAGTTGTATCCATTAAGACACTGATGGGCATTTCCTTAGTCTTGTTTTCCATATACAACACATTCAAAGATGGCTGTAATGCAGGTCTTCCCATCTGATGCCATGCATCCAAAGTCAGGACATTAAGCTCCGCGCCAGTGTCAATGAGTATATTGTTAAGGAGCCATCCATCTTCATCTACATGTCAACATAATCTCCTTGTCATAGTCAAGGCTGTGAGGGGGAAGGTTCACGTTCAAGACCTGTCTCTCATGCTCTTCTTCGGGTGTGTGGTACCTTCTCTCTCAACCAAGATCCTAACAAAGGAATGATGTTCTCTTGCCTTAGCATTTTACACACCTTCTTGACCTCATCTAGGTGATCCTTTTGCACCTTGTTCCTCCTTTCTGGATTGCTGCTTTAGACACTATATCTCCCCTTGCAAGATTCGAATAATATCCATGGTGTCCTGATAAATCTCCTTCTGATGCGCGGGGTCTGGATACTTTCTATGAACAACCTCCTCCCTTGTAACCAGGGTCTTCTGTCTTGGTACCTCTCTTGTGCGTGTGGCTTCTTCCCTTGTTGTTACCAACATAGGCTCCAAACCTTCATCCTGTGTTACCCGAGGCATCCACTATATGTCTTCCTTCATGATGCTAACCATCATAGCACCCTTGTCTTTCCATTGCTGCTGATTCATATGCTCAAATAACTCTAGGCACTCCTCATACTTATGCTTCTTTCCGCACCACGAGCATTGCCACATGTCTGGGCACTCATGCTTATAATGTTTCTATAAAATCCACAGTTGAAACATGTTCCACGCGGGAACTCAATTCTTCCTCCACGGTTACCTCGTCCACGGAATCCTCCTTGAAAACCTCTTCCACGCGTGCCTCCATCTATGCACTGCTCATAATGGTGATCATCATTTTTAGAACCACTGGAAATGCTAGTTTGTTGCACCCCATGATCAATGGCCTCATGGATCTAGTCAATGAGCCTATAGTCTTGCGTATCATGGGTTGTGGAAGTGTAAATTTTGCAATAACAAGATACATTCTTCCTGATCACGCGCTACAACAAGGGACATCTACTTGCATCATGGTCCTCCTCATGACAAATATCACGAATCTACTATCACAGCACGTACCATCCTCTGGGGGTACATTATCCTTAACGTTCCCCTCTATTTCACAATCCGTGCACCATAAGCCACTACGAGTCTCATGGGACTAAGTTTGCAGACAATTTTTCCAATTGTTTGGCCATGGCAGCAATCTAGGCCTCCAAGAATGGACTAACACCAGTATCAATACTACCAATAGCCTCGGCATGCAAGGAAACTTCCAATGCTTTGCACGGATCTGTAAAATTCTTATGAGAAAAGACCCTTCTAAAATGGGTGATCAATCCTCCAACAAACCACTGTGCATGCTGAAAAGGATGAATATCATATGAAAATTTAGAAAAGAGAGTTTTAAAATGCGCATCATACTCCCGCACACTCTCTCCCATTCCTTTTTGAATCTCCTTCAAAGCGCTAATGCTTTTCTGCTTGAACTTAGGAATGTGGAATTCTGCCAAGAATGCATTCTTTAAAGCAGTGTAGTCCACCACCATTTGATGAGGGTCATACTTTCTATACCAGCTATGCGCACGCCCTTGCAACATGGTTACAAATTGACTAGCCTTTCGTTCTGGGGTTGTGATACCCTTCACGTGCCATAGCAGTTCACACTTGTAAACATGTTCCGTAGCATCTTCAATACCCCTGTAATCTGGAAAATGTAGAGACATTTCAAAGAATACTTGAGGTGGTGGCTAGGGTCCGTATCCTGAACCAGGGCCTTGGTTCCCTCCGGTGTTTCTTCCACCACCTAATCCACTAGCTCCACCAGGTCCTATACCTCTAGAGCCACCAGATCCACTAGAACCACTGGGTCTAATAGGGCCTATAGGAGCTGTGCCAAGTTCTCCCATGGTCCCACTAAACTGTGCACCGATGGTCTGTGATAGCGCCCCACTACCACTACTTTGTCCCGTGCCACTCCCCTGATGCGAGACCAAAATATTTTACACTTTCCCCTTGCCCAAAAACTCCTCTAAATATTGGAATACGTGTAGCCATAGAAGAAGGAAATGAAAAATTATATATCCTTGGCATGAATATGTCTCTTCCAGTAGTTTCAACTGGATCAATACTTCTTCCTAGTTTAGGAAAACCAAGTGCCAGGGCTTGGTCACTAGGTGGGTTCAGATATGCGCCAACGACTCTCCTTTCTCCATGTGACGAGCTCTCACCAGAAGCCGAAGGGGTATCCCTTACTTACTTTCCAAGATGGGGCAGCACAGACTACTCAGGTTCCATGTCCTTCGCATGAACCTCAACTCCTTCCCGCAATGTCTATCTCCATAAATCCATCACACTAGCATCCTTGCATCATCTAGAAATCTCCCTTTCACGTGCTTTGCTATACTTGAGTTGTCTTTCTTCCCTCTCCTTCTTTGTCGTATCGTCTGTCATCTTCCTCCACCTGAGCTTCCTTACCCAACGCTGAGAATGGTTTAGCCGGCCATTGGGAGTGCCTCTAAACTCATGGTAACCATCAATATCTTCATAGCTAGAGGAATAGCATGTAGAAACGTTCCTCTAGGTTCTCGCAGAAATTTAAACTCAGCAACCTCTAGGCAAGAATACATAGAAATGGCATATTCTAGAGTGTAGCTAGCTAGTACTCCTCTCCACCAATGATCTACAGCATGGGTCCATGTCAGATCTGCATCCTGCAACCTCTGGTAGTCTTCTTCGGCCCACAAATGTGATCTATAATGCCAGCCTGATCTAGATGCATAGCCTGAAAGCCATCCATATAACTCTACTGGAAAGCAGCAAAAAAGAGTCTCATACAGATCATGGTAGAGGTTCTCTTCTACCCATCTATGTGTATTAAACTCAGGTCCAGTGTTGAATCTCTGAGAAAATCCATCCTCTGTGCTCTTGAACCATGATTCAACATTTTCCAATGTTAACTGATCCGTCATTACTATTTACACAAATCATGATGTATGTTATATCCCACTATAACTTCGAAAAGAGGGTCCCAGAAACAGAACCAAGATGTAGTCATTTTTACTTCTATCACAAAAGTAAGAACCCCATGCATGCCATCCTATCACCTAGAAGAAGCTAAGTGCTCACACGAGGCACGTGCAGGTACCGCGTCTCTCTTTTATGTGATTTTAGTGGGAAGCATTATCTATGATTAGTGTAAGAGTATTTAGGAAATAAGTTGAGACATACAAGAATCATAGGGCTTAGAACAGCCACCAGATCCTTGCAGCACTTCAGACCAAGTGCTTTAATAGATTTAAGAACATATACTATAACAGAAAGAAAGATACAACCATTCATTCATAGCATGAAAGGAAAGAGAATTCACATGAATGAAATATATATTAAACCCATTGATATTCATATCTATTTGTAATAGGTAGCCTCAATATATTCATTGGTTCATTACAAAGTGTCACAGAGAGCAGACCGTAGTCATGCGCATCACTAGACATATGTAGCTAAGCTAACAGAAAAGAAAGAAAAAAGTAACAACTCCATGCTTAGTACATCCTTTCCTGAACCAGAATACCCACTCACAACAATCCTGTAGAGCTTCGCTCACCCTCTAACCCCCTATTCCCTATGTATCTCCAGATGATATATCCTTCTTTCATGTGTATATCTCTACCTTTTCTATTCCCACGGCAGGCACTTGTATTTATCACTTTCCCAGGCTCCCAACTCGCCTTGCCACACCCTCAGATCTATCACCAAGTGTTGAATGTGGTCCTCCATGCAAGCATGTTCCTTTAGGCCTGAGGTCTCCATTCCATCTCATGATGATCTTCTAGAAGATTCCCTCCGAGGGCATGCTCTTTCCTGGGCCTACCTGTTGCCAGGCTGGCATCTTATCTACGCACAACCAATCATGCTTTTCATAGTTTTCTACCTTGGGTGCTAAATTTGTCTAAGTCCTGAACCTCCTTTCGCCCATCGCACGCGCTATTTGCTTCCTTGAGCCTTTCTCTTCCACGCTTGTGCTTGTGTGCCATTCTATAACTGGGATCCTACATGCCTAAGTGCCTTGATACTTGGTCAATATTCTAGGGGCCCAACAAGACACTATATTAATTTACATGTGTAAACACACAATTGTATATGCATATATATATATATAATATATATAACAAATATGTATATATATGTATACACATAAAATACGCATAATCTATAATCTATATGTATAGTATACCTATATCATGTATACATAACATATTGACCAGTGTGGGCTTAAGGTATTTAGTTTTAAAATAAATTTATATTCAACTATTAAAAATATTTTATCGGGAAATTATTTATATTATGTTTGCTAGTGGGTTATTTTTAAAATTTAACTATTTGAATTGTGTTTGCCATTGGGGTTTAGGTCTTTATGTACATGGTCACAATGTAAGAACTTGCACCCCCATAATTTTAGGTTACATATCTCTATGTAAGAGACTAATCAAAACAAATTAAAATCAAACCTAAAATATTATAAGGCCATGATATGGAAACTCTTGTCAAACTTATGCATAAATAAGGAAAAGAGAAAAATTTAGTAGAATTGGTAAGTTAATAGTGTTGAGTGCATCATGAGTTGTACCTATAATTTTAATTGTTAAATATGATATGATAAGGTTTTGTATACATATATATTATGAAATGTGTAAAATAAAATAATAGGTTTATTGCAAATGGTTTTATTTATTGTATCATTAGCAATGCAAGGGGGAAGAAAGTTAATGTTCTTTGTATAGCACATGTTAATATTGTTTTTTATTTATATCAATCATATAGGAAATATGAAGGTAGAAATATGGAATAGTAATTCATATATAAATTTTATAAAATGTATATTTGAAAATCTAGTTGCTATATTATTTTATTTGGATAATGCAATAACAAGAGTGAAACGATAATTTTATTAAAATTGAAATACACATTTAGAAATAACATTTTCCAAGTATATATTGATATGATAACATTTATTACCAAAAATAAATTGAGAAAAATCATACATAATATTTAAAAAATAACATAGTTTCTAATCTTGAAAGTTTTAAATATGTACTCTGATTTATGAACAACACAATTTCTATATTTATAACCATCTAATGACAATATAATAGTCAGTCAGGGACTAGTTTTTGGCAAATTAAGGTGTCACAAACACTTCCATTATCCCTGCCAAGTTTTTTGAATGCATTTGTTTGAAAATAATAAGACCATTTTAAGCTTATATACAAATACATTAAAATGCATCAATAATTTCCCATTAATGTTGTTTACATATGTTTATAGGATTTATTCATTAATTGGTTTTTAAAATATGTGAATTAATTTTCAAAATAAAATGCAAATCATTTGTATGGAGACCTTTGATACACATTAGGAGATAATAGAATTTATATTAGCATAAGATGTATGGTGAAAAGTCTTATCACCAGTTATATATAATTGAAAATGTTGAACAATGATGCATGTTGTATTTTTTTATTTCCGTGATATAATTGGTGATGTGAATTGTCAATAAGATAGCAAAAATTTTATCATAAATTATGAGGATAATTGTATTTTACGTCAATGTGAAAAAGTGATGCAAAAGTAATATTAGCATCTGAAAAATGGAAAAATTGATACTTTTGGTGTAGTATTTTCTCAAAATCTACTAAACATAGGAAGAAAAATAGATGGCCAAGGAATATTTAACACA
Source organism: Taxus chinensis (assembly GCA_019776745.2). Classification (NCBI taxonomy): domain Eukaryota; kingdom Viridiplantae; phylum Streptophyta; class Pinopsida; order Cupressales; family Taxaceae; genus Taxus; species Taxus chinensis. Next base: position 706,343,491 of record CM034154.1, read on the forward strand.
ATAGATGGATTTTGAGAAGAAACTTCAGGAAAAAAAAACCAGAAGTATTGGTTGCAAAGATTCCTTACATGAAACTTGTTGTAAAGATTCCACATGATTGGTGAGGCATGATTAGTGTGATCATACAATAATATTTGAAATTAAAGTGTGCATATTCAAGATAATAAGACACATTATCTTACTTTACATCTACATGATTGTTTTGATTTGATATGTATGTGCACACAAATTTACATGTAATTGTTTTTATATGTACACACCTATTTTTTACATTTTTATATTATTCTAGTGTAATTACGTGTTTATAAATTATTGTTCTAAATTATGATCTTATTTACATGTGTCCCGTGTTTTTAGCCTTTTTTTTTTTACATCTTCTACTCTATTCTTCCACCTTTCCTCTCATGTTTCCTCTAAAAAATTTATTTTTTCCTCTATTAATTTGTGATAAACATACAAAGGATATAATCATCCTTACAAAACCCATAATATGGTAATAGCATGTTTTTTTGTTCATCGACTTTTGACCCTTGTATTGGGTCTTCCACTATAACATTTTCAACCAATTTAATTCTATTTAGATGTCAAACATTAAGGCACATTAGTGTTGCCACTTTTTTCAAAATTATAAAAATGTGAGTTCAGCATAAGGCACATGTAAGTCACTAATTTTATGTCACACAACATATTGAAGAAATAATTCAAATTACCTTTACATCATAATACATATTGGTGAATTACTTATAGTCATATTTACATTATAAGATGAAGTTTAAGTTACATTTATGGTGTATTCTGGAATGGTGATTTAACTATACTATATAAATTAAGTTTGAATTAAAAGGTAAACTATAATATCAGATTTAAGTTAAGCTAGAAGTTATGTCATAAAATATTGCATAATATAAAAAGGCCACTCATAAGAATGTATCAATCAATGGAAAACAAATTGATAATAACACACACTCCCCTTCATTTCCACTAATTACAATTTAATGGATGCTAAGATTTTCACATTGGACCTAATCCCTAGACAATATTGAAAACAACATAGACCATTAATTGGCACATGTAGGAAGATATCAAAGCACATATGTCCCCAAGTAAAATTAGTGATAGGTGATAGGGATATCCATTTTAATGAAGTAATTTTGTATCACATTTTCCCACTCATTCAAATCTTTGTAGTAGGGATCTTTGTTGTGTTTGGTGATGTAAATCCATGACTTCTGCAAGACAGATTAATGACTAGATTTAGTTAGTTGCCACCTCTAATGAAATCCATGTCTCCTACAAGCTTATTGTTCTTAATGTTCTTAAACTCACTTTGCCACCTATAATGAAATCTATTTCTCCTACAGTAGCTTATTGTTCTTAATATTCCTATATGCATTTTCAATCTCATATTATCGAAATTGCTCACTTTTTTTCATTATTAGTTTTACATTTATATTATTTTAATAAATCAAACATTTTTAAGGTGACCTCGACAAAGAGATGAGACTCATTTCTTTAATGAAATCTCCAGAATGAATATAAAGTTTTTGTATAGTCAATTGAGAAATCATATAACTTACAACTGAATCAATTAATAGTTCAAAATATCTTACATGTTTGGGCATTAGATTGCATACCCAGTATAAAAAAATAAATCCTTATAAATATTACACTCCACTCACAATATTTTTTTAATTTTTTTTTTAATTTTCTCCTTTCCACAATATATATAAGAAATGCATTAGCTTGAAACAACATCTACCATATCATATCACAACATTGATGAAACCTCCTTGCAATCTCTCCCAATATGGCAATACATTTCCTAAAGCTTTCTTTGGAGGAGGGGCAAAACTTCTAGTACAACGTGGCAGACGTGGATCTCCAACTAATCTTCTCTGCCACATCACCCCATCTACTCCAACCACCACATTTAATTCTCCTTCTTCTTTTTTTTTCATCCAGAAACTTCTATTTTTGGCGGATATCTGGAGGCTTCTCCTGTCATATATTATATGTTAAAAAAAAGTTTATGCTACTCTATTTTTGTATAAAAAAAGGGCAGGAATATACACAGCAGCTCTGGTTTTTCTGGAAAAGGCATGATAACAAGTGCACAGCAGCTATAACTGTCAAATTCTTATTGTTGTTCTTGCTTGCTGTGGATCTAGGAATTATAATACTCTCCATTTGGCAGATTTAATACATTTTTTTTTTTTTCTGTTTTACTGTATTTTTCTTTTCCCCCTCCAGCAAATTGGTATCAGAGCTAGAAGTACTGGAACAACAGTTAGCAGAGACAAAGCTTTGGAGGAATGGGAAGCACAAGTGGAAATATTGCACAACCCCAAATACCAACATTCAATGGCAAAAATTATGATTTTTGGAGCATAAAAATGAAAACTCTGTTTTGCTCCCAGGATGTTTGGGACTTGGTTGAGAATGGATTTAATGAACCAGCTGACCAGCAAGCATATCAAGCTCTTTCACAAGCAGAGAAGGACTTATTGAAGGAAAACAAAAAGAAAGATGCAAAGGCATTATTCTTCATTCAACAAGCAATGGAGGAATCAATCTTTCCAAGAGTAGCAGCTGCCACAAGATCAAAACAAGCATGGGATAGTCTGCAAACAGCATACCAAGGCACAAGCAAGGTAAAAACAATGAAATTACAAATGCTTAGAAGGGATTTTGAAAATCTACAAATGAAGGATTCAGATTCAATAGATTCATTCTTCACTCATGCAATGACAATAGTTAATCAAATTAGATCTTATGGAGAAACTCTTGAAGATCAAAAAATTGTAGAGAAAATACTTAGAAGCTTGCCTATAAAATTTGATTCAGTTGTAGTAGCCATTGAGGAATCCAAGGATCTTACACAACTATCAGTAGATGAATTAATGGGATCACTCTTAGCACATGAGCAAAGATTAAATCGGTCAGGGGCATCATCATTGGAGAATGCATTCAAAGCTCAGCTTTCATTTGGCAGAACAAGAGGGAGATCAAATTACAGCAGAGGCAGAGGACGTTTTACACCAAGAGGAGGAAGAGAAAATACACAACTTGAAAGCAGAAGACTAGTATCAAGCCCACATACCCATTCTACACCAACAAGAGGAAGAGGCGGCAGCCACTCTCATAGCCATCATCAAGGAGAAAGGTATGATAAATCCAATATTCAATGTCATTATTGTAATAGATTTGGGCATTTTGCATCTGAATGTAGAAAAAGACAATATGACATGAATAAGCAAAAGGCACATTTCACAAATGAGGACCAGCCCAACACTAGTGAGCAAAACACCATGTTTATAACATGCAATGTAGCACAAGAGAGTTCCAAAGAGGTATGGTTCCTAGATAGCGGTTGTAGCAATCACATGAGTGGGAGTAAGGAGATGTTTGCAACAATTGATGAATCAGTAAAATCAGAGGTAAAATTGGGGAATGATCACCAAGTATCAGTCATGGGAAAAGGATCAATTAATATAAGAACCAAGCAAGGTGAGAAGAAGCATATCCCTGATGTATACTATGTTCCTGGATTGCAACACAATCTCATAAGCATTGGGCAACTAGTGCAAAAAGGATATAGAATATACTTTGAAAATGGTGAATGTGTGATTCTAGACAAGAAACCAAGCAATAGGCTGATTGCAAAAGTTGAAATGACAAAAAATAGGATGTTTCCACTTAGAATCCAAAGTGAACTATTCCTAGAGCCACACAAGTTGCAAAAGGTTGCTGAATTAGCCTTCAAAGCTTCTTACAAAAATGAATCTTGGCTATGGCATTTAAGATTTGGCCATTTAAATTTCAAAGGATTACAGCTATTATATAAGAAAAGAATGGTATATGGGTTGCCACCAATAGAACCACTTAAAACAATGTGTGAGAGTTGCATATTGGCAAAGCAACATAGACATAAATTTCCAGTTGGGGAATCTTATAGGGCAAAACATCCACTTGAGATAGTGCATTCAGATCTTTGTGGAGCGATGCAAACACCATCCATAAGTGGAAGTCTTTATTTCTTGACATTTATTGATGACTTCAGTAGGAAAGTTTGGGTTTATTTCTTAAAAGACAAATCAGATGCATTTTCTGTTTTTAAAGAGTTCAAGGCAAAAGTTGAAAAGGAAAGTGGACATTATATCAAAGTATTGAGAACCGATAGAGGTGGTGAATATATATCAAATGATTTTCAGAATTTTTGTAAAGAAAATGGCATAAAGAAACAACTTACAACAAGATATACTCCTCAACAAAATGGAGTAGCTGAGAGAAAAAATAGAACAATTATGGAAATGGCACGAAGTATGATAAAAGAAAAACACCTACCAAATGAGTATTGGGCTGAAGCAGTTGCATGTTCGGTATACATATTAAATAGATGTCCAACAAAAGCAGTGATAAATAAAACACCAGAAGAAGCTTGGAGCAAAAGGAAGCATAATATAGCACATTTGAGAGTCTTTGGATGTGTGGCATACTCCTTGATACCTCAAGAGTTGAGAAAGAAACTAGATGATAGAGGAGAGAAGTGCATATTTGTAGGATATAGTGAACAATCGAAGGCATATAAGTTATATAATCCTATCACAAAGAAGGTCATAATAAGCCGTGATGTTAATTTTGTTGAAGAAGAAGCGTGGGATGGCAGTATAGACAAAACAACTACAATTGCAGCTAGTGTTCCACAAGAGAATGAGGAGAATGAAACTCAAGTTGTGACTTCTACTACTCAAGCAAATGTTCCTTCAACACCTTCTAAGGCACCCACCACTCCAAATCCAACTACTCCAGCAAGTAATAACAGCAGTGAATCTTCTAATCCAACACTTGCATCACTAAGATCAAGGTCTATAAACACTTCAAAGAAGTCACGCAGTCTAAGAGAGATTTATGATGAATTACAAGAGGCTGAAAATGATGATTTATGCTCTAATTTTGCATTCTTAACACAAGCTGATCCAATTTATTTTGAGGATGCCATTAAAGATGACAATTGGATTGCAACCATGAATGAAGAAATTCAATCAATTGAGAAAAATCAAACTTGGGATCTAGTAGAGCTTCCTAAAGGCAAGGATGTGATTGGAGTTAAGTGGGTTTACAAGACAAAGTATAATGCTGATGGAAAAGTAGAGAAACACAAGGCAAGACTAGTAGCTAAAGGCTTCACACAACTACCTGGCATAGACTACAATGAAACATTTGCACCAGTGGCAAGATTGGATACTATTAGGATGGTTTTATCCATAGCAGCTCAAAATAATTGGAAGGTTTACCAAATGGACGTCAAATCAGCATTCTTGAATGGCATTTTAGAAGAAGAAGTGTATATAAAACAGCCACCTGGTTATCAAGTTTTGGGAGAAGAACATAAGGTATACAAACTGAAAAAGGCACTATATGGTTTGAAGCAAGCTCCTAGAGCTTGGTACTGCAGGATAGACTCTTACTTTGTAAACAATGGGTTTAGCAAGAGTGGCAATGAACCAACTTTATATGTCAAAGTGAATGATGAAGGAGAAATCTTGATAGTTTGCTTGTATGTAGATGATTTGATATTCACAGGTAACATGTCAATTAAATCATTCAAGGCAGCCATGGAAAGTGAATTTGATATGACTGATTTGGGGATCATGAGATACTTTCTTGGAATAGAGGTAAGTCAAAGTGATCAAGGCATTTTTATATGTCAAAGAAAATATGCTAGTGACTTGTTGAAAAGATTCAGGATGACAAATGTCAATGCAGCCCCTACACCAGTTGCACTGGGTTTAAAACTTAGTAAGGACGACAAAAGTCCTAGTGTTGATGCAACTTTATTTAAAAGATTAGTTGGCAGCCTTATATATCTAACCGCCACAAGACCGGATATCATGCATGGGGTTAGTCTTATTTCTAGATTCATGGACAAACCTAAGGAATCACATTGGAAGGCTGGAAAAAGAATTTTAAGGTATATAGCTGGAACAAAGAACTTTGGGATTTTGTATACAGCTTCAGATGACTACAAGCTGATTGGATATACGGATAGTGATTGGGGAGGTAGCTTGGATGATAGGAAGAGTACTTCTGGTAACATTTTCCATCTTGGATCAGGTGTTATCTCTTGGGCATCAAAGAAACAACCAATTGTGACACTCTCATCAGCTGAAGCGGAATATGTTGCAGCCACATCAGCAGCTTGCCAAGCAGTATGGATGAGAAGAGTACTTTCAGATTTGAAGCATCCACAAGAAGAACCTACAGAAATTTATTGTGATAATAATTCTGCAATTGCTTTATCTAAAAATCATGTCTTCCATAAACGCAGCAAGCATATTGACACAAGATATCATTTTATTCGAGAATTGGTGAACAATGGTGACATTCATCTTGAGTTTTGCAGGTCCAAAGAGCAACTAGCAGACATCTTCACAAAACCACTTGCAAAGCATGTCTTTGAGCATCTCCGGGAAGGAATTGGAATAGCAGACATATATGGCAGTGAAGATTAAGGGGGAGTGTTGGCAGACGTGGATCTCCAACTAATCTTCTCTGCCACATCACCCCATCTACTCCAACCACCACATTTAATTCTCCTTCTTCTTTTTGTTTTCATCTAGAAACTTCTATTTTTGGCGGATATCTGGAGGCTTCTCCTGTCATATATTATATGTAAAAAAAAGTTTATGCTACTCTGTTTTTTGTATCAAAAAAAGGGCAGGAATATACACAGCAGCTCTGGTTTTTCTGGAAAAGGCATGATAACAAGTGCACAGCAGCTATAACTGTCAAATTCTTATTGTTGTTCTTGCTTGCTGTGGATCTAGGAATTATAATACTCTCCATTTGGCAGATTTAATACAGTTTTTTTTTTCTGTTTTACTGTATTTTTCTTTTCCCCCTCCAGCAGGTTTGAGGAAGACAGTCGCATTCATGGGCCCGTGTAAACCAGCAAGGAATTAAACGAGCTCGCCCAATAACGCACAAGTACCCGGCCTGCCCCAGCATTGCCACTTTTCCCAAGCTCGCCCCCACACCCACCATGTTTGAGCCTCACTTCCACCCCACTGATTGCTAGAAAGCTTCGAGCCGCCGAATCTTTACTTATCTGTAATCAATTGAAATCACCTCCTTATTTCAATTTTAGTTTCTGCCTATTAAATCAACTGTTCTGGGCTTTTTAAAACCACTTTTGTTATTCGCTGTGAGCAAATTGCTTTGAAATGATGTCAAATGTTAACAGACCCCACCAACAAAGACTGCTAAAAATAGAATTGTTGTCAATTCGTCCCTCCCTCCTTCGCATATCTACGGCAAATCTTGTTGCGTTGGCCAAATCTTGCTGGAAAATATTTAGGAAAACAAAGGTGCACGAACCAGCGCATTAAAGGAAATCCCCAATCTTTTGGGTGATGTACGAAGAACTGAAAACAACCGATTAAGACAATCGAAATGATGCCAAATGTGATCAGATCCCACTAACCGTGCTTCTCAAGCTGCCAAAAGAGAGCAAATCCAGTGGCGCTCGCTGACAAGAGTACTAAAACTACTACTGCTGCCAATGGCTTCGTCACTCCCTTCTCCAGATGAGAGCGTTGGCCACAATGTAGAACACCACAAGATTTCCAATGGAAATGATGTTCAGTACAATTGACAAGTTGGTGAACAAGGCAATGCCTGTTGTGCCTACAAACTCCTGGAGATATCAGAAACAAGTTGCACTTCCTGTTTAGTTGCTGTCATGTCCGGGAATGTAGGACAAGGGAATTGAACATGTGCTACCTAAGAAGAGAGCGGCATTGACTGGTAATGGGAATGACTCGAGCAAAACATAAACAATCACCATAAAATGACAAGTCGGCGAACAAGTTGCAGTACCAGGAAAATAGGATCAATAAAGTTTAACCACTTGATGACGTTGAGAGTAGCATTGATTCGAGTAAAGCAAAAGGGGATCACGTGTGCTCGGCCAAAAACGCACAAGTACCTGGCCTGGCCCAGCATGGCCACCAGAATCGATGTTAAGAATCCCAAGGCAGCACCTGCGCCAACCACGTTTGATCCCCACTTCCATCCCACTGATTTCTTCAAAGCCTCACTGAAAGCCGCCGATGAACTGATCTGTCATGTTCACGTGCCCATGTACAATTTTATTTAGGTTAATGCGAATTCCAAGTTACAGTTTATGAAGAATCTACGATGAGAATTACTAAATAGAGACTTGTACTCTTTTCAACGAAAAATAAAGTATGACACTCTAAATTAAAAATGGTGAATATTCACCTCAAACCAACACTAAGGCTGTAAAGTAATATAGGGTCACAAAATACAAAGACAATTATCTAATAACTAACTATGTTTAGCCAATGGGGTCTTAGCTGATTGGTATAGTCCGGGCATTTACTAAGAGGAGGTCCAAGGTTCAAATCCAATTTGCATGTCATAACATGAGGAGTAAATTCGACAACGTCCCCAAGTGTGCGCTCGCTATACGAATGTGGTATGAAACCTAGGCTCCAGTTGTACGAAGGCGGTATGAAACTTGTGCACCTTGTGGTCCCTTCTAGACCAAAGTTTATCAAAGTTGGGAGACTGAGCTTAAAAATGTAAAATGTAATGATTCTTCATAATAATAATAATAATAATAAACTATGTTTGATTGTGGAGGTAAAGGTAGAGTATCTCGTTGTCTCCTAGCTTCTCCTATTACTTATATTTTTTCCTAGTTTTCCTGAACTAGAAGATTTTTGTGCTCAAATCAATTAGGGGCAAGCATTGTCTTTTGGAATTACCTCTCAACTTCAATTTTTACAAGTCTGATAGTGCATCCAACAGTGGGACCAAGTCTATGTCACCCCTCTTCGCGAAAGGTACTGAGCAAAAAAGTCCCTATGTTGTTAACATCTAGCGATACCGACCCCGCCCAAAAGGGTTAGAGTCTCCAGGGAATGCTCCTAGTGAAAACCGTTGTTCTCTAGCCAACCATAAGGAGACCTCATGGAAAGCTCCCTTGTTCCTGAGAATGGGGGATGAGTGGAAGAGAAACTCTTCCAACAACACGCCTGACGAGAAGGATTTTCTCTACACAACTACACATCAGCTCATTAAATTCTAGGATGTAATTATTTCTACCTACAAAATTAAATTATATATTTTTTATCAAGGGTAAAGATTTTTTGACTGGGGTCCTACCCAAGTACAAAAGGCCTAAAAGCCCAGATTAAGCAATGACGCACCAAAGAAGAAACAACTACCCAACAGCGAAAAAACAACTAGGAAGGACAAATACTTTTCTTGAGTTAATAGTTTTTCTTGTTGTGAATTGTTTTCCACCCATTCACAATCTCCTCAATAGGAAGAAAGAATTCAATAAATTTTATCGACAGATATGTGTTTTATTTTACAAGAAAAATAGGAGGAATATTTTCCTTGACTTCTTTACTAGCTATTGTATCAATAATTTTGTTTGTTTGAGTTACATCATTTACATTCTCCTTATTTTCAACAACTGTAATTTCTATAAGAGGGGTTTCAGGAATGACCTCCTTTTCCGTGCCATCTGTAGAATCAAGGTATTTCTTAACATCAAAGACCAAATGCTCCGAGAGGGCATTTTTTCACCAATTTTTTCTCTCTTTGTTATGCTTAGTCATTACACAATTAGCAACAATATGCTCTAAGGAGAAACACCTTCTACATCTAAAGGATAAACCTTCTTAGTTTAAAGGTTGAGTGTTAGATAATTAATACATTGTTAGTGATTATGTTAGTGAACAGTTAGAACAGTTATACAACTGTTCCACGGATTTCATCCTCCCTCTGCTCTCGCCACGGCCTATATAAAGGCATGATGTTTGTATTATTTTTCATAGCAATACATAAAATCTTCTGTGTCCGCCTATCATTGGTTTCAGAGCAGGTGATGTGTGAAGGAGGAGAGCAGTTCGTGGCGCGTGAAGAAGACTATCGCTGTGAGAAGAGTCTCAGCAAAGAACAGGACACCGTGCGTGGAGAGGAGAGAGGACTGTCCCGCGTTTTTTACTGTATGTTCCGGTGTCTTGTTCCGCCATTTCTCTGATGTGTGTGCGTGAAGGAAGAACAGGAAGACTGTCCCGCCGGATGTGTGTGCGTGAAGGAAGAACAGGAAGACTGTCCCGCCGTTTGCAAGTTTGAGTGCTGCCTGTCTGTGTTTCGTGCTGTGCGTGGAGAGTAGTGTTTTGGAGAATCCATGGTTCCCTGTCTGTGTTCCTTGCTGTGAGTGAAGAATTATAACCCTTGCGTGAACTCTTATCTGTGCAAACCAGTGAACCTGTGCGCCTTCTTTGCTGTTTGCTGTTGGCTGTGCGTGGAGATTCGGAGAAGACTCATTGCTGGTGCGCCTTCTTTGTTGACTGTACGTGGAGATTCAAAGAGGAGACTCATTGCTGGAGCCCAGAGCAACTGTCCGTCCTCTACTCACGAAAGGAGACATTGCTGAGCAAGAGTCGTGCTTGTGACTGCTACGTGTAAGCAAAGTCGGAAAATTGCAAAACTGTGTGTGGGTGTATGTCTCAGTTTTCCGATGCACAAAGCACTGCAAGCAATGCACCAAATATTTGGGCATTGAATGACAACGAAGATGCCACTGGGCTGTTCTTTTCCTTAATCAACGAGCTACACAACACTGGGAACATTCTCTTTGACGAGATTGTGCGCCGAGGACTGTTGGAATACTTTTGGTTCGACGTTCGATGTCAAGCACGGCGGATTCGTGTAGAACTTGAACGTGGTTATGATGCAGATGACGAACGTGAAATAGAATGCCCACAAGAGCGTCGGCGTCTCACTGCACGAGCCTATAGAGCCCATCTTCGGGACAGATTCCTTCAGTAAGCATTGTAGCCATTTTTGAAAAATAAATAAATAAATAAAATACATTTTTGAGTTTTTGAAAATGTCTGCTCCAAAAATATTGCTATCCGATGCCCAACTCTTGAAAGGGCCAAATTTCGCCGCATGGAAAACCAAAATGCGGACGATTCTTCAATTCGAAGATCTTTGGGGGATTGTCTCTGGCAAAGACGCCCCTCCCACAGACGATGATCTGTTGGAAAAATATGAAAAGGCTGATGCGAAAGTGCTAATGCTCATTACCCTCAGTCTTTCTGATGAGGTGCAGCCATACATTCGGGAAGCAACTGCTTCTTCTCAGGCATGGAGCGCATTGTGTACCATCTACGAAGCTAAGAATCTGACGACAAAGTTGCAACTTCAGACAAAGCTTCATACGATGAGTATGCATGATGGCGAATCAGTAGAAGCCTTCTTGTGGCGTGTAGCTGAGTTACGTGCAGAACTCTCTGCACTCGGTGAACCAGTGGATGACAAGTTGCTAGTCCCGCTCACCCTACGAGCTCTTCCTTCACGGTTTCGGACACTGATCACCACGTTGACAATTACTCAACAGGAGGTGAGTTTTGCAACCCTGGTGAATTATCTCCAGCAGGAAGAAGCCATGCAAAATGTACAAGAAGCCTTCGAAGACAAGGCTCTCATCACGAGGCAAAAACATAAGCCTCGGAAAGGGCAATCTGCCCCCCAAAATCAGAAGCAGCATGCTCAGCAGCCATCTTCACAGCGGCCTCCACAGCGGCCACCCCAGAAGCAGCATAATCACAAGGTGGATCGGTGGTGCCACATTTGCTCCACGGATACGCACACGACTGCGAACTGTTATTACAACGGTCGCAAGTATGGAAATTCTGGCGAAGAGAGCACTTCTGGCCTGAGGATATTCCAAGAAATCCCGATGGCATGCTCGTAATCAGAGGCAGAAGGGCCACATTGCTGCTCAGCAGGATGCCACCTCCGATGAAGAGGTACCAGATACGACTCAATCTGACATTGTTCTAGTCTCACAGACTTCACAGCCATCAGAAGATGTCTGGTTGATTGATTCAGGTGCCAGCAAACACATGACTGGCAACAAGAAGTTGTTCCATACTCTGAGTGACCGGCCCACTGGAGATCGGATCACCATTGCAGACAATCAAGAGTATATTGCAGCAGGGATTGGTGATGTCATCATTCCTCTTGGAACACGAAGATGTACACTCACAAAGGTGCTCTATGTTCCAGGTTTGACTTCAAATCTTTTTTCTGTAAGTCAACTTCTTAACCATAGAATGCAGGTTGAATTCTTTGTTGAGAAAGGGGTCAAGTCCTGCATCATTTCCCAGGGAGAGTCAGTCATTGCTCAAGCATTTCTGAAGGGCCGTCTATTTGCACTGGATGCGGTCACTTCATCTAGCGTTGCTCTCTCTGCATCAACGGCAGAGTCCACTGCACTTTGGCACTTTCGATATGGTCATCTTTCTGCCGGGGCTCTGCATCAGCTCAGTGCGAAGGAAATGGTAAGAGGGCTTCCTCCACTCTCCCATTCCTTACCTGTTTGCTCAGGATGTCTTGCGGGCAAACAACATAGAGGTCCATTCAAACAAAGCTCTTATCATTCTACAGAGCCTCTTCAGGTCGTTCACACCGATCTGTGCGGACCCCTGCCAGCTAGCTTTCAAGGTTTTGCATACTTTCAGCTCATCATTGATGATTACTCACGCAAAATGTGGGTATATTTCCTTCGGAAGAAGAGTGAGGCACTTGCAAATTTCCAAACCTTCTACCAGCAAGCCACCAGGTAGTCTGGGAAGCCTCTTCTTCTCCTCCGCTCAGATCGAGGGGGGGAATTTGTGTCAAAGAAGTTCTTAGCATACCTGAAGCAGCATGGCATTCAACAACATTTGACTGCTCCCTATACGCCCCAACAGAACGGGATTTCCGAGCGCCACAACAGGACTGTCATGGAGATGGCTCGTTGTATGCTCTCAACCGCCAAGTTAGAGGATCAGTTTTGGGCAGAAGTAGTCTAGACAGCAGTGTATTTACTCAACCGGGCACCCACGAAGATCTTGCAGAACAAGACACCGGAAGAGGTATGGACTGGTCGTAAACCTTCTATTCATCATTTAAGAGTTTTTGGTTGTACTGCATATATGCATGTTCTAGATAAGAGAAGGAAGAAGATCGATCCAAAGACACTGCCATGTCTTTTCTTGGGGTATAGTACTACCTCAAAGGCATATCGTCTCATGGATCCTGAGACGAAGAAGATATACGAGAGTCGAGATGTGGTATGTGATGAGTCGTCCTTTGACTCCCTGCCACACAATGGAGATCCAGTAACGACCTCGTCACATAGATTGCTCACACATCCAGATGATGAGCAAGATGATTCTTCTCAGAGAGAAGAAGAGATGAGTGGAGACTTGTTCGTTGATCTTGGCACACTGGAAAACACATCTTCACATCAGCAGCGCCAACGTCCGAAATGGGTCCAGAGTACTATCAGGGATGCACACCTGAACTCACTTCCTGTTACTTCTACGGGAGTTAGAACACGAAGTCAAGCTAGACATGAGGTAAATTTTGCACTCATGAGTTCAGTTGTTGAGAGCACCGAACCTGACACTGTTCGTGAGGCATTAGACCAACCACAGTGGAAACAGGCTATGGATGCTGAATATGATTCCCTGATTCAGAATCGGACGTGGGAACTTGTCGATCTGCCTCCAGGTAAGAAATCCATTGGCTGCAAATGGATTTTCAAAACAAAATATAAGGCAGATGGTTCAATCGACAAACACAAAGCATGACTTGTTGCAAAGGGTTATGCTCAGCAAGAAGGAATTGACTATGACGAGACCTTTGCACCCACTGCGAAGATCAAAACCATCAGAGTTGTATGTGCACTGGCAGCACAAAATGGATGGAAACTTCAGCAGATGGATGTCAAGAGTGCTTTTCTAAATGGTGATCTACAAGAAGAAGTGTACATGGCCCAACCTGAAGGGTTTGTAGACGAGCATCAACCACACAAGGTATGTCATCTGATAAAGTCTCTTTATGGACTTAAACAAGCACCTAGGGCATGGTATATAAAAATTGATGATCACCTATTGTAGCATGGATTCACTCGTAGCCCCTCAGATACAAATTTGTATATCAAGAAGGTAGGAACAGAGATTGTCATTCTGGTTTTGTACGTAGATGATCTTGTGATCACAGGAAGTTCTGAAAATCTTGTAGATGATGTAAAGAATGATCTAAAGAAATCCTTCGACATGACTGATTTGGGGCTACTTCACTATTGTCTTGGCTTAGAGATATGGCAGAAGAAGAATCATATCTTCGTCTCCCAGATGAAATATGCCAAGACACTCCTGGAAAAGTATGGAATGTCAGATTGTAAACCAATGTCCACACCTATGGAAAAAGGTTTGCAACTATCTAGATTCCAGGATTCACCACAGGTAGATGGCACTCACTACAGGCAGCTTGTGGGGAGTCTCATTTACTTGACTTATACCAGACCAGATCTTTGCTTTGCTGTGAGCTATCTCGCCAGATTTATGCAGGAGCCGAAGAAATGTCATTGGATAGCAGCAAAGCATGTGTTGAGATATGTCTGAGGTACAGTTGACTTTGGTCTGGAGTATCAGAAGAACACTCAGTTCTTCTTACAGGGATATACAGACTCGGACTATGCAGGATCCGTTGATGATAGGAAATCCACTTCAGGATATGTTTTTCATCTCGGGTCTGGACCTATCTCGTGGATCAGCAAGAAGCAAACTGTTGTTGCTCTCTCATCCACTGAGGCTGAATACCGCGCTGCACGAGGAGCTGTGTGCGAAGCAATTTGGTTACGTCGCATTCTTGCAGATATAGGGATTCCTGAAGAGAAACCTCCCATCATTCACTGCGACAATCAAGGTGTGTTGAAGCTTGTGAAGAATCCTGTTTTCCATGAACGAACAAAGCATATTGAGGTCAAATGTCACTACATTCGTGAGCAGGTCTTGAACCACCAAATTCAGCTCCAGTACTGCCCTACTGATTCTCAGATTGCAGATATTCTCACCAAGCCTCTCGGCAAGGTGAAGTTTGATTTATTTAGGGGGTACATTTGTAAGAGCAATGTATTAAGGGGGGGAATGTTAGATAATTAATACATTTAGTGAACAGTTAGTAACAGTTATACAGGACAGTGTATCCACGGATTTCATCCTCCTCTGCTCTTCGCCTATCAGCCTATATAAAGGCATGATGTTTGTATTATTTTTCATAGCAATACATAAAATCTTCTGTTTCCGCCTCTCATTGAGTCCATGTTTTGTTTTGTACTTTGAGCTCAATGTTTGCAATTAATCTTCTTCGAGAGGTCATCTAGCTCCCTCCAGAATTCTAGAAGAATTTTGTATGGGTGACCCCGGTTTGGTCTATAGGAATTAACATAGAGAATGTTGCCGAAAGATATTGACCGTTACAGATAAGGTAGTTCTGGTCCTCATACTCTATAAAGGTGAGTGAGGCAACATAATTCAAATGGGTCTGCCATAGACACATTTTATTATTTTTCTGAAAGAAAGGATCTAGGGTTTTGAATGGCAGGAGTAGTGTGATTGAAAAACCCCAAATTTTGTCAGTTATGGTTTCTTTATCAACTATGGAAGAAAAAGACTGGTGATAACAGTATCCTTGAGAGATCAAGGGGTAAAGGTCTATATCTTCCAATTAGGAGTGGGAGCCAATACTTGGATCATCCAATCATGAATACCCTGGTAGGATAGCTAGAAGCCATCGTGAGTATAGCAAATCAAGGCATTTGTAAGGCCTCACATCCATATGCACAAGAATACAATAGTAAATTGCAATAGGATAATTTTTCTACTTACATTGCTCACTACACAAGGCCATTTGGACTCCAAGTAAAGAAATTCTTAGTACACATACAATGATTACATAAGGTCCTGTTATCCATATTTCACCCCACTGGGCCAAATCTCGGATCAGCTACAACCCCACATAGAAAGAACCTGAGAAAACTCATTCAAATCTATAAATTGGTTGCAGAGGGACTCAACATTGGAGTGGCAATAGGATGAAAAGGACTAAAGGACCCTATGTAAAATAAATGACTTTATTGAGTTGTTCCATGTCTTAAATTCATTTTTTAAGTTACAAGTAGACTCAACTTGAAATAGCAGGGGTAGACAGAAAGCGATGCTGCAAGAAATCAAAAACAAGAAGGGGAAGAAATGGCGAAGATCCAAAGTCCCCAGGCTCGGATTCATTGAAAAGGGTCCAAAATCGACTAAGTATGGGGGAGGCAACGGAAATAACCACGTGTCCTAACGGGGTTTCTCCAAAGATGAATCCAAAAAGGGAAGCCCAAACAAGCGCTAGGCTACCACGTGGCCCTGGTAGGTGAAAATGGAGAAACATCTTCAAGCATTTAATGCAGGATCTCTTCACCTCAACAACCAGATCGGATTTGATCTGTTCCATTGTTTCCATCTTCCTTCAAGGTGCACCAAACCAAGGATTGATGTAGTAAAGATAGATTTGGGGGAGATTTTATCAAAGGCATTAACAGCAGTGGTTGAGCTTCAACCTGCTTTTCCCACTTCTCCCTCTCTTTCTTCTCTCTAATTGAATCTATAAATATAGGGGTGGGATTCATTGTAAAGGGTTGGACATTCCTTGTTTTGCAGGCTCCCTTTTTCTTCTAGCAAAGGAATTTGTGGAATTTCAGGCCTTCCATCAAAATTACAATATATTTCTTGCCTCCTGGTCTGTTTTGTAATGGATTGTATCAATCTACAGAGCAATAAAACACGTTTGTGATCGATTCTAGATCCTTTCTGTCTCTTTTTCTCACATCTGGTCGTTCATTATAAATCTGGTTATTTGTGTTTGATTATTGCATGTATTTGTTGGTTTGTGTCTATCAGCAGATAATAGTGTTCATCATTCCTTCGGTGCATCACCTTGTAGTTTAGTTATTATTTATTTCTTGTACCCCATTTCTTATCCCTGTCTCCTTGGGCAAGTTTTAGATTAGGTGTAGAGATAGATCCTCTGCAAGTTCTCACGTATGCATCTAAACAGAGGAATAAGGAACCAACCTTTAATCTAGAGAGATTTCCCATTTTGTAAGGTCCCACACCTTGGGGAAAGTTCAATGTTATGCAATCACACCAAATGAGTCTTCCTTAGAAAAGTAGATTTTTAGAACTCATTTGGGGGTGCTATGATTTTGCACTAACAGTTTTGGCACACCCGGTGGGACTAGAGGTCTTCACTTTATTTCATCAAGTTGATGTGTTCTTGGTGGGATTCAGCCTTTTGGAGGCACATGCAAGCACATCTGGTGACTCCATCTGGTCAAAAACCCATTCTCTGAGTTGTATTCCTTTTCCATCCATTTCCACTCATTTCTATCCATTTTCTTTTTCCATCTCTTTCATTTTCTCCCATTCCCTGAAGTTGTGCAATCATGACTTCATTTCCATCATGGAATTCACACTTTCAGTAGCAGTAGTGCAATCAACCTCCAATGTATTCCTCAACTCCCCACAGATCAAAATTTTAATCAAATCCAAAATCATTATGCTTTCCCACATGAACAATGCCAAAACCCCCAGTTTCTAACTATGGAGTTTATCAAGAGTAAGGGTACACATATAATGACAGCAGTCAAATGGAAAATTTAGATTTGTTGAGAGAAGATCAAAAAAATAGAGCCAAACATGATGCAATCTAGGGCTACAGCTCAAATGAAGACTTTTAGAATTGGTTGCAGGGCACCTTGTCCATGGGTTGGCCCTTTTTCAATCCATTATAGCCATCAGGAGAAGTTTGAGGGTTTATTGAAATGCTGCCCCAACTTACAGAGTGGACCGAGGGGATAGAGATATATGAGCAAAGTGTTACACAACCTTGTCAATGGGTAAGTACACCACCTCATAGTTTTTCTTTTCCTCATTCTCATCCAATATCATAGTATCAACTTCCAAGCTTCCCATGGTTGCTGCCCTAAATGTTAATACATCTTCTCCATCTACTAGTCTTCCATCCCACCTCAGTTTCTCTGCCCTTTTCCCTTCCAAATTCAATTCCCCTCTACAAGAGCCAAAATAAACACCTTCCCCTCCACCATAAAAAATTACAAATTCTATTGTAAATCAACCCATCCTTCCTCCTACTTTCCCACACCCATGTTGGGAAGAAAACAATCAAAAAACTAGTCAAGAGCAAGAAGAAGTAGAGCCTAAAACAAAGAAGACCTACAATCAGAGGTTTGGTGAGCTTGGCTCTTAAATTCAGGATTACAAAGATTCCCTTGATGGTTAAACCTTTTAAGGAGGTCAAAGTTAAAGAACCAATGGTGGCCAAGGCTGATTTTGTAGCAGTAGTGGAGCGAGAAGACCAATAGCCTGTTTGTTCTGAGTATAGTCTCCATGTTGGCACTCTCTTTGAAGAAAATGATGATCCAAATCAAGCTACACAATCAGCCCAGGCGAGGGAAGAAAAATCTACTCCAAATCCAAAAGAGGAGTGCATTCTGGCTATGGGGGTGAATAAGATAAATTTAGAGGCACTGAACCATGAGCAGGTTGCACAAGAAATTGGAGTTTTTTTTCCCACTTCATCTCTCCAAAAATATGACTTTTTAGATAAATTCGAGATGACAAGCTTCATGTTTGATGATGAAGTTATACATGATATGAAAATTTCAGATTTAAAAGGCATCATACAAGAGAGAGAAGCTTTAGCACAACAGGAAATTGAAGAGTTTGATTTCCTATCAGACTTAGAAGAGTGTTTTGATGGAGAAGAACCCATGGAAATCACAACATTTTCTGCTCCATCATTCATCCTTCAACAACAAGAGATTTCTGCCATGGGAGGGAATGTGCAAGAGCAACATGCACCTCAAAACAGTCCTCTTGAATCAGAATTGGAGGAGTTTGATATTCCAAACTTCGTATTGGATAAGGAGGAGAAAGAGAACAAGGATGATCATCCATTCCAAATCATTCATTAGGGAAGAGTTTCAGTTTTCTGTAGATGTGCAAGGAAAAAAAATCAAACTGCAAATAACCCATCCATCCAAGAAGGTCTACAGGAAGACTCCATTATTGGATTTAAATTTCAAAGTAATGGGAAAATTTCAAGGACTAGACCTTGCCCAATAAGGTACTTGACTTCATTGGAGCCAAGGGAGAAGCCAAAACTAGTCATGCTTACTTTTGAGCATGAGGATGAGCATCAAAGTACCAAGGATCAGCTACAATACCTCTGTGAACCAAGTGACCAGTTGATTGAAAAGGTATTTATTTTGTTTCCAGTTGATACCTTGATGGAGGGAGTGGAGAAACAATTTGCAGTTAGCCTTCCACTTCTAATAACAGCCATGTTCAGCTCCAAATCATTTGCATGGCTACCAATTTTGAGGAAAGGAAGCTATTTTGCAAAACCAGTTGCAGGGTTTGTTTAGCTCACCTTTTCTCCTAGCTAGCATAAAGTAGGTAGGTTTTCTTTCAGCAGAAGAAGTGCTTTGTACACTTTACATGTTCTACTTAGTAGCATGTATGATTTTCAGTTTTGTACATAGTGTTGTTGTGGATTTTTGTTTCTCTCATGCAGTGTTTGCACTTGGCATTTGGTCAAGATCAATTTTAGTTCTAATGGGTTTCCAAGTGGCCCAGGGATCATTTTTCAAAATTCAGATCAGTAGCAGGCTATCACTCATGACTCCATGCCCAACAGATATGAAAAAGGCAATTGGTCTTTTCTATCTAGCAGGAAGATTCCCCTGTGAGTCACCAAATTGTTATCCATATTTCACCCCCCAGGCCAAATATTGGATCAGCCATGACCCCACATAGAAGGAACCTGAGAAAACTCATTTGGATCTATAAATTGGTCACAGAGGGACTCAACATTGGAGTGGCAGAGGTCGAGAAAGAATAAAGGACCATGTGCAAAAGAAACAACTCTATTGAGTCGTTCCCTATCTTAAATTCATTTTTTAAGTTACAAGTAGACTCAACTATAAAATAACAAGGGACAACAAAAAGTGGCGATGCCACAGAGAACAAGAAGGGGAAGAAACAACGAATATCCAAAGTCCTCGGGCTCGGATTCATTGAAAAGGGTCCAAAATTGACTAAGTATGGGGGAGGCAATGGAAGAGAACCACATTTCCTAACGACGCTTCTCCAAAGATGAATCCAAAAAGGGAAGCCCAAATGAGTGCTAGGCTGCCGTGTGGCCCTAGTAGGTGAAAATGGAGAAACATCTTCAGGCCTTTAATGCAGGATCTCTTTGCCTCAAAAACTATATCAAATTTGATCTGTTCCATCGTTTCCTCTTCCTTCAAGGTGCCAAACCAAGGATTGATGTAGTAAAGACAGATTTGGGGGAGATTTTGTCAAAGGCATTAATAGCAGTGGTTGAGCTTCAACCTACTTTTCCCACTTCTCCCTCTCTTTCTCCTCTCTGATTGAATCTATAAATACAGGGGTAGGATTCATTGTAAAGGGTTGAATATTCCTTGTTTTGTAGGCTCCCTTTTCTTCTAGCAAAGGAATTTGTGGAATTTCAGGCCTTCCATCAAAATTGGAATATATTTCTTGCCTCCTGGCTATTTTTTAATGTATTGTATCAATCTACATAGCAATAAAACACGTTTGTGATCAATTTTAGATCCTTTCTTGTCTCTTTTTCTTTCATCTGGTCTCCCATTATAAATCTAGTTATCTGTGTTTGATTATTACATGTATTTTGTTGGTTTGTGTCTATCAGCAGAACTAGTGTTCATCATTCCTTTGGTGCATCACCTTGTAGTTTAGTTATTTTTTATTTCTTATTCCTTCTATCCCTGTCTCCTTGGCAAGTTTTAGATTAGGTATAGAGATAAATCCTCTGAAAGTTCTCACGTATGCACCTAAACAGAGGAATAAGGAACCAACCTTTAATCTGGAGAGCTTTCCCATTTTGCAAGGTCCCACACCTTGGGGAAAGTTCAATGTTATGCAATCACACCAAATGAGTCTACCTTAGAAAAGTAGATTTTTAGAACTCATTTGGGGCTGCTGTGATTTTACACTAACATTTTTGGCACGCCTGGTGGGACTAGAGGTCTTCACTTTATTTCATCAAGTTGATGTGTTCTTGGTGGGATTCAGCCTTTTGAGGCACATGCAAGCACATCTGGATACTCCATCTAGTCAAAAATCCATTCTCTGAGTTGCAGACCTTTTCCATCCATTTCCACTCATTTTTATCCATTTTTTCTTCCATCTCTTTCATTTTCTCTCATTCCATGAAGTTGTGCAATCATGACTTCATTTCCATCATAGAATTCACACTTTCAATAGCAGCAGTGCAATTAGCCTCCAATGTTTTACTCAACTCCCCTAGATCAGCATTTTAATCAAATCCAAAATCATTATGCTTGCCCACATGAACAATGCCAAAACCAGTTTGGCTATGGAGCTTATCAAGAGTAGGGGTACACTTATAATGATAGCAGTCAAATGCAAAATTTAGATATGTTGGAGAAGATCAAAAAAATGGAGCTAAACATGGTGCAATCTAGGGCTACAGCTTAAATGAAGGATTTTAGAATTGGTTATAGGGCACCTTGTCCATGGGTCAGCCCTTTTCCCATCTATTATAGCCATCAGGAGAAGTTTGATTTCATTATTGAAATGCTACCCCAACTTGCAGAGTGGACCAAGGGGATAGAGATATATGAGCAAAGTGTTACACAACCTTGTCAATGGGTAAGTACACCACCTCATAGTTTTTCTTTTCCTCACTCTCAACCAATATCATTTCAGCAGTACCAAGTTCCAAGCTTCCCATCTACTGCCCTAAATGTTAATTCCTCTTCTCCATCTACTAGTCTTCCATCCCACCACAGTTTCTCTGCCCTTTTTCCTTCCAAATCCAATTCCCCTCTACAAGAGCCAAAATCAACACCTTCCCCTCCACCACAAACAATTTCAAAGTCTATTGTAAATCAACCCATCCTTCCTCCTACTTTCCCCAACCCATATTGGGAAGAAAACAATAAAAAAAACCAGTCAAGAGTAGCAAGAAGTAGAGAAAAATAAAGAAGAAAAAATAACATGTTTGGTGAGCTTGGCTCTTAAATTCAGGATTACAAAGATTCCTTTAATGGTTAAAACTTTTGAGGAGGTCAAATTTGAAGAGCCAATGGTGGCTAAGGCTGATTTTTTTGTAGCAGTGGAGCGAGAAGACCAACAACCTATTTGTTCTAAGTATAGTGTCCATGTTGGCACTCTATTTGAAAAAAATAATGATCCAAATCAAGCCACACAATCAGCCCAGGCGAGGGAAGAAAAATATACTCCAAATCCAAAAGAGGAGTGCATTCTGGCTGTGGGGGTGAACAAGATAAATTCAGAGGCACTGAACCATGAGCAGGTTGCACATGAAGTTGAAGTTTTCTTTCCCACTTCATCTCTCCAAAAATCAGAATTTTTGGATAAATTTGAGCTGACAAGCTTCATGTTTGAAGATGAAGTTATACATGATGAGAAAAATTCAGATTTAAAAGGCCTCATACAAGAGAGAGAAGCTTTAGCACAGCAAAACATTGAAGATTTTGATTGCCTATCACACTTAGAAGAGTGTTTTGATGGAGAAGAACCCATGGAAATCACAACATTTTCTGCTCCATCATTCATCCTTTAACAACAAGAGATTTTTGCCATGGGAGGGAACATGCAAGAGCAAATTACACCTCAAAACACTCCTCTTGAATCAGAATTAGAGGAGTTTGATCTTCCAAACTTTGTATTGGATAAGCATGAGAAAGAGAACAAGGATGACATCCATTCCAAATCAGTCATTAGGGAAGAGTTTGAGTTGTCTGTAGATGAGTAAGAAAAAAAATCAAACTGCAGACAACCCATCCATCTAGAAAGGTCTGCAAGAAGACTCCATTTTTGGATTTAAATTTCAAAGCAATGGTAAAACTTCAAGGACCAGACCTTTCCCAATAAGTTACTTGACTTCATTTGAGTCAAGGGAGAAGCCACAACTTGTCATGCTTGCTTCTAAGCATGAGAATGAGCATCAAAGTACCAAGGATCAGCTACAATACCTCTGTGAACCAAGTGACCAGTTGATTGAAAAGGTATTTATTTTGTTTCCAATTGATACCTTGATGGAGGGAGTGGAGAAACAATTTACAATTAGCCTTCCACTCCTAATAATAGCCATGTTCAGCTCCAAATCATTTGCATGGATGCCAATTTTGAGGAAAGGAAGTTATTTTGCACAACCAGTTGTAGGGTTTGTTTAGCTCACCTTTACTCCTAGCTAGCATAAATTAGGTAGGTTTCCTTTCAGCAGAAGAAGTGCTTTACACACTCTGCATGTTCTACTTGGAGCATGTATGATTTTGAGTTTTGTACATAGTTTTTTTGTGGAATTTTGTTGCTCTCATGTAGTGCTTGGACTTGGCATTTTATCAAGATTAGTTTCAGTTCTAATGGGTTTCCAAGTGGCCCAAGGGTCAATTTTCAAAGTTCATATCAGTAGCAGGCTATCACTCATGACTCCATTCCCAATGGATATGACAAGGAAATTGGTCTTTTCATCTAGCAGGAAGATACCCCTATGATTCACCAAATTGTTATCCATATTTTTCCCCTCAGGCCAGATATTGGATCAGCCACGACCCCGCATAGAAGGAACCTAAGAAAACGCATTTATATCTATAAATTGGTTGCAGAGGGACTCAACATTGGAGTGGAAGAGGCTGAGAAGGACTAAAGGACCCTATGTAAAAGAAATGACTCTGTTGAGCCGTTCCATGTATTAAATTCATTTTTTAAGTTACATGTAGACTCAAATATGAAATAGTAGGGGCAGACAAGAAGGGGCGATACTGCAGAGAAACCAAAAACAAGAAGGGGAAGAAATGGTGAAGATCCAAAGTCCCTAGGCTTGGATTCATTGAAAGGGTCCAAAATCGACTAAGTATGAGGGAGGCAGCAGAAAGAACCATATGTCTTAACGATGCTTCTCCAAAGATGAATCCAAAAAGGGAAGCCCAAACGAGTGCCAAGCTGCCACGTGGCCCTGGTAGGTGAAAATGGAGAAACATTTTTAGGCCTTTAATGCAAGATTTCTTCACCTCAATAACTAGATCAGATTCGATCTGTTTCACCATTTCCTCTTCCTTCAAGACGTTGAACCAAGGATTGATGTAGTAAAGATAGATTTGGGGGATATTTTGTCAAAGGCATTAACATCAATGGTTGAGCTTCAACCTACTTTTCCCACTTGTCCCTCTCTTTCTCCTCTCTAATTGAATCTATAAATACAGGGGTGGGATTCATTGGAAAGTGTTTGAGATTCCTTGTTTTGCAGGCTCCCTTTTTCTTCTAGCAAAGGAATTTTTGGAATTTTAGGCCTTCCATCAAAGTTGCAATATAACTCTTGCCTCCTGGCTGTTTTTTAATGTATTGTATCAATCTACAGAGCAATAAAACACGTTTGTGATCAATTCTAGATCATTTCTATGTCTTTTGCTTGCATCTGGTCTTTTGTTATAAATATGGTTATCTGTGTTTGATTATTGCATGTATTTGTTGGTTTGTGTCTATCAGCAGAACTAGTGTTCATCATTCCTTTAGTGAATCACCTTGTAGTTTGTTTATTGTTTATTTCTTGTACCCCTTTCTTATCCCTGTCTCCTTGGCAAGTTTTAGATTAGGTATAGAGATAGATCCTCTGCAAGCTCTCACGTATGCATCTAAACAGAGGAATAAGGAACAAGCCTTTAATCTAGAGAGCTTTCCCATTTTGTAAGGTCCCACACCTTGGGAAAATTTCAATGTTATACAATCACACCAAATGAGTCTGTCTTAGAAAAGTAGATTTTTAGAACTCATTTGAGGGTGCTGTGACTTTACACTAACAATTATCAACTCACATAGACACCTGATAACACCATCTATGTATCAATGCCACACTTTACTCAATGAACGAATACTAGTAATGATTCAACCACAAGAAAAGGGACTCAAGGATTAGCAAACCCACAACACATCATTACCATGATTACATCTTCGCTACAATTAATATTCCAATAACATTATTATGTAAGTATAATTTTCTCATTTTTCCACCTATAGATTCATAAGATCATTCCACATTCAACTATAGTTCGACCATTTAATTTTCCCTTTATCCTTTATGACAATCTCCATACTTACATAATTATTTTCCATAGTTCAGATTCCATACAAAGTTCCTACCTCTCTCGTTCTTATGCTAAAAGTTTGTTTCTCAAAATATGTTTAGTTGACATTTAATTTTACCCTCATTATATGAGGGGACCCACCATAAGTTTTCAAGGGAGAAATAATACAACTCAAAGGAGGTGAAGATTCAATTTTTTATTTCCTATAAACTTCCTTCCATTCGAAGCACATGTGTTCTCATACTATGGTTGTTTTAGTTCTAAATTTAGTTTGATTCAATTAAGAATTTACAACATTATTTTTTTTATTTATTTATTTTTAGTGGACTCTATATTGGCTCAAGTGCCTAGTCCCACCAAGAACAAATTGTAAGCATTCTTAACAAAAGTCAATGCTTAACTCAACCATAAGGACTTCAACTGAAAAAATTTGTTCCTAAACCATTATCACATATACTCTTGTTTCTCATTTCATTTACCTTATTTCTTAGGTCTCTTTTTGGCATCACGTTTTTAACATAAAGTGTTATGAAAGTACTAGTCTAACATCTGGAAGAAGAAAATGATTGGAAGCACTATAACTACACACGAACTGTAACGCCCACATTTTACACACACAAATACAACAATAAAATATGAGGATTTTTTTTTTTGACTTACATTGCTCAGTACACAGCACCACAAGGGCTCCAAGAAGATAAACTCAACAAAGCACAAGACACTTACATAAGCCGTCGACTCACATAGACACATGACAACACCATATACATGTCGATGACACACTTTCTCCAATGAATCAAATGCTAACAATAACCCATCCACAAGAAAAGGGACTTAAGGATTGAAAAACCCACAACACATCATTACCATGATTACATCTACATTACAATTGACATTCCAATAACATTATTATGTAAGTATAATTTTCTCCCTTTTCCACCTACAGATTCTTAAATTTGTTTCACATTTAATTTACAGTTTGACCATTTTAAGTTGGCTTTTTATCCTTTACATAAATTTCCATAACTTACATAATTATTGGGCATAGATCAAATTTCATATAAAGTACTTAATTCTCTTGTTCTTATGTAAAAAACATGCTTCTCAAATGCGTATTCAATGTCTACATTTTACCCTTGTAACTCAAGTGAATCTAACTTGATGTCCAGAAAGCAGTATTAGGATTTAAGGACGGTGGTTTAGATTCAAGATACCTTTTTCTCATAAACATTCTTTGATCTCGGTATCTTTATTTCCCGATTCAACATTCCCACAACAGAAATTGTATATATATATATATATATGTTTTTTTTTTCTTGAAGTTTGATCTCACCAAGGGAAACTCATATTCTTTGTAACACATGAAAATGTTTGATTAAGTTATAAGGACTCCAAGAGTGGCATTATTCCTAACCTTAAATCTTGTTTTTTTTACTCTTATATGATTTACTTATACATCGCATTATGGTCTCACTATTACCATCACTTTATAACAAAAGTGTTATGAAATTACTTTCCTGACATCTTGAAGAAGTACATGATTGGAAGTATTATAAACTACACTTGAACTATTAGTGTTTTGTGTTCAAGGTAAGATCTCAGGGTTCTTCCTTTCATGATTTCGCAAGTGAAATTTATTTTATTCTTATTGTCATAAAAGGGCATAACAAGGGATTATGGGACAAGATTTTAGTTTCCTGGGTTTTCTAAGGTCATCTTTCAAACCAATTTCGTTAGCAAAGAGTTACTTATAATTTTCTAACCACAAGTTAACCTCCTAATCAACTAAGGTTTAGTTTGATTTTGATTCTCACTCAAGATTTACGCCCTATTATAGATTAGATTAAGTTTCAAAAACATATTTACCCTATAAACCCTCTATAAAGATCAAGGCATTATACTGTCACTAGCCAAAGATAAGACATTTAGCTAAGAGGATCTAAAGAAATCATTAACAAAATTTTAAGTGATAGTACAACTATTTCCCTAGCTCCATAGTGTCATCTGGATCCCATAAATAATTCATTTGATGAATAAATTTAATTCTAAATGTATCTTCGGAAGACAAGGTAATCCAACAGGATGCGAAGGAAGATTTAGCTCTACTTACTCTAGATAAAGTTTTACCGTGTTGCTCTTATATGTCAGGTTTATGACGATGTCACTAAAAATATTGACTAAGACGATAAACCCATCCTTAGGATCTTATTTACCTAAACTAGGAGGTTCCATCGAGTGCAAAGTTTAAGTTCATTCTATGGTTTTCAATTTATTCTATGGTAAAAAGGATCACACATGAAGACATGTTACACAAAGATCTTATAATAAGGTTGAGTGTTTCAATTGAATATCTTTATTACATTTACAAGGTAAGAATACAACCCAGTAATTAATTAATCGTTCATTGAACACTAAAAAATGCATTACAATATATTAACTTAAAATTCATTTACTATATACATATCATACATACATACATACATACATACATACATACACTATACACATCAAATTGAACCTGTGATTAATGTAAACACACACACACTATAACACACACACACACACACACACACACACACACACACACACACACACACATATATATATACATATATATATATATATATATATATATATATATAAAACCCTTTTACCATACACAATTATAAATCAAATTGAATCTGTAATTAATGCACATTTCCTAAGATATCCCTAAAAATAGCATGTCATATATATTGGTAAATTTCAAATATAAATTTTCTATAACAAAAGACAACATTATACATATATTCATTCTACGATGACCTATATAAATTACAATAATAAATAATGAATTACACATCGCCTTTTCACCATCTTTCTTGCATCCTGCAAAACCATGTGAGCATGAAATTGGCTATAAATTGTTGGCATGGAATCCACCCTAATCTAGAATAATTAATGTTTTTCAATTCCCCATTTACATATAATAATAATTATAATTTTCATTCAAAATAAAAGGTTTAGAAACATGAATTCATTTCATTTCACTTCATTTCGTAATCAATGAGAGAGAAAGAGAAAGGAGGGAGAGAAATACCATTTTGTCAATAGTTCTATTTCACACAACAAGTTACACTATGGAGTTTTCAAATAGTTATTTACATGTTTCAAAAGTTTCCACGGTGGTTTGGCAACCTGACAGGGTCCTAGAACTTTCTTTTTTTACATTTTCCTGTTAGCTACAAAAAAATTCAAATCAAGCTTGAAGGCTAGGAAACAACTTCCAAACGTTGTCTTTCGATGAGAAAACATACCATGGTTAAAATTTCTACATGTCCACTTATATACCAAGAGTTCAAAGCAACTGACATAATTTGGAGCTGGCGAACGGTATACGATTGGTAGCTAGTTTTCCGAGATCATTGGCCGTAACTGGCCTAGTTTCAAATAATCAAAAGTAAGCTCGAGGGATTATAAAACCATGTCCAAAACTAACATTTTATGGATGAACTTGCCACGATAAATTTCCTATGAGTTCCACCATATATGGGGAATTCATCAGAGTCATTGAGATTGAAAACCAGAACACGATTTTCAAATGGCGACATGATTTTTGAAGCCACCAGTCCTAATTGGTCGAGTTTAACCTAGTCAAATTACATCTAGAGGCTTATAAAATGACCTTTCCAAACTATACAGAAAATTGTTTTCCCTAAACTGAAAGTTCCATGTAATTGTTTAGTAAAAACACTAGAAGTTTGCGAAGACGGATAATAATTTATCTATCCAGGTTTCAAATGGTGGTTCAAAAAGAAAGCCAACTTTCTAGATTTAACAGCTTCCTACCATTGCAAAACAGTGTAAAAGGGCTCCTATAAGGGCGTCAAAAAGATCACTAATGTTCATTCAGGGTCAATCCAAGGATTGAAATAAAACCTCACAAAGGAAACCTAACCTCCCTTTTCCTAACTTAAGAAGGTTACTTTGCGAGTCCCCAGAAATTGTAATTTATCTAATTAAACCAAGAGATGGTCAACATAATTACTGGGAAGTCAACTTCAACTTGTCAATAAAATAATAGTGTAGTGATCTAGTTTGGTCAGGAATTTTTCTAAATCACCTCAAAATGAGGGTTGAAGTTCATGGTTTACTACAAATGGTTATTTTGATTGGGTGAGTTATGATACGACACTTTTTTTTTTGCAACAAGTTAATGTAAAACAATCAAATCTATGATAATCCCCAGCTTTTAAAATTATATTTTTTTGCAAATGAAAAACTAAAGTACGAGAATTATGAAAGATAAGGATAGATGAACCATGCCTAGAAATACTAGCATTCGTAGTGCAAGAGGTGATCTAGGCGGTTTCATTTGCATTCTACAAGGCTCCAACACATCTCACCAAAGAGGTGAATTGAGGAAGAATACAAAACCAAATTTGATATTTTTTTCCTCGGGAGTAGATCTTTGAGTGCAGTTTAAATTGCATCAAGTAAGCCCCTTTTCGAGTGTGGAATCAACCCTTCCTACTCAACCTTTGGCAGTCAAACCTAAACACATAACCCATCTTCTGTAGTGAAACATCCCCAACAAGACTTGAAACCATATCCCAAAAACCTTGTTTATAGCTTACAAGCCCTCAGATCCTCATTACAACACCCACAAAACATGTCTTTGCCTACAGCTTACAAGCCTTCAAATCCTCATTACAACACCCATAAAACATGTCTTTGCCTTAGATTAAAGGATAGATGCTTCCTTGTGCGCAAGATCCTTTAAAGAAAGATGCGCGTGACATAATAGAGTGTAGGCAAGCTAATGTTAACACCTATAGCAAGAGTTTGAGCCACGAAATCACAATAACCCAAATGCATGGAAATCAACAAATAAATAACCCTCCATTACAAATAACTACATCTAGTTTTTTTTTCCACTGCAGGTATTCAGATGAATATGAATATGATATGCACAGGGATGCTACAAAGAGCACAATTAGCACTCCTAATTGGTATTTTCTTAAAACATTAAAGCCTTTTAACAGACCCATTTCTTGCATAGCATGTCATCATTGTAGTCTATGAACCCACATTTCATGCATTTAGTCTAACAATTCACATGTCAAATGCAAGCTTCCACATTTTTCATGCCTATATACCAAGGCATTTCCAACTACAACATCTGACAAAATTCTTTTATCCTTGAGCCTTGTTAGACATCTCTACCTTGCTCTAGTGCTAACCCATTTTTTGCACAAGCTAAGAGGAGATTGCAGTCCACGAGACATGTTTCTTTCAAGCATTTTGGCTATCCATTTACATGCCTTTTGTATGCTTCCACATGTTGCAGGTAGATCTTCCAGGGCACTTACAACTACAAAATCTAGCAAAAATTTCCATTTTGGCGCTGACTAGGAGAAAGATGGAATAAATTCAGATTTCCAATATGCTTTGATGGATGTCCATACTCTTTTGTGGAGCTCATACTTTGACACAGGCTGGGAGCAAGTGTGCAAATGTAGACTTCTTAGATTGGAGCTCTGTTTATTGCATAAGAGAATTCATGTGAACTTCTTGTGAGGATAACCATGTCTTTTGTATCTTGTCTTGCCCTTCCTAGCTACAACTAACCAAAGACTACTAAATTTCCAATGCTAACTTGGGTTTCTACGTGGTTGAGGCGCCATGATCAAAACTAAAGTGCTTTTATTATTGTGCAAGGAAAAATGGGAGGTCTGACTGGCCATTAAGGGTGCTCATGTGCCTTGTCAGCCCTTCTGCAACACTCCACCACCCTCAACCAAATGTATTCACACACTTCTTTGTTTATAAATATTTCTTTGGTTATGTTTTACTATTATTTTATAGTTGGCACTACATTTCCCTCTCCTTTTAAGAGCAACATCCTCGATGTGACACAATACCTAATATCGAAGGCTACATAGGCAATAAAGTCTCTAATGACATATGTCATTTAACAAAATGAATTGTTGGTACAACATGACCACAAGGTATAAGGAAAAAATCTTGACAATTTCCATATGTTATGTGAAAAATTGGTAGTTTTGAATTTACATTATTACCTAATTACTCTTTTCCTTTAATATTTTTTTTTTCAATCTCAAGCTCTTAATATTTCATTGTTTTAAGATTTTAGTTTGTTTATTTTTTTGGGTGCCTAGCAGAAACTGACCTTTAGTTTTGACACCATATCCTATGAAGATACAAGGAAAAAAGGTTTGATTAAGCTTCTTCCATTTTGATTTCGGAATGAAGAGATAAGCACAACCACCAAATATCATCAAATGAGACACACTTAGTTTTTTATTTGACCACTTTTCCAGAGAAGTGGAATTAACTGAGACCTTAGTGGGAACTTTGTTCAAGATATGAACAATAGTGTTCTTTTCTTCAACATAGAGGAATTTAGGAACCTATGCTAAATGCATCATAGATCTAGCCATTTCCAGGATGGTGTGGTTTTCCCTTTCCACAATCTCATTCTGTTGAGGGAAATAGGGAGTAGTCAATTCTCTTTGAATGCCACATTCGACACAAAATGATTCAAATTCCTTACTAACATATTCTCCCCCATTATCATTCCTAAGCCTCTTAATTTTATAACTAGAAGAGTTTTCAACTAAAGATTTAAATTCCTTAAATTTTGACACGACATCATATTTCTTTTTAATAAAATAAGACCAAATCATATGAGATAAATCATCAAGGACCATGGTAGCATACAGAGAACCATTTAGGGATGGAACTTCTAGGGGTCTTTAGACATCACTATGGACAAGTTCCAAAGGTTCAGAAGAATTTTCATTATGATGATAGTGGAAGGGGTTAGCAACTTGTTTACCACATAATCATCCTTCACTCGTTTCATGATTCTAGGAAATAGGTGTTAGATCAGTCACTAGGTTTAGTCGAGACATGTCATATATGCTCCTAAAGTTGACATGACCTAGTCTCTCATGCCACAATTACATTTCACTTCTTTGAGATGTCAAACAAAAAGCAGAGGGAAATCCATTAAACACATACAAACCATCTCTTTGTATGCCTTCAAATATAGTAACATTGTGTTCATTTTTAATAAACAACTTATCTTTTAACAATGTTACACTATAATTATTTTTATTCAACAGAGAACAAGAAATCAAATTCATTTTAAGTTTAGGAACTAACAAAAGATTGTTAATAAATCCATTTATGATCCAAAAAAGATTTTTACCCCTTTGGTATTGTTTTAAATATTTCGAATACTTAAAAAAATTATCAATTTATCTGAGATTTCATTACTGATTTCAAAAAGTAAATTTTGATTAAATTACTAATTTAAAATATGGAATTAAAATAAGAAATCAGAATGCAATTGAGGATTAAATACGACACCAAAAATTGATAACGGAGTTCGGCATATAAGCTTGTGTCTCTAGATTCCCAACAAGAGAATCGATCTATTTAACATTCAATGAGGTACAATAACCCTTCAATAATGACAAATAGATCAAAAAACCTAGAAATGGGTTGATACCAAACCTTATGGAACTTTGAAATCTGACAGAACACGTTCCTAAGTCAATCCACAACCCCTACAGTGTCTTCGTAATGTGATACTCCTACAAATGTTTTAGAAAATCACCTAAAAATGGATCATCCTAAACATTACAAGGAAACAAATTACATATTTGGAATCCTTACATAATTTTGAGCAACTTTCATTTTAACACCATGGATAAATTCTGCCTCTAGGTCCTCCAAAATTGGGGTTGAAAGAAAATTGCTACTTAGGCCTTATGGCTCTACACAGGGATGTCCTCCTGTTCTAATACCAAGAGCTCCTTTTTATAGATTTTTGAGATATATGGCTCATTGGTGGGGTATGTTGGATTTAACACGGTTGGTGGGTGGTTCAAATCCCACCACTGACTCCACTACCTTTTCTAGATTCCCATGGATTCACATACCCACTTCACATTTTAAATAATGCTTTTCCTTTTAATTATTATCACCATGAGGCTATACCACATTAACCTCTTATTTCCCACTAGACACGTGGACCTGCATGTTGGCATGGATTGTTTTTTGGAGTGTTGTCCAAATATTCTCCATCGCTTCCTTTATTGGCTACTCACCAAATACATGGACATGTGCCATCAAATCTTCCCACAAACCACCAATCCAACATTGATTTGAAATGCCCCCATTGGTGCATGTGGTCTTCGTGGCTCTGTGGGAGGGATGTTTTCTTATCCCACATGCATGGGCATAAAAATTTTCTAAGCCCTTTTGAAAAGGCATGTTGACTTGTCTACTCTTGGCTTGGGCCACGTTTGGCATTTTTCCCACTATCTATTTCGCTATTTATTTGGGCTTTCCACTTATTCGTGCTTAGGTTTGGACGAGCTATGTGTACGTTGTGTATTAGGTTGAATGTTTCCCTTGTGGGCTAAGAGCTTTCATGTGGAGCCTCAAACTCTACCGAGTCATCACCCAATGTGGCTGAGTTGTTTGATCTAACCGTGAATATGGTGTTGAGTTGTGCATTGAATATGAACCGCCCTTGGGGCCAAGCCAATTGGAGGTTGTGCCAAGTTATCTCGCTATTGTGATTTTTTTCCATGTTGTGGTTGTGGGTTTTATCTCCACATATAAATTGGCCTGTGTAATGTTGAATGGCCACGGTGCTGAGCTAGTTGCAAACCGTCCTGAGCTATGGGTTATGCATGCCAAACTATGAGGTAGAAACCTTGGTGAGTAAGCACTGAGTTATAGGCCATGTGGATATCAACTCAACTCGATAGTTACGAAGAAATAATAACCAACTCGGTGGGGAGTTGATCACCCCATTAAGCTATCATAATATCTCACCCAATATTGATTACAACCATGCAATGCAATATTGCATATTGATAATGGAAATATACAAAGTTGCAAAGGCACCCCACATATAAAAGAATGTGTCAAACCTAGATGAGGGCCTCTAGATAGTAAATATTGGGGCCCACCATTTTTTTTCCATCAAATACCGAAGCTGATCAAACACAAACTTTCAACCTTCTCACCTTTTTGCCAAAATTCCATGTCAATGCATTACTCGCCCGTTGACCCTGTTGACCAGTTTCCTAACCTAGATTTTTATTGACCAAAACTTGAGTGTATGAACTCCGGTTTTTTCATTCTACCTGTTATCAAAAATCTCTCAAAACACTCTACCAATTTCCCAAAATTTCGTATGGATCACACCTCCCAAATGGGAAAGGATTTTGTTTGACCAAAAGCTTACTGGAACGTTTTTCACCCTATCCTGAATCTGAATACTCTGTTGTCACATCGAAATTACTACTACTGTGTACTCTTTGGTTTGTTGTACTACATCCTTCTCACTTCAACAACTTGGTCCTAATCCTAGATCTATGGGTTATGGTCCCACCATGATTGTTCCTTTGTCTTGATTTCCACATCTTACCTCTAGGGGTCTTACACTTTGAAAATTCATGACACTCATACTGCAGCATTTTTCTACTAAGGTCTTACTCGTCAGAAACACAGGAAGAATATATTTCTACATCTGCCCTTTGGGGGTCTTACACTTTAGCAACATATAATTTACATGGAAGTAGATATTGCCACATCTTCCTTCTAGGGGTCTCACACTTCGACAATACCCAGAAACATGTACTTTCCATGAAAATCAGCTACCATTCTACTGTGTGGCCTTAATATCTGCACAAAATGACAACACGAGATGGTTCTCCATGAGCTCAATAATGGTGACTTCTACCCTGATGCATAACTACTACCTCTATATGATATAAAGTCATTTGTTGATGATGACTGTTAGGTATCATCCTACTACACAGCCATAATGGGCCTTTACACAGAATTAAAACATGACCTAATTTTAGATGCCAATGGTTACCAGCTACCAATTTGTTGCATGGCTACAATGCATATACATAGAATGAATATTTAAGATAACACCAATGAGCTCAACTATTTTTAAAAATGGATGAAAAATCAACAGATACTGAAATGCAAATTTCCAGAAAAATAGACATTCAACCATGTCCACTGAATATGTACACTATTTTTAGAAATCTCCCAAGTTGACACATCATTTGTATCCCAGAAACTCAAAATTCAATTAGGAGACATGAATGGAGTATTAATCAGATTTTCCCAAGTAAGAAAACACACTGAGTATGGTAGACCTGTATCTCATCTTTTCTCACAAAATATGAACACCAAACATATATTGCATGATATATTCAGTCAAGAGCTATGCAAAATAAAGTTGAAAATTTTCTTTCCAACCCATGCTATCAAAATTTCATCTACAAGTATTACCTGATACGACATTAAATTTTCAATTGGTGGTGGATTAGGAACTTCATTTACCTTTGTAACATGTTTGTATTCTCTCTTTGGCTTGCGATTATTCATATGGCAAGATGGATGAAGTCTCTAACAAGTGTCTACCTGATTTCCACTCATGTAACAATGAGTGTAAAATGTCCTCTTGTACTTCTTCTGGAACGAGGAAACACCACTACCATTTCTCACTTCTGAATGATGAGATTGGTCATTTCCATTTGCCTTGTTCTTGACAAACTACATCAACTTATTCATCAAAATACTTCTCTTCCACAATCTATCCACATAATGGTTACGCATCCCACAAAATGTACAAGGATAGGCATCCAACATTTTCTATAAAATCATATCGATACTTATTTAACTAAAAAAGTGGTTCAAAAGTTTTACAATGTTCATGGTGCTTATGGTATAAAGTGGAGGTGAAATCTCAATACCTCTACATTATCTCTTCTTACCAAATCCTACCTATGTTGATGAAGTGCCTGATTCCTACACTGAATCTGTCTATAGGACTAGTGGGGTATTCACTTGGTTTTCGGAAGCTTATCTAATTTCATGCCATTCTCTAATTTGGGAATGGAATTCTCTAATTTTCATCCCCACACTGGTAAAACCCAATCCTGCATAACGAGGAAGTTCCTCAACCTGTATTGGGTTAGCAATGCCTTGGCTATCTTTGTTAAGACCTCTTCCATAAAATCCCATCCTCTACAACAATTTTGATCCAATGCCTCTAGTATGCTTTTTAAATGAACTAAAGACATCATTACCTGAATCTAAAATTCAATGGGAGGAAGAACAAGATTCCCATGGTGAATAACTTACAATGCACTTTGTCATGGTCTCTGCATCTGAAGTAGAAGGTAACTCCTTATGGTCACCACACTGCAAATTAATCAAGAGATCATCTTTGTATTATATCTCCTTTCGTAACCGATCAACTTACTCTTCGAGGGAATAGCTTGCATCTTAGGAACACATTTTTATTTTGGATTTTCCTATTGATGCTCTCTAACTCTTCCAATATTTCCCTCTTCAATTATTTCCCCATTTTAACCTGCAAACCAACCAATCCCCAAAATACTACAAATTTTCTGAGTAAGAAGATCAAACCAAAAAAATTTCACTGATGGGATTAGAAAATCACAAACTGCATTACAAATATAGTTGAAGTAATTATGAAACCAGATCTGATGCCAACTGATCCAAAAATGGTTTTTACACCCTGGGTACCATTTTAAATATTTTGGATACTTAAAAAATTATTAATTTATATGATATGTTATTACTGATTTTAAGAAGTAAATTTTGATTAAATTACTGATTTAAAATGTGGAATTAAAATCAGAAATCAAAATGCAATTAGGGATTAAATACGACACCAAAAATTGATAATGGAGTTTGGCAGACAAGCCTACATCTCTGAATTTCCAACAAGAGAATCAATTTATTTGATGTCTAATAAATTACAATAACCCTTAAAAAATGACGAATAAACCACAAAACCTACAAATTGGTTGATTCTAGACCTCATGAAACTTTATAATTTGACATAACATGTTCCCAAGTCAATCCATGACCCCTACAGTGTCTTTGTAATGCGATCCTCCTGTAAATGTGTTATAAAATCACCTAAAATGGAGCATCCTAAACATTACATGAAAAATAATTACATATTTTTAATCCTTATAGAATTTTGAGCAACTTTCATTTTTACACCATGGACAAATATTGCCTCTAGGTCCTCCAAAATTGGGTTTGAAAGCAAACTACTCCTTAGGCCTTATGGCTCTACATAGGCATGTCCTCTTGTTCTAATACCATGAGCTCCTTTTTATAACTTGTTGATATTTATGGCTCATTGGTGGGGTATGTTGGCTTTATCAAGGTTGGTGAGTGGTTTAAATCCCACCACTAACTCCACTACCTTTTTTGAATTCCCTTGGATTCATATACCCACTTCGCATTTTAAATAATGCTTTGCCTTTTAATTATTATCATCGCATGTCTTTACCTCATTTCCCTCTTATTTCCCACTAAACATGTAAACCTACAAGTTGGCATGTATTATTTTTTGGAGTGTCTTCCAAATCTTCTCTATGGTTTCCTTTATTGGGTGCTCACCAAATACATGGACCTATGCCATCAAATCTTCACGCAGGCCACTGATCTGCCATTGATTTGAAATGCCTCTATTAGTGCACATAGCCTTTAAGGCTCAGTGGGAGGCCTAGTTTATTTTCCCACATGCTTGGGCATACAAAGCATCTAATATTTTTTGAAAATTCATGTCAACATGTCTACTTGTCACTTGGGCCACATTTGGCGTTCTGCCCACCGTCCATTTCATTGTGCATTTGGATTCTCCACCGAGTAGTGCGTGGGGTTTGGTCGAGCTATGTGTGCATTATGCATTGGGTTTATTTTACCCTTATGGGCCAAGATGTGTTGTTTTGAGCCTTGAAATCTACCTAGTCGTCACCCAATGCAGCCGAGTTGTTTGGTCTAACCACCAATATGGTGTTGAGTCATGCATAAAATATGAACTGTCCTTTGGGGCCAAGCCAAGTGGAGGTTACACTGAGTTATCTCATTATGGAAAAAAAAATCATGTTGTGGTTGTGTGTTGTACCACCATGTATAAAGTGGCCCATGAAATTTTGAATGGTCACGCGGTTGAGCTAGCTACAAACAATCCCGAGCTATGGCTTGTGCATGCTGAGCTATGTGGTGGAAACTGTGATGAGTAAGCATTGAGTTATAGGCCATGTGGATATCAACTCAACTCAGTAATTGTGGAGAAATAATAACTAACTCTTTGGGAAGTTGATCACCCCACCGAGCTATCCAAATAGCTTGTGCGAGCTTGATTGTAACCATGCAATGTAATATCACATATTGATAATTGCAATATATAAAGCAGAAAAGGCACCCCACCTATAAAAGAGTATGTCAAACCTAGCTGAGGGACCCCAACTAGAAAATAGTGTGGCTCACCATTTTTTTTCAATTGAAGACCAGAGATGATAAAACATGAACTTTCAACCTTCTCACCTTTTTTCCAAAATGCCACGTCAACACGTTACTCACCTATTGACCCTGTTGACCAGTTTCCCAACCTGGATTTTGACTGAGCACAACTTGAGCGTATGAGCTCTGTTGTTCATGTTCGACCTATCGTTGGAAAGATATTGAGACACTCTACCACTTGGCCATATTTTAGGGAGATTCAGGGAAGTCCTGTATGTCCCAATATGTCATCTAGATTAACTTAAAACTTTTTCTTTTCCTTATCCCTGAATGTCGAGAATGGAATGATCACCCAAGTAGATTTGATCATTACAATATCTAAGGTAAGATATCATATCATATCTAAAATTCATGTTTCTAGAGGCACAATTGTCCAATATCCATTCATTTTCCTTTGCAGTGACAAAGGCATCATACAAAGTCATTACATTGGATTTTTGACTATTTTTCTAATTCTTGTTTTGGTTTTGATTTTGAGCAGATTTGTTTCCCTTTTGGTTTCTAAAATTTGATTTTTTATTTTTAAATTTACATTATTCTTTACTGTGGCCAAATTTTCCACAGTAATGATATTTTCCATCAAAGCTAAATTTGAAATTTCCTAGTTTCTTGTCTTTATTCAGAGGTTTAAAATTTGATTTTTTATTTTTGTTGAATCTGGAAGGTTTACCTTTTGATTTTTGAGCGAGAAGTGCTTGAGTGGCATTCTCCTTAGAATTAAAATATTTCATTACTTGCTCTTCCTAAATCAGGAGACCACTAAGGGTTTGCAAATCTATAATCTCTTGTTCAGTTTGATATTTAGAATTCAAAATTGAAATGAAATTTCTCATTTTTTCATAAATATTGAACTGAATAATGAAATAAAGAAATTTATCTTGAATTAAGTTACAACTACACCCATCTAACTAAGACTTAATATTTTTTATTTTTTCCAAAGAACTAATTACTTTTTCATCTCCCTTCATGAGATTTTTCATTAGTTCTAAAATGATTTTAATGATTTTCAATAAACTCGTACCTTCGTACATCAATTCCAATTGAGTCCAAGCCTCACTCAGAATTTCTTGATTCCTGATATGAAGAAAAAATCATCCTATACACTTCACAAAATAATGGACATCACTTGATGCACTTTTTTTATATGTAACGACATTGTTTGTAGTTTCTTGTCTTCCAGTTGGAGCCTTTTTAGTTCCATTCACACTTCCCAAAGTCTACGAGCCATGAATTATGTATTCAATAGAATCTTCCAAATGTTGTAATTATTCTCATTCAACATATAAGATTTATCAATCTAAAATTGATTAGACCCCATTTTTCGCATAAATATAATTAAATAATTAATGAGGATTTTAAAAAATCAAGGTTTAGAAATATCCCCATGTCGTTTGAAGCCTTGCAATTGCAATTCAATGAATTTATGTCAAAAAAGAAGGTCTTGTCAAGCATATAATCTACACACAAATGTACTAGTTTTATAGTAAAATTCACTTGAAATATGAGTGAAATTTTTGTATTTTTATATACAAATGATGATGACAATTTAGTCTTCATGTTGTATGATCATCATTTCGAAAAAAAATTAACCTATCTAATTAAACTCATTACTTTAACTATTTGTTCCAGTTTTTAAAAAAATAAAAGAATTTAATGCTATTTACTTTTAAGAAAAAATAATTAAAGTGTATATATGAAAAAAAATTAGAGTTAGGATCCTTTATATGTGAAATTTCATAGTTGACTCAGCCGAGTTAGTAAAACCAACTCAGCAAGTTGAGTTAATATGAAACTGCCACCAAGTGTTATATTTCAACCAAGACAATCAATGTTATATACATGTTATCAATGCCAATGTATGTTGCTAAACTACAATTATTATATTATACCGAACCATATAAAGATTTAAATTTCTATAAAACCAGCACGGGTGAGGTGCATATCACTGTGCTGAGTTTTAGGAGCCAAGTCTCACGGCCCATAACACACAGCAAGTCCAACAGAGATCAAGGACTGAGATGGTAGAAATCACCAACAAAACACCACAATGTGGCCTAACACAATGAGCCCAATAGAGATCAAGGTGAGACCGAGATGGTAGAAATCACCAACAAAACACCACAGCGTGGCCTAAGCCATGAGACGAAACACTTGTCAACCACTTTTTAAACATATCCTTACACAGCCTCCTCACCAATATGGGATATAAATCCCTAAATAAAATAATAATAAAAAAGGTTTTTCATGCCCACTTGGCTGAGACAGCAAGTGAGAAATTTGGTCTGCGACACAAAGACCGTGTTATATGTGGCGTGAGGGGATACAGTGCAGGATGACTGTGTAGAGTGCACTATTTGACGTAAGTAGAGATATGGGCTGGTAGGAAGGGGTTTCCCTACTCCGTTTTATTCAAAAACCTATGACCGCAAGGAAAAGAAAATAAATGGTTAGAGGTAAAATAGTTAGGACCGCATAGATTAAGATAGGGTCACCTTTATAGTTATAGGTATACAATATATGATATAGTGTAATATTCTTATTATATAGTTTTATAAAATATATAATATATTTTTTTTATTTTTAAAAATCATAATTTATAAAAAAATGATTATAGTTTTAAACTATAGTATGTAAAATATTTATATAAAGACATGAAATATACCCTAATTAAAGGGGGGGGAAATGACATGGGCAAGATAAAGAAAAATACACTAGATTCACCAGGGGATATAGATAAGTGAACCCAGATAAAAATAACTTTGGGATTTTACAGAGGGGACAAGGTTTTCCAACCTTTCAATGAAAAAATTACGATCCCTATTTTTCATGAAACCTTGTCTCCTCCTTCCTTCATTTAGTTTTTGTTTATATCTTTGAATAATTTTGATCCTACACACATGAAACTATAGATACATAGGAAATATTTCAAATATAAATGATCTTTCCTAGTCTCATAAATAGTTTTCATGTGCGGGTAATCCAGAGTCACCTTTCACCTATGCACACACAAATCTCCAAAAACAGAACATGTCCTGGAGAGAGGGGGGATTAAATAACTTCCTAACCAACCAACCAACTACCCAATGGACATTTCTATTGGTTAATTAAATTAATAACCATTACCTAACCAGTTGGATACAATATTAGGACTGAGATATTAATAAACTATATAAAATATTAATTTAATCAACTAAAAAATAAACATTTAACAAAGTAAAATGAAAAACAAATTTACACAAGACACCAAAGTAAATTAAATTAATGTCTTGTGTAAAAAAAACATTTACACAAGACACCAAAATGAAAAACACATTTAATCAAATTGATGCATTTGATTATGACCCACGACCATATTTAAATAACCCGAAGGGTTATAACTATTAATTGATGAGGTACACCCCAATTTAACGAATAATTAGTTATTAAATAACTAATAAGCCAAATATAAATTTTATATTAAATAATAAAGAATTTAAACTATATTGTATATTATTTAATTATCAACTAAATATTATGAGAACTTAATATTATGTTCTAACACATTCTCCTCATTTCAATCATAACAAGGGAAGGAAACCACACCATTTTATTCTATACACACCATGTAATTGAAAAAGAGATGCCACCATACCAAAACATGGTTCGTCATTTGTGACCGACAAGAGGAATTTGTTATCCAAAATAAGCCCCTGGCTTGTTTTTTGACTAACTTTCTTTCATTCCTTCCTTCCTTGTGCCTCGGTCTAATTTTTCCACTTTTTAGGCACTCAAAATTATCTGGAAATGGCTTCATCAGATAGATAATTTTCTCACCTTTCCAGAAAGGTAAAATTTTCCTTCTAACTCCTTGTATTTTACAAGTTATGACTCAATGGAG
The DNA here is from genome assembly GCA_019776745.2 of Taxus chinensis. Taxonomy (NCBI): domain Eukaryota; kingdom Viridiplantae; phylum Streptophyta; class Pinopsida; order Cupressales; family Taxaceae; genus Taxus; species Taxus chinensis. The sequence goes on from CM034154.1 coordinate 706,385,892, forward strand.
TTTTTGAGGGAAATTTTCCCTAAGAAGATCCGCAGACCAATCAAAATGTGCCATGTGGAGGTGGAATGGTGGGTTGGTGCGGGTAAGTTGGAGAAATAACTAAGGAATGGGCATGGGCACAAAGAAAAAAAAAATCCTGAAGGCCCACAAAGGAAAGAAATGGCTTGAGGCCCACGCAAATGAGGAGGTGACACATGGCGGCGGAGGCCGGACCAACGAGGGTAAGTTAAGAAAATTTCCAAAAATGGGCGCAAAAAAAAAATTTCCCAAAGGCCCGCGCACCAATAGAAATGTGCCACGTGTCCTATTTTTAGTGGGAGTTGGGGGCACGAGGAGAATTTGGCAATATTGTCAAAGTGGTCAAATGCGCAAAGGAAAAATTGGAAGCACATCCCCGCCAACCAATCAGAGAGTGACACGTGTCACTGGGTCAGCGGGGCACTCAGAAAAGTTGGGAAATTTTCCCAATGCAAAATCAAAGGGGGAAAAGTGAGGTTTGGGCCCATGATCCCATCAACTAACCAAAGAGTGCCACGTGGTAGTGGAGTGGTAGGGCACGGAGCAATTCTGGAATTTTTTCCAAAATTCAAAAAAAAAGCATAAAATGGCCGTTTGAACCCACACACCAATAGGAATGTGCCACATGGCATCGGAGTGGTGGGGGGCAGAGTTTTTTGGTAAAATTTTCCAAATTCAAAAAAGGGGAAAAAATTTTGGGTTTTGGCCTACCGACTTGATTTTTACCCTAGTTTTGCCCTAAATCTTCAGAGGGGCATATCTTTCGCACTAGATCTTAGATTTTTGTGATTTTGGCATCATTGGAAGGATGTTAAAATTCTCTACATTATGGACCCCTCAATTTTGAATTTTGATGGGGATTTTGATGGGAAAAATTTGAAGAAATATCTCTGGCACAGGAAAAAATGCAGAATCGACCCCCAACCACCAAAATTGATAAAGTATGGCATCTGTTTCTTCTCTAGCATGGCCAAATGCATCAAAAAATGGATTTGTGAGGGTTCCCTTGCTGTTTTAATGAATATTTTCGGTGGTTGGAGATGTTGCAAATCAAAATTTTCCCATGTTTTTTCACCTTTCTTCCATTCTGTTTGATCGTTAAAAGCCAGTTTTGGCTCATTTTGTAATGGTTGGACGTCCTTGCTTCTCTGCAAGCTCCCTTATTTTCTTCCTTAATAGGTAGATTTGAAAATGGAGTTTCAGACCTCCTCCCATACTGGATAATGCAGCACATTTTTTACCTTTTACCATGCTAAAATCGCAATGTATCATATTAAACTTATGAGCAAAAAAAATGTGTCTTGTGATGCAATTGTCCATGCTTGCTATGAATGAGCTTGTTTTCTTCTTTCCTCTCTTCATTATAGGTATTGTGCATGTTTGAATGTTCATTTCATGGAGCTCTGTTCATTGCAGTTTTGGAACATTTTCTTGTGCAATGTATCCTTGGGCCTGTGATGCATCCTCCATCCTTCCCATTACTGTCTATTCTTGTTACATAGTAGTTTTGATAGAAGTTTAGCATTTTCCTTCTCTGGTGTATAACCATTTTGTTTTTGCTCTAGTTTTGTTTCCCACTTTCCATGCTTCTCCTTAACCCTGTCTCCTTGACATAGTTTTAGAGTAGGATTAGATTAGATTTCAAACACTCTACATAGCTTGTCACACATACACCTAAACAGAGGAGTAGGAACTAGCCTTCTCTGGAGAGCTTTCCCCATTTGTCAAAGGTCCCACACTTTGGGAAAGCTCAATGTTGTGCAATCACACCAAATGACTTTGCCTTAGAAAAGCATATCCATAAATCATTTGGGGGTGTTGTGAATTTTGCACTAACATGTTTTAAGATAGGAATTTTTATATTGATGGGACCTGAAAATGATTAAATTGACAACCCAAGTGAGGAGACATAAACCCAAGTGGGAGGTGATAAAAATATTACCAGGAAGTATCCATGTAAAGAGAAAATGGCCATGGAAACCCAAGAAGAAAGGGAAAAACCAAGTGGTAGATATAAATAAAGATATGAATCAAGTCACATGAATCAATGATGCCATCCGAAATATTGAAAGATGTTATTCTATTCCATTCTTGGTTACTTGATGAAATTCATTTTATGTCCAGTTATGCAATCATGAGGCCCTCTAAGTTATCCCATCATAGTGATTAATGCCACGATGGAATCCAAATCATGTAGAAAATATTAGACCTCCATTGATCCTTTTAGAGATCCTCCATGTGAGCAACTTCATGATGAATATCATCAAGGTCAGGGATGGGGGGGAAGAATGAGTAGGCCAAGAACATAGATGATGGCATAAAAGGAGGTTGACGTACATGGAGAATAATATGTTATTCACTTAGGTACATGAAGACAGGTAAATTGCAAGATGCAATGACTTGCTGGTGGATAATCCTAGAAAGATGCATTGGTATGAACATGGTGCAAAATCCAGGGCTCAAGCAGAAATGAAAGCATGGTGCAAAATAAGTTGCAGGTCATGTACCTTTCCATGGGTTTGATCTCTCTTAATCTTTGCTTCTAGGCTTATTACATGCCCTCATTGAGCAAGATCTGATTATCATGAAACAACACTTCCTTATATCCTCATGCCATGTGAAGTATAGGAATTTAGCCTTAGGTGGGCTAGGAGCTATATTAGGCAAAAAGAGCCAAAGGTGATAATCATGGACCAGCTCATGCCTTTGATAGTCCTCATTAGGAGGATGAGAAGGGGGAGGAGGATGCGATGTCAAACTCTGAGTGTCAAGTTTTAAACTCTCCATCTGAAGGATCCCAAATGTTGATTCCATTTCTCCATCTCCTAGTCTCCCATCCCACCTCAATTTCTCTACTCTTTTCCTCAGGGTCAAAAAAAATCCATTCCCTACAAAGAAACAAGAAGTTATACCTCCTCCACCACCACAAATAATTGAAAAAATAATTGAGGATCACAATCCATCCATCCTCTTGCATTCTCAAATACATGTTGGGAAGATGAAAATCATCAAATTTAGTCAAGGAGAACAACAAGAAGAAGAGTCCAACAGCAAAGAAATAATAGAAAAATTGAAGATTTGGGCTGCCAAATTTGGGATAACAAAAATCCCCTTAATAGTGAATCCAAAAGAGGAAGTTGGAATTAGAGAACAAGTGGTGGACAAGGCTGATTTTTTAACAGCATTTGAGCAAGAAAAACCTACTCCAAATCCCATTGAAGAGGAGCAAATGGATGAGATCAAGTCAGTTTTTACAATAGAAGAAGAAGGGAGAATTATTGATACATTTTTACTTTCATTTGAAGGGGCTGATTTGATTGATGAAGCCATTATGGGGGTGAAAAAAATAGGTCTAAATTGTGAGCAAGAGGCACAAGAAATTTCATGTTTCTCTCCCACTTCATCTCTCCAAAAATCTGGTTTTTTGGATAAGTTTGGATTGACAAGTTTCATGTTTGAAAATGAAACTACACATGGTGAAGGAAATGCAGATTTGGAGGCCACCATATAAGAAGGAGAGACCTTAGAGCAACAATTTGACATTGAAGAGTTTGATTTTCCATCAGACTTAGAAGAATGTTTGGATGAAGAGCCAGCTGAAACTACAATATTTTCTTCTTCACCATTCATTCTCCCACATCAAGAGCCTGCTGCCAAAAAGGAGAACATTGAAAAACAACAACCTATGTTTTGTGGTAGCTCTTTGGAACCAAGATTGGAAGATTTATATCTTCCATGTTCTTCATTGCGGGAAGAGAAATAGCAAAAGAACTTCATCACTTCTTCCACTTCATCTATCCAAGAAGGTCTACAAGAGGACTCCATTTTTAGAGTTGAAAATGTCAGTTTGTGGGCATATCAAATGGAACCTTACCCAATAAGGTAGGCTTCATTGAAATAGTCAAAGGAGAAGTCACAACCAGTCATACTTGCTTCTAAACATGAGGATGAGATACAAAGTCCCAAGGATTAGCTGACATACCTCTTCAATCGGTAAATGAAGAGCAATTAAAAGAGGTATTGGATTTTATTTGTTTCAATAGAATTAGGATTTGAGGATACGTTCTTGTTGATTTTCCACTCACCCAACCAGCCATGTTCAGTGCCAAATTAGTTTCATGGATGCCATTTTTGAGAAAGGGAAGCTATTTCTCCCAACCAATTGTAGGGTTTGTTTAGCTTGCCTTTGCTTCTAGTAGAGTAGAGTAGGTAGGTTTTCTTTCAGCAAAATAAGTTAGAGTGCACACTCTGTATATCCCATTTGGGGTATGTATGATTTCCAATTTTGTACATAGTTTTGGGTGTTGTTAGTTTTGCTCTTGCACAGTCCATTGCAGTGGCATTTTGGTGAAAGCAACTCCAACCGTTCAAGTGGGTTTCCAAGTGGCTCAGAGAGAAAGTTTTCCAAAGTTCAGATCAGTTTACAGGCTACAACTCATGACTCCATGCCCAATGGATGCTTCAAAGGCTACTGATCACTCATCTAGTAGGCAGATGAACCCTCTGAATTGCCAAGATTGTTATCCAAAATAAGCCCCTGGCTTGTTTTTTGACTAACTTTCTTTCATTCCTTCCTTCCTTGTGCCTCAGTCTAATTTTTCCACTTTTTAGGCACTCAAAATTATCTAGATATGGCTTCATGAGATAGAGAATTTTCTCACCTTTTAGAAAGGTAAAATTTTCCTTCTAACTCCTTGTATTTTACAAGTTATGGCTCAGCGGAGTTTTTGAGGGAAATTTTCCCTAGGAAGGGTAGACCAATCAAAATGTGCCATGTGGAGGTGACAATGGAATTGGGTCGGTGGGGGTATTCCTTTTGGAGATATTGCTAAGGAATGGGCATGGGCACAAAGAAAAATTTATTCCTGAAGGCCCACAAAGGAAAGAAATGGCTTGTGGCTCCATCGGCAAATGAGGAGGTGACACGTGGCAGTGGAGGCCAGACTGGCAGGGGTAAGCTGAGAAAATTTCCAAAAATTCCTTGCAAAAGAAATTTGGTTCCCGAAGGCCCCCACACCAATAGAAACGTGCCACATGTACAAGTTTTCAGTGGGAGTTAGGGTGCGGGGAGAATTTGACAATATTGCCAAAGTGGTTAAATGCGTAAAGGAAAAATTCCTGAAGCGCATCCCCGCCAACCAATTAGAAAGTGACATGTGTCACCAGGTCAGCGGGGCACGGAGAAAAGTTGGGAAATTTTCCCAATGTAAAATCAAAGGGGGAAAAGTGAGGTTTGGGCCAGTTATCCCATTGACTAATCAGAGAGTGCCACGTGGCAGCAATAGTGGCGGGGTGCGGAGCGATTTTGGATTTTTTTCTAAAATTAAAAAAAAAGGCGTAAAATGGCACGTTTGAACCCGCAAACCAATAGTAATGTGCCACATGGCATCAGAGTGGTGGGGGCTCCACAGTTTTTTGGGAAAATTTTCCAAAATTCAAAAAAGGGAAAAAAAATTGGGTTTCGGCCCGTCGACCCTATTTTTGCCCATGAGTTTTCCCCTAATTCTTTAGAGGGGCGTATCTTTTGATCCAGGGCTCAGTTTTTCTCAATTTTGGTGTCATTGGAAAGCCTATTGAAGTCCTATACATGATGAATGGTTTAATTTTGTGTTTTTATCAGGATTTGTAGGTAAAAATGGAGAAATGTTCCTGGCATGGAAAAAATGTAGAAATGGTTCCCAACCACCAAAATTAATGAAGTATGGGTCATTTTTTGGATCTATAGAGAAATGTACTTAGAAGTATGGGCTTTTCCATGGGAACTCATCATGACAGGCTAATTAGAAGATTTTTTTGGTGGTTAGTTCCAAATCAAAATTTTCCTGTGTTTTCTCCTTTCTTCCATTCTACTCGATGGTTAAAAGCCAGTTTTGGCTCATTTACAAAGGTTGTTCATCATTCTTATCTACCATTTCCCTTATTTTCTTCCCCATGGTTAAAAAATGGAGTTTTAACCTCCTCCCCTACTCTGTAATGGAATTTTTTTCCTTTTACCATTAAAATGATGTTCTGTGCAAACTTTTGGAGCAACAAAAACATGTTTTGTGATGCATCTATCCATCCTTGCTCTTTGATCTTGTTTTCTTCTTGCATCTCTTCATTACAGGGATTTGTGCATGTTTGAATGTTCATTACCAGGTTTGGAGCTGTGTTGATGGGTTTTGGAACATTTTCTGTGTGAAATCTATCCTTGGGCCTGTGATGCATCTATCCATCCTTCCCATTTCTTAGCTCTTCTTGTTCCATAGTAGTTTTGATAGATGTTCAACATTTTCCTTCTATAGTGTATCACCATTTTAATGTAGGCTCTATTTTCCCCTCTTTTCTCTCTCTCTCTCTCTGTCTCCTTGGCATAGTTAGATTAGGATTAGATTAGCTTACCTACACTGGAATAGCTTGTGGCAGGTAGTTTAGGAAGAGGAACCAACCTTCTCTGGAGAGCTTTCCTCAATTTGCAAAGGTCCCACACTTTGGGAAATCTCAATGGAAATTGTGCATTCACACCAAATGACATTGCCTTAGAAAATCATATGTGCATAACTCATTTGGGGGTGTTGTGAATTTGCAGTAACATAATTTATTTCCCTCCTTCCTCTGTTGCCTCCGACCTCAAGTGAATGATGTTACAAACTCATCTTGATTTGATCATGGAGCTCATTGTACAATTTATCCCCACAAGATGGATGTCGCATACAAGAAAAAATGTTTCCAGTTATTGAAAAGTGAGGCAACTTATTTTATTATGACACAAAATGCTTGATAATAATTGTGACTAGGAAAATTTAGAACGACATTATGGATTGAACTTGACTAACATAACGACAGTGACATGAAAAATTTATGACTCTCGACTCTTATGTGTGAATGACATACTTAACAATGTTCTAATTGCGCTTTGGAATTTGGAAAAAATATAAATAATTAAAAAACCAAATGTTTATATTTTATGTTTTACTTGAGGCTCGACTCAAAAAAATTTTAAAAACAATGAATTAAAACTAAAGACTCTAATTTGAGTGATATGACCAATGACCATTTATTTTACTATATATAATTATTATTGACAAAAGTAATTAGAGTTAAATAATATTGACCTAAAATTTAAAATGACTATCAAAAGAATACATGTATGAGCAAATTACACTATTCCATTAGAAATTCTTGGGTAGGAGTTCTTGACTGATCAAAGTAAATATTGCCCAATGTAGAGGGATCATTACATGCATGGAACATTGTTCGGAGTTGATTTGGGACAACGATTGAGGAAGCTCGTTACATGTGGTTTAGGGAATTTAGTGTTCACATCCAATGGAATAACATGTGTGATGTATAGACTTCCTTCTTCTCTTTCGTGGTAGATATGATTTCACTGTAATTGATGTCAATGTGAGCAGCAATGGTAAATCTAAGTTGGAAAATAAAATACTTTTCCAGGATTATACACATATATTATTGTATTGTGGTGGTGGTTAGATATAATTCTAACCTTTAGTCCAATGTGATATCAACACACCTATTTAGGAGCACACAGGATATAAATTAAGCTATGATACTTTCAAAGACTCATTTGAAATGAAATATCTTATAGATATTGTTAAACATCCCTGTAGCAGATTAGTCGGTGATGTGTAATAAGGGATTCGTGACTCCATCTTTGATTTTTATACAAATTTGCATCCAATCTATACTTGCATGTGGTCATAGGAAAACATTTCCAAACTTCCACGCATAAATATTTATTTTCTCCTTACCAGAATTCTCCATAAATCGACCCATCAAGAAAACTATGAAAAAATCATAGACATGATTAATGATGCTCTAATACCAGATCAATGGAATGAATCAACTAGTTACAAATTAATTAGGAATGATATTCAAGAAGTTTAATTCTTCATAGTACATATAATCGTTTATATAGGAAATAGATTTCCTAAAATATAGGAATCATATTAAGGCTCCTATAACCACTCACCTAAACTAAACGAGTTATTTTAGCAACTTGTAACAACTCCAAAACAAATTAACTTATACAATATAAATAAAGTGAGTTTTTATAATAACAACTCACATATAAAAAATATCTAACACACAAATTAAATTTCACCCACTAAATAATGTTTACACTAATGATATTCCTAAAAATATAGCGAGCACATAGCCATTTGAGAAGTGGGAGATTGAATTTGTATGACCCATTCCACAACCTACGTGTAGGACAAGCACGTACTATATTATCACATGTATAAATTACTTGAGAAGGTGAGTAGAGGTTGCACCTACAAAGGATTTCACAACAAAAACAACAACTATATTTTATAGGAAAACATCATAAGTAGATATGGTTGTTCATTAAGTCTTACCAATGATAGAGGAACTCACTTTATGAATGAGAAAATTAGGATATTATTTATATATTTTATGTTGGCACACCATAATACTACACCCTATCACACACAATCCAATGGAACTATTGAGGCCTTCAATAATATTATGTGACAAATATTAACAAAGATATGTGATGTTAGAAGGAAGTATTAGGAAGATAAGGTATCAGTTGTGTTATGGGCATATAGAACAACTTATAATAGGTTGAATAAGGTTACACCTTTTTATTTTTTGTTTGGAACAGAGGTATTTTTTCTCATTTTTTTATGTTACCCTATTTGCATGTTAAATGTGTGAGGATTAAATGATAAGAAATTAATAGAAGAGTGCATTGAAAAACTGATGAAGATAGATGAACAACGTGTCATTGTAATATGGATTCAAAAAGTAGAAAAAGTGAGACAAAAGGATTGAAATGAAAATCACATCAAGAATAATTCATTTGGAGTTGTGGATATGGTGCTCTTGTATGATTCCAAGTTTTCACACCATACTGAAAAGTTCAAAGTGCATTGGTTGGGACCATTTCTACTAACTAAGATATTGGAATCTGGTGCATGTCAATTTCAATCATTGGATGGAACCATGTTTCCTAATTACTTCAATGGGAGTAGGTCGAATCCCCCTACTATAAATAATCTTCTTTTGTGTTTGTAATAAGGTAGTAATGCCATCTTAGATTATATTTCCCTCTTTTATGTTTTACTTTTCTTTGGTTGTAATAAGTGTGTTTGTGTGCAAGAGTTGATTACTCTATGTTAGACTAATGTGTAGAGGACTGCACATACTTTTAGTATGGGGTGAAGCAAATGCAAGTGCACATGCAAGAGAAAATGTGACAATGATACTTACTGGGAAGTTGGTAAGTGTACACACAATGGTGTGAAAGAATGATGCACAGTTAAAAAATATATTGGTGCTCAAAAGATGGTGATGTGAATGGCTAGATACGATGTATGAAGGTCCTCAAATATGTTAGTACTTAAATATGTAGGAATTTCTCAAAGTTAGAAACCATGTGAATGGAAATTCATGTAGTGTAATGCAAGGGAGGCAATAATAAGTAAGACTAGTTGGAAATTGGAGTACAAGAAGATTGTGTGTAGCATAGGAAAGTAAACACAGGAATTCCTACATCCTATAAAGTATTAGCACACCTGAAAGTTACGACTACCGTGTGTGGAAGAGAAAAGAATGAGAAAAAAAATGATGGAAAGTGAGGAGCTATAAATGTTGATAGATTGGGAAAAACTATAAATAAGTGCATGGATAAATTCATTCTTATATTGCCTTTGATGAACTTGTGTATTTGAAAAGAGAAATTTTGATTAAGTGTGAAGAGCTACTGCGAAGAACAAACTAGAGAATTGAAACGAATTAGAGTTATGTAATTGAGTGTAAAGACCTTGAATTGGAGATCTCCTTGTAGGAAGTAGTAGTTGGCCAAAGGTTATGGAAGTGATCAAACTAAAATGGGATAGTATAGCCTAATTTAATGCTATGCAAAGTAGTAAATAAGAGTTAAATAAATAAATAAAATGACCCAACCAGCTAAGTACATAGAAAATTGAAACCCTAATGTGTAAGAGATGGTTAATAAGTCCTTACCTGATTCGATGAAGGTGTGGGAATTTGTCACAGTGTGAACCAGGTGAATAGGAGGAGGAAACGACCACACATAAGCATGAGAAAGTATAGATCTGAGATCACTTACAAGACTAGGTTTACTGGAAAGGGACAGGGGCACATGTGGGTTCTCTAGTCTAAGATCTAGGCACCCTAGTCTGTGGAAATGGATTAAAACCCTCCTTTAAGGTGTAGATAAGTGACTAGCCTTACTTCTCTTCCTATCACGTGAATCTCATTGAACTGTGCTAGATGTCATTGTAAATCAGAGATGAAGAAATCACTAACTGATTTTTGCACTAAATCTCATACCCAATTTAGTTCTAAGTGTGTGTGTGCAAATTGTTCCCTAGGTTTATCTTGTACCGGTCACACTTTTTGAAGTAGCGAGAAAATAAATCAATGTATAATGTAGTAAATGTTTGCATGGAAACAATAGACTTCCCTCCTATTAAGTGTGATGCAGATGAACCAACTTTGTGTTCCTTGTGATGGAGTTTGATGGATACAAATGTAGCTTTAGGTGCCTTTAATGGATATAACTCTAGATGGTGATAGTAGATGCTTAGTGCTCAGTCCCCCATTATGGTCTCATAACTTTATATTTATATGGTTCTCTTGTTCTAATTTCATAATTAACCTCAAAAAGGTTGGCCACTAAAAATATGGAAAGATCAAATGGCTAGAAAGTGCCCAAAAGATGGAAGTAAAGTACAAAGAGGATCAGGGAACCCAGAGGGGACCAGGGTTCCTAAGGCACCCAGTTCGGAATAGGAACAATGTAGAATGACAAAACATACAAGAAAATTATGGTTAGAGGATCATAAGTGAAGAAAAAAAAAGTAAATAGGCCAAAGGACATGGGTTAATTATTACTTTGTTCACTCAAAAACCATATGAATAGTACAATATGAGACCAGTAACTAATTATTGAATCAAAGTGTGTGATTTAGTGACTACATTTTCCCCCACTTTATGTTGGTGAGCAGAATGCTTGGTAACATAAAGTAGATAGAGATGCGTACCTGATATCCATGTAGAGTGATGTAGAAAATGCACTAAAGGACTACACAAAGTGTGGAGTGACAAAAAGATGGAGTGTGGAGACTAAAATTGTAAAAAATGTAAAAGTGATGAGAGTGAACTTAGGGTGGAACCGCATGCATAGATTCCAATGTGTGTAATGTACCTACATGGTTAGTACCATGTGTGTGATGTAATTTCCATGTTTGTGTTGTTATTGAATTATTTTTCCCATACAGATGCACCTACAAAAGGGAAGATGATCAAGTAGTCAAATACACATGTATATGTGTAAAAATGCATGTGTATATGTAGAAAGAATGCAAAAATAACATGAAAATGAAAATTAAAAAGGACCATGTGCATCTAATCCATGATGAGAAAAAGGGTGTAGAAAAGGATACCCTGTAAATGTCGATGAAGTGTGAGTTTTTGGGTGATCTCATGCCACTATGGCCGAAGAAGTGTAGGGAGAAATTTGTGTTATTATCCAACCTATAACCACTTCTCTGAGATTGGTGAAGAGATCTTTGTATTGTCTGGTTTTTTAGGTGATCTAATGCCACTGGATGAAGTACTGTAGGGAGGGAATTTTCTTGTATCCTCCAACCTGAAATTTCTCCAAGAATTCTAAGGACAATCTTCCCTATAAAATTCATTTTGTTTGGGGTTTGTATACTGGTCTGAACCCACTCACTATACTATTTTCTAAACAACAACTGTAGACTAAATTGTAGACTGAACTATGGATTGGTACAGTGTGTAAACCCCAAATGATGCCCTCCCTCTTTAGGGGTGAATGCAACATTAAAAAAAGGACAAACCACATGAAACTATGTCTTGCAAGGGGAAGGGAATGTGCTTCGTAAAGACCAAGGCACACACAAACAAGTGGCTAGGAAAACAAGTGTTAGTACGAACAAACATGCAAATAGAAAACAATTGTAAGCTACTTAGACAATGTAGAAGCTAGTAAGCAAGTTGATAATGTAAACACCCAAGAAGACAATCATAGACCACTAAAAGCAAGTTGTAAACATGGGACACCACTCACGGTGTCGTAAGACACTCAAGGCCATAATGGCCACATATAAACAAACAAGTGTGTAAACCAAACAAAGGGCAAGGCCTGTATACAATAGAAAACAAGAGATAAATGCTAGAAAACAAAAAGATAGATAGTCATGGAAGCAAGTAATCCTGCAAAACAAATTTTCCACATAAAGCACCCGTTAGCATGTTAGAAAGATAACCCATATGTAAAAATTATGTATAACCAAGAAAGTAGTGTACTAAGTACAAGATGAAACAATAACATGTGAAGTATGTGAATGTGTATGATCCCAATAACCATTGTGGGACTAGTAGTATTCAAGCATCCATGTTGCATGTAAGATACTTGTATTTGTGATCACAACTAGAGAAGGATGTGAACACGTATGTGTGTATGGTAAAGATAATGACATATAAGAGATATATCTAGAATGTGTAGTAAAGCAAACATATACAAGAAAATGCAAGAAAGAGTAAAAGTACCCAAGATATGCAGTATGTTGTGGATGGATGGAATGGAATGTAAAGTGGGATGATAGGATATGTGTGCCCCCTGAGTGATTGGGATTTTATGTAGTGAGGTTCATTTATATTCCCCCTCAGCAGTCAAGAATTAACCAAAAACGAGAGTGTGTCATCAGGAAATGATCAAACTATGTGTTGTGTGTAGCACGCTATGATGAGTATGTCATGATGAGATGCAGCATAGAGATAAACTATGTGTGACCCTATAACATAAGCCTATATCATGACTAGATGATTAGAAAGGGGGTGGTGATTTACCCTAAATTTTATACCGCTAAATGATGTAATTGAAATTGATGATGTAATTTATCATGAGATGATGCTAGAAGTGACCCTTTAGCCTAAGGTGTATATCACTAATCCTAGTAATTTCACATGAGAAACATAGGATGTGATTGGATGCTTAAGTATGATGTGGTCCATTTTGTGATGTATACCCTCAACATTCCATTATGTACTATGAGACTAGATTTTTCCATCACTTAGTGAGTGCAGCACGTATAAGTGGATGTACAAAATGTGTAGTATGCATTGTATAATAGGATGTAAATTCAAGATGTGGAAATGACCTAATGTGTAGAGCATAGTGGATGTAACATGTAACATGTAATGTGAAGGATGTATAATGTAATGTGATGTGTATGATGTGTGAAAACCAATAGTGTGTGATAGTTATGGTTTAGTGTGTGATTCATGTGTAGTATGTGTATGATGTATATAGGAAAAGATGTAAAATATGAACTGTAGAATGTATGAGGATGTGCAATGTCTATAGCCTATAATTTAGTGTATAATGTGTAGGTGATGTGTGGTGATATGTGGTGCCTAATGAGTAGTGACTACTATGCATTGTGTGGTTTCCATGGGTATAGAATGCCCTCAATAGTCAAGTGTGAACCAAAGAACAAGAGTGCATCATAGGATAATGGAAATGCATGTGGTGTAGAGGATTATGTGAATTCTAGAAGGTGGATATATGTAAATGTAAGTATGAGATGTGTGTAGATGCAAGGATGGAGGGGATTGTGTGAGTGTGATACCACCCAAGTGCATATGAGTGAATGAACTACCCAATGAAAGTGAAGGACGAAGGTCCCTCATTCGATGTTAGTGGTTACGAAAGCATATAACCATGCTCTGGTAGTGGTGGAATAGTATAAATTCATTGCGCAGGTGAATGAAGTCTATATGCATGTGATGGGTGAGTATATGAAAAATGTGTAGGTGTGACAAAATGCGTGGGTGATGGATACCTGCGATGGAATGAAATTGAGGTGGATATCTATGCCAAGATGTTGTTAGGAAATAAGAGATAAAATATGTGGAATAATCCCTTACAAAATGGCAATAGTAGAAACTAATATGCAGAAAATATTACAGATCTCAAATAAAAGTGTTGAATAAATAACACAACACAGAGAGACAAGATTTAACGTGGTTCACCCAATTTGGGCTATATCCACCAAGAATTATTTGCTCAAATTTTATTACAAGCCTCCACTCTCTCAATACAATACCTAGATCCATTTGGAGTTATGCTCAACAAACTCTACATAATTCACACTTGAATTCAAAGCACATCTGCAATACATTTTCATGTCTTTGTATCATATGCATAAGACCATATAAATAGACAATTGCTTAAGTAGTTTGATACAAAACCATGGGTATCAAAACCATGGAAAAAACTCTGGGTATCAAAACCATGGGCAAAAAAACCATGGGTATCAAAATAATGGGTACCCCGAAAAACCATGGGCCCAAAAACAGCCCATAACGGTTACCCATTACCCATGGGTTAATAAACCACCCATGAAAAATTTGCTTCAGGGGCTTCACCCCGGAACCCCCTTGACCCACTCACCGGTGAGCGGGACCGCTGTAAAAATACCCGAGTGTAACACATAGAAGGTGTACCACACTCTAACATGAAAACAAGCTCCACAAACATAACAATCTCCCACTTGGAGACTGATTTCCACTGAGCAAAGCTTCTCAACCCTTCACTGTCATCCACAAAGGCCAACCAAAGCTGAACATAACTTCATTTTATCCCTTGTGACCACCTTGGTCATCATGTCTACAGGATTCTGACTGGTATGAATCTTCTCCAACTTCAACTTCTCTTCTTCCAAAGTTGTCCTGATGAAATGGTATCTTAACTATATATGCTTCGTCCTAGAGTGGAAAGCAGAGTTCTTAGCTAGGTGTATAGACACTCTGACTATCACTATGCAGCTTACATTCCTCCTTCTTATGCCCCAACTCCTCAAGCAATTGTTATAACCAAATCATCTCTTTGCTTGCCTCTGTGTTAGAAACATACTCAGCCTCCGTGGTTGACAAAGCCACCAACTTCTGTAGTCATGAAATCCAGCTCATTGTTGTCCCACCTATAGTGTAAATATAACCTGTCATGCTACTTCTACTATCTACATCTCCAGCCATGTATGAATCTACATAACCACATAAAGTGGTGTTTGATCCACTGTAGCACAAAACTGTCCCCATGGTCCCTCTCAAATACCAAAGGATCCACTTTACTGCTTGCCAATGATCTTTACCTGGATCACTCATAAATCTACTCACAACTCCCACTGCATGGGAAATATCAGGCCTAGTGCGCACCATAGCATACATCAAACTGTCAACCACTAATGAGTAAGGTACCTTGGACATCTAGTTTTCTCTCCTGCTCTGTCTTGGGACACTGCTCCTTTGATAACTTGAAATGGCCTGCCAAAGGAGTCCCAACCGGTTTAGCATCCTACATATTAAACCTCTCCAAGACCTTCTTAATGTACTCTTCCTGAGATAAATTCAGCTTCCTTTCCTTCCTATCCTGAGTTATCCTCATACCAAGGATTTTTTTGGCTACCCCCAAATCCTTCATATCAAAGGATTCACTTAGCTGTTTCTTGAGTACTTTTATTTCCTACATGTTTTTACCTACAACCAACATGTCATCAACATACAAACACAAGATAATATAACTTCCATCCTCAAATTTCTTTATATACACACAATGGTCAGAATGACATCTAATATAACCTTGCTCCATCATGAAGCTATCAAATTTCTTATACCATTGAAATGGAGCTTGTTTCAAGCCATACAAGCTCTTCTTCAGTTTGCACACCATCTCCTCTTTACCTTTGACTTCATATCCTTCTTTGCTGCATATATAGCTCCTCCTCCAAATCACCATGGAGAAATGTAGTCTTTACATCTAATCTATGTTCTAAGTGCAAGTCTTCTGCTGCCACTATTCCAAGAACAATTCTAATAGAAGTCATTTTTACTACAGGAGAAAAAATCTCATCAAAATCTATACCTTGTTTCTGTGCAAACCCCTTGACCACCAACCGGGCCTTATATCTTTTCTTTCCTCCTTCTTCATCTTTAACTCTGTACACCCACTTTATTCTATAATGCTCTTTTTCCTTCAGGTAGCTTCACCAAATCCCATGTCTGGTTCTCCATGAGAGACTTATGCTCCTCATCCATGGCTTGCTCCCACTTCTTACTGGCATCTACCTGCATTGCTTCATCAAATCTCTCTGGCTCTCTGTAGTGAGTAATAAATAATAAAGAGAAGGAGAAAAACATTCAGGTTCTTTTCTTACCCTAGAATACCTCCTCGTTATAGGAGTTTGGGGTTCCTGTTGAGTAGGTTCCTGAACTGATTCATGGGTCACTTTCCCATCTGGAAGATCCTCTACCACTGCATATTCTTTCTTGGATTCTTCCCTATTTTCCTGCAACTATCTGCTTATACATGACTTTCTCATTAAAGACCACATCCCTAGATCAAATGATTTTCTTGTCCTTAATACTCCAACATTTATATCCAAAGTCATCACCACCATAACCAATGAAAGTACATTTTTTTTATTTAGCCTCTAGCTTGGTCCTATCATCCTTTCCTATATGAACAAACACCTCACATCCAAAGACTCTAAGAAATGAGTAATCAACTTTCTTACCGTACCAAGCCTCCTCAGGTATGCCTCCATCCAAGGCACTTGAGGGTCCTCTATTTATCAAGTACATAGTTGTGCTCACCGCTTCTACCCAAAAACAAAGAGGCACTCCTGCATGTATCCTCATGCTCCTAGCACATTCCATTATTGTTCTGTTCATCCTTTCTGACACCCCATTCTACTGCGGAGTTCCTGGAACCATCTTTTTCCTGTGGATTCCATTCTTAGAACAATAATCATCAAATTCATTGCTACAATACTCCCCTCCATTATCTGACCTGAGACATTTTAGCTTAAGACCTGTTTCATTCTCTACCAAGGATTTCCATTTAACAAAAGTATCAAATACATCAGATTTATTTCTAATACAATAAACCCAAACTTTCCTTGTTGCATCATCAATAAAAGTAACATAATAACTTGAACCCCCAAGAGATGATACCTGAGCCGGCCCCCACACATCAGAATGTACCAGCTCTAACTTACTCTCTTTCTTCATAGGTCCAACCTTGAGAAACCTTACTCGCTTCTGTTTCCCATATATGGAGTTCTCATAAAATCCAAACCTATTTTTGTATATCCAGGAAAATTCTTCTTTATGATGTCCATGCCCT
This sequence comes from Taxus chinensis, assembly GCA_019776745.2. NCBI lineage: Eukaryota > Viridiplantae > Streptophyta > Pinopsida > Cupressales > Taxaceae > Taxus > Taxus chinensis. The sequence goes on from CM034154.1 coordinate 706,403,119, forward strand.
TATGGCTCATATGACTGAGCCTATAGTGCCACAATGTTGTATCTGCATCTGAAGCCACAATATTACAATCATTAGTACTATCAGTGGATAAATACAAGGTTCCAACCTTCTTACCTCTTGCCACCACAAGAGCACCCTTGGTAACCTTCCAAGAGTCCGTTGTAAATATCACACTACAACCATCACTTCCCAACTGCCCTGCCGATATCAAATTTTGTCTTAATGTAGGCACATGTCTGACATCCTTTAATAGCCATGTATTCCCATTCTACATCTTAACCAGAACCTTTTCCAACTATGCTGCAAGGCTCATCATCACCAAGAAAAACATGCCCAAAATCTCCTTGAACATAATCAACAAAATAATGCCTATGTGGAGAAGCATGGAAAGAAGCCCCCGAATCTAAAACCCAAGATTCAGTAATATTGTGCAAAGAAAGAATCAAAGCATCCTGACATACATTACCTGTTGCCACATTTGCCTCCTTGTTTTCTTCCTATTGTTTCTTCTTGTCCCGAAGCTCCCAACAGTCCTTCTTTGCATGCCCAGACTTTCCACAGTGCCAACATACTATCTTGCTTTTGGATTTTGACCTTGCCTGATCCTTTGATTTTCCATCTTTTCTATTCTTCTGTCTCCCTCTAGTTTCCACTGTCAAAGCATTCCCTGAAGTAGAAGATTCCCAGAGATTTTTCTTCACATTTCCTCTCTTAGAATCACCCCTACAACATCCTCAAACTTCAACTTTGAGTTAGCTGAGAACCGAGTTGCTTACCGCCATTACCAGGCTATTCTAACTCTCAGGTAAAGAGCACAAAATTAATAAAGCCCTAACTTCTTCATCAAATTCTATTGTAACTGAAACTAGCATATTACAACCATATTAAAATCATTTAAATGATCTGCTAGTGAACTATTCTCAGACATCTTCATTTTAAACAAATTTTTCATTAAAAATATCTTATTAGAGGCAGAGGGTTTTTCATACAACTTCCCTAATGCATCCATGAGTTATTTTGTAGTCTTTTCACTTTGAAACATTAAATAATACCAAAGATGCAAGACACATTTGGATTGTCCCAAGTGCCTTCCTATCCATAAAATCCCATTCACATCTTTCATGCTCGAGGGTTTGTTCACCTTCTTAGACAACGAAGTATAAAGATCCTTCTGATAAAGGTAATCTTCCATCTGCATCTTTTAAAGACTAAAATTCTGGTTTGTTGAATTTATCAACCCTAGATCTTCCATCATTTGCCATAGCTCCCACTCAAGATAAAACTTTCCCTGTGATTCAACACTTTAGCAAACCAAACCAGGATTTGATACCAATTGTTAGGAAATAAGTGATAAAATATGTGGAATAATCCCACACAGAATCGTAATAATAGAAACTAATATGTAGAAAATATCATAGATATGAAATAAAAGTGCATAAAATAAAATAACACAAACAAAGAGACAATATTTAACATGGTTCACCCAATTTGGGCTACATCCACCAAGAATCACTTGCTCAGATTTTATTACAAGCCACCACTTTCTCTCAATACAATACCCAGATCTATTTGGAGCTGTGCTCAAAACAATATCCCGAATTCACACTTTAACTCACACACATCTACAATGTTATGTCTCACCTACCATATGCAAAAAATCATATCCATAGGAAACTTCTTAAGAAATTTTACAATACACCTGGGTACTCAAACCATGGGCCAATAATACACATATGGGCAAAAATACTGCCCATATGAGAAGAGAAAAATTCCTGAGGTATCAGGAAACAATGAGGCTTAAAAATTATGGAGAGTGTACAATATTTAACACTTCCACACATAAAACGGTTTCTCAACATTACATAATAGAGGTCTCAATGAAACCACTCTCTAGAAAATCTAGTTAAGCACTAGGGGATTAGCCCCCAAACAAACATATGGGGTCACTCGAGCCTTGGACATCCATACAAAATATGAGTGTCAAGTCACACCCAGAAGCTGATGATTTTCAAAGACTAATATGAGGAGACCTTAAGAATCCAAGGCACTAGATGAGAACATGTGGAAGAGTGAAAGAGAGGTCAATGTGAACAAGCCCACTAAGTAAGATCAAGAGACCAATATAAGATGCAAGAACTCAACATTAGGATGAAACCTAGAAGACATACAATTCTAACCCAACCATAGAAAATGGTTGATGTGTGAAACATATCAATGGGGGAAGAATGATTATAATTCCATTTTGAATGGGACAATGGATGTAAGACGCTTGTGGAAACTAAGTGCTCCAGTAAAAGGATTTATCCTTTCATTGGATTCCAACACTGAAGAATTTCTCATTGAATTCCAAGTGATAACACTCAAAATCCCATCCAAGGATGGATATCCTCATCCTTGTAACCACCTATAACATGTCCGAGACTCAATCCAGGGAAGCATTATTGTAAGCTGGAGAAGTACTGTGATATGAATTTATATAATAACACCATATGAATTATATAGGGCTCATGAAAGAAATTTATGAGATGTGACAAAATGGTAGATAACTGATAGGATCAAGAATGAAAATAGATATCTATGTAGATAAATATGCATACATCGAGTCAAATGTCGAGACCCTCAAGTAGTCGGTATGTGCAATGAGCATAAGCTTCACAACAAGATCATAAATTTGTCAACTGATTGTTATAGGAGCATCATCTAAGGGATAATAAGGAATGATGCAAATAAGATGATTTTGAAGGTTTGATTAGGTTTATAGTGACTTAAGAGTCATTCAAGTTTACCTAGTTATGCTCTAGATGTGAGAATTTCAAGTCTATGGCTTTTCTAAGTATGATTAGCAACTTGAAATTTTGAATCTATTTTGAGCCAATTTTGTATTTCTAGGATAGTGTAGGGGTTTTAAAGTTCCTTTCTAGCTATACAATTTAGGTTTTCCTAACATTTTATGTTAGTGTATCCTTTCTTCAGGTCTAAATGTTGTAATTCAAGATATTAAAGCTTCACCATAAGATCCTTCTTGCAAGATAAACCTTCATATGACCTCTTTGAAACAATTATGGATGTAAAACCATGTTTATTATAATAGAGGTGATAATTGAGAAACAGTATAAGATCTAGTCATTGTAATATTTTTCCATTGATCAATCAAATGAACCAAGCATTGGATTCAAGAGAAATTCAAAAGATTTCTATGTGAGGACCATCTTGTAACAGTCATTTGCTTTGTAAGAACTATAGAATTTGAAATTCATGAGCATGTACTAGGTAATTATTAGGATTTACATTCAATATTGTTTTTGAATTTATTAATTTATTTTTGTGATTTTTGTGGAGAGCATCTTTAGGGAGAATGTATACCACATTAGAGCAGTTAGTCAAGATTTTACCTTGACTAGTAATTTTAGGAAAGAAAGCTTATAAGATGGTTCATACTTAGAAAAAAAATAAGATGATGATGCATGGTTCTTGGTATTTAAGCTTCATCTAATCAGATAATCATCTAGGAATTTCATGAAGCTGGAAGCAGTATGATAAAGTTGATTACAAATGAAGGAGAGGTCTGGTAAAGAGGTCACTCTTCCTATGGCAAGAGGCATTGGTAGTAGAATCTTTGGATGAATAAATCCTGAAGCTCAGGAGTCTGGCAAGAATATTAGACATATGAACCTAAGTTGATTTTTGTATGCTCGCTAAGACATAATAGGCTAAGTGTTCATTAGATCCATGTTTGAGTTGTAACACAGTTGGGCATAAGAGATCTTAACATCCGATGTTGATAAAGAAGTGAGTGAGAAAATAATCAGCTATGATACATGAAGGAGGCTATCAAATGGACAGGTAGGTGGTAAAGCCATCACATCACATAATCATGTCCAAGGATACAAGGAAAAATATTAGCTATGGACGACCTCGATAATGTTCATCCGATAAAATATAGAAAAGCCACATGGAAAGCTCGGAGATGCTCTTGATGGGTCACCATGGCATTGAAAATAGGTATTTTAGGGGTCAACAATTTTTGGTGGAACAAGATAGGTGTGGATATATTTGAGGTGCGCAAATGGAGTATGCATGTAGAAGAGTAGAATGCAAAGATGGAGATGCATGAGAAGTAGCCTACCGTAATTGATGAATTCACACTTGAAGGTCTTGATAAAGTTTTAAGAGGATAGATCATTGAGTGCATAGTGGAAAGTTTGCTCTTGAAATATGAGAAAAAATAGGAAGGGTATAATGATTAGTAGGAGTAGGAATGGAAATCGGGTCATTAGAGATGGGTGGAAGAGTATAAGAAATCAGTTGGGGTAGCAATTGTGGTGTATCGAATAGAGGTAGATACATTAAGTCTCCACAAGGTTTGTATCTTCCTCACAAGAAACATATAAAAGTAAATCTAGATCTTAGGGATGTGTAATAATATGATCATTAATGGAATTTAATATTGATCTTCAGTAAAATCTTCAAAAGATTGAGCCATAGTAGAATAAGAGAAAGAGATCCAAATAAGTGAAAGGTGATGTTGAGTGTGGGTTCACCAAAATGATTAACTAAAATAATGATTATTATAGTCCTAATCTAATGCTATAAAAGCAGTAAATAACTGAACTAAATGAAAATAAAAAGAGAAATGACCCAAGCAAACTAAGCTAAATAGAAATATGAAACCCTAATGTGCAAAGAAGGGTTAAGAAAGGCCTTAGCTGATTCGATGAGCTGTCATGGACTATGTCGCAGTGTGAACTAGGTGAATAGGAGGAGGAAACAACCACAAAGAAGCCTGAGAAAGTATATATCTGAGAAATCTGAGCTAGACTGGGGTGTCTAGAAAACGGATTAGGGCACCCATGTGGGAAACCTAGTCTGAGATCTAGGTTCCCTGGTCTACGTGCAAATGGCCTACAAAAACCTCCTACAAGGTGAGGTGTTGTTTGAGTTCAACATACCTAAGTTACACCATAATTGCACTAATGTCCTTGATGAATATGAGATGGATGAACCCCAAAACAAGTAACAAACCCTTAGACAAAGCATATAAAACAAAAGATACATATGAAGGGGTCGGATTGTCCTCAACGGCCATAATTGATGGAGTTACTAACTGAGTGATGCACTACATCTCATATCCAATGTAGTTCTAGGTGTGTGTGTGTGTGTGTGTGTGTGAAAATCATGTCCTAGGTTTCTCTTGTCCTAGTCACACTTTGTGAAGTAGGGAGTAAATAACTGGATGTATAATGTAGTAAATGTGTGTTGTTTGGATATTTTGTCAAGCCAAATTATGAGCTTCAACCACAGTATATGGGATTAAATCCCTCCTCAAAGATAGGTGAGGCTACCTGTTTATTACTAGTAAAAAACAAAGCAGAAATAATATACAGTATATGGGATTAAATCCCTCCTCAAAGATAGGTGAGGCTACTTGTTTATTACTAGTAAAAAAACAAAGCAGAAATAATATACAGTATTCACACTAATATAACCATTGGGGTTGGGATAGAATCCTGAAATCCATATCCATAATAGGTGAAGATATTTCTCTTTCGAAATGAAATGGATCGGAAAGGAAATTATTATTATGGAAAAAACACAATGGAAAGGAAATGAGGGGAACGTACTTTCTTTAGAGCAAATGCAAATCATGAAATAATCATACACATTTTTAGACAACAAATGTAATGTTTGAAATGATTAGAACATCAAGATGCTAAACAAAGAATAGATTAAGATTATGAACATAAGAACAATATCTTAAGAAAGATACATCTCACAACACAAAGTTTGCAAAATAGCATCAACTCATATTCCTCAAATGATTAAATGAAAACACAATCTTTCTTCTTCACAATAGATCTCAATATTCCAAAAATCTCAACCTTTTGGAATGCATAAGCATTCCTTATTTATAATAAAATGAGTTGAGAGAAAATAAGATAAATCCTAGAAAATAGTCTTTTTAATGAGATTCCTATTTTGCTTGACTCTCACACAGGAGACCAAGTCAAAACTTGCTTCCTATGTGACGAAACAAAAATAAAAACATGTCAATTTCAAGATTGAAATGACATGCAACATTATGCCTATTTTGTTTCATCATCTTTCTCTTCCTCCAACAAAGCCTGTTTGTCCCAAAATTCTTGGAACTTTCATATTATACCCTGCACCTCATTTTCATCAGGCGCGGTGGAATGATCACTTAGAACTTCACATGTTTCTTGAGTATCGCTAGCGTTGCCAGGAAGCTTTTTCAGTCTCTTGTTGAGTTTCCTCAGGGTTTCCAAAGAATGTTCAATTTTCACAAACCTATCAATGATTTCAAGGCTGAATCCATAATTTGGTTCATGCTGAATTGATTCTTGGATCTTCTTGTAAAGATCATCAATAGGCAGAATACCTGAGCTTTCACTCAACACCTTAGCGTAGATCTTGACTAGTTCTTATTCTATGTCACTCATGCCATCGACCAATTGATCTCTTGATTCCCTCAATTTTCTGCAAGCTTCATTGAGAATCTTTATTCCGAATCTAATGGCTTTGGTTAGTTGAAAATGCTTATCCCCATGTGGAATGATGTCTTCTTTGACCAAGATGTGGGACAGAACCTATTTCAGCGTTTGGAGAGCTTCAAAAGTTAACTTTAGGTTCCCGAGTTCTGCTGAAAATTCATCATCCATTTTCTCTCCATCCTTCTTTATATCCTCCAAGGATTTGTAGACTTCCACGGTGTCTTCAATGACTTCTTTTCCTTATAGGAGCATCCTTTGGATCCATTCATTGACCGTTCTCCCCTTCTCATTAAATCTTCTCGATCATGGGTACTAATGAGAAATCAAACCTAATAGGAGTAGAGGATAATGGTGTTGACTCGGGAGGCTTTAAGAGCTTGAGTAGTACTTCTGTCAGTTGTTTTACTTTCTCTTTTAACTCATCTCTATTTCCTTTTCCTTTAGCTTCTGGCACAACACATTCATGGCATCTTGTGCATCCTATTGTGCTCCCTCCATTTTTAGTTTCCCTATATCAACCCTTGTGATTTGATAATATGTGATCATTATATCATCCTTGGTTTTATTAGCCGTGGGAGTAGCAATTTCTACAAATTTATGCCCTGAGGCATCCAGTGAAATCCTTGAAACTGTTTTGGGTTTCGTGGATGACTTGGTAGGAGTGACCTTGAGGGAACTAGAATCAAAGGCCGGTAATGGAACTACCACCTTCCTCTTCCTCGGAGTCTAATCTATTAACCATTGATGTGTATTGGAAGAATTTTCTCCCGTTGTAGGTGTTACGGTCACATCCTCAGGTGGAGGAAGGTTAGCTTATGGAGTGGTGATGACTACAAGTGTAGTGTTAGTGAAAATGGACAAGGGGAATGAAGGCGCAAAAGGAGGAGGAATATCCATGGTTAACTAAAGTCTAGTGGGGAGAGGTGAGAGGCCCGAGAAGATACTATCCATGGCTGAGGAACTTGGTGAAGAAATCTAAGGCAAGGAAGGTTGAATGGGAGGAGGCAATGATTCCAAAATTAGAGCTTGAGAGATAAGAGGAAGACTTACCTTTGATGAACTGTCAACCAAAAGAGGAATGGAAGATTGAACAATCTCTTCTCCTGAAGGAGGATTTCCTTGTTCTGGTTGTGGAGGTGAATCAAGAACCTCTACTATTTGTGGGAGAGTGGCCACTAATGTGGTTACTTGATCTTCTCCCTTTCTAATAAGCTTAACCTTTATGGGCCTCTTGGAAGGCTTCTTATCTTTTTCCTTCTTTCCCTTGGAGGGTCCCGCTTCCAAATAATCTATCTTTGAAAAACTTCCTTCTTTATAACTCATTCCCTATGAAATGATCCACACCTTAGTACAGGCAAGAATTTGAGTAGCTCTTCCTGCAATAGAAGCTTTCTCAGCGATGGACCAATCAACGACTAGGAATACATACCGATCTTCATTTAACCCATCATATGAGGTGTCAAGGACACTCTCATTATCCATGGTGCCCTCTGGGATGTCATATAAATCTAGCATCTGAATTTCTTCAATTTTCAACCTAATATTGTTCTTTCTTCGGATGGAAACTTCATCCTGAAGATCATCCCAAATATCTTCTATGTTGGGAACACGTAGATATAAAGTCCCATATAATTTAAGGACTCCTCGAAAATCAAATCCATCTCTGTGCTTCATGTGCTTCTTCAACTTGTCGTAAAGCTCATGCACCACATTCTTAGCTTTAACCACGGTCGAGCATGTGTACCTTCTAATGGAATTAGGGAAGGATATGCTAGCCTTGTGTTTACTTTGTTACAATTTGTGGAAATCCAACAATTGTCTTACCAACTCCATTAGGATCAGCTTATCACCTGGGAATCTGGGAAATCAGAAAGGATCACCTGGGTATATGACCACCGAAAGGTATGTGAACTTCTTTAACTGCAAGAAGATACAACCCCATTTTGATACTTCAGCCCATGCCTCGTCAAATACTCTTCTTTTTCTTAAGTCTTGGTTCAATATGTAGATGTTCTCATAAAAGAAGGCGTCATTCAGTCTTCTGAATTGATCCTCAGACCCTTTCATTATCAACTAAGGGAAATACCAATATATATGTTCATTTGACTTACTTCCCTTCAAATCCAACCCTGGATAATTCCTCATACCGGCTGCTAGATAGGTGACATATGATGACATATAAAACTTACCAGTAGTCAATACTATCTTCAATCTGGTAATCAATCTCATTACTTATAAGACTGCTCCAATCAATCCCTTTTTCATTCTTCTTTATAAGGGCCATGAATTGATACATCCACCTGTGAAAGTCTCTTTACTCTGGGAGTCCAAATACTTGACTCAACAAGGTGATGATGTCACTGATTTCAAGGATGAAATCACTCCTAGGGACAAACTTGGGAAACCTAGAGATGGCTGGCTTGGCCTTGATCAAGAACTTTTTATTCACATGCTTGATGTAATATTCTTGATATTTGTCCCAAGCTTTCTGTGTCTGACTTAAGATCTCCATTGAAATATTCCTAAAAGTTAGGAAATGTTAAGAGTTCATCAAAGTAACCCCCATCCAACTTCACTACAGTTTCTCCTACCTGATTTTTCACTGAGCGGGAATCTGAGTCATATTTGGAAGCAAAGGCCAAAATGAACTCAAGGCATTGAGTAGACATTTGGAATCCTACTACAAGAGGGAGGCCATTTGTTTTTTATCGACTTCATCTAGGGACTCTGACAAGAATCCTTGGTTCTGTTCCAAAATTCTTCCATGTAAATGTTACCAAGCTCCGTATCTTAGATGTCGTAATTACAATCTATGTAGGAAGGGGATTCCATTTTCCGGGTACTTATATTTCATCTTTCCTGACCTGTCTAACTTATCCTTAGATGATCTATGATCTGAAAGTGAGAGGTCCTGAAGAAAGAATGCCTATATAACTCCTGTTTGAACAATCAAACTTGGAAGCTTGCTGAGCAAGCCCATAGACCTGCCACACCAACCAAACTTTGAGACTTGTTAGATAATTCGTGAAACCCAAAACACTGCAGAGTATAATCAGAAACTAGGTTGTGTTGGACACTTCGTAAAACCTGACACACGGGCAGAAATTAGTGGTTGTTAAGCACTTTACAAAACCTGATGGTCTACGGAATTTAGAGGATGTTGAACACTTCATGAAACTTGACACAAGCAGAAGTTAGAAGATGTCGAGCACCCTGTGAAACCCGACACAAACATAAATTGAAGGATGTTAAGAAACTTTCAAAACCCAATACAATGTGGAACCAAAATGGTGTTGAGCAATTCACAAAACCTGATACTATGTGGAACAAGGATGGTGTCGGACACCCTATAAAACCCAACACATGGGTGTCAGGTTTCTGGGATGTCAGAATAGGTAAAATATCCACCACACTTGTAAGTTAAGTTTTATAGATTATTCCCAAAAACCACAAGAGTATATCCATGAAAGGAAATAAGAAAACACCCAAGATGGATTTTTAAACAAGGGATTCATGGAAAATTCAACAAAAAAATGGAAATACAACCCTAAACCCTAAATCCAGAGGCAAGAAAAAGAAAAGAGGAAAAATGCACAAAGGAACTCTTCAAAATCAAACCCAAAGATCACAAAATGATAAGAAGAGAAAAATACCTTCAAGAAATTCAAAAAATGATCGAAGATGGATCACGAAATTGATCGAGAAGTTCAGTCAGGTTTGGAGGTCAAAGGAGCATGTACAAACAATCCACACAACAAAAATATGTTAGGTAGAAATGACATGTAAAATCAGAGTATTTATAAAGCCCTAGCATTTATTATACATCCTCTGACACGTGTGCCAACTAACAAACAACTCAGCATTAATGCCATCTCATCATGCACGGCACTTCTGAAAACTCAAAACAAAGGTTTTCTTAACAAATCAGGTTTCAGGAACCAACTAAAATGAAGCATGTAAAAGAAATGTCTGGATGCTATCGGGTTTCGAAAACCTGATGCAAAGGATCATTTCGGGTTCCGGGTTTCAGGAATCAAGTAGCATGTAACATGTTTTTTTGTAAGATATGTTCTGATGCTCCCAGGTTCTGAAACCCTGATACACTATCATGTAATCAATTTTCAGGTTTCAGGAAGACACTCAACATGAAGCATGTAAAAGACATGTTTGTATGCGATGGAAACCCGAAAACTCAAAAATCTCCTTCAGAGGGCATTTTTAAAAGGTTCTGTCCAAATTTTTCTATGGTTATCTCAATTTTAGCTAGAATCACTAAAAACGAGATAATAGCTGAGCTCCAGTTGGGGAATTTCTTTGAGACTTCAAAGGAAGAGAACTCATATCAAAATATTTATCCATTAGGCTATGGAGTCTAAAGAAGAAAAACCAAAAACAAAGAAAGAAAGAAAGAAAGAAAGTCAAATACACAACAAAAAATAAATTATGATACAATGCAAGAGAGCATCTTGCATTACTGGTGGAACATATTAAAATGTTGGCCACTGAAAGGTAGAGGGAGTAACTCTCCATCAAGGTATGATAGATAGAAGCTATTTTCACCATTCATCTGATGTATTTTTAAAGGACCTTTCCATAAGGAGTCAAACTTGACATGCATCCCTTTTTGTTCTCTTCTCTTGTCCCAGAGAAGTACTAGATCTCTCACCTGGAAATCACGTTACTTTGATTTCTTGTCAAATATTCTTTTGACTTTGATCTGATGGTCTGTGATGTAATCCACCACCTTGCTCCATTCTTCTTCTAGCCTAGCTAGTTACATTATCCTTTTCTCAATAGAACTTTGAAAAGTTTCATCCTCAATTGCTTTAGCCAACTGTAAGGCTGGAAATTCTATAGAGATAGGTATCTTAGCATCAATTCCATATAGCACCTAGAATGGGAACATTCCAATAACTCATTTAGGAGTAATCTGATCAGCCCATAATGCATTGTACAATGCTTTGTGCCATGTCCTCTGATTCTCATAGACCAACTTTCTAATTATGGTCACCAGGTTTTTGTTTCTTGATTCATCCTGACCATTGCCTTGAGGGTAGTAATCAGATGAATGAGCCAACGTGATCCCAAATCCATAATAAAAAAATTTTCAACTCATGGGATGAGAAATTGGATGCATTTTTGGCAACAATCTTATGAGGCACACCGAATCTAACAATTATATTTTCTTTGAGAAAATTACAAACAGCTTCAGAGGTAGCTTGTTTGATTGGAGCAGCTTCCACCCACTTGGTTAAATAGTTCTATGGCAGTGAGGACATAATTATGACTGGCACTAGAGGCAGGGTTCAATACTCTAATGAAATCAATTCCCCATTACCAAAAAGGTTGTTTAATCACCACGGGCTTCAAGGGAAGAGCTGTCAGCTTAGGACGACCAACGAAATGTTGACAAGCTTCACACTTGGCCACCCATTCAGCTGAATCTCGAAAGAGAGTAGGCCAATAGTACCTGGCCATAAGATCTTGTAAGCTGTTACAAAAGAAGATAAATTTCCTTCACATGCTAGATTGTGGAAGGACTCTATCAACCTTAACTGCTGAGACTTGTCAACACAACATAGGGATACACCATCAATACCTTTCTTGTATATACCATTGTCCCACAGAATGTATCTTATAGATCTAAGTTTAACTGTCCTCTTTTCATTTTGGCTTAAATGTGGGGGACACTCACCATAGGTTAAAAATAAAGTAATATTTGTGTATCATTCATCAGTTGTGCTTACAAAAAGCACTTTGGGCAATTCTGAAGAAGTACCTTTAGTTTCTTCGCACTCTTTCTTAGCATTATTTTCTATGATTTATCAACACAGGCCTCTGCCTCACACCAACTTGGTAGGTCTAATGTCCAAGTCATACTCCTGGAATTTGGTTATCTAGCTACCCCATTGACTACCCAACTCTTGTTGGGTCAGAATGGATTTAACTACGGTATCAAGAACTAGAACGAGAGTGTGGAAACTCAAGACATAATACCTGAAATGTTTCACCGCTCTCACCACTGCATAAGCATGCTTTTCAATCTGTGACATCTTCAATTCATGTTCCTTTAGTGGGAAGCTCATGAAAGCAATGGGAGCTTCAATTCATTCTTTTTTTTCTTGCATTAGGATGGCCAATATTGTATGTGCGGAAGCGTAGCTGTACATGATGAAATATTTCTTAAAGTCTGGGCATACCAGAATAGGAGCGTGAGAAATTTCCCTTTTGAATTCTTCAAACACAAGCTTCCCTTTAGTGCTCCATCTAAATGGAGTTTTATCCTTCATCATTCCAATGATATCCTTGGTTTTATTGGCAAAATCAAGTACAAATCTGCGTAGGAAATTAACCTTCCCTAAAAAGGAGTGCACCCCAGTTTTGCTTGTGGGTAGGGTAAGGCTTTGAATGGCCTTCACCCTCTCTGGGTTGATCTTGGTTCCTTCTCTAGTCACAATATGACCCAAAAACTTTCCTTCTGTCACTCCGAACATGGATTTTTTAGGATTTAATGAAATCCCATGATGCATGCACCTTAAGAGTACCTATTCCAGGTGATCATAATGATCACTTCACCTTTTTAAAAAGACCGTCAAGTCATCCAAATAAACAACTATGACCTTTCCCATTAAATATCTTATAGATAAGTCCATAGCCCTTCAAAATGTGGCTCCGTCATTGATCAAACCTAAAGGCATACTTCTGTAAGCAAAGGTTCCCCATGGGCTAGTGAGCGTTGTTTTATGTTGATCTTCAGCAGCTACCTCAACCTGATTATACCCCGAAAATCCATCAAGCATGGATAACATTTCTGCTCCAGTGACAGTCTATAATACCTGGTCCATGATGGGCAACGGATAATTGTCCTTTAATGAAGACTGGTTGAGATTTCAGAAGTCAACACAAATACAGATTTCACCATTCTTCTTTCTCACAGGGACAATATTCACAACCCAGGTGGAATGATGGAACAAAAAGATAATCCTTGTGTCTAACATCTACTAAATTTCTGCAAGAATAGTCCCTGAGATCTTTGGGTTGTAATGCCTTTTCTTCTACCTATAGGGTTTAACTTCAGGATTCAAAGGAATGCTATGTTACACATCCTTGGGCTTGAAATACTTTAGATCCACATATGACCACACTAGGACGTCCATATATCTCTTCAAGAGTGAAGAGAATATTTCATTTTCCTCCGGAGAACAACATTTACTGATGTTTACCATCTGCAGTTGATCAGTGGAGCCGAGGTTAACTTGATCTACCTCTGACAAGGAAGTACCTTCATCTTTGCTTTTACCCTGAATGAAATGGTCATGTTTGTCAAACAGACCTTCCAGAGAAACTAATCCCTTCGAAATCTTATTGCCTTTAAGCTAGATGAATTCACCATCAATTTCTTGATATGAATTCGAGACAGACTCACGAAAATCTGATTTTGATCCTTCAAAATAAATTTCACTAAAGTTATCAACTTTCTCCAGAAAAGACAATACTTGTTGGTCATCATTAAACACCTGCCAATGAGCTGAGTTATCTGGAACACTTGGACGATACAAAATCTCAATGGTATATGTGTCCTATTTGAACTATGGGTGAGGAAGAAGAAGAGATGTAGAAATAGCTAAGGAATCAACTTTATCATTGTAATCTCTTAAGATTGCTTTAATGGAAAAAGCGTCGAAGCATTCTATGTTGTCCCAAACCTTGTTTCTGTAATGTTTTAGATGGTCATTTTTTACTTGATAAATTTCCCTTACTTGATTCACAATCAACTCGACATCTCCCTGTACTTTGAGATTTCGAATTCCTTTTTGTCTTGCCATTTCTAATCCTAATAAAAAAGCTTCATATTCGGGCTTGTGTTATTATTATTATCAAACTGCAACTTGTAAGCAAAGGGAAAGATCTCGAAATCTGGAGATATAAGAACTCACGCCGACACCTAAACTAGTAGTTGAACAACTCCTGTCAAACTCAAGGGTCTAGACAGTGTTAGGATCTTCTTCTTTCACTTCTATAGAGAGCACCTTAGATGTCAGGAAATAAATACCCAAGTCTACATCTTCAAAGAGAATTTGAGCCTTAGGATCATCTAATTTAGTAACCAGGTACTTTGTTTGTGCTTTGGGATGAAGGACACGAGGAACTCCATTTACTAGAATTTTAGCTTTGGTCCAATCCATGTTGATTTCTCCTCCAACATCTTTGTAAAATCCTCTTCCCAAAATAATCCCATAAGCAGTCGAGATATCAGCACCTAGGATAGTCATTTTTACTCTCTTTTCCTGAAATGTAACAAATGCAAACTGTGCATCCTTGATTTGGCCAATCAAGGGGACTTGTTTAGTTTTTATGGAGTAACACTGCCCATAAGATTTAGTTAGTGTGATTCCAAGGGCATGAGCTAATTTTGTGGGCATTATGTTATCAGAGGCTCCTGAGTCAATTATATAATTGCTGAGTTTGACACTATTTATAAGTAAAGATAAATAAAACAGTTCAATATTTCCTGAAGAAGCAACAAAGGTCATATTACTCTGAGGTAAAGGCTGAGTGGGGCTAGGAAAAATTCCTTTCGAAGATGGAGGAATAGCAGCCTTACTTCTAATGAATTTGGAAAGTTTCTCAAATTGCTCAGGGTTGGACTAAAGGTATTCGGCTTCCAACATTTGGATTTTGGTTTTCTTTACATGATCAATGATGTCGAAAGAGGTATATAAAGGAATGATGGAGGGGCTCAGTTCTAGTTACATTGGTCTGAGCCAAGGTACTGGCCTTGAAAGTAGGAGAAAGAGAGTTGGAAGGTGAAGTTACCTTTTTCGTTATCTCCTTTTCAGTTTGTGCTGAGATGGGAGATCCTCTTTTTGCCATAACTATGAGAGCTTCCTTACTTTTATCCTTGGATATTTCAACCAGATTTTTGGGGTTCTGAGATTTGGATCAAGTGAAAACTACAAATGATTGTCCATCATGCTTATCTTCATCTTTCTCGTATTCCAAATAACCAATGCTGGAGTCACCCGCTGAATCGTCAAAAGACTCATTATCATATCTTGAAGCTTCGAAGGCTTCATGAGAGTTGTGATCTTCTAGTTCCTCATCCTCCTTAAATATTTCAACTACTGCATTGATAGGATGAGCTTCAATGGCCAGCCTAGTGGGAGCAATGATCAATCGATCCCTATCTCTTGCAGGAGCGCCATTGGCATTGTTGAAATTTCATCTAGGAATATCCCGATAAGGAATGTTGGTTGCTTGTTGAGACATTTTCTTCTTTAAAGTGATCAATTCATTGGCCATATTCTGAATCATTGGATCAGTAGTACTCTGAGAAGAAATCTGATTTTTAGGCTTAGATGATTCTCTTCTGATATTTTCGGCTAGAATAAGATCATCTTCTATTTTGGTGGTTGTAGCTTGAGCGGTGGCCAAATCGGGGATAACAGATATTCTCAACAAGAAGCTCACAACAGGAGGTTGAGTGTTAATGAAGAAACACTTCTGATTTTCCATAGTGGGAATGACTAGCTCTAGAATCTTACAGAATCAGCTTGTTGAATTTGGCTATGAAATCCCACATGGGTTCATAAGACTCCTTCTTCATGTGTGTAAGTTGTGCTAACAAGGTGTGATAATCTTCAGCTGGTTTGAACCTTACTTCAAATACAGATCTCATGGTAGTCCAGTTTGTAATGCATGCATTTGGGAGATGGTAAAACCATTCTGCTACTATGCCATGTAATGTTTCAACAAAGATTCGAAAAGAGACATCTTCGTGAGCAACCCCAAGAACACCACATGCAACAAAGAACAAGGCAATGTGTTTGTCATGATGTTGTTTTCCATCACTGTTGAACTTAAGAATATTATTTTTTGATCCATGAGGTAGGTCATGCAATGGTGGAGTAAGGGAAAGAGGACCAATAGCTACACCCAAAGGCATAGGTTGTGCTGCCATTCTTCTAAATGAAGTGTGTACAGGAATATGAATATTCGACAAGAATAATGCACGACAAGTTGCAGAAACTTCTTATTCTTGAGGAATCTGAGTCCTTCGGATGGGTGAACAACTTCTTGCCTGACTAGATGCAACATTATTGGGTGAAAGCTTGAAATTATGCTATTAAAGTAGATCAAAGATCATATCAGTTTTTCCCTTGGCTCGGCTTGACTGAGTGAAGATCTTCCTGGCCATCTTGAACTAGAAAATGGATCTTTATGAAAATAAGGAAAATACGGAGTCACCAGACACCAAAATGATAAGCTTAGTCTTATCAATCCGTATATCCTCAGCGAAGTTTCCAAAAAACTATTGGTTAGATATTTTGTCAAGCTAAAATATGAGGTTCAACCATAATACATGGGATTAAATCCATCCTCAAAGATAGGTGACGCTTCATGTTTATTACTAGTCTAAAACACAGCAAAAATAATATATAGTATTCACACTAATCTAACCATTGGGGTTGGGATAGAATCCTAAAATCCATATCCAAAATAGGTGAAGATATTTCTCTTTCAAAATGAAATGGATCGGAAAGGAAATTATTATTATGGAAGAAACACAATGGAAAGGAAATGAAGGGAACATACTTTCTTTCGAGAAAATGCAGATCATGAAATAATCATACGTGTTTTTAGACAACAAATGTAATATTTGAAATGATTAGAAAAATCAAGATACTAAAAAAAGAATAGCTTAAGATTATGAACATAAGAACAATATCTTAAGAAAGATACATCTCACAAGACAAAGTTTGCAAAATAGCATCATCTCTTATTCCTCAAATAATTAAAAGAAAACACAAAGTCTTTCTTCTTCACAATAGATCTCAATATTCCAAAAATATCAACCTTTTGGAATGCATAAGCATTCCTTATTTATAATAAAAGGAGTTGAGAGAAAATAGGATAAATCCAAGAAAATAGTCTTTTTAATGAGATTCCTATTTTTCTTGACTCTCACGCAGGAGACCAAGTCAAAATTTGCTTCCTATGTGATGAAACAAAAATGAAAAAAACACGTCAATTTTAAGATTGAAATGACATGAAACATTGTGCCTATTCTATTTCATCATCTTTCTCTTCCTCCAACAAAGCCTGCTTGTCCCAAAATTCTTGGAACTTTCAGATTATACCCTGCATCTCATTTTCATCAGGCACAGTGGAATGATCACTCAGAACTTCACATGTTTCTTGAGTATTGCTAGCATTGCCAAGAAGCTTTTTCAGTCTCTTGTTGAGTTTCCTCAGGGTTTCCAAAGAATGTTCAATTTTCACAAACCTGTCAATGATTTCCCGGGCTGAATCCATAAGTTGGTTCATGCTGAATTGATTCTTTTGGCTCTTCTCAATGGTTCTAAAAACATTTTTATCATGCATAAATGGAGAACCAAATATAAAAACCGATTTTTCAGGGATAAAATGTAGGAATAAAGATCTAAGACCCCCAGTATTGGATTTTGAAGGACATTTCCTATCATATAATATAAAATTTCATCAAAAAATCCATCAGGAGCTCAAGTTATCATCGTTTCAAGTTTCCCTCTTGGAGTGAGTTCGGGAGTTAATCAAATTTTGGAAGGACACTTGTCAGCTCCAGGAGCCTGGTGGGATTTTTTGTCCCTCACGTCCATCAAGGTCAAGGAAATCAAGTTTGACATTTTTTTCTTAGCTCCCATAATTTTTCTTGACCCTCATGCAACCTTCAGGATCGCCAGTTCTAACCCCCAGGTGTTTGCGGGAGCTCAAACCCTTCACCGTTGGATAGATACCACATGTCATTGTCTGACACACTATGAAAACTGATGTCCCTAATGTCCCTTTGAGGTCAGGGAAATCAAGGTTTGAAAATTATTCCCATCCCCTAAGGAGACTTCTGGTCACCCATGTGACTAACTTCAAGCTCCTCAGTGCTTCAAAGCTACTTTTTTTGTCCTTAATCCCCTTAAGTCGGATCTCTACCACATGTCAAGCTAAGGCACACTATACAAATTAATGTCCCTCACATCCCTTTGAGGTGAGGGATGTTAGGGCATGAAAAATTTCCCAACTAAAACTCAAAAATTTGAAAATAATTGTAACTATTTGCCGCTTCTAACTATTTCTTTTTGTTTCTCACTGTTAGAAGAAAAGTTGGAGAGAATACCTCAGTCCACCATTATTTCTCTGAACCAACTCTGCCATGGAAACCAAACCTTCCATTCTATTAATATTCATATTTTTCAAAGAATATAATTGATCGAAAGATCCAGAGGAATGAAGAACAAAAGATAAGAGCGAAGGAATTCTTCAGAAACCTCCATTACCGTGAGACGAAGATTTGAACATATCTTACAAACCAGTGCACGAAACGAAGAACCATATGTTACTAAGTTATTCACTCTTTAAGGCCATTAAAAAATCACCTTCAAACCTCCCACTCTTAGTAATTCTCAAAGTGAATAAATTTCACTTCCAGCTCCACGAAGAAGAAAGGTCAATTTCACGTCAAACTAGGAACCGAATCGAAGAGAAATTTCCTCAGTGAGACAAGAAGCAAAAACCTATCGCAATGGAATTGATTTCATCGAAAACAAAGAAAAAAAACATACCTAAAACTTTCAAGCTCCATTAATGGCTGTCATGACATAGTGGTGGAAAAAATCAGTGAGCTACCTCTCCACTTCTTCGGGTTTGAGTGGGTGGAATCGTATAAAAATTGGAGGGAATGATCGTTGAAAAATCTAGTTTCGAGTGAACTAGTTTTTATGCCATAAAGTCCCTATTTTTTAGGCATATAGAGGAATGATTTTTCATTAGAATTGTGTCCTGTCACATGAGGAATATCAGTGAAAAAGGCAGCGAGCTACCTTTTCACTCCTCAGGGTTCCAGTGGATGAAATCACATGAAAATTGGAGGGAATGATCATTGAAAATTATAGTTTCGCATAAAATAGTTTTTGTGCTTTGAAGTCCCTTTTTTTATGGATATGAAGGGTTGTTTTTTTTTTAGTATTGTTCCCCCACCGATGAAAATATCATTTTCCCACTTGTTCAAATGAAGGAATTACTCAAAATGCAAAGCGTGGAACCCCGAAAAAAAACCCAGAGATTCAAGACTTGTTTTGTTGTAATCTGACATCCATGGTGCATTTACTAAAAATAGCATGCCTTCCTACATAGGGGTCTGCTATTTTGGGTAAGCCACCATTTGAAGAGGATACGCAGAAAGTAGTGAATACAAAGGAAGTATCATAGGAAAATTCATCAAAAAGGTCATCTCAGCTCGCAATTGACACTTACTAAAAATAGTAAGTGGTTCCACAAGCCCTACTATAAATAGTTAGTTGGTCTAAAAGGAGAGAGGAACATTGTAAGAAGAAATAATTCAAACTACCATAGCTAGTTGAGGTTGGGAAAATATAACTACGACACTAACTAAAAATAGTAAGTTGCCCCATGTGTACTTACTAAAAATAGCAGGTTGTTCTCAAAGGACAAGTTTGGCACAACGTGACATTGAGGGATAATCATTCAGGTTGATATCACCATTTGGGGTCTAGAAAGGAAAACTTTGATACTTACTAAATATGGTAAGTTGTTCCTTCCAAATATAGTAAGTGTATAGGAAACATGATATTCAAGTGCATAGGTTGGTCTAGTTTCTCATGTGTAATCAATCATGAAGGGATGGTAGTTTTTCATTATTTGGAATAATCATCTCATATTAAAAAGTAGGGCATCACAAGGAACATCATGTGAATTCATATTCATCACTTAAGGATCTAAGTGATTCAAAGAGAGTTGATCAGAACGTTTTCAATGATTCAAGGAGTTGATCAACCAAGTTTCACAGGAGGTTCATTGTGGGCATTATATGTTGTCATCTCGAACTTGCAGCAATAAACCTCATAACAGTGTTTCTAAACACTCATTATGTAGCCCAGAATTTTTCGATCATCACTAGATTGGGAAAATGATTCAAAGTTATTTAAGGGAGAAATCTTCATCAGTTTAAAAGATCACGAGTTGAAGAAATATTCACTCAAAGAACATGACTACATCAAGGCATTCAAATCATTTCATCACAAGGGGTGTTTTCCCTCATTCCTTCCTTCTTCCTCTCTTTCCCTCTCTTCTTTATCTCTCCATTCTAATTATTTGTCATGTGTCATTATTGTATTTCCTCCTATTCACTTAAGTGACCTATTTTAAATTTGTAAAAAGTATTTTCTCAAAATTATAAGAGAAATAATTCAAATTTTAAGGTTAAAGGAAAATTCAGAATTGCTATAAAGTGGGATGGCCTCTCCATTCCAAGGGATTCAGATTTTTGAAGAACTCTCACTATGTAGCACTGTGATAGCTTGGTTGAAGCTTTGCATTCATCACTACATATGAAATAAAAGCTACACTTCTATTTCCCTTTCTCATTTTATCCTCTATTTCTCTCTTTCTTGAACTTTGCAAGCATATTTTATCTTGTATGGAATTGGTGAGGAACTTGGTGTCCTCGAAAGATGAATTTAAAAACTTGGTGTTTTAATTTATTGGTCCCACTAGCTTTGTTTTTATTTCCTCTATATTGTAAGGTTAAACTACTCCTGTTACTGGGTGTGAGATCTAAATCTACTCATGACAGTAATATTCCTTAGATAATTTCCCCCTCTTTACCTTTATTACTTTAATTTCCACCCTTGTACCCCCTTACAATCACTTTGCTATAGGTTTAGTGGAGTGTCTCTGTGTGATCCCTGACCAATTTGGCCACCCACAACATTTAAATAGGATTAGGATTAGTTTAATTTCAATAATGGGAGGATTACCATTCAATACAGAGGGGCATAGCCCCATGAACGTTGGTGGAGACACCTAATTTGTCTACCCAAAAAAATTTCTCACCAACTATTTTTGGTGTCTCTGCAGGGGAGATATTTTCTTAAGTGTGCCCAAAAACAATCTCTACCAAAAATATCAAAAAATACAAGAAAAAATTGTTATCCAAATAACTCTCCTAGTTATTTAGACAACTTGTATACATCGTTTGGATCTGATCTCTTCATTGCAAGGTTGCGCACTCTCAAGTTCACTTGGCACATTCCCTTGGTTGCATTTCCCTACGTGCTTCCCCTTCTCCTTCATTTTCCTTTTCCTCTTTATTCCACTCCTCCCTTTCACGCATACTATGTTCATTTATCTTTTTCCTATCAGTTGTTTCATCCTGCGTGTGCACCTCCCACTTGCTTCAATTAGCTAATTCCCTGGTCCTTGTGCGTGCCCTGCACATTACTTTGTAATAGTTGTGTCTTTACCATGCATTCTCTACTCAATGGTTTTCCTTATTTCCTTACACGCGTTACGTGTGACTCCCTTTTGTCTTCTTCACATGCCTTATTATTCCACGTGCATACCTTTGTACCCTCCTCTATGTAATTTTTTGCCACATCATTCTGACATGCTTGAGTGTACCACAAGCAACTTATCAAAGTGCACCAATAGGGCATTGAATCCTTGCAAAAAATAAATGAATGACACGTGGGTGAAACGACAAGAACATTTTCACAGTTGTTTGTCTTTTCAAAAAAATTGTATGTACGCCACATGTCTTGCATGCATAGATGACTCTAAAAAACTTCTAAAAATTGTATCTCTTGCTACAGAGCTCTGATCGGCGCATGCCTATTCTCAATCAATAGCTGCTGACATAGGCTACAGTGTTAGACATTCAAATTCAAATTCTTGGTGGACCTGATAGGTGAGAAATGGGAAAACATATTTTTGAGCATTAATGGGAAGATCTAATTGCTCCCAACCACCTGATTTTATCTGATTCACCCTCCTTCCTTCTTCAACACACAAAAAAAACATGGGGAAGTGCATTTGACACATTATTAGGTGGATTTGCAAGCATTGAATGCTTCTTATTGGTAGTTATATTTCGAATTCAAAATTTCCCTCCATCTTCTCTTCTTCTTCCATGGATTCATCTATAAATGTAAGATCTAGGATCATTTTTAATGTTGGACACTTTGGATCCTTACGCATTTTGCTAAGGACTTCATATTTTTTGTATTTTGAGTTGCAGACCTCTGGATCTGGTTCTTGCAGGTGGATATTGGCCTCTTTCACCATTGTAGTAGCTCTATGTATTTTTGAAAGTAATAGATTTATCATTTTGTGACTAATCTCTATCCTAACATGTTTTTATTCCTTCTCTTTACCATTTATTTTGCATTACATGCTCGTTTTTCCATTCTACGTCCCTTGTAGTTCCTTATTTAGTTGTGTTCCATGAGACTGATCTAGTAAATACATTTTAAGTCGTGTTACATGTTACTAGCCTTCTTTCATGCATTTCCTTTCATTTTCTCTTAGAACAGATAGTGTTCATCCCTCTTTTACTGGTGTTATCACTTTTTAGTGTAGTTTCCTTTTATGTTATCCTTCTATCTGTAGTCCCTTTACATCATTAGACATAGTTTTCCCTTTCAGCACTAGGAGTAGCAGTAGTAGTAGCAGTAGAAATAGATAGAGGAACTGGCCTTCTCCGGAGATCTGTCCTAAGCTCACAAGGTCCCATAACTTGGGGACGGTTCCATTGTTGTCACAAGAGACTCAACTCTTTTGGATCCAAGACAAAGGTGCAAATTTTATCACCAACACTTTCTGGCACGCTTGGTGGGACCAGTAATGAAAGCTTAAATTTCATATTGCTAAGTTATGGTATGTGGACTTAGTATTCCAGCCTTTGGAGGCTCATTTCAACACATCTAGTGACTCCCAACATTTATAGATATTTGTTTTATCATCCTTGAATGTCTTTCATGAGAAGAGTGCATACAAGGAAAAGTGTAAAATTTAAAGATTCTTTTGAGTACCTCTAGTTATCCCCAAGAAAATTTCATTCTAGAAAGCCCATGTGCACATCTCCATCTCCTCTGCACCATGTTTATTCAACTCCTCCTCATAATAGACAAACAACACACCTTGTTATGGAACATTAGCCACCTCCTCCACTAAGGAATTGTACTAACTTTATCGAAGGAAGTCCCCTAGTTCTGGCCGTATAACATGACATGCCAAATGGCACACTCAAAAGTATTCCATAATTTAGTGGTGAGAATCAAGTCCTCCCTCAGGAGCATATCCAGGATGTAGAAAATGTATGTTCACTCTATCTGATCACACACAAAGATGTATAAGCTAGGCTATTTGCAGCCTCTTTCAAAGGAAAAGTGCTTCAATAGTACCGAGGCTTGAGACTTTGATCTATTACCACCTGGGATGAGCTTGGAAAAGCTCTTTGTATTTAATTTGAAGATAAGTTAGATCACCTATCTCTGGTGGAGAAACTAAAGACAACCAGGAGGATACCCAACAAGTAGATGAATGATTTCAATATCATATTTTAGAATACTTGGGACATAATCCCTCTTGTCGTAAGACCTACAGCCTAACATGTTTTTCTATATTATCTAATATCACTCAACACCAATGATCCAGAGGATCCTCAAGGAGAAACACTGATCTAATGTCTTCTCATAATTATTTGTAGTCAATTCCATGGCATGGAGAAAAATTAGATGATTCCGTTGATATCTCGTTTGTAGGAAACAGAGCTCGTATGCAAAATTTATGGCTCGCTGATATTTTTAGGTAACTGGTAAATTTTGGGGATTATGCACAGGTTGAACACTTGCACGCTCATTAAGTGGACCAATGAAAATGTGACACATGGAAATATGAAAAATAAATAAATAATAATATTAAAAATTTAGCCACACCCATTTATTACTCCACATTGACCACATTATTTAATTTCCAATTAAATTTTCCAACTATTATCCTTATATTTCAACACACATTTTCCAAACAGCCATTTATTAAAATATCCATGCACAAATACCTACCATGTCACACCATTTATCTCTCCAATCAACCACATTGAATGCCCCATCCTTGGGGATGAGATAGATCTTAAGCCAATAACAACATAAATCAACCACCTATATAAATGCCTTCCTATTTTCATGCCCAACAAATATGGGATCTTATCTCTATGTAATATGCACCCCACATGGAGTGGTATTTGAACCTGGGCTACTTGGGTAAAAATATAGGTGGCCAACCATTGTACACGGAGCTATGAAATGTTATAAAAGGAGCTATGTTTTACTAGTATAGACACGGGAAAGTGATTGTGTTATTGTTTTGCTCATAACTTGAGCTAGAGATGGAATTTTGAGATGAAGTAAAAAGTGACTCCTATTATTTTTGGCAGAGGAACGTGATGAGAAGATAATATTATTGTATAAATCTTTATAAATATTTATTTTCAAGATTTTAATAGATCATTCACATTCAACTGGACCCGGAGACGTAGGCCACAAGTGTCAAACTCCGTTATCAATTCTTGTGTCAAATTGTAGAGTAGAGAAATAGGTTACAAAGATTATAGAACACTTGGTGGAGCATGAGGTGGCATGCAGTTCAAAAGAAGAAAGGATTGAAGGACATGAAAGGAACATGGGTGGAGAATCATTCCTTGATGTAGGTTTTCCCAAGGGTGCTCGTTGAAAGAGATGAACATATATCCCCTAAGGACCTATATGCAATATGTGGAAGATCCCAGCAAGGTTTTGGTGCATGAGTTATCAGAGCATGATACCTGTGGATCAAATATTTTGTTCGTCATAGTTCAATAAGAAGGGTGCACTACCATGCACAAGGAATATGTTGTCTTGGGATTTTGAGTCACACATTGAGGAGCCAGAATTGGAAGTGAGTGCCCATTCTTTACTAGATACCTGTGAATTGGTAGTTTCAAGAGAAATGTACCCAGTATTTGATTCTCAGTAATTGAAATATGAACAATTATGTAATGTGCTTAACAAGCTATTGGTAGAGGTAGGTTCCATAATTTTGGAGAAGAACAACAATATAAGGTTTATGCAAAGGGAGCCGGAGGATAAAAATAGAGAGATAATAGATATGGACAAAGAGATAAAAAAGAAGGAAAATATTATTGTGCAGTTAAAATAAGAGCTAAGGGATGAGAAAGGGTGGACGCGTGTGGCTTATAAAAATGCCAAACACATTGCTGATGCAATCTTACTAGCACGCCTAAATTTGGCCCCTCCTGATACAACAAAGTATAATATTGCCTTCCATTTTTTGGAAGATTTAACACACGTAATCACAACTCAATAGCCACCTCTTACATTATAATCTACAAATGAAGTTATGACATGGAAAAAGCAACAAGAAAAATAACATATTAAAGCCACCATAATAGAATAGATTAAGTTAATGGAATCAGTGAAATAATTTTATCACATGGCAGAGGTCATATATGACAATTGCGAGGATAGGGACCATGTGGTGGGACTGCTTGTTGCGAAAGATGAAGCAGATATCAAGGAGTTCCAAGCCAAGAACAAGGGTAATAGGGAAGAATGTAAATAATGTTGGCCGAAGTTAAACAAAAAATGGAAGCAATTGATTCATTAAGGGCATCAATTAAAAATAAGTTGAAGAAACTCTACCTGCGGGTCACGCACAAGATGGATGCGCTAGCAGATATGGGAAAACAATTGGAGACTCTGGTGGACACACTGAAAGCTAAGGGTGAGGAATTAACTTTTGAGGAATTCATTTCTAATATAAGGGATGCCTTTACTCAAGCATGTAGTGAATTAGAAGGGTGGAAGACATTGGAAGCATTAGTGTATAATGAATCCCCCCTCCTTTTTGCATAATAGCACTTGGATTATTTTCATTCTTTGGCGTAACCCAGATAGATATTCTTTCATTATTTGATTCTTGAAGGATTATTTATCTCTATTTGAGTGATTAAACAAAGTATTGCTGAGGATGGAAAACATACCTAGTGTGGGGTAATGTTGGGCCTACAAAAATGGATAAGTATTTGAAGAATGCGGAGGTTAGCACATGCATGGGAAAGCTATAGAAGAAACGTGTGGAAGTGTTATGGAAGGAATGTGGGGAAGGATAAACATGGTGAGCATGCTGGAAGAACAGGTTTTACATGTGGAAGCATGAAATGGATGTGCGTAAGGATCATTATGAATAGGCAAAGGACTTAGTGAGTTTTTGGTATGAAATGCTAGATATAGACTTGGAGTACACGAGACGCAAGGAGGTTTGGGTGTTCATGAAGAACCTATTTTTAAGGAAAGAACTTGCATATCAAACAAGCACTTGGAGCTATTTATAAGATTAGAACTAGGAATTAACTATAGGTGATCTATTAATAGGCAAAGCTTGCATGCTTCCATAAATGTCTTATAGCGGCGCATGGCTATTCTTAGCATGCAACCTATTTAAGAATGCATGGGAAGTGAAGGAAAAGTTCCCCACCCCTACACACACACACACACACACACACACACACACACACATGTATGTATGTATGTATTTGCACGGTTTAGATCATCATGTGTATTAAGGTTATGTTGTTGGTTTATGAGCGTGCCTAACTTATGATAGACATATATATGTATTTAGATGTTTTGGATTAATATGATGGATCTTTGTGTTTGGATATTGATTTTTGATGTCTCTATTATAGTTAATTATATGGTGAATTTGATCTTACATTGTATGTTTATTTACTTATGTGTGTTTCCAAATTGAGCTCATGGTTCTAGTTGTTATGATTATGGAATATATGTTCTTGTGTGTTAACTCTTTGTAAAATATGACATAAAATAGGGACTTGGTACCTTCGCACACTTTGGGTGAGCACTTAGATCTATTTGAGTGATGTGTTAACGTGAATAGGGTTTTGAGTAAGAAAAATAGACTACACTACCTCCTTTTTTCCTTGAGTCTATCAAGATATTTCACTGTTAAATTTGGGTGGTTACTTGTCTTCGGATTGGTCTCATATGTTACTAAAGGTATGGTACCTAGTTTACCATACAAGCTGAGCTAATATTTTACTATTATGTTGAGTCATATGACCCCATCACCTCACCAAGACTAATTACCTAATCCAAGAAGACCAAGAGACAAGATTTAGTCTCAGAAGAAACAACCTATTGCCCCCTCCCAAACCTAGTCTATTTCTAGATGAGTGGGCCAACAAGCTCTATGAATTTGATTCTTATGACGAAGCCCTCTGGTCTTATTACTTATTGCATCCTTGAAGAACAAGTTGTTTTTCCTAGTGCGCTAAAACAAGGTGAAGAAAATTTTGGTTTGTGGAAGTTGTACTTTGATGGTTCTAGAAGCATAAATGGTGCAGACTCAGGTTTTGTTCTCATTTCTTCTAAGGATGAGATATTATTATTCATGCACAGGTTGCAGTTTGCATGTCCCAACAATGTAGCAGAATATGAAGTTTTGGTGCATGGTCTTCTCATTGCTGAGAAGATACATATTAAGACAATGTAGATCTTTGGGGATACATAATTGGTCATCCACCAAGTCACAAACAAGTGCACAAAAAATAATAATCTTCTTAAATCTTATAAACATAGATTTTGGGACCTCCTTAAGGGCTTTGATGCTCTAAATATCCAGGTGGTGCCAAGAAGAATGAAAAAGGAAGAAAATCAGATGACCTCGCTTAGTTCTCAGTTCTCTCTTGCTGAGGATTTTTTCAAAGGAAACACATAAAATGTAAATATGGTGATTAGGCCATCTATTCCAGAAAAAAATACTAGCTAGAAAGTGTTTGACAGTGACAAAAATTTTCATGTTCATTCAGAATGAATCTGAGTTCTTTTCAAGCATGCAAGATTACTTGCATGACAGCTATGATGACCAAGTGATTTAAATCAAGAAAAGTAAGTTTCCTAAAGATTTGGTCACCTTAGAACAAATTTTTATCCCTGATGATGAGTTCAAGGAAAGTATATGTGCTCGGTGTAAGAAAATTGCTCCCTAGTCACTATTGTGCATGGTAAGGAGTTGTTGCAGAGTAAATCTTGCGTGCATGATGAAAATCATGCCTTCATTTCTCTATGTCAGAAATACAGTGATATTTTATCATGGGAATATGATTACCTAAAATGATTTGATCCAAGTGTTGCTCAACACTCCATTGACCTTGATCCTAGCATCAAACCCATTAGAAAAAAATAGATGTCATTCAATCTAAGGATAGATCCCCTCATGAGGAAAGAGTTGTATAAACTCATCGAGGCAAAGATATTATTCCCCATCAAATACTCTACTTGGGTAGAAAATATTATTCTAGTGTGCAAAAAGAACAGTGAAATCAAACTATGCGTCAATTGCAAATATTTGAATAAGGCATACTTGAAGGATCACTATCGTTTTCCTTCTATGGAACATATTTTGCAAACTGTGGTTGGCGCACAAATATTTTCTTTGCTATATGGGTATGTTGGCTTTAATCAAATCTTGGTCAAGGAAGAGGATCAATTCAAAACAACATTTACAGCCAAGTGGGGGAGTTATGCATATCATAAGATGCCCTTTGGTTTATCAAATATAGGCACAACCTTTCACCTTGCCATGGACATTGCCTTCAAAGGATATATCAATGATTTCATCCTAGTCTACTTGGATGACATAGCTATATTCTCAACATAGAGTGTAGATCACACGGCACACCTAGAGAAAGTCTTTGAGAGATGCAGAGAATTTGGGGTATCTCTTAACGCCAAGAAGTGTAATTTTTCTCTGGTGCAAGGAAATATTTAGGGCCATGTGGTCTCTAAAGGATGGCATTGCCATTGATCCTGAGCACATTTTTGCCATCCTTATTTTTTCTTTGCCAGTGAACAAAAAAACCTTACAGTCATTCCTAGGTAAAATCCTTTCTTTGACAACAGCAGGAAAAAAGAGCTTCAACAAAATCAATCAACATATTGCTTACACGCCAACACTCATCAATACATATTATTCCAAGGATTTCATCCTTTATGCTTATGGAGTTGATGTTAGTGTTGTTGTTGTCTTGACACAAGAAAATGAACAAATACTTGAGTAGACAATGGCTTACTTCAGTCAAATACTAAAGGAATATGAATTGAAATATAATCACACGAAGAAACACGTCTTCACCATCATGCACGTGCCAAAAAAGTTAAAAATTATGCTTGTCACAAATCATATCAAGGTGTTAGTTTTGCACTTAACGGTGTGAAGAGTAATTTTTCATCATGGGAGCAAGGAAATCAATGAGAAGAGAGCAAGATGTGGTGACTCAAAATCATGGCATTGTAATTGATCTTGAGCATGTATCAAAGCCATCCTAAGTCTGTCCTTAGCCAGCGCATGATGCAATCCTAGAATTCATTAATAGGAAAGCCCAATTTGGTTAGGAGATTCATTCCTATACTTTGTACGACTGGTAAGGCCGATCACCTTCATGCTCTAGAACTGAGATGGCTCACCCAAATGCGAAAGAAAAAGGTACCAGGTCCCTCTTTAGGGTTGTTGTTGCAGGGTGTTAGCATGATGAAGACTTAACATTCATGCAATTCCTGATTACTACAAGGACATCATTCTATAGAGCACGCCAGATCTGATGTGAGTCTAAGTTGTTGTCTTGAAACAAGATAATAAACAGGTATTAGACCAGTCAATGAGATTTCTTTAGTAAAACATTACCAGGATTCATGAATTTACACACTATAGTCACATAGACACTTAGATTTATGCCATTATGTGTTCCCTCCATTATATTCAAATGCATTCTAAGTATAAATCATGTTAATTTTTGGGGTATCTCTTAACGCCAAGAAGTGTAATTATGCGCTGGTGCAAGGACAGATTTAGGGCAACATAATGGTCACTATATCTGGCATTGTAATTGCATATATGAGCATATATATGCCATCCTATGTCTCTCCTTGCCAGCGCATACATAAGTCCTTGCACTACATTCCTAGGAAAAATCAATTTGGGTAGGGGACTTGCCCATTCACTAACTTATCTATTCCCAAAATAGGTCGCATGCTACCTTACTATGCTCAAGAACGACATGGCCTTTACAATGGAAATAACACACATGTAAGTGCGAACTTTAACAATAGACTCAAGCAGGAAATAGCTTAACTGCACCAACATTCAGTCAGATCCTGATTATTACAAGGAATGTGTCCTTTATGCCTACAGATTTGATGCTGAGTCGTAGCTAATGTCTTTAAAAATAGCCAATAAACAGGGACTACACAGAGTCAATCCAATTAGTCTGAGTAAAACATCCACACGATTATGAATCCAAAAATAGATCACTTGATGTGAAAACAACTAAGTCCCATAACTTGTTTTTGTTCTTCGCGCGAGCCTTTCCAATAGTATCCGTGCCTTATGAATCATGCTCTAATTTTCTAGTTTCGCACTCAATGACCTAAATGTAGCAAGATGGGTTACCTAAGTGCATAGTGTCTGATGTGACTATCAAAGCCACAGATTTGGTTAGAGGCAGTGCTCTGTACAGAATAGCTTCCTGAGGATGCACGTAGAATGATCAGGAGACTTCATTTTTCCTGGATGAAGACATCTAGCGCACGCCGAACTTGAACAGAATGAGAGATCCTAGCGCTCGCAGTTGGATTGACAGGACATGGACAACATTCCTCTTCCTCTGGTGCATACCCTTATGGTTTAAGTAAAGCAAAGAGAAGACATTTGAGATTGCAGTCTATTCTCATATGTGCTCATTGATGACACCTTCTCTTCAAAAGAAACATTGATGGTGTGCTACTGAGATGTATTGGTGGTGCGTAGGTTGACAAATTGTTATCAGAATTTCATGATGGATTCTCTAGTGGACACTTCTCTGCCAAAGTGAAAGCAACGACGAAGATCATCAAAGCATGATAATTTTGGCCTACCATGTTCCATGGATGCACACAAGTGGGTCATGAAATGACAAAGAATGTGCTTTCTTTGTAGGAAAGAAAAAATTGGCAATGCTTCCCCTTCTAACCAATCCAAGTGGATCAGCCTTTCACACAATGTGGTTCTCAACTTCATTGGCATGATCAATCCTCCTTTGAGTGCTGGGCCACAAATGGGTGCTTGACAGCTACAGATTACTTCACCAGATGGACAAAATTTGTCGTGCTCAAGGAATCAACTGAGTCAGTCATCCTTGACTTTCTCGAGGGCATTGTAACCAAGGTTTGGCATTCCTCAAACCATTATCTCTGATAATGTAAAAGCCTTCCTTGGGACTAAAAATTTCGTATTGAGCGCTCAGCCTTGGAATCTATTTGAAGACTTATTCTAACTATTATCACCCAGGGTAATGACTTGGCTAAGTCTAAAAATAAAGAACCTGATCAGAATCATGAAACTGGACAATGGAATATCAACCAGAGGTAGTGGCAACTCTAAGGTATCGTGCGCGCTTTAGGCAAACAAAATCATGGTGAAGAAGGCAATAGGCACTTCACCTTACAAGCTTATTGTATGGACATGAAGCTAGAATTCCTTTGTCTCTTGAATTGTCCTTCATTAGAGCTTTCTCTAACAGTTGGAACTTAAAGGCGCATGGACCAAGGAGAAATCAGAGATGGACAGTGTTGGTTGAACTAGAAGAATTGAGATAAATTCTGCCATGATCAAGTTAGAACATCATCAACAATCAACAAAAGAAGTAGTTTGACATAAAGGCTAGAGCCTCAAGCTTTCAAAGTAGGTGATCTTAGTCTTAAAATGGGATGCTGAACAAAACCAAACCTAGGGTGTCATTCAAATTTTGATGCACTTTGGAGTGGCCCATACACTACCAGTATCTTGCAAGGAGGCTAACTCTTTTGAGTTGACTCACCATCGATGGAGGCGCGCTACCAATCCCAATTAATGGGATTTATCTCAAGCACTTCCATTAAGTCTATTACTGCATCATTGTATATATTAGAATATTTTCAATTCCTCCAAGTGTGCTGGCACGCACATTGTCTTTGTTTATATATAGTTCTTTCCTTTTGCGTGCTCCTTGCACGTGCTCTTTTGTTGCTTCCAAGATGCTAGTTTGGTTCTAGGGATCTCCCAATAGCTTTCAGAAGTCTTCCGCTCTCATGAAATTCAGATCAACAATATCTCCATATGAGAGCAACAATTCATTGCAAAGTTCATATAGTGCTTCAAAGTGACTTCAGGGGTAGTTACTTCAAATTGCATATTAGAAATTCATAATTTTCAGGTTCACTCCATGCCCAATGGATGCTTTAAGGCTATCTGATCTCCTTCATCTAGTAGGAAGATAGCCCTAAAACTCACCAAATTATTATCCAAAATAACTCCCCTAATTATTTTGACAACTTACATCCCCATTCTGGCTATGAGTTTCAAATATTGTAGGTTGCACATACTTGAATTATACCCTTGGCACAAATCTTTGGGTTATAATTTCCTCGCGCACTTTTCTATTCATGAATGCCTTCCACTTTTCTCCCTCTGCATGCACTCCTGGCACATCTACCTTCTTCCCAGTAATTCATGCACCCTTCATGTGCACCTAAGACTTGCTTTCTAAATTTAGTTTAAGTCCCTGGCATTCTTTCGCACCTCTATACTCATTGTCACGCATCACCTTCTAGATGCTCACACCCTGTATACATAGTTATATCCTATAAGTATGTTCATGTTCCTTCCATGGGAATAGCTTTTGTGTGCCCTCTCTTTTCTCTCTTCTTCCACACACGCCTTCACACCTTATTTCACGCCATTTACTGTGCCACATGGTAACTTTTCATAATGATTGTGTCACACACAACCTATCAAATCGAGTCAACATGGCACTGAATCCTTGTGAAAAACCAGTGCATAACACGTGGTAGAAATGACAAAAAAATCTAGAGTTGGCCAATATTCTAGATAATCAGCACGCAGCATGTGTCATTACATGTTCAAATTCCACTGTAGCTTTTAGATAACCATAACTTTTGCTACATGGATTTGACACACATGCACCTAAGCTTGTTTGACGTGGGCTACACTCCAAATCACTTGAGTTCAAATTTTAATGGGATTAGGTAGGTAAAAGCAGGAAAGCATACCTAACGACATTAATGCAGGATCTGATATCTTCAACCACCTGATTTGATTCAAATCTCACCTCCTTCTTTCTCCTACACACCAAATAGTCATGGGGAAATACATTTGATGGATTTATAGGCATATTTTTAGGCATTCATTTTTGGTTGTTGGTGGTTGAAGATTTAATTCTGATTTTCCCTCTTTTCTCCTCTTCTCTCCCTCATTCTTCTATAAATGTACGAGTATTTCTCATTATAGAGGGTTGGACTCTTTTAGTTTGTATAGTTATTGCCTTGTATTGTGAGTTACAAACCTTTATATCTAGTCTTTTCATGTGGATATCACCCACATACACCATTATAACATATTGTGCATCTCTGAAAGTAATAGAAGCATTTTTTTGGCTATCTTCTTCCTTAACTAGTTTTTATTCTTCTTCCTTGCCTTTCCCTTACGTTGTGTGCTTATTATGTCTTCTCACGTCCCTTGCATCTTATTTTCTGATTGTATCCCATGAAAACAATTGTGTGATTGCGTTTTGATCTATACTACGCTTTTCTATCCTTTCTTTGCACATTCTCCTTCGTGTTCTCTCAAATCTGAATGTGTTCACACCCCTTTCTTTATGGTGTTATCACCTCCCTTAGATTATTTTTCCGTTTTCACATATCCTTATATCCTTGGTCCCTTAGCATTTTTACCTTAGAATTCCCATTTCAGAATTAGGATTAGCAGTAGCAGTAGTAGTAGCAGTAGAAGTGGATAGAGGAACTGGCTTTCTCCGGAGGTCTTTCTCAAGTACGCAAGGTCCCACAACTTGGAAATAGTCCCATTGTTTCCTCAATGACCCAGTTCAACCTAATATAGGATGGGTGAAATTTTGAGCTCCAATAGGAACTATATCTTGAAATCCAACACAATAAGGGACCTAGTACATGTAGACATAAAATCACACACTTTGAGTCATTATTTAGTCTCGACCTCATACTACTATTCATATGGTTCTTAAGTGAAAAGAGTAATAATTAACCCATGTCTTTGGCTATTTTACTTTGCTTTCTCTTATTACTTTCGATCTTGTATCTGCACTTGCCTAGTCTATATTGTCATTCTAATTTTTTCCTATTTTTGATTGGAACACCCAACTAGGACTAGGGCACCCTAGCTGCCTTGGTCCCCTTTGGGGTGCCTTTATCCTTCTTATACTTTATTCTCACCTTTTGGGAAATTTCTATCTTTTTGGTGGCTGGCCTTTTCAGGGTTAATTAGGAAATTAGAACAAGAGAACCATATAAGTATAAATTTATGTGACCATAATGAGGGACAAAGCACTAAGCGCTTTCTATCACCACCTAATGTTACATCCATCAAAAGCATCTATAGCTACATTTTCATCCATCTAGCTCCATCACAAGGCACACAAGGTTGGTTCATCTGCATCACACTTCATAAGAGGGGAGTCTATGGTTTCTATGCACACATTTACTACATTCTACATCTAGTTATTTTCTCTCTACTTCATAAAGTACGACTAGAACAAGAGTAACCTAGGGCATAATTGCACATACACACCTAGAACTACATTGGGTTTGATATGTAGTGTAGCACTCATTGATAGTCCATCAAGTTGGAATCTGAGGACAATATGACCCCTTTATATGCATATTTCTTTTTTATGGTTTTTATTTTTTGTCTAAGGTTTTTCAAATTATTCTTCCATTGTAGGTTTACCAGTGCTTTAGCAATCACACAATAACATGCACATGACAAGAAGTGAACACACGTGAACATCTAGTGACACTCCAAAGGAGGTTCCCTAGCCATTTCCATAAACTAGGGCACCAAGATCTCAGACCAGGGCACCCACGGGTGCCCGTATCCCTCTCAAGGTACCCCAATTTATCTAGAAAGCTCAGATCTATACTTTTTAAGGCTACTTTACAATGGTTTCCTCCTCTTATTCACTTAGTACAATGTGACATAGTCTCATGACATCTTTTAATCAGCTAAGTATTTTTTACCCCTTCTTACACATTAGGGTTTTATATTTTGGCTTATTTTTCTTAGGTATCATGTTAGTATTTTATTATTACATTTATTTAGTTATTTTACTATTCTTATAGCATTAGATTACTCTAGAGTAATTTATATTTTAGTTAATCATTTTGGTGAACCCGAACTCGATCTTCACACTTTTAATATCCTCATTTTTTTCTTATCATCCTAGATTATAGTCATCATGAGTATCTCAATCAATGATTGTTTTCTTGTAAATATTGATTAAAGGAATCGAGTCCAACATATTCTTGATATTACTCGCATGCATGTTGATATGCATCCTAACTTGGTATACAAAACATTCGCGGATGCATTTTCTCAACATATTTTTTTCTCGTCTAATCCTCATGTTAATCTAAATACCTTTGACAAATTACCCACCTTTACATATCATGATTCACATTTACAATGTGGGTATCAAGTGCACTTTAATTGATAATGGATCTGAACTCAACTTATTTCCCATATCATTCATTGAGAGGCTAGGTCTTTCTTCTCGTGATGATATTCCATCTTTTCTTTCACTGCATGCATATGATGGTTATGTTCGCCCATGTGTTGGTCACATCACATTACCTATTATCGTAGGGCCAAAGATTGTTAACATTGTGTTCTTTGTTATCTATTTTCCAATCTCCCATAATTTTTTTCTTGATATACCATGGCTCCATGTCATGAAATATGTTTATTCTATAGTACATCATTGTGTCAAATGCATACATTAAGGAATTGAATATACTCTACTTCATGACCATGATACATACAAATATTGTGACCGAGATCCTAATAGTACTCTTCCTATTCCATGAGCCAATACTACAGATGATCCTCAACATATAGATGGGATACCTCATTTGCAACTGCTTGAAGGTTTTATTTGTTTGATTGATGTCACTTCTTCCACTCCACTACCTCCCCTTACTATCACTACTATGATTTTTTATTAGGGGAATGTCTCTACATTAGAAGTTTCTTTAGCTCCTCCACCTTCTCCAATACCACCTTCATCATTGTAACCTCCCTTCACATGCACACTTTTCATGAATTATTTTTATTGGGAGAATATTCCATTTAATCCTACTTGCAATGACATTGTATGTACATATTAGGGCTTGACTCATTTAGGTTTTGTTTTTGAGGATATTTCTCCTCCACCATATTCTTCTCATCTTTATCATGGTTTCATTTACATTAATTCCGCATATGGTCTACATGTCTTTTATCTCTAAGTCTTCCTTACATAATATTCTTACTCTCCACAACTTACATTAGGAAAATCTTGGCTCGATTACATTGGGGGGCACACTCGACCCTAATCATACAGATATATCATTTCCCATGCCCTTTGGTCATGTATTCATTTGCAACAGTTATTTTCTTGGCTATACATAGAATCTCACTTAGTGGTATACACATAGATGTCCCTTACCACCCTTCACTAATGAAGAATATCTTATGGGCATGTATAACTTACGCACTAATAGCACACTACGTGACCAACCTGACACTATCACTTATCAGGTCTTTGACGCTTGTTCATTTGGATTTGATCATGACAGTGATGACCTCCTAGATGGAAATACATAATGGACTTCTACACACACTTGGGGGAATAGCATCCACATACCCACCCATCCTAGCATCAACACATGTTTCATACCACACATCAACCTTCTAGCATACGTATTATCATCCATACTCTAAGCATTTTCATTACCTAATGACACGCTCTTGTGCTTCAATTCACACTTGACTATTAAAGACATTCTCTTCACATGAACCTCACACACTATAAAGTAGTCACTACACCTTAGGTACCATATATCATCACACGATCCTACATCATCTACACATTACACACTACATTATAGGTTATACCCATCACACATCTTTCTACAAACATCATCCACATTCTACATACATTGCACCACAAGCACTACATATTGTGCATTTCCACACATCATATTATATTTTACATCCTACACCTTCCATATTACATCATGAGTCTTACATATACTATGCATCTACACATCTTAGGTCATATGTGCATCTTGCATTACACATCATATACCCTACTACACACATTTTTCATTTTACACATTCTCTTCTACACACTGCACTCACTACCCGATGACGCACTCTAGTCTCACAGTCCTACAAACACCTAAAATTAGGTCACATCCCCTAAGCCCCTTCTAATTAATT
The DNA here is from genome assembly GCA_019776745.2 of Taxus chinensis. NCBI lineage: Eukaryota > Viridiplantae > Streptophyta > Pinopsida > Cupressales > Taxaceae > Taxus > Taxus chinensis. Next base: position 706,440,864 of record CM034154.1, read on the forward strand.
AATTTGAAACATTCCCCAACCATGACCCCTCACACATTATTATTAATTTAACTACCCATATTAATTTAATAATTCCCTCACTCCTCCACCTCACCATGGACCATTTCCAAGCCTATTTATTAACCTAGACTAAGTCATTTACTTCCCTAATCAACTATGACTTCTTATAAACCTAACTATGAATTCTTCTACACTTCTCCCACCTATTTCTCACTCCCTTTAGCAACAACCCACAATCTTATTCCATAACAAACCTTGACCAATGCCAAAAATGGAGAGGGAAGGCTATTTTTGGAAAATATGACCTTTCCTCCCTAACTGACGTCAGTTATTCCTTGGCTGGAACCGGTCACCTAACCACCATTAGTTCCATTAAATAAGGAATTCCAATCCTTTACCTAGGTTCTTCTTCCATCTTGGCTTTTGGGAGTTCTGGCATTGGTATTCTCAATCATCCAGGTGACCTCACGATGAACTAGAGATCATTCTAAGCATTCACAACCTCCACTAAGCATCAACAATCTATTCTAGATCATTGGATCACTCACGGGAAGTCCAGAGCCTTTTATTGTTGTTGTGAGGGATCGGGACTTGTCTCTCCTTCACCATAGCCATTCCTTCTACAAACAGCTTCTAATTTGCAAGTAAGTAATCTCTACCTTAAGATTGATGTCAATATTTTGGTTGTTAATCATTTATTTTATTTTATTCACCTTCTACCTCTCATGGATCTCCTCCATAGCACCTCCACCCAACCACCTACCTATTGAGCCTTGTAATCTTCTTAAATCACCTATTTTACCATCTCTGAATCTTCACATAAATCCTAGCACCTAGTCCAAGCACTCCTAACTCTCTGTGAAATCATAGAGAACTCAAAACCAACCCATTTTTAATCTTCTCATCTAATTTCCCCTGCCAACATTAATCATCGAACCAACATTAGTTATTACCAGGTACCGTCCTCGATCGGCCAACTGATACCGGTCTATGTGACTGGTAATTTTCCTTAGACCAGCGAGCTCCTGACTCACCCAAAACCTTCCTACACCTCACCCAATCTCACCTAGACCTTCTTAAACACCTCTTTCACACCTACCAGTCTGAATAACACCCTACCTTCTCTAGATTTATTTTTATATTTAATATTTATCTTAAATATATTCTATTGTTAGCGTATGAGATACCTAAATTGTATTGTTACATTACGACCTTTCTTTTACCTTCATTTCTTGACATTAAGTTGTTATTAAATAGTGGATTGACAACCTTTCTATGAAGTATCACACTTCCTAGATCTAGCATACACTAGGAAGTCCACTATCATATGCTATTTAATTCTATTTGGTGGTGTTGTTGTGCTTCTACAGGTAGTCCTTCCTAGCTAAAAAGGAGATCTTCACGATTAGCCTGGTCTTCTTAATTATGCATGACCTTCTTCAAATTCACAAGTATTCCTCCTCACCACACCTTTACCTTATCTATTTTATGCACAACATTGTAGTGAAATAGGTCCATACTATACTTTTGAGGATATACATCACAAATGGACCACATCACACTCACATGTTCATCATTTAATATTTTTCTCATGTGACATTCCTAGGATTAGTGATATAAACTTTAGGCTACAGGGTCACTTCTTCTACCATCATCTCGTAATATGCTACATCATCATTTTTTCTTACATCATTTAGTGGTATACGCTTTATACTACATTATCACTCCTTTCCATTCACCTTTTCATGATATACACTTAGGCTACAAAGTCACTCATAGTTCATCTCTATGTCACATTCATCACTACACACTCATCACAACACACTACACACAACACATAGTTAGACCATTTCCCAATGAAACACTCTCTTTTATGGTTCATTCTTGACTGCTAAAGGGGCATACTAAATGAACCTCATTACATATAATTACATTCACTCGGGGGGCATGTGGATCCTATTATTCACTCTACATTTCATTCCATCTATCCATGGCATATTACATTTCATGGTTGCATTTACTCTTACGTTTACATGTTTTCTTTATTACATATGCTAGATAATCTTGTATGTCATTATCTTTACCATACACATATGTGCGCTCACTTTCTTTCTAGTTGTGATCATAGATAAAGAGCTTCTACACAGCATGGATGCTTGACACACAACCTCCTGGGGGCATCCACATTTATACACTACAAGTGTTATTGTTTCATTTTTTGTTCATAGCACACCATTTTGGTTTATGCATGATTTGACATATGATTTATCTTTCTAACAAGATAATGGGTGCTTTATGTGCAGCATTTTCTATGCATGGATGTTTTCTTCCATACTTGTTTTTTATATTATCTGCTATTATTTGGTCTTATTTGCGGGCTATGCCCTTTTTTTGTGCACACTTGTTTGTTTTCATGCACGGCGGTCTTGAGTATCTTGCGACACCATGATTAGTTTCCCATGTTTGCAACCCACTTTGTGTGGCATACATTATCTTCTTAGGTGTTTACATTATGTGTTTATGTTCTAGCTTACACATTGTTTGTTTGGATTACACTTGTTTCCTAGCCACTTGTTTATGTGTTCCTTGGTCTCTACCAAGAACATTTCTCTTCTCCCTGCAGGGTAAAGTTTCATTCTGTATGGATGGTCCTCTTTTGGGGCTGCATTCTCATATCTGTGACATCACATGTGCCCCCAAAGAGGGGGGTATCATTTGGGTTTACACACAGGTACAGTTTAGTTTTCAGTTATCATCCATGACATAGTGGATTACATAGTGAGTGAGTTCAGAAAAGTCTATAGAACTATGTACACAGCAGATTTTACAGGGTATATTGTCCTTAACATTTTGGGGAGCAATTACAAGATGGAGGAACATTAAACTTTCCTCCTTACACTTCTTTGGCCAGTGGCATCGGATCACCCAAAAAACTAGAAAGTACAGAGATCTCTTCACAACTCTCGAGAAGTAGGTACAGGTTGGAAGACACATCAGACTTGTTTCCCTAAACTTCTTCAGCCAGTGGCGTGATATCACCCAAAAAAATTGCATTTCACCAACATTTACAAGATCCTTTCTACACCCTTTTTCTCATCACGGATCAGGTGCACATGTTCCTTTTTCATTTTTTGTACTTTCTTTACATGATTTTTACATATATACATGTGTTTGTAAACATTACATGCATCTTTGACTACTTGATCATCTTCTCTTTTGTTGGTCCGTTTGTATGGAAAGCAAGCAATCAACAACACATGCATGGCGGGTACATCACACACATGATACTAATCATGTAGGTACACTACAAACATTGGCATCTACACACATCCTTTTGCCCTAGGTTCTCTCTCATCACTATTTACACTTTTTACATCTTTAGTCTCCATGCTCCATGTTTATTTATCACTCCACCCTTTGTCTAGTCCTTCGGCACACATTCTACATCACTCTACATTTATTATCAAGTACACATCTATATCTACTTTATATTACAAAGGTTTCTTCTCAACAACATAAAGTGGGGGTAAATGTAGAAACAAAATCATGCACTTTGAGTCATTATTTAGTCCTGGTCTCATACTACTATTCATAAGGTTCTTAAGGGAAACTAGTAATAATTAACCCATGTCTTTGGCCATTTTACTTTGCTTTCTGTTGATACTTTTGATCTTTTATCCACACGTGCCTAATCTGTGTTGTCATTCTACATTTTTCCTATTTCTAACTGGAGCACCCAGCCAATTCTAGGGTTCCCCAACTGCCCTAGTCCTCTTTGGGGTGCCTTGATCCTTCTTATACTTTATTCTCACCTTTTGGGAACTTTCTAGCCATTTGAGCTTTCTATCTTTTTGTTGGTTGGCATTTTTGGGGTTAATTAGGAAATTAGAACAAGAGAACCATATAAATATAAATTTATGTGACCATAATGAGGGACTAAGCACTAAGCGCTTACTATCACCACCTAAGGTTGCATCCATCAAAAGAATCTATAGCTACATTCGCATCCATCTACTTTCATCACAAGGAACACAAGGCTGGTTCTTCTACATCACACTTCATTGGAGGGGTGTTTCTGGTTTCCATACACACATTTACTACATTATATATCTAGTTATTTTCTCACTACTTCACAAAGTGTGATTTTTATAAGAGGAATTATTGTCCAAAATAACCCCTAACTTATTTTGGCAACTTATATCCACATTCTAGCTCTAAGTTTCAACATTATAGGTTTTACACACTTTGATTACTCTCTTGGAAAAATTCTTTGGCTTCTTCCTCGTGCACTTATTCGTGTTCCTCCTTTCTGCGCTTTCCATCTTCCCCTCATTTTTTCTCTTGGTTCCATTTCTTCCTCGTGCCCACTCTCGACTCATTTACCTCCCTCCCAGAATCTCATGCACCCTGTATGTGTGCCTCTAACTAGCTTAAAATATTTGGCTAAGTCCTTTACATGTTCCCAGCACCCCATTTTCTTCTTGTTGTCATGCATTACCCTGTGATGATTGCGCCCTATTCCATACTTGACTCCTGTAAGTATTCTTTCCATTTCTTCCATACACGTTACTTTTGAGTACCCTCCCTCTACCTTCCTTCCACACATCTCTCTTTCGTGTGTTCCTTTGCACTTTATTCTATGCTAGTTATTGTGCCTCATGGCATATCTCAGAACTTGTCAAAGCACTCCAATAAGGCACTATATCCATGTGCCCAACTGAAGCATGACACATGGGAAAAAATGACAAGATACTTGATGATGTGGGCTACATGTCAAATCACTCAAGTTCAAATCTTGGGTAGGAATAGGTAGGTGAGAAGCTAGAAAATGTCTCCTCATGCCATTAATAAAGTATTTGATTGCATTCGAACCACCTGATTTGAATGCAAATATCGCCTCCTTCCATCTCCTACGTGCACAAACCAGACACGAGGTAAACACATTTGACTAGATTTACAGGTGGATTTGCATGCATTCATTACTTCATTGTTGGATGGTTGAAGTTTCAAATCATGGATATTCCCTCATTCTCCTCTTCATCTCTCATTAATTCATCTATAAATGTAAGAGAATTTCTCATTGTAAAGGGCTGGATTATTTTAGTTTTTTATAAGGAATTGCCTTGTATTTTTTGAGTCGCAGACCTTTAGATCTTAGTCTTTGCATGTGGATATCAGCCTCATACACCATTGTAATCGAATGTGCATTTATGGAAGTAATAGAAAGTATTGTTTTGTGGACCTAATTCTCTATCTTAACTTTTTTTTATTCTTCTTCCTTTCCTTTCCCTTCACATTGTGTGCTTGATTTGTGTCTCCTTCACATCCCTTGCATTTCTTTTTTTGATTATGTTTCTATGAAAATGACTATGCAACTGTGTTCTGGTATGTGCTAGACATGTGTGTAGCCTTCCTCTATTCATTCTCCCTTCATTTTTTCACTCAAAGCTAATCATATTCATCCCCTTTCTTTCTGGTGCTATCACCTCCCTTTAGTTTTAGCTTTCCATTTTCTACATATCTTTATATCCCTGGTCCATTGAGCATGTTTAGCTTAGGATTTTCATTCCAGCATTAGGAGTAGCAATAGAAGTAGAAATAGGTAGATGAACTAACCTTCTCTTGAAAGGTTTTTCTCATATCATGCAAGGTCCCAATAACTTGGAGACAGCCCCATTATTGAATCAATGACTCATTTCAACATGAGCATGAGACAGGTGCAAGTTTGAGCTCCAACAGTTTCTGGCACGCCCTAGTGGGACAAAGCATTGAAAGTCTTAATTTTTATTGTTACTAAGTTCTAGTGTGTGACTTAGTAATTTCTAGCCTTTAGAGGCTTGTTTGTAAACACATCTCGCAACTCCCAACACTCAGAGATCTACTATTTCTAGCAGTCTGCAAGCGCCTTTCATGAGAAGAGTGCATACTAAACAAAAGTTACAACAACTGAATAGAGTCTATTTGAATAACTCCAACTCTCTCTAAGAAGAATAGCACAATAGCGACACTGTTATGCGCAAATCTCCATATCCTACACACTGTTGTCCAATTTCCACTCCACCTCTCAGGTAGACCTTGTGTAGGACCTACTCATGGCGATATCCTCCACCACCTCCAAGGAACTTTTCGCTAATTTTACTAGAGCTGAGTCCCTCTCAATCTTAATTCACATAGCATGATATTCCAACAGTAGTGCTCAAGAATCATTCCATATTTCACCAGTGAAAATCAAGTCAACCTTGTTGAGCATATCCAGGAGGTAGCTAATGTGCACTCTATCTATTTGATCACATATGATGATGTAACAATCAAGAATACTTACTGGCTTCGTTTAAAGGAAAAGTCACTTCATTGGTACATGAAGCATTGATACCTACAATCTATTTCTACTTAGGATGATCTTGGAATGATCACTTTGTAACTTATTTTGAAGATAGAGTCAGATCGCTTGTATCCTTGGTGGATCGGTCTGATGGCAACGAAAAGAGCGCCCAATGTGTAGATGACTAATTTTAATATTATATTCTAGAAGAATTGGGATAGAATTCCTCAAGTGGTAAGGCCTACATTCTAACATATTTTCTTGTATTATCTAAGGGATTTGAATAATGAGATATCAACCATGATTCAATCCATGGGGGGTAGAACCTTTACCTACATGCTTATAATATTGCAATAAGGGCAGAGAATAACCTCATGCAAGTGGTAAAGCTAGCTCCTAGAGCCACCCGCACCCTTATTCCTAGAGATTTATCATGCGTTTTAGCCTTCATGTTGCTCCATATTCCTGAGAAGAGTGCTCTTAACCCGTTGCATCCACATCCTTTTCCCCCATATAGTAAAAGGAGGATGAAGAAATGAAGGCCTTGATTAGGAACTTGTCTAATAAATTCATATCACTAGAAAAGCAACATAGTGCACAGGAATTCAAGAAATAGTTCTAATCAAGGGTATAACCAAGGCCATCAGCCCTTCATAAATCAATATGGAAATCAGAGATATGGGTTGAAACCAACAAAATGATAGATGGCATGCTAACGTGCACCTTCCATTACAAGTAGTTCCTCCTGTGTAAACCCTATCCCAATACCCAACGCAAGCCAAACACTAGTTCTAGTTTAGAATACTATGGTGTAAGAGTTAGAATGGTGCTTTCCTTGTAATAAGCCTCATAGTCATAATCACTGCACCAATGTTGCACGCGTGCACAGGCTTACATGATTCATGTTGCTTATAACTATGAACCTTCCATAAGCACAAGTGAGCCTGAAAATTAAGAAATAGCTAGAAGCTCCTTTTGAGGCCATACCTTATGTTCTTTGGCATTCAAAGATTCTTATGTACAGACTAATCAAGATGTACTGATGACATAAATAGACCACGTGCGCTTAGGTTGTCTGATAACACAAGGTTTCAAGAAAAGAATGCTCAAGTCTGGTGCATGTAACCTTCAGTTCCTTGACAGTATAGGTTAACCCTCAAAAGCATAAGAGATGTCAACTAAGCCAGCCCAAAATTTATGGTGCGTAAGTTCTCTATCGCACGAGGTTCTACGCAACGGTCCTGTCTGAAGTGGCATGTGCACGCCTCCTTTGGTATGTCAAGCCTCTGTGCCAGCTAAGGTTTTTTGCTCTATGCACCTGAACAATCAAAAAAAGATACTATGGTGTGCCTCAAATACACAATTCCTTGGGCCTTCCATTCAAAATTTTTGACCAGAATGAAAAATATAAATGTAAATGTCACAATGTGGGATGCCCTGACCATTCCATCTCAGTGTGACCTATTGCATGAAGCTCTGGCACGTAACTTTGATGCCCTAATCCAGTTATCCAAAGAACTCATGTTGTTGTCAACATATGTCAAGAAGAGGAGAAACAAGTAAGGTTTTCAAAACCCCACCCTTCTATATGTCCTTAATCATAGGTAAACACCATATATATGAACATAATCATCTTGTGTATGATTGACTCAGGGGCTAGTACTTATGTTATGCCTAAGAAAATTTTTTGATGTCCTAGGTCTTAAGTACATCCCTTTGTACAAAGGAGTATTACAACTTGATGGCTCAATTGTCACTACTCTAGGATTCATCAAGAACCTTGAGTTAACCCTCCATGCATGTCCAAGTACCTCACAATAACTCAAGATGTGTCAATCATTGACCTACCTCCTTTGTTTGACAATTTTCCTATCAAAGATATTTTACTGCTAAAGTAGGTGGTTACTTGTCTTATTGATTGGTCTCATATGTTACTAAGAGACAAGGTATGGTACTTTAGGTTTACCATACAAGTTAAACCCATATTTTCATATCAATTATTGAGTCATCTTACCCATCACCTCTCCAAGACTAATTGCCTAATCCTAGAAGGCCAAGAAAAAGATTGAGCTTCAAAAGAGCAACCTATTCCTCCTCCTATACCTAATATAGTTGTTAGATGAATGGGCCAAAAAATGCACCATAAATTTGACCCTTATGATGCTAAAGAGCTTGAATATTTTTAAACTAGGTTTTGGTACATACTGTACATCCTTGAAGAAGAATTGTGTGTTGCCTACATGCACTCAAGAAATAATGAGATGATGATTCTTTTAGGAATGTGTTAAAGTTGTATTTTTACAGCTCTAGAAGCATAAATGGTGTAGGCACATGTGTTGCTCTAATTTCTCCAAAGAATGAGAATTTATTATTCACACACAAGCTACAATTTATCATGACTCCAACAATGCAGTAGAAGTATGAAACGTTGGTGCATGGTCTTCTCATTATTGCTGAGAGGAGGTAGATCAAGGTGCTGTGGATATTTGGGGACACTAAATTGGCTCATCCACCAAGTTACATGAATAAGTGCAAAAATAAATAATAAGATTCTCAAATCTTATCAACATAGTAGTTTGGGATATCCTAGAGAGATTTGAAGCTCTAAATATATAGGTGGTACCAAGGAAGTTGAAAAAAGAAGTAGATCAAATGGTTATGCATTTGGATTCACAATTCTCATCCTACTCAATATTTTTTCCAACGCAATGCACATATCACATCAAGATGGTGACTCAGACCATATATTCCTAGACAATGAATACTAGTTGGCAAGTGTTTGAAAGTGACACATAAATTTTCAAGTTCATTTAGTATGAAGCCGAGTTTTCATCAAGCATGAAAGCTGACTTGTATGATAGTTATGGTGGACGAAGTGAATCCAGTAAAAGAAAAACAAGTTACCTAAAGGTTTTGTAAGCTGTATAGATGAAAATTCACATTCAACCTTCAACTGCACTCGACCCTCCCAGTTTAAGCCAGTGCAGATAAAGTTGAATATGTGTGGCTAACTACAAGAAGATCAGTGACTCTAGACATTTAGTAGTGCGCATGATCCTAGTGTCTAAATTGTTGAAATGTGGAATCATTAACAACCCCTGAATTACGTAGTTTGATATGGGGCTATGTTGGTGTGATTACACTAACATAGAGTTATCCTTAGTGTGGAACTAGTTAAGAATTGTCCAAAATAACTAAGCTGAAACTAGAAAAGGCCGGTATCCTACTCCTGAACCTACCTACTACTAACTGCTAAACAAGTGCAGGCCAAACTGAACTCACTACAATCTTAAACTACAATTTGCTTCCATGGGCATAAGGGATTAGAAATATGTCTACACTGAAACTAAACCTAGCAAGATAACCCGGTGTGGTGATACACCAATAAATGAGTGTTATTCACTCTAAACTAACCCCTGCGAAATGGAGAAATGGTCCAAATGATTAGGGAGGTATGTAGATAGACCTGCAACAAATATTCTCTACTTTAGTTCCATCAATGCATTGAGAAGAAGAGGATCCATCATGGAAAGATGCTATTACATGATTTAAACCCTGAAATGTAAATCAAACTTCATTACTTGAAAATGATAAGGAGATTGATTTACATTCCATTTGAAATGATGTATCAATGATAAACCATAGGATATGCACAGGAACACCCAATTTACAACAGATAGGTCAAGATAGAATTCACATAACAGAGGTAAATGCAAAGGTTGTGTATTAATTTTTCAACACAGAACATCAATTTCTATTGCTCATGAGGTATACACAGTATGATTGCAATGAATTGGGAATGCAGAGGCAGTAGTAGGAGAATCCACTTAAGCAATGGTAGCTTGAAGGTAGATTGGCTTGTAATCCCCAAGAGAAATGGGGTACATGGGAGATAGTACAGGTGATCAACAACCTTTGGCTAGTACAACCCTTTCCATAATGATTGTGCCAACAATAATTTTAGGAGATGCGAGAGATACAGAAGGAATTCTCGGGTCATTACTTCAAAACCTAAAAAAAATCCATAGTTTAATCATGTAATGGGATGTGCCTTAGAGATATACAAGGCATCCTCTGGAGTGACCATTAATGGGGTTGCCTTGCATTTTAGAGGTAGTTTTCTATGATTTCACCTAATTAAATCTAGTCTAACTTCTCTAGACTCATGATGGCCCCAATACCTTTCAACCCAGACTCCATTTTAATGCAATTTGGTTCACAAACCTACCCTAGATGTCAAATTAATGTAAAATTTTGGAGGTTCATATCACACATGAAGAATAATCTGAAAATATGTCCATGATTGTCACCCTGCTCTAGATGACAGTTTGAAAACATCTTCCCAGGAAGGGTGGCGATCCTAGAACTAAAGGCCAAAACATGCACAGAATGAAGCGAAAAGCTAGAAGAAAGTGTGGAAAAGATAAGTACGGATGTCTAGGCTATAAATATACACTGGGAATGGGGGGTTTAGGAACTCAAACACCTTTTGAAAGGACATGAATAATCATTGTGGAATTTTGTAACCATTTTCTAATAATGTCGCACATACAATTTTGGGTGTGTTTGTGAGAAAATTTGTCTTGTGGACAAATTGGTGGGTTTCAAGCCAATGCTATGGGAATCTAAGTCCCTCTACTTGAACAGTACAACTTCCATAGGTGCATGCATGAAAGATGGGTTTTAATGGTCACCTTCAACTAGAGATCTAGTAGGGGCACTCCATTAACCCTATGGCAAAGCTAGCAATGTCTCGCTAGAGAAGAAACTTTGTCTTGGAAAGGGGAGGGGGAGTGGAAATGGAGGTAGGAGAAAAATAATGTTGTGAGTAGAATATCAGATGCCCACACACATTAATTAGAAATTTCATTTAAATGCATTTATAGTTAGAAGAAAAACAAATCGTAGGAGAAGCTACAAGACCGAATAAAATTCATTGGTCAAAGGTACCAATCAATCCCTCAATCAAAAAGGTAAAAATTCCTTCTTTTATTATTGAAGTTAAAGAAGAATTTGTACAGAGCTTTGAGAATAAAGGAAAATCTAAGGAGAAGGGGAACCTCAGAAGAAGTACTCCCAAAAAGTCTCCCTAATCCAGGTACAAATCACTCTGGTAAATTTCAGACTTCAATCACTCAGCTCTTTTCAATGGCATTGACAAGCCATCATCATTTCATGCCAAATTCTTTACCACTTCACCTTCAAATCATTTAAACCTCTTCAAATTCCTCAACCCTGAAGAAATCTCTTTGCATGCACCACGTTCACCACCAACTATTGCAATGCGAACGTTACATTTAGAACTTCACACATCGGACATACTAGCCCATCTCACTTGTTCTATTATAACTTTCTGAGTTCAAACTGAATCCATGTGAAGTCCAGGAAGATATTGGAGCGGGTATGGGGGAAAGCCCTTCTACCTACCTCTGATTTTTTAATGACCTTTTCTAATTTGGAACAAATTAGCCCACGCCCATGCTTCAACTATCTTCTCAGATCTAGCCACGTGGCATTTCTCTAATTATATCTCTCACCATGGTGATCGTCGGCCTTGTGGTCTCAACAATTTGAAACCTTCTTTGGAAATCCATGGCTTATCAAGAAATAAAATACCTCCACCAGTGCCTTTACTCTGAGTCAAACTCTCAACAGTGGCACCCTCTGATTGGAAATGTTCTTCGCATGCCATTTCTTCTCGACATTTTAACCTTTTCTGGAAAAAGGCTCAAAACCTCAAGCTTCCTCGCTGATCGCCATCCTGCTCTCCCACTTTGACTTTTCAATGGTACTTGGCCTTCACCTTTGACTTTTTCCCTATTGCATGGCTTCAACTTTGATCTTGTCGACCTTTATAGCCTGATCAGGGCTGCGGATCATTTTTTAACTTTTCACCTTTTTTACAAAAAGGCTCAAAAACACAAACTTCCTCTGCCGGCCCGCTCTTCTTTGAATTTGCCTTCTGACCCGAGCACATTTGGCTTAGAGCCATGCAAATCCATTTTGGCAACTTTTACTTCACTTTTGGGAACCTTTGGTTACAAATAGGTCAAAAACTCAATTTCCTCCATCCGCCCGCTCGCTTCGCTTTGACTTTCAATACCTTACATGCCACATGATCTGGCATTACGAGATTTGGGAACTTGAACTTTTAACCCCTATCGATGGAGTTAACACTTTTTTAGCAACTTGGGAGCCATCCGCTGAAGTTCTCCATTGGCCCGCCAATCTTTCCTTTGAATTTTGTCAGACATGTGGAGTCACCTGCTTCAAACTTAAAGACTCGTCCCTTGGAATCTGTCCCAATTGAACTTGTGTCATTGCTAACACGTGGAGCTATCCACTTGTTCCAGGTTCAGAATTCCTCAATTGGCCGACTTTGAATTTTCCAGGGTCCGCGAGGACAAATTTACCATTTTTGCCAAAAGTGATCAAAAGTGTTAAGTTCACCAAAATACCCGATTCCTCCTAATCCAATAGGATCTGACCACGTACCTGCATTCATTGGGGCCAAAATTTGACAGGGAAAAGACACCCGTCATCCTGACTGCATGAAAAAATGAAACAAAGAGGAAGAGAACTTTGCTCATTTTGAGTCCAATTTTTCAAACTTCCTTCACTAACTAGAGGCATGGAGGCAAAACAATGATTTGACGACCTAGTTGCCATAGCTAACAAGTGAACAATTTCGATCAGAAATGAAGGTTGCAAAGAGGACATTACTTGCACAGACTCAGGAAATGGATGAATTTCTGAACAATGAGCAAAACAGAGGTTTAAATAGCTCTAGGGCATGACCTCTGCTAATTTATTGAATCTTTAATTTGGCTTAAACACCCAAAAGGGCATGAGCTCAAAAAAATTCGAATTTGGCTATGAAAATGCAAAGCAGTTTTCAGGAGACAACAAGGTGCGTACAGTTATCCTTAGAATGCAATATGGTTTAGGCCTTGATGAGTTCAAGTGTGATGATCCCATTATATGTTCGTTTCAGCCCGAATGAAGACTACTCCATAGTGCCCAATATGAAAGATTGGGGGGAAGGATTTTTGCTTCATATAAAAGATTGCATGTGCATGATGAAAACGTAGCCTTTATTTATTAACAAGTCAAGAATACAGTGACATCTTCACATGGGAGTATGAAGACCTCAAAGGATTTTGATTCAAGTGTTTCTCAACACTAGACATTGAACCTTTATCCTAGCTTATCAATTTCATAAAACAATAAAAGACTTGTCAATCTTAGTGATAGATTTCCCCTCATGAGGAAAGAGTTGTCCAAAACTCATTGAGGAAAAGGATAATTTTTCCCATCATGTACTCTACTTCCTGGTCATCGAATTTCTTGTTCCAGTACAGCAAGAAGAATGGTGAAATATCAAATCTGCAACAATTTCAGAGATTTTGAATAAGGAATCCCTAAGGATCGTTATCCTTTTCCTTCTATGGAGTCAGATTTTATAAAAGTATGTGGCTAGCGCATGCAAAATTCTCCATGTTGCGATGGGTATTTTAGCATTCAATCAAATCATGGTCAAGGAAGAGGATCAATTCAAAAAATGCATTTACAACCAAATCGAGAACATATGCATATGTGGAGAATAATGAATTTTGGTTTGTCAAATCGGGTGCCAACATTTCTGAGACACTATGGACATTACCTTCAAATGAGTATATGTAATGATTCATCTTAGTTTACCTATATGACATAATTATCTTCTCAAAGGCCAAAGAGCGTGGATCACATGGCACACATCAGGTATAAAGTATTTGAGAGATGCTAGAGATATTTGGGTTATCCACTTAACCCCAAGAAGTGTAACTTTGAATCTATTGCGCACTAGGAAATATTTTAGGCCATGTGGTCTCTAACCTGATGGCATTTCACATTGATCCTGAGCATGTTTCTAGGCCATCCTTTGTAGATTTTATTTTCAAGGAGGCACAAGAAATCCTTGCAGTCATTCCATAGGATTTTAAGATCTAATTTTGATTAGGTGCTTCATTCCTAAATTTACAAAGGACTAGTAAGGCCCATCACCCTCATGCTTAACTGTAAAGTGACATAGGCTTCAGAGTGGATAACAAAAGGAAATAAAAGTATTCAACAAGCATATCAAGTAATAAATTAGTTGCGCATACTAACACTCATGAATCTGGATTATATCCAAGTTATTTCATCCTTTATGCTATACTGGAGCTGATGCAAGTGTTTCTACTTGTCTTGACCCAAGAAAATGAATAAGGACTGGAGCATCCTAATGGTCTTTCTTCAAGTCAAACATTTAAAGGATTACATAAAGCTATTAATATACAATCACACGGAGAAATAAGTATTTCCATCATGTTATTGTGTGTGCTTAAGATAATTCAAAAGTATTCTCACAAATCACATGTCAAGGTACTACTTTCACATTCATAGTGTGATGCAGACGTCATCACTGTGAGTAGAAATCTCCCCCAGTGAGAAAAGAGAAAGTGGGTACCAAAATCAGGGGAGTATGATGTGACTATACAAATACACATTTAACCTTTATTGTCATAGAGACCATCGTTGCACTCCTTATAATAGCCTTGTTGAGAATGCCTACAATGAACATGAGACTTCAATTTTCTAGTCATGAAGAGCTCCCACGTGCATTGAAACTAAAGAATCTATACCTATTGCGTGCATACCTAGATGAAGGACATGGTCACATTCCTTTCCTCTTGCACATATACCCTTTTAATTTGAACTAAAGCAAAGAGGTGACATAAAGGCCAAATGAGGTTATTCTATTCCATTTGCGCTCATTGATGGAAACTTCTATTCAAAAGAAATATTGATGGTGTGATGCTAAAATGTATTCCCACGTTGCATAGATTGACCAAGTGTTAGCATAATTTCACGATGGATTATATAGAGGACACTTCTCTACCAAGGTAAAAAGTGATGAAGATCATCAAGGCAAGATACTATTAGCCTAACCTGATTTGTGTTTCACGCACATAAGTGGGTCATAAAATGTAAAGAATGCACTTTCTTTGCAGAAGGATAAGGAATAAACTGGTATTGCTTCCCCCTCCAGACAAATCCAAGTGGATACAAGCCTTTTACACAATGGGGTCTTGACATTCATGCAAGGCATGATCAATCCTCCTTTGAGATTTTGAGCCACAATTGGGTCCTAATGGCTACAATTACTTCACCAAGCATGGACAGATGAATTGTCGTGCCAAGGACTGCCGAGTCAGTCATCCTTGACTTTCTGAAACGATGGAAATACGTAACAACATTTTGGTGTTCCTCATATATACATTATCTCACTGATAATTCAAAATCCTTCCTTGGGATAAAGACTTTGGGACATTAGGCGCTCAGCCTTAGTAATCTATTTGAAGACTTCTTTCCATAACTCCCTACCCTAAAGGTAAATGGCTTGGTAGAGTCAACATAACAAGAACACTTGATCATTAATCATGAAATGATAATGAATATCAACCAAAGGTAGTGGCACTTAAAGGTTTTGTGTGCAATGTGGGTAGATAGAATCACGGTGAAGAAGTCAATAGGTACTTCACCTTATAATTCACGGTGAAGAAGGCAATGCTATTGACTTCATTTATCTCTTGAGTTTCCTTCATTAGATCTTCCCCAACGACAAGAGTTTGAGGTCATGGATCAAGGAGAAATCAAAATGGAAGACTTGGTTAAACTTGAAGAATTAAGAGACTTTACCATGATCAAGCTAGAACAACATCAGAAATAAAAAAATAAGTGGTTTGACAAAATTTCTAGGCCTTAAGATTTCAAGGTTGGTGATTTAGTCTTAAAATGGGATGTTGACAGAACCAAACCAGGGTGCCATTTAAATTTTGATGCAATTTGGAGTGGCCCATACATCATCAATTCATGTAAGGAGACTAAATATTTTGAGTTATCTCATCTTGATGGAGGCTCACTATCAGTCCCAGTTAATGGGATTTATCTCAAACCCTTCCATTGATTCTTCTGTATAATTACTTATATTAGAGTAATTTCAATTCCTCTAAGTGCTTTGTGTGCATGTTATTTATTTATATATATATTTTCTCATACGCTCCTTGTGTGTGCTCCTATTTAGATTCCAGGTGCCATTTATCTTCCAAAAGTTTCACCAATTTTGTAGGATTCAAAAAGGAGTTCAAAAATGCTTCAAAGTGATTGTTATTGTAGAAACACAGCACCCCTGAATGGCCTGAGTGTGAAGTGGGGAATTCAGTGTGATTACATAACATGGGACCATCTCTTAAGTTGTGGGACTTGCAAACATGATATGGACCTCATGAAGAAAGTTGGTTCTTGCTTCCTAATCTACCTGCCACAAGCTACTCCAGTGCAGGAAGAATCTAATCTATCCTAATCTAACCATTCCAAGGGGAAAGAGAGAGAGAGAGAGAGAGAGGAGAGTGAGAAGTGAATGCCTACACTAAGTGGTGATACACCAGAAAAAGGAAGTGGCAAGATACTCTGTTGAGGGAGAATGAAACAAGGAAGAGGGGACTGAGGGAGGTTAGACAGAAGTGACACAAACCCATAACCAAATCCATCCTGAAACTCCACAAAGCACGACATCTTACACCTGTAAACGTGAAATACATACACAGGGAGAAAACAGTGAGATAGAGAGGCATAGAGAAACAACAAAACAATGCCAAGGGTTGAAAGATGCCACAAAACAAGATTTTATTGCTCTATAAGGTGCACAGACTATTACATGGGTGCTCAGAGGCACAAATATGCATTCTTCAGTGCATAGGAGAAGGCTTGCAGCTCAAATGGAGTCAGGAAACAACTTTGAAGAGTTTCCCCACATCCTAGAATGTCTCTCCCTTCTCAAATGAGAAGTGTTACAATATATAGATGATGAAAATCAGAGGGAAAGAAGAGAAACTTCAACTCTTCTCTTAAAATCCAACCACCAACCATCAATGCCCACCGCAAATCCACCCACAATCTGTCAAGTCTGGTTCCCTATGTCTGTTTGGCGTGTTGAAGAAGGAAGAATGGTAGATCGAATAAAATCAGATCTGGTAGTTGAAGCAATCAGATTCTGCATTAATGGCCTGAAATATGTTTTCCCATTTTTCACCCACCTAACCTCATCAAAATTAAAGTTTCAGGCTCCCATGGCATAGACGAGGTCGAGACCTTTCCAACGGTGCCAAATTTGTTGAATTTCAGGTCACTGGATCGAAAGATATGTCCATTTGAATGTTTGAGTTGGGTCCGTACAAAAATGGTAAAAACTAGTTAGCAGAACGGGTCCACGGGCCCGAAACTCACTTTGCACCTTTTGGCACCAAAATACAAAATGCAAAAAATACCCCGCAGCCCCGCAATTTAATTTTGTCAAAAAACCATCTTCGGGCCCGATTGGTCCGCATTTTCCATTTGGGTGAAAAGTCCTCCCCAGGCCCGTGGCCCACATCCTGGCCCACATGCAATTTAGGCTTGACATGTGGCTCCTTGGGCATCAAGCGGAGGTGTGGTTCATTTTTATACTTTACGCCTTTTGAGCCAAAAAGTTTGAATTTCCTCTGACATGACCTACCTTCCCACCTTGACTTTTCAACATGGCCACATGGCGAGCCGGCGCTAGTTTGGGGACCGCTTTTGGATTTACCTTTTGAAGATGCGCCAAAGAGACACGTGGCACCTTCCACAGCTTGCTCTGTTCCTTTGTATTTTGGTTAAGTCCTTTTTTGCTTGGTGGGGCCATATGTCTGACCCGGGACATATGGACACGTGTTTTAGTCTCTACAGGTCGCGCCTTTATTTGCGTTAACAACATGTGGTACTGTCTGTTATTTTACTTTTCAAGATGATTCCTTTGTCAGACCCTAGACACTTGGAATCCTGGCATTCATTTGGCAAACCCCTCAGTATTTTACAGCTTTGAAGGATCATCCCTGACACTCTCTCCTTTCCCTTTTGCCTCTGACTTAGACTATTTGACTCTACCCTCCTCGGACCTGGGACTTGGGACATGTGGTCTTGGCACTTGTTTGAAGTCCCGTGGTATTTAGGATATTCAACCAAAATTTTATTTTTGAAGGAGCGTCGTTTTGACACGTGGCTTCTTCTCCCGACACCTTTATACTTAGTCATTTTAGGCCCACTCTATTCCCACTTTTGAATTTTAAAGCTATTGACTTTGCCCCTCTTTTAACCTGGACATGTGGAGGCCTGGCGCTTGTTTGAGTCTTTGCTTTTCGCGCCTTTGAATTTACATCGTTTGGACATGTGGCATCTTCCGCTGGCCTGTGAATTTTTAATTACTGATTTGGGCCTTCTCTGTCCCACTTTTTAACTTGGACTACGTGGCGAGCCCACACTCATTTGGGCTCTTTGGATGCATCTTTTGGAATTATGCCAAGATGACACATGGCACCTTCGTGAGTCCATTTATACTTAGGCAGTTTTGGCCTTGGGTTGAATCTTATTGAAGTCCTGAAACTTCGAGCCCCTTTCCCGTTCAATCTTCTACTGTCGAGCTTTTATCTCTCTTGACATGCCTTTGGCCCCCATTTTGAGCCCCTGATCCTCCATTTCGAGTCTTCCTGCTCCTTGGATTTAGGATCGATTGTTCAGATTTGAAATGTGGCTTGCATGATAGAGCCGACCCTTAGTTTTCTTCTGTGCAGGGGTCATGTTTGATCAATTTTGTTCGGGGGAAAAATTGGGATAACAATTTGGTGACTCATGGGGACATCTTCTTGCTAGATGAAGAGACCAGTAGCCTTGAAGCATCCATTGGGCATGGAGTCAAGAATGATAGCCTGTATACTGATCCATTTTTACTTTGAAAATTCTCCCCGATTGCCTGCATCCTACTGACCCTGAACTCACCCCACTAGGGCTTTACCTATTCCTGAGAATGGATTGTCTCGAATCCAATTTTAGTTTCTCTGTATTTGTGTTTTATTTGAAACTAGCAACTGTTACAAGAAACTATGGGTCTTCTCTGTCATGAATACTGAAGGGCCTGGCCTTTGCACCTCTAGAGAAATACAAACAAAACTTATGTACAAAGACAAAAATCATACATGCCTCAAATGAGACATGCAGAGTGTACACAAGCACTTCTTCTACTGAAAACAAAATCTACTCCTACTCCTATACTAACCAGAGAGAAAAGGGACTCAAACAAATCCTGCAACTGATAGGGAGAAGTAGCTTCCTTTTCTCAAAAGGGGCAGCCATGTAAATGGTTTGTCACTGAATATGGCTGCTTGGATGAGTGAAAAACTAACTTTAAGTTGATCCTCCACCCATATCATCAAGGTATCAACTGGAAACAAACAAATACCTCCTCATTCTGACTTTCATTGGTTCCTAGAGGTGTTGATTGGTGACCCTTGGTACTTTGATACTCATCCCTCATGCTTGAAGCAAGCATGACTGGTTTTGGCTTCTCCCTTGGCTCCAATGAAGCCAAGTACCTGATAGGGCATGGTCTGATCCTTTGAATGTGACCCTTTCTCTGAATTTCAACTCCAAGAATGGAGTCTTCTTGCTGACCTTCCTGGATGGATGGTGTGAGAGGGATGATGACATCCTTCTACCTTTTCTCTTCCTTCTCCTGTGAAGAACATGGAAGACTCATATCTTCCAACCTTGGTTCTAGAGAGCTGTTATGAAGTGCAGGATGTTGTACTTGAATTTTCTCCTTCATGGTAGCAGTAGGCTCATGTGCTTGGAAGGTGGATGATGGAGGAGAAAATGATGTGATCTCCATGAGGCTCCTCTCCACCAAAGCAATCTTCCAAGTCTGACAGATAATTTGCCTCCTTGTTGTCCTTATGTTACATGTGCTCGACCTCCTCCATGGTGTCCTCCTGATCTGAAACTTGCTCACCATGGTTCCCCTCATCCTCAAACATGAAGTTTGAAAGCTCAAACTCTTCTTCAACATTAGAGCTTGAAGGGGATGAAGTGGGAGGAAGAACTTGAAGGTTCTTCTGTGGCCTACTCCACACTTGGAGCCTCTAAAACTATATGGTCCTCCTCCATCATGGGTTCATCAATCAAATCAGGCCCTTGAAATGAAAGTAAAAAATCTTCAATGATGTTTTCTTCATTAAGTGGCCTCAACTCTAATTTGATCTCTCCCAGCTACTCCTCTTCAATGGGACTTGGAGCTGATTGTTCCTCCTCCTTAACTGGTTGTGCAACTTGGATTAGATCAGCATCCTCTTCAGACAGAGTGCCATTAGGGACACTACATTCAGAGAAAATAGACTGTTAATCTTCTTCTTCTTGTTCTTTTTCTTCTGCTACTACAAACTCAGCCTCAGCCACCACTGGCTCTTCAACTCTGACCTCCATTGTCTTGACCATCAAGGGATCTTTGTAAACCCAAATTTGGTAGCCTAAATCTTCAGATTTTCTGTCATTTCTTCTCTGTTGGGTTCCTCTTCTTGTTGTTCTCCTTGACTGGATTCTTGAGTCTCTTCCCAACATGGACTTGGGAAAGCAAGAGGAGTGGCAAGTTGGGGTTCAACTAGCTTTGCAATTGTTTGTGGTGGTGAGGGGGGTGGAACTTCTTGCTTTGTTTGGATGGAATGACTACTTGGAAGGGAAAAGGGTAGAAGAATATAAGAAATGGGATGGAAGATCAAGAGATGGAGAAGAGAAATCAACACTTGGAGACAAGCAAGTGAGGGGCTTGACTCTTGATCATGTTGAAATGATAAAGTTTGAGAAAGAGAAAATGAAGGACAGGGAGTTGGTGATTGACTTACCCATTAACAAGTTTGTCTCACACTTTTCTCATATGCCTCAATATCCTCAATCCAATGTGTAAGTTAAGGCATCACTTCAACCATGAATTCAAGCTTCTTCTGAGGGTTGTAATGTCTTGGAAAAGGGCCTCCCCATGGACAAGGTGTCCCTGAAACCAATCCTGAATGCCTTCATTTGTGTTACGGCCCTAGATTGCACCATGATAGCCTCCATTCCTTGAATCTTCTCCAAAAACCAGAATTATCCATGTAGTTGTCACCATTGTATGCATCCCCTTGTTCTTGATAAGCTTCATGGCCAAACTGGTTTTGACCCTGCTCATATGGGTAAGCATAATGGTTATGGATCTGATCATATTGATCTTGATCTGGAGGAGTTGGAGGGAAATGCCTTTGTTGCTGCAAGTGTGAGTTCCATGAAGGGAATGAAGTCATGATTGCACAACTTCATGGAATGGAAGAAAATGAAAGAGATGGAAAAGAAAATGGATGAAAATGGGTGGAAATGGATGGGAATATTTGCAACTTTAGAGATGGGTTGTTGACCAAATGGAGTTTCCAGATGTGTTTGTATGTTCCTCAAAAGACTGAATCCTTAACAGGAACACACCAACCTGCTAAGATGAAGTGGTAAGGTGCTTCAAACATGTCCCACCATGTGCCAAAAATGTTAGTGTGATCGTACAATGGCTTATGATTTTTTTTTGTAATGACACCTTGTGAAAGATGAGAGAAACTCAGTGTCCCACTGGGTGTGCACAAAATTGTTAGTGCAAAATCACAGCACCCCCAAATGGCTTGAGTGTGAGTGGGGCATTTGGTGTGATTGCACAACATGGGACCATCTCTCAAGTTGTGGGACTTGAAAACCTAAGATGGACCTCTGGAGAAAGCCAATTCTTACTTCCTAATCTACCTGCCACAAGCTACTCCAGTGCAGAAGAATCTAATCTATCCTAATCTAACCATTCCAAGGGGATAGAGAGAGAGAGAGAGAGAGGGTGAAAGATCCTACACTAAGCGGTGATACACTAGAAAAGGAAGTGGCGAGATACTCTCCCTTTGAGGGAGAATGAAACGGGAAAAGGGGACTGAGGGAGGTCAGACATAGAAGTGACACAGACCCAGATCCAAATCTGCCATCGAAACTCCATACGAAGCACAACATCTTACACCTGCAAACATGAAATACATACACTAGGGAGAAAACATGAGATAGAGAGGCATAGAGAAACAACAAAACAATGCCAAGGGTTGAAAGATGCCACGAAACAAGATTTTATTGCTCTATAAGGTGCACAGACTATTACATGGGTGCTCAGAGGCACAAATATGCTCTCCAGGAATAGGAGAAGGCTTACAGCTCAAATGGAGTTGGGAAACAACTTTGACAGAGTTTCCACACATCCCAGAATGTCTCTCCCTTCTCAAATGAGAAGTGTTACAATATATAGATGATGAAAATCAGACGGAAAGAAAAGAAACTCGACTCTGCTCCTAAAATAAAACCACCAACCATTAATGCCCACCACAAATCCACCCAAAATCTGTCAATTCTGGTCCCCTTTGTCTGTTCAGTGTGTTGAAGAAGGAAGAATGAAAATCAAATCAAATCAGAATCTGGTAGTTGAAGCAATCATATTCTGCATTAATGTCCTGAAAGACTTTTTCCCATTTTTCACCCACCTAACCTCATCAAAATTAAATTTGTAGGCACCTATGGTGTAGAAGATGTTGAGACCTTTCCAACGGTGCTAAATTTGTTGAATTTCGGTTACTAGATCGAAAGATATGTCCATTTGAATGTTTGAGTTGGGGTCCATACAAAAATGGTAAAAAACCAGTTAGCAGAACGGGTCCATGGGCCCGAAACTCACTTTGCACCTTTTGGCACCAAAAATACAAAATGCAAAAATTGCCCCACAGCCCTGCTTTCAATTCATTTCTCCAAAAAACCATCTTCGGGCCCACTGGTCCGCATTTTCCATTTGGGCGAAAAGTCCTCCTTAGGCTCGTCGGCCCGCATGTCAATTTAGGCTTAACACGTGGCTCCTTGGGCATCAGTGGAGGTGTGATTCATTTTTATACTTTACACCTTTTGAACTAAAAAATTTGAATTACCTCTGATGACCCACCTTCCTACCTTGACTTTTTAACATGGCCATGTGGCGAGCCGGCGCTAGTTTGGGGACCACTTTTGGATTCTATTTTTGAAGTTGCACCAAGAAGACATGTGGCGTCCTTCCGCAGCCTACTCTGTTCCTTTGATTTATGTTTTGGCTAAGTCCTTTTTCCTTGGTGGGGCCATATGTCTAACTTGGGACATGTGGAGGCTTCGAGCTTATTTGAGTCTCCATTTTAGGTCATGCCTTTGAATTAGCACTGATGTAACACATGGCGCCACTGTCTGCTAGCTCTCTATACTTAGCTGATTCAAGTCGATGCCTTTCTCAGACCCTAGACACATGGAAGCCTGGCGTTCATTTGGAAACCCGCTCAGTATTTTACCTTTGAAGGAGCATCTGTGCTGACACTTGGCTCTTTCCATTGCTTTTCCTTGAAGCTTTGACTATTTAACCCCCGACTCTGTCCCTTTTTTTGGACCTGGGACATGTGGAAGCCTGGCACTCTTTTAGAAACCCGCTTAGGATTTTACCTTTGAAGGAGCGTCGTGTCGACACGTGGCTTCTTCCACTGACACCTTTATACTTAGTCATTTTAGGCCCACTTTGTTCCCCCTTTTGACTTTTCAGATATTGACTTTGCCCCCCACTTTGGGCCTAGGACACGTGGAGGCCTGGTGCTTGTTTGAGTCTCTACTTTGGGTCATGCCTTTGAATTTTCACCATTTGGACACATGGCAGCTTCCGCTGGCCTATGACTTTTCAATTTCTGATTTGGGCTCGCTCTGTTCCACTTTTTAACTTGGACTACGTGGCGATCCCACACTCATTTAGGGGTTGCTCTTTGGATTTGTCTTTTGGAATTATGCCAAGCTGACACATGGCACCTTCCATGAGTCCATTTATACTTGGGTGGTTTCAGCCTTGAGTTGAATTGTATGTGAAGTCTGAAACTTTGAGCCTTTCCCGTTCAATCTTCTACTATTGAGCTTTGATCTCTCTTGACGTCGTTTGGCCCCATTTTAAGCCCCTAGTCCTCCATTTCAAGTTTTCCTGCTCCTTAGATTTAGGGTGATTGTTAGATTTGAAATTTGGCTTGCATAATAGAGTCGACTCTGGTTTTCTTCTGTGTGGAATTGTGTTTGATCAATTTTTTCAGGGGGAAAATTGTGATAACAGTGACTTCAAGGGTGATTCCTCAAATTGGTAGATAATAAATTCATGTTTCTAATAAGAATCCATACCTAATGGAATCTTTTAAGGCTACTAATATCCTTCATCTAACAGGTACATGGCACCAAAATTTGCCAAACTGTTGTCTAAAATAACCCCCAGTTATTTTGGCAACTTATATCCACATTTTGGCTCTAAGTTTCAACATTACAGGTTACATGTACTTTGATTGCTCTCTTGGCATAATTTCTTCATTGCTTCCTCATGCATTTATTCATGTTCCTCCTTTTTTTGCTTTCCATCTTCCCCTCCTTTTTTCTCTTTGTTCCATTTCTTCCTTGCACCCACTCTCAGTGCATTTTCCTCCCTCCCATCAAATCATGCACCCTGTGCATGCACCTGGAACTTGTTTTCCAAGATTTGGCTAATTCCTTTGCTTGTTCCCCACACCCCCTTTTCTTTTTGCTGATGTGCATTACCCTATGATAATCATACCCTCTTCCATACTTTCCTCCAACAATTATTCTTTCCATTTATGCCACGTGCATTACTTTTGTGTGCCCTCCCTCTACCTTCCTTCTACACCTCTTTCTTTCGTGTGTGCCTTCGTACCTTCTTCCATGCCAATTATTGTGCCACATGGCATATGTCAGAACACTAAGTGAGCTACACGCAACCTATCAAAGCGTTCCAATAGGGCACTGAATCCTTACGACCAACATAAGTGTGACACATGGTAGAAAATGAGAATATAGCCGATGATGTGGGCTACACTCTAGATCACTCAAGTTCACATCTTAGTGGGAATAGGTAGGTGAGAAGTTGGAAAACATCTCTCACACCATTAATGTAGGATCTAATCACTCCAACCACCCAATTTGATTCAGATCTTGTCTCTTTCCTTGCCCTATACGCCAAACAGACATGGGTAATCTCATTTGACATATTTGTAGGCATTCAATGCTAGTTGTTGGTGGTTGAAGATTCAAATCATATTTTTCCCCCTTCTCCTCTTCTTCTCTCATTGATTCATTTATAAATGTAAGAGCATTTCTCATTGTAAAGGGTTGGATTTTTTTTCAATTTGTATAGGCATTGCCTTACATTTTTTGAGTTACAAACATTTAGATCTGGTCTTTACATGTGGATATTGGCCTCATACACCACTGTAATAGACTTTTATTTTCTAGTAGTAATAGAAGCATTTTTTGTGGCTACTTTATTCCTTAACTTTTTTTATTCTTGTTTCTTTCCTTCCCTTATGTTGTGTTCCTGTTATTCCTCCTCACATTGTTTACATTTCCTTATCTAATTGTGTCCTATGAAAATGGTTGTGTGGTTGTGTTTTAGTCTGTGTTACGAGTGTTTATCCTTCATCTGCACATTTCCCCTCATTTTATCTCGAAGCTCATCATTTTCATCCCCTTATTTCTGGTGATATCACCTTCTTTAGTTTTATCTTTCCCTTCTGCATATCCTTTTATCCCTAGTGCCTTGGAATGTTTAGTTTAGGATTTTCATTTCAGCATTAGGAGTAGTAGTGGCAATAGAAATAGGTAGAGGAACCAGCCTTCTCTGGAGGTCTATCTCAAGTGCACAAGGTCCCACAACTTAGAGATAGTCTCATTGTTACCTCAATGACCCAGTTCAACCTTATCTAGGACAAGTGCAAGTTTTAGCTCCAACAACAACCTGCATCACAATTGCACACGCACACACACACACACACACACCCCTAGAACTATATTGGGTCTAAGATGTAGTTCATCACTCAGTGATAAGTCCATAAATTTGGCAATAGAGTAGAGTCTGACCCCTTCATATGCAACTTTAGTTTTTAGGGTTTTTATGTTTTGTCTTAGTTTTTGCAAGTGATTCTTCCATTTCAGGTTTACCAGTGCTTCGGCGATCACACAATGACATTCACGTGACAAGAAGTGAACATAGATGAACATCTAGATACACTCCAGATGAGGTTCTCTAGCCACTTCCATAAACCAAGGAACCCACAGGCACCCCTATCCCTCTCCATGCACCTTATTCTATCCAAACAGCTCAAATCTGCACTTTCTCAAGATATTGTGTGATGGTTTCCTCCTCTTGTTCACCTAGTCTACACTACGACACAATCTCCCAACATCTTCTAATCATCTAATGTTTTTTTACCCCTTCTTACACATTAGGGTTTAATATTCTAGCTTAGTTTGCTTGGGTATCATTTCATTATTTTATTATTTCACTTATTTAGTTATTTAACTACTTCTATAGCATTATATTACACTAGAAAATTTTCTATTTTAGTTAATTAGTAGGTTTTCATGTGCTTCAGGTGAGAACCTAGACCTTTTTCTGGGTGAAGGGCTAGTCCACAAAACTATGTTTGTTAATCTAGACTAAGGCCCAACATTTTGGTTCTATTTCCAGTACCTTCTTTAATTTAGACTCTCAAAATGTGGCATGCACATTACATTTTGATTATCCATTGAGAGTATTGAACATTTTCTACATGAGGGCGAAGACAAATTTACACTAAGATTTAGTACCAGTGATGTATTCATCCACACAAATGGGTCAAGGACAATATTTATGATGTGATTTATGATATATTTTTTTAGCATCTTTCCTCGAGAGATATATGATTTTTTAGCATTGTATGCACATAATAGAGGGATTAGGTTGGGACAAACATAGATATGGACTCAGGACAAGTATCAAGTGTTAGTTGATTTGGATAATTTTGTACGTGTGCAGTAGATCATTGGTGGGAAGGTATTTTAAGGAACCATACTTTAAAGTACGTGATCTTGACTTATTCATGTCCAAAGGAAGCTGAGTTCTAGTTTCTTCATGAACCCATAAGATCGTATCTACATGCACTTACACTTTCCATTAAGATGTTAATTATTTTGCATATACAGTGTTTTAAATAAAGGCAGGTTAAAGAGGTGTTGAGATAATGAGGAATAGAGTCAGGTGGTAGTGAAGAGAACCCTGATGAAATTGAAGGGCGACAGGAATATCTCCCTCTGATATTGGGAAAGCACAAAAGGAAACCCTCAACATATGGTAAAAGTGATTCTAATGAATATTTGGAAACCATTGGTGCACATCTAGACCACCCTAGACCCTTATGGTACTCAACATTTGGAAGTTCATATAGAATATTATCATAGCGAGGGTGAAGAATGTGAGTGCAATCGAGGATCACCACATTAGGAAGGTGACATAGATAGAAGTGTGTTAATTTCCATTCAAGAATCATGATAGATAAAATCAGCACACATGGCATCGGCCTCTATTACTCGGCAGGATTTAATAAATAGTCAGCAAAATGTTTTGGGGAGTAGTACAGTAGATGCAACACTAGGACAGAGTGTTGGTGCTCTACTCTCTAGTAGTAGTAACATAGGCACAACACCATGACATAGTGTGGGCATGTATACTATTTCTATCATAGGCACGCATACAAGAGTTCCAACAATAGGGGGCTCGTGAGGATATGGTCTTCCCCCGAGTGGAGGAAATCTTGGTGGAGGTTTAGGGTCAAGATCTAGTCCTAATGAAGGATAGGGAAATATCCCTTCACAATAGCCTCCTATTTTCTATGAAATTTCACTCGAATTTCTCAAGTACATAGGAGTAGAGGATGCAACCAAACATTTACACAAATTTGAGCTTTTATGGAGAGCCATGGGGATCACCTCTTTAGACAAAAATTTCAATCAATTTGTGCCTAAATTGCAAGGACATAAGCATATTTGGTACCAAAAGTATGATCCACACCAAAAAATAGTGGATTACAACACCTTTTGTATTGCCTTCTTGGCATAATTTCATATCCCTAAGTTATAATATTAGAGCATCACTTCATTGAAGGACACCAAACAAGGACTGTCTAAAATTATCCCATGATATGCACTAAGGTATCCCCTAGGAAATAGATCCTAAAATTTGAGCAACAGTTCAACAATCTTTGCAACTTTTACCTTAGACCAGTAATTATCAATGATTGCTTCCTTTGGTGCATCATTTTACCTAATATTTTCTTTCTTTATATTCATCATCAAGAGGTACATGCGTGCCTACTCATCTACCTTATCCAAGACCTCGTACTCACCCTCTATGTTTTCTATGGTAAAGTCTTCAACCTCTTCATCATCAACTAGGTACACTAGTTTTTCTTTTCCTTTTTCCTTCTAAGCATGCTCTAAGAGATCCTCATTAGATTCCAACCCTTTGCATCATTGGTACACCCTTTTGGAATATTATCCTCTTAAAACTAAGTCATGAGCTCTTCCTCGTTTGGTTTATCCCCCAGAGTGATTTGCTTCATCAACTGCAATGCCTTATGTACTTGAGGGTTAGATGAAAAGTAATTAAATACGTGTATGATATTTGATTTCAAGTCTTGATAGTCTTATGCTTGAGCTCAACATGTATATACCATGCTCACGTACACCGCACAAAGTCAAATAGAACTTTTGGACCCATAGGAATGGTGGTAGAGCATCTGGACCTTCAAGAAAAATTTTCCCACAAATTTATATGTGAGTCTTGGGAGATTTCTTTGCATCATAAGTTGGTATCTTTGTAAGAATATTATTCTTAATAAACCTAGTTAACAATGCAATCCTAATATTTTTGTTATTGAAAGAAGCACAATTTTGCAATGAGGGTGATAGAAGGAATATCCAAGAGGAATAGCAGTAAGGTGATGGGTCATGCATAGAGAGAATCTATTGTTCCATTACCCTGTGGGTGATAAGTATTTTTCTTATGGTGTGCTACCATAAACTCTATTGACAATATCTTGACGATCTCATTTAGGAAATGAGTACCCTTATAACTAGTGAGAATTAATGGGCATGCATACCTGCTTATGATATTCTCACATAGAAAGTGTGTAGATGTAGAATTTTTACATAATTTGACTGGTGTAGCCTCTTCCTATCATGTCAAATAATTTATGTACACGTAATAATATATCACACATTGGTTTTTCATGTAGCTAGCACAATTGTTCCAACAAAATATATGGCCCATTTCTCAAAAGCTTATGTGGACGATATGGGGTGAAATGGCATATTGTCTCTTTTTCTTGGCTTTCCAATCCTTAGACATTGGTCACAAGCCTTGAAAAACTCCTCGGTGTCCTTATATAGTGTATCCTAATAAGGGAAATGCAACCAAAATTGTGTTTCATAGTCTAGGTTCAGCACAACATAGTTTGGCACACTATCCCTTAACCCAAATAGAGGTATAGATGTTCACCCAAATCATGTGCAAACCTACCAGGTCCCTTCTTGTGTTGGCTATTAAGATGTAGTTCCTGCACTCATGGTTATCACAAAATACAAACATACCATATGGAGAATATATATATTCACATAATCATATTATAAGTAAAATACAATGGTGTATGACCAAAAGCAAACTGAGTATTCATTTATATCCATGTACATTGAGAATACATTCAACTAACTACATACAATGCTAGACAATCCATATACTTATAGATCTTTCATATGCTATATAGACTTAGACGCAGACTGATCACAATCTACAGACCAAGACTCTTCAGAATGACTGATTACATGGATATTCACAAGTATATATAGGGTGGGAAATTTTCCTTCACTACTAAATCAAGTTACAATCTAATAATAGACCATCCCTATATATATATTGCATGCTTTTACAACTAACACTTTCTTATAATTAGACACAATTCCATGGTTCTCCACAAGTGGTTGGTTTTCTTCTGGAAGTTGTATAGCTTTACTTCATTGTCATCCCATGATATAAATATCTTTTATTTTTTCCATGTGTGCTTCATGTATATAATTATTCTTGCATGTTCTTATTTTTTCATAGTCAACTTATGGTTCATGTTCGTTCTATTTCTGACTTGTCTTGGTGATCAAGTAAACTTCTCCTCTTTCCTATTTTTAGCTTACTTGGTGATCACACTTTCTATTTTCCCTACATGCCAAACCTTCACACATGCTCCATTATACTTCCACGTGTAACCATCGCACACTCTTCAACCTTCATGCATATCCAATACTTAGACATTTTATTGGCCCAACATTACCCCACGCTAGGTACATTTTCCATCCTTGGCAATACAACAAATGGATAAATGAAGGAATGAAATAAAGAATCATGGAAAAAAACTTGAATGAAATAATCTTGAGTAATTTCCCCAAAGAATACAAAAATGTGTTCCCACCCAAAAATGAGACTAATGTATCATGAGGATTTCTGAGAATTCTACACTAATTTTTTCCACTAGTTATTTCCAATCTTCGAGCGCTTGTTCGACCTTCCCAGTAATGCTTCAAATTTTTATTAAAGCCCTTTAAGGGTTACTCCACTATATTTCTCCTATAATTTAGGAAAAATGATATCCCATTTAGAATGCATTCCTTCTAGGACATCTACCCCTCTCATTACCATGGCTAACAATTCCCCCAATCTCACTTCTACTATGTCACACTTGTCTTTGATGCTCTTCTTCATTTCCTCCAACTCCTGCAAAACTTTTGTGTGCATTTTTTTGTCTCTTGTATACAAGGAGGCCTTGAGGTGACTTATTTTTGTCTCCTCTTTTGTGACGAGTGCATCTATAATGGAAGTCTCTATAAAATTGATGAATATTTTCTCTGCCTTCTGTGAAGCTTCCTTCACCTTAGCTGCAAGATATTCAGATTCCTTTATTTTTCTCTCAATTTCTTCTTACCTTGACTTCACTAGCTCTTTTGCAGTTCGTTCTCGCCTAAATTTACTTTCTCTAAAAAAGGTAACCAATTTTCCCAAGTTATCAATTTCTCTATTTGATCATATTTGGATTTAAAATTTACCTCCAAACAAGAATGCACAATAGTTTGAATAAGCTCGGCCTCTTTAGTGTTAACTTTGGTGTTTCTCATCTTTTCTCTATTTAGCTCAGTCACTAACTTCTTATTCTTTTTACTTACATCTATAAAAAAATATTACATTGTGAAGTGCAGCTCCCTTGTTCATATTTATGCACGTGACTTTATTAGCTAAATTTATTAAGTAATTGTCAGCTTGCGCATTAGTCAAGTGTGGGGAGTCCAAAATTGAGAGATTTTTTGTCATATCTCTCCTTCCTTTCCACTCATGGAGAGCCTCTTGGTTTACTTCAAATTTCATCTCCTCCATATGATTTTGCATTGCAAAATAAAACACCTTACACATGCAAACATGGACTTTTTATTTCTCCAACATATCCCAACAATATAGATCTTTAGGATCTGTTATGTGTTATAATCTCACCCTAATGACCTTTTTTAGGTTGTTAAAAAAGGAAATAAATGGTCGAGGAGGTGAGATTATTCCTAACCTTAATTTGTGTGATAGTCCTGGCCCTTGCATGTGCATGTTCATGGTGAATCTTATGCAACATCTTCCTATAGGGCCGGTTTCCTCTCCCTCTTCTTGTTCATCCTCCTCTTACTCATGCTCATCTTCTTACTCATCTATATGCACTGAGGTATCAAAATATATGTCCCCTTCTTCAAGCTCCTCAAACTTCTCTAGCTCTTATTCTTCCACATGTATGATACGCAAACTCCTTTCTCCCTCTGAGTCCTCTCCTATCTTTTGATTTTCTCTATTATCCCATTCTTATCCTCCTAGACTTGTTTTTCATGATCTTTTAGTTGAACTAAATAGAGGGGTTCTAGGAGGGGTGCCCACTGAAATTTCTTATTGTTTTTTATGCCTCCTTTTTCTCCTACTATGATCCAACTACCATTCGGTTTCATCTCCATGCTCATGATTACACTAATGTTTTTTGGTATTTGTCCTCCCTAAATTTATTGGTATAATAGATGTATCGCACACCTCCACCATGTTATTGTCCTGTAAATTTGGGTGTAGATACATGTAAACTCTATAAGCCTCCTTGCCTACCAGAAAAGTTACTATGGGATTCATATCCATCCCTTCTGACTCCATTGTCTCCTCATATGGCTTCCTCATCACACAATAGTAGGTATTGCAAAGAGTATTAAACTCTATGTCCACCTTATCTACATTTAATTTTATCGGTTGAGCATCCTTTATTTTGTTGATTTTTCTCCTAAAGTACTTGGTTGTGAATGTAAATGGCATTTTGCACCAAGGACCCATTTCTCAATTCAAAAACAAAAACCACACAAGATAAAAATGTAGCATTACAACAAATTTGGCTTCCCTATTCAATATAATGGGTAGCTTGCTAGGTATGTGACATTCATTCTTGAAGGCATCATGCATCATCTTATACCACAAATATAATAGTTCCTTATATGTATTTTTTATCACCCCGTCATATGTATACTTGTAAAACCTCTTTGGGGGGATACAAACAGCCACTGGGTGTTTCCATTCGTGCCCTGATGGTCCATCTGGAACTCCAATCTCCCATAGTATAATTATCAAAAAAAATGATCCCTGTGTTATCTTCTCACCCTTATCATGTTGGCTTTGGGCCTCTTCCATAATAATCTCTGTAATATACATAGCAATATTATACCTGGTGTCATGTGTCATCTTATGCACGATATGTAAAAACTTCTTATTTACCTTTGTCCGCCCTTCAGAGGCTCCTAACTTGTAGGTTACTAAGCGCGTGGATGCTCTTGAACCTAGCACTGAGATTTTGGCAATGTTGAACTTGTGGCTCCCTCTCTGGTAATGAAATTTTGTGGTTGTTTATTCCATTATTGTTTCATCATGTAATTCTATCACAATCTCTTCACCCATATCCCATAATCTATTTACCTTGCTTATGAGTTGTGTAGTGATTCACATTCTTCTTCCTATAAAGTAGAAATAATCTTCATGTATCCTTGACAGCAACCACTAGAAATAATCACTTGTTTTCCAAAGAAATGAAACTCTTACAGTTACAACATGCCACCAGCCTCCAATGTCTTACGAACCCCATCATCTAACACAATCTGATCCTCCTCCATACACTGGTCTATTTTCATCAAAGTATCATTCGTTATATCTCCTTCATATCCTGGAAGTCAATGATTTCATTCATTGACTTTTAATCTCCATACCTTTGACTCCCATATCTTCCTTACGATAACCTGTGTGGGTACAACATCACCAACAACCAATCATCTAGGGATTCCTTTCTTTTTTTCTTTCCTTTTTTTAATTTCTTCATTTTTTTCATTGTTGAATTTTATACCTAAAAGTTGAAATAAATTTACAATTCCATGCCCTAAAATGAAAGTAACCCTGTAACTTCTACTCTAGGTATAAAAAATCCTTTTTTATCCTATCCCAACTCCTAAAAACTTGGTGTTTGTACTAAAATCTCTCCTTTTTACCCGTTACTTCTTCAACCACAATGGTGTTTTCTTATCCAACTCGCTTACCCTAGCTCTACAAATATGGTTCACTGCCTAACCCTATAACCTGCTTCTACACCACTTGAACTTCAACTTTAACCCTTCAACTATGTCCTCATATTCCACTCTACTCTCTAGAGCTTTAAATCCTCCAACTGCAAGGAGCTCATGTGGTTTCATGGTTTCCCTAGATCATCGCTACTCAAATTTTCCAAAATTCACAAGATATCTCAATGCATAAGTGATAAACATAACTATCACTTGCCCCTTTGTGTGTGTGTGTGTGTGTGTGTGTGTGTGTGTGTGTGTGTGTGTGTGTGTGTGGTGTGTGTGTGTGTGTATGTATGTATGTATGTATATGTATATGTATATGTATATGTATATGTATATGTGTGTGTGTGTGTGTATTCTATTTGAGTGATTTTAATGGGGTAACTTTCATTTTATCACCTTTCTTTTCTTTTCCCACTCTTTTCACCAAGTCTAGGTTATATGTTTCCTCTTTCATACGTGACATCCTTAACCTTCTACCATGTCACTACTTCCCAGGTTGCAGTTCCCCCTTGCGTGCACCCTCCTGCATCTTATTAAAATTACACAAAATCATAAATTTATTACATAAAATTCTTCAAATTAGAAATTATGACTTGTAAGTACTTTTATCTCAGTCTCTAGGAAGTCTCCAATGGATGCTTCCCAAAAACATTAGACTTCTACCTACTTCTATCTCCAAAATAGGATTTATCTCTCCAAAAATGGGTCTGCAATAAAAAAATACCCATTCAAATATAATTTTTCTCCTTTTATAACATTTGTGAGCTCCTGGGTGTAGTGGTGGGTCGTATATATTTTTACCAAAATGGTCCAAGTTCAAATCCCACTATTCTCGCACGGTTTTGCTTTATGTTATCCTAAGTTGAAGAGATTAAATCATTATCCTCTTCCATTATTGGGCCAATAAAGTGACTAATTATTGGATATGCGTGAAGTTTTAAGAATGTGTGATAGTTGTACATAGAAGTATGATGTAGAGTGTGTGAAGGTTTTTTGTGCAAGGATAGGAGATAGTGTGATCACCAAGCAAGCTAAAAATAGTAAAAAGAAGAAGTTGACTTGATCACCAAGACAAACCAGAAATAGAAAGAGCATGGACTAGATTTATACTATGACAAGATAAGAACATGCAGGACTAATTATAGACATGAAGCACACATAGAAAAAATCATAGCTATTTATAAAGCTTTCAAAATAAAGTCAACCGATTGTGGAGAACCATGGAATTGTGTCTATTTATAGGAAAGTGCTAGTTGTAAAAGCATAAAATCTATGTATAGGATTGGTCTATTCTCTGATTATAACTTGATTTAGTTGTGAAGGAAAATTTCCCACCTTATATATACTTGTGAATATCCATGTAATCAGTCTGTCTGGAGATTCCTAGTCTGCAAATAGTGATCAGTCTACGTCTAAATTTGTGTAGCATCTAGAAGATCTCTGAGTCTATGGGTTGTCTAAAATTGTATGTTATCGATTAAATGTATTATGGATGAACATCATGATTATAAATGAATACTCAATTCTATTTTGGTCATACACCATTGTATGTTGTTGATAATATGATTCTGTGAACATATTTATTCTCTATATGGTATGTTTGTATGTTGTGATAACCATGAGTGGAGGAACTACATCTTAATAGCCAACACAAGAAGGGACCTGATAGGTTTGTGTGCACTTTGGGTGAGGTTATAGACCTCTTTTTGGGTGAAGTGCCAGTGTTCCAAACTATGTTGTGTTTAATCTAGACTACGGCGTGATATCCATATTTAATATCTAGGTTGTGTGGCCTAATGGTTAGACCCTTGAGTTATAAGTATTGGGTCAATATTTCAAGTTATGCAACTAATTTTTTTGGATATTTAGATTTATTAGGTGGGTTAATCCCACATTATCTACACTTTAACATTCAAAATCCATTTTAATGGGTAGTGGTTTCCAATGGGCTTGTGGTTATGGCCACGTTGGTATTTATTTTGTTTGAATCAATCTAGGGCTTATCACCTAACTCAGCCATGTAGGTTGGTCATCCTGAAAGTTGGTAGTTTTGATCTCTCAACTCCCAAGGTGATTGCAATGAATGGTTATGTGAGTTGGAACTTGGTTTAGATGAGATCCTAGAGTTCACCATCCATCTTGGTTTTGGGAATAGTGGTTATCTTTTCCATGTGGAGTGTTGTCTCGGGCACCAAATTGGTGCAAAGGGTGTCGTGTGGGTAATCATTGGAAATGGCACGAAATTTTAGGTAGGGTTTGTTTTGACTACGAGGGGGGATTAGCCTCCTGCCAACCCCGGACCTCGCCCTTCGTCTTTGATGCTCATAGGAGGGTATTAAATACAAGAAAAAATAGCAATCTAAAACTTATTACATGCCATGAATGTTTATTTTATGATCTTAAAACATTAAAAAAAGATAATGAGGGGGCCCACATTAGAGGAGCTATTCGAATGCCAAGTTGGAGGGTCCACGTGCTGGGTTGTTTGGAGGGAAAACCACCAAAAAGAGTTGTACAGGCTACTAAGGGTGTTGTAGACACGTGGGAGGCTGTTGAGGGTGCTGCAGACACGTGGGAGGTTGTTGGAGGTGCTAAGAGCAGGTGTGGTAGGTCTGCACAAGCGGGAGGAGCCATTTGAAGACCCAAAACACCCAAAAAAATGCCCAAAATGCCAAAAAACACCAAAAAAATGTTTCAAGCAAAGACTGATCCGTTGAATATGACATTGTAGGTTGCAGGTTGCTGGAGATGTGTAAAACGGTCACTGGAGGTGTTGGGAGTAGGTGTTGTAGGTCTGCACAAGCTGGAGGAGCCGTTTGAAGACCCAAAATGCCAAAAAATGCCCAAAAACGGCTTAGCAAAGTCAAAAAACGTTTTTCCAATGGAAGAGGACACAAATACCCAAAAGCACCACACCCAGCATGGAAAACACCATGCCCAGTATGTAAAACAGGAGCTTGGATGCACATCCAAAACAACCACGAGCTCACAGGGAAAAAAATGCAGATGTGAGAAGTTGGTGCGCAAGTAACTGTCGAGGAGGGTAGTGTTGACCGAGATGTTGGGTGTATGGAGTCAAGTTGCAGGTGGGATTCAATGCCAAAAAAATGCAAAAATGAGCTCATGCAGCAGATGGTGAATAGCCAACTATACAGCAAAAAAAGGCCACCGAGTGAAATATGGATGAGTCATGTTGTTCTGCAGGGTTGTCGAGCTAGCTCCAAGTGTTGCTAAGTACTCAAAGACTCAAATAGTATATAAATATGAACCTAAACACAACCATAACCAACAAGTAATACACAAACAACCCATAAAAAATGCCACTAGAATCTTGAAAATATGTCAAAAACTCGAACAACAGCCCTTGAAAAATGCAAGTAGAGCACATGCAAATGATAGCTTGCACAAAAAATTACGAGATGGAGAGTAGTAAGCAACTATTGCGAGCAACACGATTCCAATCCCCGAGCTCTGATACCATGTCAGAGTAATGACGAAGATCTAGAGGGAATCCGTGAGCACCAAAAATGTTGCACTCAACCGCAAAATGATGTAGCTTCAAGATCAAAGCAAGAAATCATTCGTGGAAGCACTGTGCATGCATTGAGGGAAAAAAATATGAAAAAGCCAAACTCTATTCCATTCCCCATGTGTTGCTCAAGATGAAATGGTGTACAAATAGTAGTGGGGTGTGTAACTCCCCCACAAATGTAGCTGTCGAGAAGTGGGAGTTACACTCCCAGAATAGCCGGTCAAATGTAACTCCAATGACTCTCTATGACGTGTGTAAGAGCCATAATGACACCCTAGGACACCTAAGCATGGTGAATCACCTATGTGGAGTTATTCCATGTATTTAAAATAAATACATGGAAAATAACCTACACCAACAGTTTTATGAGAATGTAAATAAAAAATGACGTAATTTTTATCATTTTATCATATTGTTGATTCTCAACTAGATATTTCTCCAAATTCTACCTCCATGTTTTACTCAAAGAATGAGTTAGCTTATTTCATACTTAAGAAACTGAAAAGTAATTAATCAGAGGTGCAAAAATAGGCACGCTAAATGAATTTCAATTATGCAAATATTTTATCCATAAAGGCAAGTATTTTATTACAAACCCATTCTTACGGATGTTCCTTTGTGGTTTGTTCCTTTTTATTGGGTTATTTTTTTGATAGAAGATTTTCTTCATGATATTGGATTGTTGGTGTTTGTGTCACTTTCTTCAAATGAAGTTGTGGGTATATTTTCTAACATTATTCAATCCATTTTCCATTCATTATAGTATGAGTATAGTAATTCTTGTTATACTTCATATCTCATTTTGGAGAGTAATATATATTAATCCTCCTCTCTAAGGATTTTCTCTTCCAACACATGGCCACATAGTGGTTATTTAGTCCACAAAACGTACACAGAAATGAATACCACAAATTTTGTGTTACCTGACCATCCTTCACATAGTCGAAGTGAATGTTAGATTATTTTCATTGTCCATACCTTTTAGGACTATCACTTGTGTAAGAATGATGTGGGGAAAATGTTTTCTCTCTTCCTTTGGAATTTTTATCTCACTTTAGAGATGTCGTGCATACTCTTTGGATGTTTTTTCTGTACTTGGAAGGTTGTTCCTTCCTTTCCTTACACTCACTCACATAATCACTTTTTGAGGCATGCCTAACTTTCAAAGCAACAATATCCTCATTAGTAGGATTGACAAAACAAATTTTGTCTTTACCTTGAATAGGTTGTTTATGGAGTTCTAGTGGCATAGGCTCTTCTCTTGAATCATATCTTGCTTCATCTATTTTGGAGCATTCTATAACCTCTTTCTTACCATTATCATATCCCAGTATTGCATAGCAATTTCTTTCCTCTCCCTGTATGAGATTAGTAATTCCTTAGCCACAAATATTGAGGAATTTTTTGTCAAAACTCGTCATGTTTAGTAATTTGGATCCAATACCTTTACTATTTTTCTCAAATTTACCAAAATGAACATTTGATTCATGATGGGAGAAAGGAATACATGGTGAAACACTTACAATGCATACGTCTAAGTTTTGTGCATTTGTGGTAGAGGGATGCCTCCTTTACCTGGTAGATTTGTTTGTCTCCTCCATTTGTTCACCAGTTTGATATTTTTTCAAGATATCATCATAGATTACAACTCAAGTTGTAAAAAATTAATGACACCCGTGAGGAATTTTCCATGGATTATCAATCTCTTTTAGAGATCTTAATTCTCCTCCTCCAAGGATTGTCATTTTCTTTGAGCACCTTAGAGTTTTCCTCCTCAATCTGGAGGTTAATGGAATCTAGATCCTCAATTCTTTCCTTTTTTAGATATTTTCCCATGGCTATCATACTAAAACATGTATCCAAGTAAAAAATTCAATAATCTAAAATAGAAAAATGTTAGTAAAGCTTCAAAAAAAATTCTCTCATACCAAACTTGATTTGAAAATGGTTAAATAAAAACTAACTCAGTATCCCACTTTTGTGTATACTTAATTATTTGTTCTCAAATCCATGTACTATGTTATATTTTTACATATAAAAACTCTAAAATCGATTTGAAAGTGCAAAACCACTCTATTACACCAATTTTGCATCCATATTCATATTTTCTCAATTTTACATTAATTCTTGTAAAATTTAAAAAAGTGGCTTAAGATGATGGAATCAATATAAATTATGAATTATGAGGTTCAAAATTACCATAGAAAACATCCCAAATATCTAACTTAACCATTTTATCTATTTCAGATACTTTACAAAGTTATCTCCATTTCCTGTAAATGGTTAAAATGGTTTTAAAACTTTAAAATCATATCATAAACTGATTAAAAATGTTAATTGGAATGAAATCAAAGACAAATAACTCCAAACTTAGTAACAAAGTTTGTCTGTGAGGGACTACATCTTTGGGTTGCTAATAAGACAAAATGATCCTATTAAAACAACATAAAAACACAAATTTCTTACATCAAATTCTCCAAATTAGGAATTATGACCTACAGTACTTATGTCTCAGTATTTAGGAAGTCTCTATTTACCCAAATGGGCCAATTTTGAATCCCACTATTCTGACATGGTTTTCCTTTGTTTTATCCCAAGTTAAAGAGATAAAAATAATTATCCTATGTCATACTTAGCATCTAAGTTGTGTGGCCTAATGGTTAGACCCCCGAGTTAGAAGTGACGGGTCAAGATTTTGAGTCATATGGCTAAGTTTTGGGGCACTTTAGATTTATTAGGTAGGTTAATCCCACATTACCCACACATTGATCTTCAAAATCCTTTTTACGGCTTGATAGTTTTTAATGAACTTGTGGCTATGGCCACGTTAGCATTTATTTTGTTTGAATCAACGTCAAACTTTCCACTCCACTTGGCCATGTAGGTTGGTCTTTCTAAGAGCTAGAAATGTTGATCTCTCGGCTCGTGAGGTGGTTCCAATGAATGGTTTTTTGAGTTGGCGCTTGGTTTAGATGATGTTTTAGAGCTCACTACCCAGCTTGGATTTTGGGAATGGTGGTTATCATTTCCATGTAGAGTTTTTTCTCTTCCATCGAGCTATCTAGTTAGTTAGTGATGAACATGACTTGGCATTAGATGAAAAACTTAATCTCTAAGTGACCCTTCGTCTCATCAAGCTACTTGGGTGTCTTTGACAACACTATGGGAATCATCCCGTGTGCATATAAATTTGGTCTTCAATGAAATTAATAAACATGAGTGCTTACAATGCAATATGAAAATAGGTAGCATTTTCCCCTTCTAAAAAAGAATGGACACCACCGGTTGTTGGGCCCCCTATCCAGCATACCATGTGGGACCCACCTTGACCATTGAAGACCAAAGGATACAAACCATTTTTTTCCTCATGAATACTCTACCACTTATCACACTCACACTCATCCCACTGATCACATTCACACCATGCCACATCAGCTTTGTGCAACCTGCACTTTAATTTTTCCGGTTGGAAAGAAAATATAGTGAATTGTATCTTTTGCATACGATATCCATTTTTATCCATTAAAAAGGCATCAGAAATATCTTGAGGATCTCTTCCATATGTAATTGTTTTTTGGAATATTAGGTAACCACTAAACCATGAATATCCCCTAGATCAAATATCGATCAATAGAGATATGACACTATGTTTATACTTTTTTGTTCAAGATGGGTTTTGTTTCATAAAATAAAGTTATGCACATTGATAGGTTCAACACATGATAAATTGCTCAAGGAAAAATATAGTGTTGTATTGGTAGGAAATTTTGGCTATAAAAAATGAGAGTAAAATTTGTATGTGTGAAATTTGTTTCAAGAGTGTATATCTTGTTTGTTAAATAAGGGGAAAAGTTAGAATGCATGGTTGTATTAACCATTTCTATTCCAGGGAGACAATGGGATGATATAAGTATGGAATTATTTTTACGATTTCCTAGGATAAAAAATGGAATGATTTAGTATTTTATATAGTAGAAATATTTTAAATATGGTACTATTTTTGGTGTGTATTAATATCAGTGATGTAAAAACAAATTCTAACTTTTTTTCAAGGAAACTGTAAAATTGCATTGATTACCAAGGAGTATTATATTAGATAGGGATGTTGAGTTTGTAGGAAATTTTTAGAGTGGGTTGTAGATAAAAATGATAAATTTTGTTCTTTATATTGCCCATAAACAAAGGGATAAAGAAGTCTTCAATACAAATTTAAGAAATTTGTGAAGATGTTTGATAGAGGATAAGTCTATTATGTGGGATAATATTTTAGTTAAGTTGAATTCATTTATAATAATTTAGTCAATAGGATCATGGAGAAGAAATATTCCAAATTTTGTATGGATTAAGTAATATAGGATTTAAATTTTCATGACATAATAAATACAAACACAAAAAGTATAGATACAAAATATTTTATCGAATAATAAGGTATGTGCATGAACAAGTGGGAAAAAATTGGAGATAAGTTTAGTGTTATATAAGTAGTCTATATATCCAGTGAAAATAGGTTGAATTTCAAACTAGAAACATGGTCTTACTACATTCTAAGAGGAGAATTTTCTAAAGTGGACTTATAACAAATTAAAGCTAAAGAATATTATATTGTACAAATTGTTAAGAAAATTCACAAAAAATCCATGTGAAGTTAAGTTACTAGATGAAGTAGACATTTCACCTATATTCAATGTGGCATATTTGTATCCATATCATATAGAGCAAGATGAAAGAAATAGTACATAATCATATTTAGACTTCATAGGTTTACTGGAGAAGATATTTTAAAGAGAATGAATGTGCAAATTCGTAATAAGTAATTGAAACAAGAATTATAAGGACAACAAATAAACAATACACATAATATTTGGTCAAGTAGAAGAGAAAATGCATTGAGGATGCAACTTGGATAAGTGTATTAAAAATTGCAAAACATGTATCACAATAAACATATCCAAATTAAATATATTATGCATTTATTTATCATCTATAGTGTATGATGTTGGAATATCTAGGTTCACTTGCAATTTTCCATCACCCAAAACATGTTATGTTATGAAAATAAGCCAATTACATGTTTGTGCTATTTTGTAAGTTATATTATGCATTTATGTTTGTAATGAGTTTCCAACGTGCATGTAGGAAAGGTTCATAATGATTTTTTTGTGTAATTTTTTCAATATGTAAATAATCAATTTTGTTTTGTGTATATATTTATAGTGAACCTAAGTTTGTAACAATTCCACGTAATTTTGTAAGATGTGCACAAGTTTTATGCAGGGAAAATTTTAGTGGTGATTTTTCGCTAATTCACGAATATTTTAAATTTTTGACATTTACATTTGGTGATTTTGAGGAGTTGTCTGGAGCAAAATTTCACCTAAAATTTTTGGTTGCAAGTTACTTTTACAGGTCGGCTCACCCAGTGTTTATAATAAATTACATATATGCATGTATATCGTTGATGCTTCAAAACACAAATTGGTTACATTCACCAACATATACTAGTAAAAAATCTAATCATCTATGAAATTCAAATGCCATAAGGTTATTTCGAAAATAGTCCAGATTCAAGATGCTCGAGTGCATACTCTAAACATAGAACCCAAAAAATCATAGTCCAGACACACAACCACAAATTACATGCATGTGGTCTCATTCAGACGTCAGGCTGAATTTTCTAGACATCCGGCTACATTTTCTAGACATCCAACTGCATTTTCTAGACACCCAACTACATTTTTCCATATGTTTTTGTTTCTTGCTTCAGACAAATTTTTCCCTCGTGATTCTCAGTTATAGCTCATCCTCCCGTCTACAGATTTTCAAAACTCCTAGTTGTGTGCTTTAGATGCACGACCATGTAGACACCTAACCTGCCATCCAAACAGTCATCAGTGCCTCGCCAGGGTTTAACCAGTGCTCGAAATGTGGTGGGACAATTATCAAAAAAAGGTAATATTTTATCTTATTTTAATCATCCACAAAAAGCGTTCAGGAAGATGCAACCACCATAAACACCTAAGACAAGTATTATGTATTAACTAAATAATTAATCCTTATTTGTTTCCAAATTACAAATCGTAATAATATAAATTTTAAAATCTCTTTTTACAAAACCCATTGATGATGGCATGCCTCCACTTGAGAAAAATCCTCATTATGTGCCTACATTATACATGCAATAAGCAGAAGATATGCAACAAGCAGAAGATATGCAACAAGTAGAAGATATGCCACCACTTGAGGAAAATCATGATTATGTGCCTACACTTGATAAAAATTGCATTCATTATTATGATTTGCAACAAGGAGGAAACATTGTTAGAGTAGGTATTTACCATAGCTCATGTTCACCTAGGTACTTTATTTACCCTTTCTTTTATTTATCCTCGCCCACTTATGTGTGTGTATATTTCATTTATCTTATTTAGATATTAAGAAGATATTATCTAGTTTTTAGTTATAGTTCTTTCCTTGATCTATAGTATTGATTTTATTTGATGACTAGTTCTTTCCTAAATCTATGGTTTTGACTAGTTCTTTGATGACTAGTCATTTCCTTGATTTAGGGCTTGATATACGACATTGACTAGTTCTTAAACACCCATTAAAATACTTAGCCCTCGGTTATATGGAGGCTTAAGCTTGTGATTTCTACTAGTAGGTGTTTAAATCTAGGCCCCCCTTTAATTTAATTTGTGTGGTGAAGGCAAGAGCATTTTCTTTTTTTAATAGTGCCAACTAAAATAAATAGTAGAGCATAAACTTCAAAAGCGTGTATCTTTTAATCAGTAACTCGGATTTGAGTGTCATTTTTTTTGTAAAAGTACGTATTTTTTCATGCTTGTTCCATTGGAACTATTTATTTTGAGATATGAACTAAAATTATAAATTTCCATATTGTAACACGAATTCAATTATAAAGTTCCAAATCTAGGGCGTCTTGTTGCATTATTTGATTCTTAAATTTTTTGGTGATTTTTGAGAATGGCGTATTTATCTACTTCTGCACTAGATCAAATTGAGCCATTAACAACACATAATTACCACACATGGAAAAAAACATTAAACATAAAGGATTATGGGTTTTAACTTCTTAAGAACAACCAGTGTTCACTAGAGAATATGAGAAATTTCAGTATCAATGTAAATTTGATGAGTGTATGGGTTTGATAG
Organism: Taxus chinensis; assembly: GCA_019776745.2. NCBI lineage: Eukaryota > Viridiplantae > Streptophyta > Pinopsida > Cupressales > Taxaceae > Taxus > Taxus chinensis. Next base: position 706,485,386 of record CM034154.1, read on the forward strand.
GAACTTATGTAAGTGATAGTATTTTGTTTCATTTGTAAAAATGTGACTATCCTTTAAAAAATATGGGAGAAATTAGATGGTTTATTACGTAAGGGGGGTCACATGAGAGCCATGCAACTTGAAATTGAGATCACCTCTCTCAATCCTGATGATTTTCCATGACTTATAGACTATCTTACTAAGTTCAAGCATTTGTTGACACAATTAAAAGGGAGTGGAAGAGATAAGAAAGATGAAGACTGTGTTTACTTAATTCTATCCAAGCTGAGATGACCATTGTAAATCTTTGTTTTCTACCTTTTTTATAGCATGGATGCCTTAGGTGACACATTCCAAATGCCTAACTTAGAAACAGTTTGAGAAAGACTTACTAAGGAAGAATCCAAATTTTCTAACCCTCGATTCTTCCACCTCTCAAAATGCATTAGTAACATCTAATCATAAGGGAAATGGAAAACCAAAAGGTAAATCCAAATTCACCCCCTTCTCCATCTCAAATTTCTCCTAAACCCAAAGAAAACAACTTTAAACCCAAGGAGTCTTCTAAATAAAAGAATAATTCTAGCCTTTCATGCTCTTTTTGTGGGTGTAGTGGTCATGAAGAACATAGGTGTTACAAGTGAATGCAAGCCTTGGAGGATGCAATTAAGAAACACAAAAATTCTATCTCCACTCCACCTCCATATAATTAGCATGGTAAAGCCCTTAATGTTGTTGGGAGATCTCAGTCACCACTTGTAGATAGTTGGGTTATAGATTCTGGTGATTCTCATCACATTCCTTCTTCCAAGGAATTGTTTATATCTCTAGGTTTGAGTTTTACTTCCAAAATTTGGGTTGGAGATTCTTCATTTATTTTTGTCAAGGGAAAGGTGACATATACTTTGATAGTGACAGTATCCAAGATGCATTGTATATTCCTAATATCACTATAAATTTACTTTCTGTATATCAAAATTTTCATTTTTGTCAAGGAAAAACAATGAATTTTACACCACATGGGGCAGAAGTACCAAATTTATTGGAGCCTCATTCACTTTTTCCTCAAGGTATTGTTGATCATAGATCTAGACTATATCACTTAGAAGGTTTTGATGACACTTCCTCTATAAGACAGGATTGGTTTCTCATGCAGATTCAGAGAGTAATCTTTAGAACGAGAGATTTAGACATATCAATTATAGATATTTGAAGGAGTTGAGAACTCATGGAATAGTTGATGGTAGTGTTATAGTTTCATGCCTTGAAGGAGTTTTTTCTGGTTGTGCATTAGGGAAATAACACGAAGATCCATTTCCTAAGAATTTTTCCAAGAGAACTTCTTCACCACTTGAGCTTGTGCATAATGACTTAATGGTTTTTTCCACCCCCTCTTTCAATGGAGGTAAGTATGAACTTACCTTTATTGATAATTTCTCAAGGCATACTTGGGTTTATTTTCTCAAATACAAAAGTGATGTTTTTCACACTTCCAAATCTCCAAGGATTTTGTCGAGAAACAATCTTCTAGTTGTATAAATAACCTTCACACTAATAATGGGGGGATTACTTCATCAAAGAATTTTCTAAATTTTTGGCAACTCATGGCATCATTCACCAACATTTTTTTGCCCATACTCCACAATAGAATGGATTAGCAAAATGAAAGAACCAAAATTTAAAGGAAATAGATAACTGCATGATGCATTCTATAGATTTACCTCCTATATACTGGGTAGAAGTAGTTAATTTTGTTGATTACATTCATAATCATACACCACACATATCACTTGAACATTTGAATCCAGAGGAAGCTTAGTCCAAAAATAATCTCGATGTCTCATTTTTTCAAGTCTTTGGGAGCCATGCTTAGGCCTTTATGCCAAAGAAGAAAAGGAAATCCTTGGATAAGAAGAGAAAACCCTTGATCTTTGTAGGGTATTGTGAGGACATGAGAGCTTATCAAATTTGATACTCATGAAAAAAAAATTCGAACACAAGTTCAATTCGATGAGTGAATCTCTTCTTATGATTCTTATTCTTCTTCCATACCTGCTTCTACTTTATGTCATCTTGAGGATCCCTTATTTGAGGATAGTTATGAGGAGGTTATAGATGTCGATGAGGATCATATTCCCATTGATGTTATCACTATGTCTAAGTGGGATCGTACTATAGTTTCTGAGGTAGAACCTTACATGCATGATCTTCCACCCATTATGCATCATCATGCACATTCTACAGGTTCTTGAATTTTGTGTCAAGAAGATTCCTGAGGATCCATAGTATTTTTCATAGGCTTATGGGATACAAGAGTGGGATGATGTGATGGCATCTAAGTATCCTTATTTGATGAATACTAATACTTGGGATTTGGTATCTCTTCCTAAATGAAGAAAGATAGTTAGGTGTAAGTGGGTATACCAAACCAAATGTGCAAGTAATGGATCCATTGACAAGTATAAGGCTCGTCTTGTTACAAATGGTTTTTCATAAGTTGAAGGTATTGATTACTCTGATAATTTTACACCCATTTCCAAGATGGATTATTTATGCCTTGTACTTGTTGTTGTTGCATCATAGGGGTGGACCGTATATAGGATGGTCATCAAGATTGCCTTCTTACATGGATATTTACAAGAGGATATGGAGAAAACTACTAGATTTGTTCACAAATCTTCTCAAATAGGCCCCTTAAGCTTGGTATGAAAATATGGATTCTTTCCTTCTATCTACTAGTTTTTTGGTTACCACTCCAATCATGCAGTATATCTCTAGCATGTTGGTGAGGATATTGTGATACTTTTCTTATATGTTGATGATATTTTACTTACTAGAAACTCTTCTTCCCACATTCAAACAATTTAGAGGGCTCTTTCCACACATTTTGACAAAACAGATCTTGGGTTATTGCATTATTTCCTTGGTTTGCAAATTTCTAAGATAGATTCGAGGATTCATTTGAGTTAGAAAAACTACACCCATGATCTTCTTCAGCATTTTGATATGCATGATTTTAAGCCAAGTCCATCTCCTTTTAAGTTTGTGGTTACTTTTACTTCCACATGTGCCACTCCACTTTATGATCCTACATTATATAGGTAGTTGGTTAGAAGTCTCATATACTTGACTCATACTCTCCTTGATATTTCATTTGTAGTAGGGATTGTATCTTGGTTTACACATTCTGTTCATAGTAGTCACTGGCAGGATGCTAAAAGGATTATGTGATATTTACATGGCACTTTCCACTTTGGACTACACTACACTCGGGGTTTTACTCAGTTGGTTGGATATGTGGATTCAAATTGGGTAGGTTCTATTGATGACAGGCATTCCACTTATGGATACCTTTTTTCTTGGTTCTTCTCTGGTTGCTTGGGCATGCAAAAATTAACCCGATATTGCACTTTCATCTTTAGAGGTAGAGTATAGGGTAGCATTTACAGTGAGTCAACAGATTCTTTGGCTTTAACAGTTATTGATAGAATTTGGATTCCCACAAGATTCACTGATTGTACTTTGGTATGAAAAACAAAGTAAAATTCACATTTCTCGTAACCCTGTTGAGCACCAAGGGACCAAGCATATTGATATTCACATACACTCCATTTTTCAACACATTCAGGATGGATTTATTTTCTTGGAGTACATTATAACTCAGTAACAGGTTTCTGAAATCTTTACGAATCCTTTTGCATCACCTCGTTACCCTGAGTTGTGTGGCATGCTTGGGGTTTTAGAATTTATTCTTAGGGGGTGTTCATGAGAACATATTCCTTCTTCTTCTTCTTCTTCTTCTTCTTTCTCTAGCAAGATTATTTACTACATTTGGTTCGACATATATTCATGGATATATTGTACATGAGTACCTTATCGGGCCTAGATTTCGAGAATCGCACTTTGGATATGCCACTTTTATTTTGGGCTGCTAGCTTCACTTGGGGGGGAATTAATGTAGGTGTGCATAGTTATCTGTTTATCTCTTTATAGATATAGATATAGATATAGATCTATATCTATATCTATATCGAGAGATATATATAGAGAGAGATATATATATAAATGGTTGATCACATGCCCTCTCTATATAATCTCTTTGGGGAGGTGATCGGTAGGTGTGCTTCTACCTTCAATACTTAGTGAAGTAGCCTATATAGATTGGTAAGTGTGCTTTTTCCTTCCCTGTTATGGCCCATATAGAGATTGGGGTAGGTGTGCTTTGGTCAGTTTAACTTGTACTCTCACTTACCTGCACCTTCGTCAGGATCCCTCGATCTTTGTTCCAATCTCCAATCAATAGGTTGGGGTCATCTGGGGGTGCATAAATGACCCACCATCTCTTTAGCCTTTTCTAGATCCTGATACTACGAGTTCTCCATCCTAGATTTATTCCCTCTCCAGTTGAGTCTCCCATGAGTCTAGTCGATCGAGATGGATGTAGAAGTGCAGGTTAAGCCCAAAATTCAGTTATAGATTAGATAAGGGCCCTTGATTGGCCCCCCTCTCTGAACTATCTTATTTATATGGAAATCAAGTGGTTCTATAAAAAATAGAGATAGGGCACCATGCAAACCATTCTCTCTGGAGGGCGAGGTCTAAAGATCCTCACCTAGGGTAGGCGAGTTCCCCCTATCATATTGGGGGGGGACCTCAATTCATTCAACAATTGAGTGGTTCACTACATTCAACCCTCGCCCTCAACATATAGAGCCACCATCGGCAAGTGGGTGTAGATAGAAATATTGGGGGCCCTCACCCACCTCACCTGGTTCACCGATACTACTAGAAACTCTCATCTTATGTGAGATCTAGGACCAATGGAGTAGTGTCTAAGTAGATACCCTAGTCATGCTTCCTTCTTGAATCTATCCATTTTCATTCAATACTACTCCTCTCCCTTCATATATAGATAGAGAGGAAGGAGAGAGCAGAAATTCCCTATCTCTATATGGGTTCCCATGCGCCCCCTTTTTATATATGGGATCTCTAGGGCTCCCCCTCCCAAATAGATAAGATCTATAAGGAGGGGGGGAAGGGGGGCTCCTCGATCTATCACCCCCCTCCATAGAATAGATGGGAGATAGGGGTTTACATGGGTGCCTCATATCTATATAAGGGGCCCTCCCCCTCGATCTATCATCCCCCCTTCATAGAATAGAGGGGAGATAGGGATTTCTAGGGGGTGCCCCATATCTAGATAAGGGGCCCTCCCCCAGCTATATCTAGTAGACCCCTATATATGATGGGGCCCTACCTAGATATGGGTAGATAGGGCCCATATCTAGATAGATGGAGGCCTAGATATAGTAGGTGGTAGGCCACCCATATATCTAGAGCAGAGTACCGACTACCAACTGACTATCCAACTCTCTATATTATATAGCATATCCACCCCCTATATTGAATAGGCCCCCCTCTTTCCCATATCTATATAGGGGGACCATATCCATAATGGGGGGTTGAGTGCCTATTGATCGAGACCCTCACAGATATATATATATATATATATATATATATATATATATATATATATATATATATATGCCTCCTCGACCCCAGCCCCCTATATAGAGAGATGCCCCCCCCTAATCCCCAATCGGGAGGTGGGGGGTGGGTGGACACCTATATATGGGGGGCACCTATATGGATATAGGGGAGCTTAGACTATAGATTCCCCCATAGATATAGTCCCATATAGAATAGAGGGAGGTTCTGTCGATCGAGGTGGCAGCTATATGGAGTTTAGTTGGCGGGCCCAGGTACCATATAGATCTACAGGGGAGGATTTCGTTGGCCTATATATCTAGGGATGCCCCTCTATATATATGGGGGTCATATCTAGAGAGACTAAAGGGGGGTGCCGAATACCGAGTATATATAGAGTAGAGAGCCTAGTCGCACTATATAGATAGTCGAGTATCCCTTGATCTATCGATCCCCTATATATATGGCCCTCTCCATCCCCAAATAGAACTCTAGGGCCTCCCTATCTATATAGGGGTTGGCCAGGGTCCCCCATATATAAATAGTGTGACCCCCGGCCCTAACACACCTCCACTTATGTGTGTGGATATTTCATTTATCTTATTTAGATATTAGGAATATATTATCTATTTGTTAGTTATAGTTCTTTCATTGATCTATGGTATTGACTAGTTCTTTGATGACTAGTTATTTCCTTAATTTAGGGCTTGATATATGACCTTAACTGGTTCTTAGATTGATCTTTCTTACCTATATAAGAAAGGCCCTTTCTCATTGTACTTCATAGAGTTCTATAGTAATATACGATATTACTACTCATTTGTTTATAAAGTTATTATAGTGAATTTCTTTCATCTTATCGAGTGTGGTGTTTTATTAGCATCTGAATTATTTGTGGCTTGATATGATTTGTTTATCGTTCCTTTAATACATTTCCAATCATCAAACACCAACTTTAGCTAGAAATTCTACTCTCACTTTTTTTAAAGAGGAAGAGAATAGATGACATTCCCATTGATGAGATCAACCAAACTAAATATAAATCTACACATAGTGATCAAACACCAATTGCATGTGATAATAAAACCCAAAAATATATGCAAAGAAATAGAAGTACATGGACCATTGGAAGGAATTTTAATTTTGACTAGATAGCTAAGTCTCCATTCATTGAACCAGTATAGCCAAAAAGATAATGATACTCCAACATAATGTAAATGTATTATTTCTAGCTAGAAACTTATAAAGGATCATAAAATGAAACTCAAGATTAAAACAATTGAAAAAACATTGTGGTAAAATATATGTATCAGTTAAATAAATAGATGGTCAAATAAAAATAACTCATAAATGGAAAAATGCAAAAGAATGCATGCATGTAAGATATGCAGCAAAGTATGAAAATGAATAGAAACACCTAGAAAATCTTGTTGAGAAAGGAGGAATAATTACAACTCAGCTAGGAAAATTTCTTCAATCTAATCTACAAGCCAAAAATATAAAATTCTCAACTATTTACCATATTCTAAAAAAGAATAGACCTATTTCATATTTTCAGGATTATTAAATTTTATTTCAACTTAATGGATTCCCTAATCTTCCACAATCGCATTGGTCAGACAACAGTGCATGGGAAATGAATAAATTTCTAGTGATGATTGAGAAGGAAGATTTCAAAGAAAAATTAAAAAATACACGATTTATCTCACTATCTATTGATGAGGTAACAACAGTTGACAACACATCATGGATTTGCATTCATGTTTACACTTTTGAGAACCATCTAAGGACACCTCATTTATTAACTGTCCATAAAATGATAGAAAATTGCAATGCAGAGAACATTTACAAGTTGGTTATTTTAGTTTAAGGGATATAACGGGAATGGATGATTATAGTATTGCTACTAATTTATTTTGTGTTGGTATAGATGGTGCATCAATAATGTAAGGAATAAAAATGGAATTTACATTTGACTACAAGCCATCATTTCCACATATATGATTCCAATCCATTGCATGGCGTACATAATGAGTCTTTCATATAAAATAGTTAGCACAATTTGAGAGTGTTGTAAAATTTTAAGAGCTTATCCATGACCTGCATGCATATAAGTCCAACAGTCCCAAAATATTCCTATAGTTCCAAAAAAAAATTAATTGGAGTGACTAATGGAAAAAATCTTCGTAAAGATGTTGATACAAGGTGGTTTTCCATGTATGAACCTGCATGCAGAGTTTTTGAATAGTATATGTCGTTAGAAGGTTTTATGTATAAATATCATAGAGGATGTTTATAAGGAAAAATATCTTTTGTACCATTTAATAGATTTAGAAATGTTACTAAAAATAAGTGGAATCATCCCCATGTTGAAGGAAATCAATTGTTTGAGTAAACATGCTCAAGAGAGGTCCATATATATTGTTGATTTCATACGGTTGAGGAAACGTGTATGTCAAACTTTAGATATTTTATATGTGTCCCAAGATAGTTTTAAAGGGCCTATTTTTGATAATTGGAAAATGTTAACAAACATTAAAGATCCTAACTGTTATTTAAAATTTACTATTAAGGATTATCTTTGTATAGTTATTAATGTGAAGGAGATACCAATGCATACGTTTCAACAAAGAGTTGATTTGATAGGATCGGAAATTAAATAAGTTCATGGAACTCATATTTTATATAACACTGTTATTTTTGATAGGTAGATGAAATGGAGAAAGATTTCACAAAGTTTATCAAAAAAAAATTGTGATCATTTTAAAAGAGATGATCTTCTAGAGGTCATGGGAGTAGTGAATCCCATATTTTGGAACATCGTTGATGGTCATAGTGAAGAACCTGTAAGTAAATTATTTCTCAAATATATAAATTTTCAGTTAAATCGTTTCAACAAGTCCATATAGATAAATGAAGTTGAAATTAAAGGTATTTTACAAAATGATTCACTGACATCTCAGTTAACACATTTTACACTTGCCATGATTGATCAATATCAGTATCTAGATGAATGATTAGAAAATGGAGCTATAAGAAGGCTACGGAAAAAACTTTATCCAAGCAACGTCCTATAAGAAAATATTAGTGAATATTTTCGATTATATGAGATTTTCCAAATGATGATTTTGGGATCAGTAGAATATTAACGTGTCTTTAATGCATTATATTTAATTAAATCAAATCTTTGAAACAAGTTGGATAAAAATTTGGAGACATGTTTGAGATTGTATGTTTCACATTATCCTTTGGATGCATTTCCTTATGAAAGGGCACTTGCAACTTGGAATTGACTTACTGAAAGAATAGGAGTCATTAATACAGCGAACAACAAAGATGATCTTAATAGTGACCTAGGAGGTGGATGTTATGCTAACATAGTAGAAGCAAATGTCTCTAAGGAAAAAGGACTTGCTCAAATATTGTTTCAATTTCCTTAGTATTAGGCTTTCACCTTGGTAAGAGGAATGTCTTATAAATATTTATTCTTATCTAAAAATTCATATGAAATTGTCATGGTTATTTATGTTTTTGGATGAATGATTTATGTATCCTTATTTCTTTTGATTTTTTATTCAATGCAATAATAAGATATGAAAACATTAATAAATAATAGAACTCATATATTATAATTTACATTGTTATGAAAAAAACACCAGAGATGCTATGAAAAAAAATATATCAATAAAGTGTAAATTCATATTATTTCAAAACAATTTACAAAAGTGCAAAAACATCTCAATTGATATCCGAGACTTATATTTCAGTTCTCAGTATTACAATTATTCATACAATATAAGAAAATATAGTATCATTCTATGACGTTCCCTCTGGTCTTGTATCATTTATTAGTGCTCCTGATTTAATTAGATCTTCAGATGTGACATTGATACTAGTGATATTTTCAATATCTTGTTTCACCGCATCACTTGTTGAAAGTAAACGAGGATCCACATCTGATTTTTTCTTAAACAATATTTCTAGATCCATTTCATGTTCCTTAATTATTTTCCTCAATGTATTGTTTTTTATTAAGAAGAATAATTTTTTCCTTCAATGAAATAACAACAATTCAAATTTTTCTTGCATTCTTCAAATGATGATCTAAGGCCAATAATTTATTCTTCAAATTTTCATATTTTGATTGCATTTAAACAAAGAAATATTATTAGTTAAAAAAAATTAAATATGTAAAACTAAAATTTCAATGTAAAGAAAGATCTAAACTTACAATAGCTTTATATTTTATCACATTTGCAATGACAATCAAGTTTTTGTCTCTAGCCCATTTGTTATAGTAATTTTGGGCTTCACCAATTAAACTTACTAGCCTATTTAACATTATATCCAAAACATTATAATTATAGTCATTTCCTATTGTAATGACACCTGAGAGATCCTAATTTAGCAATACATCAATCTTTCCTAGCTCATTTTGAACTAAGGAAAATAAATAATTTCCTTAGGAATGGTTGTGATAACGGGCATTTATTTCCTTCATCAAAGCTTTTACCTAGAATTCCCATGTTTTCAATGTCTTTATATTAGGCATAATAACATCATTAATAATATCATAACTGCTATTTTCCATAAAATTATGCAACGGAAAAGTTGTTAATTGATCATTAGACTGTGGTATTGGTATCTGAGTTGGAAAGGGTGTGTCGTTATGGCAAAATAGATGTTTTTTCCTATAAAATAGGATCTATTTAGGTTTGACCTTGAATCATATTATGTGGATTAAAGGTAGTTGGATCGCCAATACCACTCTCAATACCCAACAAACCATCATCAAGATCAATTTGTTGTAAATTGGTGGTGCCCATTGCACTAGGGAGACCACCAAAGGAGAAATTTGGAAAATCTATTCCTATCAAATGAATTGTGTCACCACTTTGAGCTAGAAAAATATATTCTTTGAGATGGAAAATATTTTCTTTTCCCCCTTGTCTGAACCTATCTTTGCAGTAGTGGCGGGGTAGCATATTTTTTATGTGATAAGTGGGAAAAGGAACTATAAAATTTAAACGTAAAAAAACACAAGAATTCAATGTTTAGTAAATTTAGCATTAAAATTAAAGTTTGAAGTTATTTTGATTATGTGATACTAATAATGTACATTATACCTACCCTACAGAGTATGTTTAGGTGTAGTTTATTCCACTGTCAGTGGTTAAATCCTTGTGGATTTTGTTGGTTCATGTTGATGTTGGGAAGTTTGATTAATACTATCATATGAATCTGTAAATATACAGTAATGTTTAAAATAAACATAGTTCAATTAATAAAAAAAATTTAAATAATGTATGTTCTATTATTCATAGCTTGACATATTGATATTAATACCTGGAATAATTGATGAAGTTTCTCGAAGATCTTGCAATTGAGTGGGTGTAATGGACCTCCTCATGCATTTTTGTCTTGAAACTGAAGGATCTGGAGATACTTTTACATCCATGTACGAAGCTGTAGAATCCTCAGGAGGTTGGTGACCTCTTACTACAACTTTTCTTATTGTATTAGATGCAATCACTTTCTTCTAAAATTAAATTGAAAATTAGCTAAATTTTCCAAATAAATACACGAAAATATTTTGTAATAATTAAAACTTTAAACTTACCTCTTGTTCATCATTTGAACGAAAATTTACTCTCATTTTTTTGTCAAGTGCAGTTAGAATATTAGCATTTTGTGAGTTCAAATCAAGAAAGGCTTCATAGTATAATACAATTATATAATTATAACATGACAATGTTGCAGCCTCATTACAAATAGTGTATGTCAAATCATGTCGTATCATGTTACATATATTTGTGCACCAATCAAATTTTTGGCAACTTAGGGAACGGAGAATGTAGACAAAAGCCCAGTACGGTATGTAAGATTTTCTACCCTGCAAGACTATCCTAGCCTGAAAAAATCCAATCATGGCCTACAAAAATGTGTGTTGAACAGCTTGCAAAGATAATCCACTTCTTGATTTAGAACTGTTAGCAATACATGCACATTCCAAAAAGTAAAAATCATGTTATTAGATTATTGTGATGATAAAATAAAGAAAAAAATGTAAAAACAGATTATTACCTTCAACATGTATGCTGAAGTGGGACTCTAGCTACTTTTTCTCTGAGTCTGAGAGTAAGGATTTTGTTGTCATAGGGTTAACATTTGTGTATGGAATCCTTTTTAAGTGTTGGTTATCTTCTGGAGATGTTCTAAAATAAAATCCTTGTGATGGCATTTTGACTATGAAGACATGTTTGGATTTTTCAAAATTGGATAAAAGAAATTACAGTAAATTGATATCAGTGAGATATTGTGGCATGTAGATTATCCCTTGAAATAAAAATTTATCTACCCAGTCACTAAATGTGCCCTTTAGTTTTAGCAATGTGGAAAGTTTCCAGAAAATAAGGTTTTTTGTATTGAATTATGGGTTTATCCGTGGACCGAGTCTGAGAGGATATCGATTGGGCAACCATTTTTGGATTGTGGATGTAGATGTGCGTAGTGTACTTTGTAGGTTGGAGCCTAATTCAAGGAATGGATATTCATATGAGCATGTATCTTGAATGTTTATCCTGAGGTAGAGAGTGGAGAATGTGCCAGAGCTTGGAGTTGGAGGAGCAAGTGAGGGAAAAAAAGAGAATGGAAGAGGACCCAAGGCTATATATAGGTGAGGGAGGGGGTAGGGCACATTACGGAAAACATTTCATGCAATCAGATGGCTAGGTATGGTAACAAGGTGGTCATAGATGCAGATGACAGATTGTGAACACAGCCATTCAGCAACATACACAACCGCCTTCCTGCGTATGTAGCCACCCAACTACGCAAGCAAGTGAACAGTTACATATACATCCATGTGGATACATATGTAGTAGATTGGCTACATATGTGAATTCTTGGATCCATATGTAGATGACCGACTATATATGCAGCCATCTGGTTGTATATGTAGTTGTGCATATGTATATGTAGTTGGGCGTCTGCATATGCAACCCAGCGGTTGCATATGCAAACCCCTGGTTACATATGCATCCACCTGGTTACATACACAACTGCTTGTTTGCATAGCAAGTCATACAGATGATCGGCTATATGTGTGTGTGTGTGTGCATGTGTGTGTATTCATACAAACACCTGATTGTATACGTAACCACCCGGTTGCATCTGCATCCACCCTGTTGTATATGCAATCGGGCATCTATACGGCTATTTTCATAATTTTTTATTTCTCTCCTCTCTCTATGCCTGTTTACGGCTCGCCTTTTCCGTGATACATTATTCATCTTCATCATTATATATATTTTTCCTATATTTTCCATCAACACGAAATCCAGTTTTTACATTTCACCAAAGAAAAACTAGGGTAGATTTTAGTAAGTGCTCTTAAAATTTACCCTGGTTTCATATATTAGTTTTTAGTTTCTTTATGATTTCTACAAATTTTGAAGAGTTGAAAAAGGTTTGAATTATCTCCTAGAGTTCGTAAGTGTCTTTCAAGAGACCATGCAAGAAGCTAATTCAATAGCACAATGAAAAAGTGCATTTCTAGTAGAATTATCCAAGGCATAGAAAATTACCTTTTTGTGTGTTTGGCATCACAAGGAGAAATTTTAGATGCTTACATTATCAACATGTGTTCATTTTATTGACACACATATACTATTAAAGCCGAAAATTCATTGGATTCATATTGCAATATTGTATAAGGACTCAATAAATTTTATGTACAATGGAGTAGTGTGGAGTGTAGCTTTAAATTTTTAAAAAAATCAATATTGTTTGTAGAAGATGACCTTATATTACCTAACTTGTAGTTATTGTACATCAAGTTGAGATATCATTTGTTTCAAATTATTACATAAAGGATAGAGACATATTTAATGCCATATGGGTCACTTTTGTTTTTAAGAAAATTTTAAGGTGTGTCTTGTTTCCATATAAGCATGTCACCATATACATGTTAGGGATATCTCTAGCACATGCTAGACATACAATATGGACTATTCAATTCAACATGTGTGTTGTAACCTATATCGTAAATATTGTGAGCATGCAAGTGAAATATGGAAATCTATTGTGTGCTGGTTGAGCATATTGGTTTATAATATTATTGTATGTATTCCAATTGTAAGTCTCTCTTCTCAAATAATTAAAAAATGAGATTGTATTCCATGTGTTGTGTTGTATATTGGAATTATACATAATTTTTCTAGGTATTAGAGGATTATGTGGTATTAGGAATATCTTAATTAATACCCCTGACTATAGTTACATTAGTCTTTGCAAAGAGAAGGGATCATTTAACTACATGTTAGGAAATAAGGGATAAAATATGCAGAACAATCCCTCACATAATCGCAACAATATAAACTAATATGTAGAAAATATCACAGATCTCGAATAAAATAACACAACACAAAGAGACAGTATTTAATGTGGTTCACCCAATTTGGGCTACGTCCACCAAGAATCACTTGCTCAAATTTTATTACAAGCCACCGCTCTCTCAATACAATACCCAGATCTATTTGGAGCTATACTCAACAAACTCTACAGAATTCACACCCGAATTCAGACACATCTGTAATGTTACATCAACCCTACCATATGCACAAAACCACATAAGTAGACAACTTCTTTAGCAGTTTTACAAAACCATGGGTATCAAAACCATGGGCTAAAGCAGTCCCTTAAACCTATGGGTCATAAATCAGGCCCATATGAGAAAATCACGTTTCTCAGTATATCAGGAACATTTCTCGAGACCAAAAAATTTCTCAAGGGCTGCACCCCCGAACCCCGGAGAGATAACTGTGGAAAGTGTACAGTACTCTTAGTGTAAAGTCTTCAACATTTTCACACATGAAAATAGGCTCCACAACCTAACACTATATTGATTGAGCATATATGGAGTGAAGGACCATCAATCCAATCACACACTTGTAGTATATCTACATAAAACTATATATGCCCTAATTATCATTGTTATGTTGTGCAGTGCTTCATTCAAATTACATTAGAGGATAGTTTATGCCTAGTATAGGGGTTCATTTTCTATCATTGATTTTTTCTAAGGTTACAAGCAAGGAGAAGACAAATTCAGAATGTCACACTTGATTTTAAAAAATACAAGTGAGATTATTATGGAGTAGAAACATGTTGGGTGTATGTCAAATTTACGTCCTGCACAGTCATGACAAGACAAACTGGAAAACCCAACCTATACCCTTATCTAAAACTATCCCATACACAATTCTAGATTTCCAAATTAATATATGTCTAATTTTTAGTCTTGCAAATTATCAATAATAGTATATGATTATCTACACATTGATTTTAATTGATAATTATAAAATAATTCATGTTGCTAACCCTTAATCCTACGAATAATTAATACCACATTGACCCACAATAACCTTATTTTTTCATTTAGGGCTATCATTATCCCTATCTACTTCTTGCAATTTCACTTCTTCCATAACCTTTGTACATGCACTTGTAGTGATCAAAACCCTAGTTTCATATGGTATTGATCAAATAGGAATTAGATTATTAAAAAAACATGGTGGATTTATACTTCCCTTGGTGGTTGGCCTCATTGTTGATTTTTACTAAGTACTACACCACATTTCCCAAATGAGGGGCTCAAGCTCTATTTAGTTCTCCTAGTGCTTGTGTTAGAGTGAATGCAAATTTATAGTTTCCCCATATGTTTTCCCTTGTGCCTCAAATATAATAGTAGAAGTAACTAGATATACTTAAAAATATACCCTTCATGAGTGTTGAATAGAGTGCTAAAGTATAATTACAAAATAAAATGCTTGTAGGTAGATATTCATTAGAGTAAAACCCCTTGAAGTTCCCTTTGGTGTGCATGTTCTTAATAGTATTAGATTTGAATTTTAGATTCTCTTGACTTGGCATGGTCTACTCTTAACCTTGATTAGATTTATTTAGACTTATATAAATGTTTTTCTTAATGTTTTCTTTTTTTTTGAATATTTGGGAAGCTTTGCATAATACTTGATAAGTATTTTCTAGATGAGTTCTTAGGAATTCCAAGTGAGTAAATGTGTATGTATAACTTGATTTTACACCACTCCATGGGATATAATTTTACATTAGTTTTGAATACAAGGGGGAATAACATTAACATAAGAAAATATCACCATTTCTCCTTGAAGGACAAAACTGTTACAAAGTGACAAAATAGCATGATGGTTTTATCCAGATCTAGATGGAAATATCCAAGGAAGTGAAATGAAACAAGTGAAGATATGGAGAATTATGGTAGGATATGTATGGTGTTTATACACATTGAGATAATTATTGTAGGTATTTAAGCAATAGAGTGGGAGAATCATATGTATTGATAAGTCATATGAGGGAATAAGATGGTGTGTTTAAGCTCTTTTTGTGCACACAATTCATAATTAAGGGATATGAGCCAAATAAATATTATCAAGCACCTATTTATCAAATTTAGGAGCCTACACATATACCCCTCAAATAATACCAATTTTTTTGTTATATTTTTATAAGGTGTTACTATTATATTAAGGTTAAAATGAAGGACATCAATATCCTAGATATAAAATTATATTTCTGAAAAGTGTGGGAAAGAGATTTAGGGCCCCAAATGTTATAAACAAGATTGTGTGATAAAGTCTTCATAGTTAATAATTGGCCCAGAATCATACCCTATGATTTTTTTCATGTTAACTAAGGAGTGTATGGTTATGATGAAGGATTTGTTTTCCCACTTATTTTTTCGGTATTTTTTCCTTTTTGTTTGTACTTACATTGCACTCTATTTCTAATCTACGTCTCTAAAATTTTGATAAATTGGATACTCTTCTAAACCATTTGTTTCAAATTATTATTAATTTAAGAACATTTTTTTATGTAATTGGATCCTAATTTAACAATCTATGTCTATTTAGATTTAAATTTTAATATATGTGGTTAATTGAAATGCAGAGTTGATGTAAACCCACTTTCACATCTAAATTTTTTTGAATCCACATTGTCTTGCGTGTTTATAGCCTTCTAGGGTTAGATCGTTCTTTTTTTGCGATAAAAAATGATTTCTCTAGGTATATATTCCACTCATTTTATCTACATACTCATAGACAAAAGACCCTCTTTATTATTTCAATGCCATAGAATGGAGAATCACATGGTGTTTACTCTAAGATGTATTTTGCAAGTGACACGTGCTCCTATCACATGGAAATATGCAAGATTATCCCTCATCGTACTCTCTTTCTATTATATTGTATTTAGTTATATTTTTTGTTTCTTGTTAAACATTTTACAGAATAACTTGTGTAGGATTCAACATAGGTTCCAAGGTTTCAATTTAATAAAGAGCTCTTAAAAAAATTTGGCAAAACCATGTGTCTTTGCTCCAATTCTTCTTTCATATATTTTAACATTTCTTTGATTATTTCTTATTTATAACTTATCCACTTGCAAGTGTATTATCCACTTGTTTGAAAGAGCACATGTTTCTATATCTTACGAGACAAGAGTATGGATGTTAGTTCCATAATTTTCATATCCCTATATGGTAAATATCATGTTCTCTCTATCTCATTCTGTCTTTCAACTCACTATTTTTTGGTATTAACTTCAATAACTTTCAGTAGGTTTCCAAATGATTGTTGTGGCTTCGCTATATCATTTTTTCATTTTAATTTGATATGAATATAAAGGAATGGGGTGTTATGTATGCGCCTAAATTTTGTAAGGGAGTAATTTTTATCCAAAATTATCCTCTCCCCCTTGGAGGTAATTCTGATAACTTATGTTTTCTCTTGTCTTGGAATTGAGTTAACTAGAAAATCAGAGAAAATTGGAACAATTTGAGAGCTTTTACCCCTTGTTTAATTTCAATACTTGAAAAAAATTGGGTTATATTTGATTAAAAATGGATAGGGGTATCGAAATTGGTCTTGGGATATCTTAGTCCTAGTTCTTAATGGCTATTAGTTCCTAATAAATCCCAAATAATTTGACTAAGTTTGGAGAGGAAGAGAAAAAATGGAATCTTTCTAGTGTGATGCGGATGTCATAGGTAGTGTTCTAGGAATAAGAGTTGGAGCCAAATTGAATCATAGACCACTGCCCCCTTTGTACTACAAATAAATCAGGGTCCATAAGAACTGGAGGTTTGATGAATGAAGAGTCACACGAGACTGTAAAGGTTGACAATGGCCTACAAACAATATAGCGGGGTAGGTTTCCTTCATTGTGTTGAAAGATGAAAAAGACGTGGGAACTTCAAGCTAAGCCGCAAAGGTTAGGACGCTTTGAAAATCCACGCAAAAAAGGTTGAGACCATATTCAATGGTGGTGATGTGGACAAGTGGGGGTCATGTGAGCACAAAGAACCATGAGGAACTTTTTCCATGTGGGTGTTACATTCTCTGATGCGTTATAGAACCTGCAAAGAACATAGTGATGCGCAGTTAGACATGTTCAATCAGATGGGGTGATGAGGTGTCCCCATGGATCTAGAAAAAGTGGGCCTGAATCCAACTAGATGACACAATGGTATATTGGAGACATGCGGCTATTTTGGGGCCTCACAGGAACATGAGATGCCCAAATTCCATGAAGGCACAGGGTGACAAGGGACCCTCAAGCGAGCTAACCAAGCTTGTTGAGTTGGAGTAAAGCATTGTGCAGGAGAGATAAACAAATGAAGTGCCGGAGATAGGTGGATGCTACAGAGAACTCCTGTTCCATGGGAAAAAGTTCCACTCAGGCATGAAATATTTGATTCACCCACAATCAAAGGATAAAAGATAAATATTAAAGTGCAAAGGGAAATAAAAGGAAAATGGTAGTCATTTTCAAATCAGACTGTGGCACTGGGAAAAATAAGCACAAGGCTGAAACATTTAAAATAAGCTCCACAATGCCTCGAGACCCGCATCCTCATAAATTTTGCCCACGTGCACCAAATCTAACAAAACTTGTTTCTTGTTGGATTTGTATTTCTCGAGCCCCACACTCAAGAATCATAAATAATGGGAAGTAGGTGGAGTTGGTGGCCCAAAAGTATGAAAAACTTCCTCAGTTCTAAATAAACTATTCCAAATGGAAAATGAAGCATTAATAGAGGCATAAAAATCAAATTTCTTCTTCTGCAAGTGAAATATCATTGAAGGAATGGGATTTGATAGATTTTCATTGATATTGGTAGGTCATTTAATTTTTATTGGTGGTTGAATGTAGGAACTTGAGACCCTCTCTCTCTCTCTTTTCCAGCTTCTATATATTGTAAAAGGAGCTTATTTGTAAGGAGTTAGACATTCTCCAATTGCTCCTTTACTTTCTATGGGTATTACAGATGTATTGTGAGCTCAAAACCTCCATTCTTGAGAATTTTCACAAGGAATATATGCCTCCATTCTCCAATGTAATGAACTATGTCAATAGTTGAAGCAATGAAATCAAGTTTGTGGTGATTTTACAACCCTTGTTTGTGTTTTATTGGTTCCTCTAACCTCTTCACTATATTTAAAATATTTTGTGCATTTTAATGTTTCTTGCAAGCTCTGGGTGATTGTGTTTAACTGAAATGGTAGTGTAGATGTGTGTTTATGGACTATGATATTGCAAACATCCTCTCTATCTCCATTTTACTCCATTTTCAGTCTTGGAGAGTGTTGAAACTACCCTTCTCTTGGTGTTATCACCTCCCTTAGTGTAGGATTTACTTATTTTCATGCTTTCTCCTTCTCCCTGGTCCCTTGGAAATCATAAGATAGTATTAATTAGTTGTTTTTCTTGCATTAGGAGTAGTGTAGTGTTTAGATTAGGAAGAAGAACAACATTTCTCTAGATTTTGTCTCATTTGTGCAAGGTCCCACTCTTATGAGACATTCCATGTTAGCCAATTAAAGTTGATTTCCATAGACAATTCACTTGTAATATTCCAGGGTGTTGTACTTTTTTGACATAATAGTTTTGGCACACCTGGTGGGAATAAGTCAATTCTTCCATGTTTATCAAGATTGGATGTGTGTCTTGGTGAATTTCTAGCCTTTGGAGGCTCTATATCAACACATATGGTGACTCCCAGGATCATAATCCAGTGGTTTTAGAAGTACATGTCTCAAATTCATGAGAAGGATCCAAACCAAGTCTAGAACAAGAGAAGAAGGATATTTGAAGTACTTGCAAAGTATCTCCAAGAAGGGGAAGAAGAGGAAGAAGGTTCAAATATCTCCATCTCCACCAAATAGAACTCTTTCAACACCTCCACCTGGTAGGCCATTTCTACAATCTACCAGAGTTCTTAGACCAATAAGAATGGATCAACAACCACCAAACCCATTTGTTAATTTTACATGGGTAGTCCACTTGCCCTCAATGCATGGAACCCAATTCCAGTGGAACATCCTTGAAGAACATTCCATTCTTCAATGGAGAAAAACACACAACCCCAATTGATCATATCTAGGACATTGTAAATGTCTGTGACCATACATGAAATTGTTGAGATGGATGTGGTAGTGAAAATTTTAGCTTCTTCTTTCAAAGGAAAAGCTTTGTAGTGGTTCAGAAGCTTGAGATCAAGGTCAATTCAAAATTGGGATCAATTGTGCACAACTCTTTGTGACCAGTTTGGAAAAAGAAGATAATTTATCTCTTTTGGAGCAATTGACTATAATAAAAAGAGCACCAAATGAACAAATGGATGACTTCAATTTCAGATTCCAAAGGACATGGGACATGATTCCAATTTCTGTAAGACCAGCTGCTGAAGGTGCATTCCTCTATTTCTTAAAATCTCTTAATTCTGATATAGATATGATGATACAATCTATGGGAGGGGAAACATTACCAGGAGCTTATAACATAGCCATTAGAGCTGAGAATTACCTAATTCAAGCCAGTAAACTTGCACCTAGGCCACCTATTCCTATTTATCCAGAAATGGGAATCCTAGTTCTAGTCAAACACCTACATTAGCTCCTATCCCAACTCCCCAAAATTCAATAATTCTAATGAAGCTTCTACTTCTTTTTCTAGCACCTCAACTGAGCTTCAGGAAGTCATGAAACAATTACAGAATCTAGGAAATGAATTGGTAACAATTAAGAGGCAGCATGCCCAAAATTTCAGACCATATTAGCCTCAAGCCCAACCAAATAGGCCTCCATATCAATCAAATAGACCTCTAGCTCAAGTTTCAAAACCAGAACCAAGGACAACCTTAAGCTACCAGGCCATTTCAACCGTATAATCCAAATGCAGCTTCAACATCCAGAGCCTTGGTTCCAGTCCATAACAACTTGACACAAGAATATGAATGGTGTTTCCCTTGTGTCCAACCTCATAATCAAGCAACATGCTTCAAAGGTGCTCTGAATCAAGCCTTAATGGTGTAAACTATTGGTGTGTCTCAAGAAACTAATCAAGAAGAAAATCAAGCAAAAAGCAACTACTCAAGAAGCACCTCCAAGTGAGACTTCACTTGTGAACTAGCAAGCTGAGGATTTATGTGGGATGAATCAAGCTCCTTCTTCAGGGTGTCATAGCCAAACACAAGATCTAAGAAGAGAAATATAGAGGAAGGACAATCATCAAATGCCAGTGCTTCTCAACCCTCTACCACACTTCAGGGAGTTAGTAGTTCAAATGTAGTTCCAAGCTCACAAAATCAGCCTAGAATACCTATTGTAACAACCCATGTTAAGAGAAGGTTGTGGAAAAACAAAGGGCAGTAGAAAGACAACCCATCTCCATTCAACATCATTGATCAAATGAAGAAGGCGAATGTGAGTATTTTAATGTGGGAATATCTGACTATTCCAGGAACAGAGGGATTTGTTACAGGAAGCTATGGAAAACTTATCCATTCCAAATCAAGTATCCAAGGATCAGGGAAAAGGTGCTCACAAATGTAACTCAACAAGAAGGGGGTCAATCAGGTAGAAACATGAAACCTCCTCAATTTTATATATCTCTGATCATTGGAAACATCCTAGTATACAATTACATGATTGACTCAGGTAAGTAGCATCAGTAATGCCTAAAAAATATGTAGATCAGTTGGGTTTAAAATATGAAACTATCTCTAAAGGAGTGGTAAATTGGATGGGACAACAGTGAAAACTATTGGGAATCATTAAGGATTGAATCTTACATTACATGCATGTCCAAATGTCACAGTCCAACAAGATATATCAGTTCATTGATCTACCACCACTCTTTTTTTGTTCTTGTCAAGGGACTTCATAGCTAAAATTGGTGGATACCTATCATCTGATTGGTCCCACATGATTTTTAGAACAAGGTATGGAGCTAAGGATACAATCATATCAAACCAATTACAAATTATCACATTGAGCCTCATGTACCAATCCCAATCAATGCCAATTGCTCAACTTTGATCAAGAAGATTTCCTAAGCACACTAGAGACATATACTAAGGTTGGAGGCATTCCAGATTTGACATTAGATGAATGGGAAAACAAGAAGCATGGCTATGATCCATATAGAGAAATGGAAGAAGTTTGAGTTGGGTATTTATTGCTTACATGAAGAAAACACACCTCTCCCTAACATCACCAAACCAGATGATGAAGATGAGAATGAAGTCTGGCAGATGTTTCTTTTACGGTTCAAGGAGCAAGAAAGGTGTGGGAGGAGGAGACAATGCTTATATCTCCCAAAGGTAAAAAGTACTACTCATCTTTCCATTTCCAATTCAGTTTTTCTAATAACACATCTGAGTATGAAGCGTTAATCCACATATTACATTGGTCAAGAAAAAGAGGTATCAAGAACTTGCAAGTTTTTGGGGATAGTGAGCTGGTTGTAAATAAGATTAGAGGGCTTGAATGATGCTAAAAATGATCTTCTAAAGAGCTATAAGAAATTGGGTATGGGATATCATTGAGGATTTTGAGGCATTTAACATAAAGTTCCATACCAAGGAAGAAAAATGAGGCTGCAGATAGAATTGTAGCAATTGGGGCAACATTTGATGTGGTTGAAAGTATCAAGAAAGATCAAACTCATCCTCATATCAAAGTGGTTGTGAGGCCAGTTATTCCAGACAATAACACTAGTTGGAAATGTGTTTGAGAATGACCAATAGATCATCAACTTCTTACAAGAAGAAGTTGAGTTCTCTCCAAAGAATCAAGACAAATTGGAAAGGAAATATGGGGATCAAGTAGTCCAGCTGAAAACAAACAAAATTCCAAAAGGTTTGGTGACTCTTGAGTCAATCTTCAATCCCAATGATCAGTTTAGAAAGAGAAAGCTAATATCCATCATGGTCAAGGGTGAAGATTCAAAGTCCATTTCAGTGGGTAAAGGCAAGTGCTCCAAATTGGAAAAGTAAGTACTCATCAAGAAAAATCTGATTTCATTCAACTTTGTCAAGAATTTCTGGATATCTTTGCTTGGAGTTATGAATATTTGAGAGGATTTGATCCAAAATTGGCACAACATACTATTGAGTTGGATCTAAAATCCAAGCCCATCCAGGAAAAATAAAAGGCCGGTGAATCCTCATATTGAAGCCTCTCATGAAGAAGGAATTGAACAAGCTCATTGAGGCAAGTATTATATTTCCAATCAAGCACTCATCATGGGTAGAAAATCTGGTGCCAGTAAGAAAAAGAAATGTGGAAATCAGATTGTGTGTGGATTTTTGGGACTTGAACAGAGCTTCTCTCAAGGATCACTATCCACTTCCTTCCATGGAGAAAATATTACAAGTAGTAGTTGGTTCAGAGAGGTTCTCACTCCTAGATGGCTACTCAAGCTATAACCAGATCATGGTGAAAGAGGAGGATCAATTCAAGACAACCTTCACTACCAAATGGGGTACTTATGCCTATAGGAAGATTCCATTTGGTTATCAAATGTCCGAAGCAACATTTCAGAGGGCTATGGACATGGCATTTAAGGGGCTGATTAACAAGATGGTTCTTGTTTATCTTGATGATATCATAGTATTTTCCAAAAATGCAATTGATCACCTTTCTCACCTCTAGGAAAGTGTTCCAAAGATGCAGGAAGTTTGGAGTATCTTTGAATCCCAAAAATGTATATTCTTGGCACATGAAGGAAAGCTCCTAGGTCACATTGTTTCTAAAGGAAGGGTTGACCATTGATCTT
This sequence comes from Taxus chinensis, assembly GCA_019776745.2. Lineage (NCBI taxonomy): Eukaryota > Viridiplantae > Streptophyta > Pinopsida > Cupressales > Taxaceae > Taxus > Taxus chinensis. The sequence goes on from CM034154.1 coordinate 706,509,014, forward strand.
GAGAGAGTTGAATCTATTTTGGCATTACCTTTGCCAAGTCACAAGAAAGCTCTCCAAAGATTCTTGGGGAGAATCAATTTTGTCAGAAGATTTGTACCCAAATTTTCCAATCTAGTTAAACCATTGAAAATGATGTTGAAGAAGAGTATGGCATTCAAATGGAAAATGAGGGGAAAGAGAGTTTTGAGGCCATCAAGAAAGTAATTTCACAAGCTCCAACTCTCATCAACCAAATTTTCCAAAGACTTCATCCTCTATACTTTTGGTGGCTCCATGATACAATCTCTACAATCTTGGTGTAGCTGAATAAGGAAGGATCCGAGTAGCCAATAGTTTCCTTCATTCAGATCTTGGAAGATTATGAGGTGAGGTACTCTTTCATTGAGAAGCATGTCCTCGTTGTTATAAGGAGCTTAAGAAGTTTAGACATCTTGGTTTCAAATAACAAGATTCACTTGCTAGTTTCTCATGTCAGAGTTGAAGGATTTTATCCTCAACAAGGATTTGAATGAAAAAAGGCTAGTTGGATTACTCATGTCATGGAATATGATATTGAGATCAAGATAACTAATTTGGTCCATAGAAAAGGTTTATGTGAACAACTGGATTCAAATCAGCATGTTGGGTCAAAGGATGAAGAGGGAGCTATGTTCTAGTGCTTCAAGATGATCAAGAGCAAGCTTTAGATGGTATACCCACTCCTTGTTGGACCCAAAACATGATCAATTTCCTTCAAATAAGGTTTATTCCCTCTAAGAGTTGAGCAAAGAAAAAATAAGGTATTTTAGACTCCAATCCATTCCGTATGTTCTCATTGATGGTATTTTGTTCAAGAAAGATATTAATGGTGTTCTCTTGAGATGTGTTTCTACTAATCAAATTGAGAAAGTGCTACATGAGTTCCATGATGGAGAAGCTAGAGGCCACTTTTCTCCAAGAGTAACAGCTCTCAAAATCATGAAAGGTTGGTTACTATTGGCCCACAATGTTTAGTGATTGTTATGCATGGATCAAGAAGTGCAAGAGATGTGCATTTTTCATAGGAAAAAAAACTAGCAGCACTTCCACTCCACCCAATCTCAGTTGATCAACCATTCATGCAATGGGGATTGGAATTCATTGGGTTATCAATCCTAATTCAAGACAGGGGCACAAGTGGATTCTCATGTACAGATTACTTCACCAAATGGACTGAAGCAATGGCACTCAAGGAAGAAAATGAGTCAAGTATACTGGATTTCTATGAGGGAATTGTAACCAGGTTTGGTTCTCCTTCCACTATCATATCTAGAAAATTCTCTAGCATTCCTTGGCACCAAGATCTCTGGATGGGTTGTTAAGAATATGATTTATCTGAGCACTTCCTTCTAATTATTACCCCTAGGGTAATGGGTAAGCCGAGTCCACAAACAAGAATCTTCTGAGGATTATAGAGGAATCTAGATGAAAATCAGAGGACATGACATACCAAGCTCAAATCATCCTTGTGGGAATGATAAAATCACACCTAAGAAATCAACCAGCAGCTCTCCTTACAAGCTAGTCTATGACACAGAAGCTAGGCTGCCCATATCTCTTGAGTTACCAGCATTGGAGTTTCTCAAGAAGTTGGAGTTATCTGAGTTTGAGCCCATGGAAGCTAGATATGTAGAAATCATGGATTGGAAGAGCTGAGAGATCAAAGTATGCAAGCTATTGAGAAAGACCAAGCTTTGATCAAGAAGATCCTTTGATAGAAAGGCCAAAATAGAAACTTCCAGGAAGGTGACTTGGTACTAAAGTGGGATGTTGATAGGGTAAAACTAGGTAAGCATTCCAAATTTGATGTTATATGGAGTGGCCCCTATATGATCACTAGGATGTAAAAGTAACAATGCTTTCCAGTTGTCAAAGTTGGAGGGGAGAAGAACTGTTGATTCCATTCAATGGAATCCATCTTAAACATTGTTATTGAAAAGTAAATTCTAATCTTTGTACATATTAGTTTAGGATTTCTAATTCCTCCAAGTGCTTGTAGCACAGTGTTTGTTGTTAGAGTAGGTTTCCTTTCCCTAAGTGCTCTTTCACATGTTCTATTGCTTCTAGGTGGTCTCTTTGCACAGTTCATTATGTTTCCAGAGAAAGTGTTGTTGGAAGAAGCTCAAAGTTGCAAGGAAATAGTTGTCCATTTCCAAGAATTTTCAAATGCAGAGCAACTAAAAATCATATTTAGAGGCAATTTCAGTATTTCTCATTCTCTTGCATCTTTTTAGATCAGTCACACAATATTGAGCTTCAAGTGCCTCTGTAATGAATCTAAAAACATCAGGAAATTAGTTTAGGGCAACTTGAGGTATTTCAGGTAGCATGTCTCATGGCCCCTTGCATGTTCCTAAGTTTCTAGTAGACATCATCTCCTCATTTCAATCAAGGTTCTCTTAGGTTTTTGAGTAGAAGATCAACCTCAAATATTTCTTGTCTCACTCATTGTATCTTGTTCAGTTGAAAATCTTATGAATTTGTGAGCAGTTTGGGCAGTTTCAGATCAGCTTTAGCATTTAGCAGTGTTCCAGGAAGGTATAGGGGTGAAGGATTCCATTTTTCAGTGTAGCTCGCAGCAGAGAAGGTAATTTTTAGATCAAAACAATTTTCCACTCATGGAAACTTCAAGAATTTCTCATAAGAAGGATGGAAAATGCAAGCATGGAGACCAATTTCAATTCCAAGTAGTGTTTCAAGTGACTCAGGGATCAAATTTCAAGGTTCAGGATCAATTTCAGATTACCAAGTTGACTCCATGCCCAATAGACGTTGCAAGGCCACTGATCACTTCATCTGGCTAGCAGATAGCCTCGTTGAGTCACCAAATTGTTATCCAAAATCCCCCCTTAGAGGTAATTTTGATAACTTATGTTTTCTCTTGGCTTGGAATTGAGTTAACTAGAAAATTGGAGAAAAATTGGAATAGTTAGAAGAGCTTTTACCCCTTGGTTCTAGTTCCAGTACTTGAAAAAAATTTATTTAAATGGGATTAAAAATGGATATGGGTATTAAAATTGTCTTGGGACATCTTGTTCAAGTTTAAATGGCTCTTGGTTCTCAAGAAATCCTAAAAAATTGACTAGCATTTGGAGAAGAAGGGGAAAATGGCATTTTCTAGTGTTGTGCAAGTCAAGGTAGTGTTCCAGGAACAAGGGTTGGAGGCTCATTGAACGTAGACTGCCAGTTCCCCCCCTTTGTATTGCAGATAAATCAAGATCCACGAGAACTAGAGGTATGGGGCATGAAGGGTCACGAGTGCCCGCAAAGGCCCAAATGGTCGACAAGTATTGGCGGGGTTGATTTCCTTCATTGTGCGAAGAACAAATGGATGGCTATGGGAACTCCAAGCTCAAAAGGACCAATGGGCAGGCGGGCACAGGGGTTTGAGGGGTTCCATGCACGTTGGGGTTGATCCACATAAAACGGCGTTGGGGTCATACATAGTTGGAGCTCGATGCGAAGCTTGGATTTGGGGTGTTGCATAGAGGCGGGCTAAAAGACCCGACAGAGCACAAGGAGTTATGGGTTAACTTGTTCCCCATGGGAACAAGTTCCCCGCAAAGTTATAAAACTCATACGAAGCCAATGGAATCCAGTTATATTGTAGAGATGTGGCTATTTCAAGGCCCCAAGGAACAAACGACCCAGTTCCATGGCGGCACAGGTTCTTTGCACCCTCAATCGACCCAAAAGCCAATGGAAAGGAGACACTTAGTAGGAGAGATAAACAAATGAAGTATGGGAGATAGGTGGATGCAGGAAAGTCAGAGAAGGGAGGAACTCGAGACCCTATTCCATGCATTCCACTCAAGACTGAAATATTTTATTCATCCCACAGTCAAAGGATAAAATGTAAATATTAAAGTGTAAAGGGAAATAAAAGGAAAATGAAATTGTTTTGCATATTGTGGGCACGGGAAAAATGAACAGAGGCTGAAACATTTGAAAAATAAGCTCCACAATGACCTCGAAGACCCACATCCTCATAACTTTTTCCCATGTGCACCAAATCTAACAAAATTTTACTTGTTGAATTCGTTTTCTCAAGTGTACTTCACACTCAAGAATCATAAAAAATGGGAAGTAGGTGGAGTTGGTGGCCCGAAAACATGAAAAACTTCCTCAGATTCCAAATAAACTCTTCCAGATGGAAAATGAAACATTAATAGAGGCATAAAAATCAAATTTCTTCTTCTACAAGCGAAAGATCATGAAGGAATGGGATTTGTAGGTTTTCATTGATATTGGTAAGTCATTTAATTTCTATTGGTGGTTGAAATTGGAACTCGATTTCCCTCCTCTCTCTCTCTTTTCCAGTGTCTATATATTGTAAAAGGAGCTTATTTGTAAGGTAGTTAGACATTCTCCAATTGCTCCTTTACTTTCTACGGGTATTACAAATGTATTGTGAGCTCAAAACCTCCATTCTTGAGCATTTCGCAAGGAATATATGCCTCCATCCTCCAATGTAATGTGTTGTGTCAATCATTGAAGCAATGAAATCAACTTTGTGGTGATTTTATAACCCTTGTTTTTGTTTTATTAGTTCTTCTGGCCTCTTCACTATATATTAAAAGGTATTTTATGCATTTTAATGTTTCTTGCAAGCTCTAGGTGATTGTGATTAATTGAAAAGGTAGTGTAAATGTGTCTTTATAGACTGTGATATTGCAAACATCCTCTCTATCTCCATTTTACTCCATTTTCAATCTTGGAGAGTGTTGAAACTACCCTTCTCTTGGTGTTATCACCTCCCTTAGTGTAGGATTTACTTTTTTCCATGCTTTCTCCTTCTCCCTGGTCCCTTGGAAATCATAAGATAGAATTAATTATTTGTTTTTCTTACATTAGGAGTAGTGTAGTGTTTAGATTAGGAAGAAGAACCAGCTTTCTCTGGAGGTTGGTCTCATTTGTGCAAGTCCCACTCTTGTGAGATCATCCCATGTTTTCCAGAAAGTAGGGGTCCATAACCAAATATCCTAGGGTGCTACTTTTTTGACATAACAGTAATTATTTATATAAGTGGTATTTCTAGTGTATCGAATTGTGATGCTTTTTTAGAATTCAATTGTGTATTTTCAATTCAATCTACATATATTTCATGAGTAGTGGTTCATAAGAACCACTCTCTCACTAGCGTGAATGTTCCACTCGGTACTCGTTGCATCTAGGTGAAACATCGAGACTTTTTGGGAGGTCACTCATCCCATTACTACCCTAGCTCAAGCATTATTAAATATGGAGTAGTCATTTGTTATGACCTATCATTATTATAGTTTAATTGTATGTTTGTAAATTATATTAAATATTACTTGTGTTTTTTATTATTATTGGTCCCCTATTAGGTTCTTATTAGCACATGTTCTTATTTTTTGTCATATTTTGACATGTTCCCCTCTATTCTACTCGTGTTACTCTCTTTCTTCTCTTATTTTCTCTTTCTTCCTCATGTTTTAGGTCCTTTACTAAAACAATGCAATACAAAACTTATGGTTACACCATAATTATAATTTTTTGTTCTAGTCACTTTTTGTGTGGGCCTTTTTTTACTATTATTTGGGTCTATCAAGGTTTTTGGCCCTTCTTTGCCCACTTTTCTCTCATGTTTTCTTTCTACATGCATAACAATAGGGTCCTTATTTGAATTTGAGAAGTTTATAAATGCATAGGTGCATTAGTGCATCTAGGACAAGAATACAAGGAATGAATTATTGATTTGAATGGTAGAGAATCATATTTGTTTCAAAAGGAATTACAATCATTTAGAGCTCAGTATTTGGGCATTAAAGAAAATATGAATATCATACAACAGTCATTGTTGCATTGATTAGTCCATTAAATTGATAAGGGTCGGATACTTGTATTACATTATCCACAAGTTTCTAATCCGGATTATACTTGGTGTACTTTTTTCAAAGATGTGTTCCCATCAAGGGGCCAGATAAAAATGGAGAGATAATGTATGCCCCTCAAAACATGTTGCATTTTATTGCATTTTTGCAAGGTGTTACTACCACCTTAAGAGTTCCAATAAAGGATATTTTTTTCCATAGACTGACCTTTATAATTCTTGCAAAATAAGTGAGGTTTTGGAGTCTTCGAGTAGAGGAACATGTTTATGTGATCATATATGAACTATATTTGATAGTTTTCCAAAAACATACGATATAGTTATGTTCATGCCAATTAAGAACTATACCATTTTGGTTGAGGTTTTCTGTTGGCAATTTTTTTGGGGTCTTCTTGACCTTGATATCTAAGCCCAATGATCAGGGAAAATTTTAGTGGCGAATATTCGTTAATTCATGAATATTCCAGTTTTTGAAATTTGAAATAGGCGAATATTTGGGGTACAAGCTAGCCCAATTTGCCAAAAATTTATGGGTACAAGTTAATCATAAGGGGTCAATTCGGCATTCCCACAAAATAGAAAATTCACAAAATTCACCTGAATATAGTCAGTCGGTAGCATTTTTTATGTTATTGGCCCGACAACATATAGTATACTATCGGCCAGTAACATAAAAATGTTGTCGGCCGGTAGCATTTTTTATGCTACCGGCCGATAGTATAGTATATGTTTTTGGCTAGTAGAATAAAAATATGCTATCGATTAGTAGCATATAAAAAAGCTACCGTCTGGTAGCATTTAATAGTGATTTCTTGATATTTTGATATTCACCATTCTTGCAAAAGCTAATTTTCCTAGATTCGCCAAATATTTTCTAAGGCTTTTTTCGGAGGGGCCCTTACAATTTTCCCTGCCAATGATGTTACACTTTATAGTTTTTTTGCAATTATGACAAAACATGTATTCTTCTAAAACTTCATTTTCTTAATTATTAATATTTCAAATACATTCTTACAATTAAATATGAATATAATTATTTATATTTATATATATTTCAACTGGTACATATAATTAATTATAATGCATTCTTAATGTGATAATAATGTATTATTATTTCCTAAAATTAACTAGAAGAAAAGAACAAACTTTTTTTTGTTAATTCCCTAAATAAACATGGTATTTTCCAATCAAATGGAGGGGCTAGTGTGTGTTTTATGAACTCCCAAAAATAATGTTTTATGGTCAATGTGTTTCGTGGGGTAGTTATTTGGATTGATGTAATCTAGAATCATTATCAACGTGACTTCTCTTGTGCACCCACTAAGTGGTGTTTGATTGCCTTTGATGGCTTACACCGGTCCAATAGATTTTAATGTGTAAAACTACCTCACCTTTTATATAAACGAGATAACCACAACCAACACACTTTTGGAATGATCATAAAGGTAAAAAGGACTTAGTATTATATGGAATCTAGAAAATGGATTGGTAGATTTACTTAAGCATGGTGGTACATTTTAAAGATGGATTGGATGACTTGAGATTATGGGAATAGCATCTTTTCTATGGATGAAGAAAATGAGATACTTCTAAATATTGTTTTATACATAATAATAGATCTGAATTAAAGGTTAGGAATGTCCTAAGCAGTAATTGAATTGGATGTCCTTTTTTATAATTTTAGTTAATAATTTTTTTCACATCAAATAAATAAATAAAAGCTACATACATTATCATATTTTACAATTTACATAAAAATCAAAATAAATCACTAATTTAGAGAAACGGGTATACAAAAAGAGTAAAAATGTTGTATAAATTTATCGAATAAGGACAAGTAATAATCTATGGACAGAGAGAATTAATTACAAGAGGTGATTGGAATGCAACCAATACAATTTTTTTGCACAAGGTTGGGTACTCGTCTTATTTATCAATATCAAGCAGGGGATGGGACTCAAAAGTGAACAAAACACCATTTTATTTCAAAACAATACAAAATCTATGTAGCTCCCATAGTTTGGTGAAGAGTGGTATCTGGAACAAGCCTATTGATTCCTCCATTAAAAGGAGACATTTCCCCGAAACATTAGGAACAAAGAATTAAATAATTATTTCACTCAATTATATTTATCTCTACTAGCTACGCCAATGACATTATAAAATTACATAAACTTTTCTGAGAAAAATTACACACTTTAATTATTTAGAATTGCATTAGAGAATGGGTAACAATTCCAACAAAATCATATGAGCTTACAAATATACATATTTATTTTACTTAAAAAAATATGATAGTATCTTTTTATATGTATGTTTGAAAATTATGTACTTATAATAATATCAATAAAAAAAAATCAATTAATATTGACTTCAAATAAATAAATGTAATGTTAAGTTCTAATAATAATCAAAAACAATAAAAAATTTTACATTTAACACTCCTTGACTTGATTGCTAGCAGTTTAATCCCCCTTACACAATAACATTACACCACACCAAGAACAATAAAACTTGGGATGAGGATATTACATTCTCAAGTGATCTAGTGTATATCCATCATACTTTTCTTTTTATATAAAATCACCATCCACTTTTTTATTCATATATATCATCATCGTCCATGGTACTTTTTGTTTCCATTGTGAGGATAAGAAAGGGATCATATTTATCCATAGCATTACAATTATGTCACCTCATCGTGATCTCCTACCTATGACAACAATTGACAAACTCTTTTTTGAAACTTGCATATCTTTGTGGATAACATATATGGTTATGGAATCTTCATGGCATGCTTCCATATTTACAATGTGGTCCATTAGTGGTGTTTTATTGATTGTTATGTGATTGATGTTTAAGTGTGTATGTAGTAGATAAAAAGTACAAATGATAAGTATTGATGTTTGAATGTTAATCAGATTTATTTAATTGAAGATCAATGAAGTATGGATTAATTTAGAAATTTAGAAATAAATATGTAACAAAAATTTCTTTAATAATATTATTGTAATTAGAAAAATATAATTCATTAAAATTATGAGAAATCAATTTTGATTTTATTTATTTTCACTCTTCTAATTAAATTACAAACTTTTTAATGGATCATTAAATTGAAAAGCATATATCTTTATCAAAATTTCTTTACAATCACAATCACGTTAACCTTAATCCTACCCACTGATTCCGCCAATTGAATTACAACCCTTTTAAAAACAAATCATTTAAATTTTGATCCATAAGTATGCAATGTCTATAGTAAATTTTGATCCATAAGTATGCAATGTCTATAGCTTAAAAAAAGAGTTCTTCCAATTTCAAATCGAGTATTGTGTTATTAGCCACGTGAGGATTTGGCATCATGAAGTAATTGTGGCATCATCTTTCAATCAGTCATTCTCTAAACTCAAATCACATGACACTTTGGTTTTCTTCTCTTTTTTTCATATTTTTGTTTTCCGTTTCTACTTTTGTCATCTTTCTCCCTTTTGCATTTACATGGTGAAAAAACAAAATCAATTGTGAAAATGATTTGCTATTTTGTATGTTTTACTTTGTGAGGACAGTTATTACGGTATTTAAATTAGAATGATTCCACTTCCCATACAAAAGACGGAAATGTTCATCATTTAGCTAAGTCAATTGTACTCTTTGTATCTCCACTTTTTAATGTTAAATTGGTAAGGGAAAGAGTGTCGAATTTCACATCTTTTTGGATTATGTATTATATTAATAATATTTATCATTATTATTGGTTTTATATTTTAATATCAAATGCCTTGTTTTTGGGTTTATATGTGACCATATACATTTAATTATATTTAAATATGAAGTGTATATATTGTATCCTTCCAAGATTTAAACTAGTGACCTCTCAATACAAGTTCTTCACCATTAGGCAAACTTCGGCATACTCCTTAATATAAATTTTTCAAAAAAATGGTGTATATCATTAATTGAGAATTTAATTTCACATTAATTACAAACTAAGTGATTTTGTATATTTCATGGATTTTGTTTTCTGATAAAATATATTGTGTAGTTAATATTCTTCTAATTAGAAGTTCATTTAATAGAACAAGAGTTGTGTAAATTTAGTCATCACATACTATGTATGCGTAATTTTGTAGATCAGTTGCAAAGTATACATGTTAAAGTATAATTTGAATTTTTTCCCAAATTTTAATATATTAATGTTTTTAAAAATATTGGTTGATGTAAGTTTAATATTTATTTCTCAAATTTAAATGAGTGGAAAGTGATTTATTGTTATGAAAGAATTTGGATGAAATTATCAATAATATTATGAAAAATTTGTTAAAACTTTATATTTTTTAGATTATTGATTTTTTTTTGGGATTCCTACTCATCTAATTTTAGACATTACTCACTTCTAATCTAGCTTAATGTAGAGCTTGTTTATTTGTATACTCAATCAGCACATGTTTTATGATCTATATATTTATTAGTCTGTATTTTTTATTTAGATCATACTATTTACACATAGTATTTATCTTAATTAGACTAAAACTATTTTTGATATTACACATACTTCATATTATTTATTTTTGATCTAGTTATGTGTCTATTAATAGTACCAATTGAGTCATCAATTTGTCGTGTCATTAAGACATCTCCTTGTCAATTTTTTTATTTCGGACCCAATTGGGTCATGTGTTGTCATGTCATGCATCCATGTGTCAGAAGAACCTTTTTGCCATGTCATGCAATGTCATATGTGTTTGTGATTTTCTTGATCATGATACTTATTTCATTGTTCACATATGCTTATTGTTATGATGCATATCACACATATTTCCTTGAGATGCTTATTTTATCATGATTGTAGTAAAGTTGTCATGATTTCTAACATACATTTTCAAATTGTTACAATGTGTTTAAATGTTGTGATCTGTTAAATGTTTGTCTCAATTTCTAATTATGCCCGCTTATGATTATGTCTTGACTAACACATTTGAACTTACTTATTTACAATGACATTTTTTATAGTGAAAAATCTAACAATGTCTTGTATACATGATTTATGATTCACCTTTATATACTTAACAAATGTGTATTTAATTATTTTTTATATGAGTAGTACATAGGAGCTTATTATCCTCCATCACCTTGAGAGGGGGAATACAGTAGGCTTAATTCAGAGATTAAAATATATTTTAGAAAAATTACTCACATACAACCAAACCTATTGACATTTTATACGTACTATAACTAATATACCAATCCTAGCTAGACTTATCAAGCTTTAACAAATCTTTCTAAGATTCCTTAACCAAGACATTCAAACTTTTCCAAGATTTTAACCTAGCCTTTCAAAGTATTTTTTAACCCCTTGCAAAAAAATCAAGATGGATTGATACTTTAGAGTGTTGAAAATATAAGTTTTCTTTGTCTACAACAAGATACCATGGCCTTTGTAGCCTTTGTGCAATTTCATTGCCATCGTAGTTTTTTTCCCTACATAGTCATTCCGGTCATTGTAGTCTATATGTAGTTGTTTGACATTGGTAGTCTTATTTCTACATAATCATTTGTTCTTAGTAACACCTAGCAAAAGTATGTTGCATTTGTAACCTCTATGTAATTTCTTGACCCTAGCAAAATTTTCCCTACATAGACATTTGGCCACCGTATTCCTTGAGTTCACATTTGGCCCCTATAGCCTTTCCATAGTTTAAAATCTCCAATACTTCCATGAGAAATTTGTGTGGCCTCATCCTTGATTAGGCCACCCTTCTCCATGAGTGTTTTATGTGACCTCCTCCTTTGTAAAGGTCACCTCTTCATTATATTTGTGCAAAATTTTAGCATTTCTCAATGAGGGGCACCTCACTCTAAGAAGTTTTACCAATTATTCCAATCGAGGCATGTACACCCCATAGAACTCTTCAATGGTTATATTTGTGGCACCATGGTTTGATATATTGATCATGTCTACTTGTTCCTATGCTCACTTATTTTAAATTTTCTAGATATTCAAATGAGGAAATTTTCAAATTTCAAATTTATACATATTTATTGATTTTTAATCTACTTCCCTTTGTGTTTGTAGACATTTGTACATGGAGAAAAAAATGTGGTTTCTCAACCACAATCATCCTCTAATCAAGATATTTGAGGTTTGGATTTCTTTTTCTCAATACTAGATTAAAAGTGGAACAATTTGCAATTCTCTAAATTTGGCCTGAGGCACTTGACAATAATACTCTTTGTATGTTTACATACAATTGGTTCATAACTACATAATTGACCTAATTGACACATGTTTCCCCCTTCTGGAAACTTGTTAATCCACTAGGTTGACCTCATTTTCTAGTTTAGCATTAGTAGAACCACTTTAGTCTATACAAAAGTCAACTTGCATTCTATATAGACCACACAAATCTTTCCGTTCTAAGTTTCATGACCTTTAGACACACTCATGGCCCTCAAACATGTCCGGCGCCAAACTAGTCTAGCATTTTCAAATTTGTTGTATACCTGTATAATGGTCATAATTTCAAATTGATAACGTGTCTTATTCAGTTGTAGTGGGTATGAGGATTGATTAAATGGAATAACTAGCAAAATGTCATCTATTAAACAAAGACGCATTAATCCAATCATACCATCTATACATCCCCTCGTCACTTGGAGACATTACACACAAGAGCCAAATATTCTAAGAACAGTCCTAGGTCAATAAAGAGAAAAATTTTAAACCATTCAAGGGTTAAAAATTCAAGTTGTTGAGTGTCATATTCAAATTGAGGATTTTGTTCTAAAATGAATTTAATATTATATTTGATAGTCCTATCTCATCACAGGTTTGGGGATAATTATGTGGGTTAAAGACCTCTTCAAACTAGTACTATGTAGGCAACACTCGACCATTGGGAGGCAATTGTGGTCAATCCAACCCAAAACGCTAAACACTTTTTAAGGTCTCTCCTCTTCAAGTAGGAAAATATATGGGTTGCACAAAGGAGAAGGTAATTATGCTTCATCGCAACATTCCAATGGGCCAAAAAAATAAAAATGGATCTAGGAATGCCTGCATAGAAAAGTCAAGTTCCACACATTTAGCCCCAAATGCCTTTGTAGTCGTCAGATGCCTTCGGTCGTAATAATTTCTAATACAGACATGTTCAAACTCGAACCTATCTTCCATTTTCAAACTTGTCAGGAGCATGCTATTATTCCCAAAAAAAAGTGGCATGTCAACAATTATCTTCTTAGATTTTGTCCAGCATTTGAGGATTATGATTCATCACTTGCAAGCTAGTACTGGTGAGTTTGTTCCATTTTCATGCCTTAAACATTATTTTTATCTTTAGAGTGATTGTACATATTTTGATTTGAACAATCACATAATTCATATAATATTAGGACTTCCCCATTAGTGCTCTAGATTATTATTTTGAGTTTTAATGAATTTATGCTTGTGGCTTAATTTTATGAAAACAAGCATGTATAATTTTCCAATTAGCAAAAGGTAAGAATCAAAATGCATGGCTGCATCAACCTCTACCTATTCTAGAAAGATTATAGGAATGCATAAGCATGGACTTTGTCTTAGGATTTCCTAGAACTTAGAAAGGTTGTGATTCTATTTTTGTCTTTGTAAATAAATTCTACAAAATGGCTCTTTTTTTGCATTTAAGAGAACTAATGATGTTACACACCTAGCTGATTTATTTAGGTTTTGTGGATTACCTAAAAGCATGGTACATGATCACAATACGAATTATGATCAGCATACCATCCACAAATGAATTCTCAAATAGAAATTGTCAATAGAATTCATGGTAATATGTTGGGATGTTTGATGGGAGGAAATTTGAGGCTATGGGTTTCAATCTTAGCATAGATTGAATTTATTTTACAACAGTTCAATCAATAGAAACATTGGAAGGAAATTATTTCATATTTTGTTTGGGTGTAGCCCAAGATAGGTCATATAGTTGCAAAATATCAATGACTCGAGTGGGACGATTGTTGTATCAGAAGACTTTGTTGAGTATATGCATGAAGTACATTAGAAAGTGAAGGAGACTCTGGAAAAGAGTAATGTGGTATCCAAGCAACATTTTGATCTCAAGAGGAGAACAATAATTTTAAGTTGGTGACATGATATTATCTAATTTGCAGAAAGAATGTGTCCCAAGAGGAACATCTGACAATCTCAAGAAGAAGAAGATTGGGTTGTGCGATATTCTAAGAAAATTCAATACAAATGCTAGATAGAGCTACCGAATGGGATTGACATCTCATCTACTTCAATGTAGCAAATTTGTACCTCTATCATTAGAGACAAGGAAATGATTGAGGATGTAGGCTCAAATTTTTCAATAGCAAATTGGAGATAGCAATTGCCAAGGAATGTAAGAGAGGAAATTGAGATGGTGGTCAATTTTATGATTATCAAGAAGAGGAGAGGGAACAAGTAGGAGTACTTGCTGAAGTGGAAGAATAGAGCAGGGGAAGATGCAGTTGAATGAGTGCATTCGAGATTTCTAAACATGGAAAGTCGATAGAAGAGCTCATGGAACATTCATGAGAGGAAGTTTGTGTTTATTTCACTTACGTTTTATGATGCAAGAACATAGAATTTACAAGAAATATCACATCAACCGCAAATACAAATATAGAAGTAAGTTTTATCTGCATGCGTTGATATGTTGGAGGATCCGAAATCTTTGAGTTCGTACGCACAGCAACGTAGGAGTGCACTTCTTGTTTCTTTGATTGTTTGTGAAACTAAGGTAGTCCCTACGAACATAAGTGCAACCTCCTTTGATTGGGAAGTCATGTGCAACTCTATGAGTCTATGAGGTTCTACGAAATCATATGCAACTCCATGTATTTGTGAATTATTGTGGAGCTCCTGCCAAGCATTATTTTTTGAAGCTATGCATCTATGAAGTGCTCTGAACTCCTACGTCAGATTTTGCCTACAAAGTTCCACACAACCCCATCGGCCTTCTAGCTTTTGTGAAGACTATATGATATGAGCATATGCATAACCACGATGTTGACACACATCCCACGCAACAACTATATTCATGTCAACATTGAATTCCCATGCACTCACACTTAAAAGTGGAGGTTTAGGTTGATGGCCAGTTTCTGTGAAGTGTGTCATTCATCTATACATACATGTCACATTATGCCTTTTACGTCAGTGTTAAACAACCTACATGAACCACCAGAAAGGTCTCATGTGTCTATGCAAGATTAGATACGAACACTCCAGAAAGACAGTGTGATCACATAGCCGAGAAGACGTTGAAGAATTATGAGGGGAATGATGTGTTTCACACATGGAAGCTCAAGCCTTTCACTTTCCATTCATGGCTCTAGATAGATAGGTGATATATTTGTTCTTCTTCAAGGACAATGATTGCTAGAAGTGTGAGTCTACATATAGAATTGTAGGAATCACATCCGTTGTGGGGTTCATCTTATATCTTCCATATACTTTGTAGTTTGTACTACGCGGGAAGTTTGTGTTTATTTAATGTTTTGAATTTCCATTGAAAGTAAATAAATATATAGTATGTGGTGTTCTATTCCTACGCATATGTGTGTGTAAGTCCATTTTGCATGTTAAGATCATTTACTACTATGGTCTAAGGTGTGATTTCACTTAACTCCCTAGTGACTACATCAAATAGGCTTTGTTGGAGAGACAAACATATCTGATAAAGATTTGGTCCTAAATTATAGGACGTAATTTAGGTTTATATTTTCTTTTGTTCAATGAATAAATTAGATTCTTGCATTTCCATCAAAAAAACATGTTTATTGCAATATTTAATTTGTTACCAAATCTTTCATTCATCAAACATACTTCCTTGTAAATTGTCTCACATACTACCTCCCATATTGTCATCATTGCCTTGCATATTGTCTTACGTACTTTTGTATTTCATTATTCCTTTTAGGCTCTAAAAAGGCCTCTAACATTTACCCACTTAGAGGCTTATTTAGTGGAGATCCATTTGTAAGCATATAGATTACAAAGATAGGATCCCTTTGCATCGTTCTTGCTCTTGCAACTTGATTTGGGTGGGAGGTGCACAAAATGTAAGTGAACTGTGCATTTTTCAATGGAGACTTCTTAAGGATATTTGCCAAGAACAACATCTAGGTTTTGAGTCCAATGGATATACCAAGCTTAAATGTAGGCCTACAAAGTTGCTCTATGGATTGATGCAAGCACGTCAAGTATAAAATTAGAAAATAGTCCGAGTTCTTTCTATCTTGTGGTGTCACCAAATACGAGTCGGGCCATTATTCATATGTAAAACATATTGATAGTAATATATTGATTGTGGTATTTTATGATGATCATTTGATTATTATTGGGGAGTACTGATTTGATACATCTTAAGGACGAATTAAAGACATTGGAGATGATAAACTAAGGGTTTGTATGCGGAGCTTCATAATGGCTCACTAATCTCGTCTCACTAATGTGTTTCAAGAGGATAAAAAGACTTTGCCAAAGAAATCTTGTTCACGGCATAAGTCTTACGATAGACGAATATTGCTGATCACGTCAATATTAGGCACAAGCATCTACATTATACGCAAAGATTTATCTATCCATTTATACTTCTCTTAAAGCCATCAAACCTCGTGATGTCATTGCTCGATTCAAAAGGTTTTCCCTTTTCATACCTCTTTGATTACTTTATTGCATGTTTTGGTCACTTTTTCATTTACTTGTGACATTATATAAAACCAACATATACCATGTCCATAGCCTATTTGGAGTGTATACTAAGCCAGGCGGTTGTAATTCCTCATCATGGTCTGAAAAATCCACGGGAAGTAACCTAGTTTGTTTCCCACACATTCCTGTCATGACAAAGGCCCCTCCGAGCCCGCCGAAAAGCCCTAGGGAATTTCTGATTCCCTCTTCTTATGAAGCTTTAGAGATGAACCAAGGAGGTCCCTCTCCTAGCTTATATATGGATTCAATTCACATCATTTTGCTTAGGATTCAATAGAGTCCATTAATAATTGAACGCCTTTGAGCTTTAACACAGAAACATAATCTGGTTGCTTTGGATCAATTTTTCAAGTCTCAAAACTGAATTTACTCAAAAATTCTTTGATTATCATACCCTTATAACCTTCAGGCTTCAACTTATTCCATTTGTGTGCGGCCATGACTAATGAAGGCGTTGGGTCCATATTAGCAACCAACATGGTCCAATGGCACGATTCACGTTCCATATGAATTAGTTCCCATCATGCATCCATGGAGGGACAAAATGATGTTTTCATTCACCCGGTGCCAATTGTAAGCACCCTCACAAATGTCAACCACTTCTATATATAATGATAAAGTCTCAACTCTTGATGTCCGTTAACCCAAATATCCTCTTGGGTGACAAAAATGTAATAATTAATTTAAAATCTCTGAAAGTTCAATTTTTTACAAGAAATACTGCTATAGACCATAAAAGGATTTCCCCGTTCTTATTGGATAGCATTCCTTTGCCAAAGGCTCAATATAATAGAAAATTAAAGTGAATTAGCATGAAAAGGAAAGCATATTAATAAACTTAGAACAGAAGAAATGTTGGAAACAACTGCAAACATAACTGGAGCAGCAGATGTGTATGGATCTAATGGACAAGTCTCCTATGCAATAACCGAATTCAAAATCTTAGATAGGTTCCAATCACAAAGACATGACATTGAATACAGCTATGAGGTGTCTCCATTACTAGTAGGTTGCCAATAACATACTACTGGGATGAACCCTTCTGAGTATTCTAAAAGTTGCAATAGCCAACTTGTCAAGCAGGTCAAAAATATATATCATGTTCCAATAAGGAAAATATAACATATGATGTAAATGTCCTTCAGTAATAAGGCCTGTATCGCATAGGCCGCCTGAATCTAGGCATTTTCCTGAAAAATTATAACATAAAATCAGAACCTTGAAGAAAGTAATCATTCAAGTCAGTCAAAATCATTGCAGCAAATGCAATAATTTGTGAGCTTTCATAGAAAAACAGAAAAACTGCATAAACATACCCATAACCAAAAGGGGAGTAAAAATAAGGCGGAATATACGGTCTTCGTGGACGAAATCCAAAATAGGGATTGAACCTTCGCCCACGAAACTGCTTCATTCCAGGAACATTTGTTCTTTTACTAGTAATCTGCAGCAACCAATGCACATAGAAGCCATCAGAAACTAGAAAAAATAGTGATTACACATTCTTCAATATATAGAGTCCATGCATACTGCCAGCACAAGCAAAAATTACTTCCACGGACAAAAGGAAAAGGATCTAGCACTTTGTTTTTTTAATAACTAAAAACATTTTCCCCTTGTCAATTCATATGTAGCAGAAGCACCTGAGTGCATCCTTGCATACACCCAATACAAGTTAAAGCAATTTTAACTTAGCAATCGTGCCCAAGTTCCTTAACAACATAAAAATACAATCTATGTATCAGATAGAGAGCAAAGATTCCCTACATGATACCTCCCTTCAAATAATGGCATTGCATGAATAAAGTAAAACCAGGCAGAATCAGGATAACACAAAACATGACATAGTAAAAAAATTGAAGAAAGAAGAATGTTAACCTATGTAGAAATTTTTTAACTAAAGAGCAACTACAAACGTGGGTATGAAAGGTTGGAACTGTATTTCACCTTCAACTGGCGACTATGCAGTTCAGACTCATTGAGAAGAAGAGCATTCTGAACAGCCTCGAGCTCTACAAACTCAACATAAGCATACCTGCACCGCTAATGTATAACTATTCTGATGCTGGGAAAAATGTGTAATCATTATAGCTTTGTATGACTTAGAAAATACGGAGTGTGATGAAATACCCTTTTGGCTGACCAAACTTGTCTGTCAAAATTGTAACTCGATTCACTGTGCCACAAGATTGAAAATGCTGCTGGACTTCCTCTGGAGTGCACGCGTAATCAACCTGAATTGTTAGGAAAGCATTTAATATTTTTTTCACCAAATTGTCTGTGAAATGTTTACTAAATAGAGGAATTCAATCATCTCAAAATACTAAATTAAGAAAGTTGCTGCAAGTTTAGCATACAAAATACTTTTAAACAGATAATGATGACATCACAAATGATACATTTTGATCTCTCACAAATATCAGTAAAAAGAAAAAGCTAAAAACATTCAAAGTGGGGTTGGACGTTTGCCCTATACTTCCATCCATCAATTTTTGGAGGAAGAAAATCTATGCATATGTCAGTGGTCATGTAACCATGCATGACAAGCTAGATGAACTATAGTTTCTTGAAGCATCAAAAGTTAATATCATCTCTGACAATTCAACGAGCTTTTCATCCTGCAGGGCTTCAAACTTAGGGACAAGTTGTGACATTTTTTCATGATAATAAAAACGCAGCTCTCAAAATAATAAAATGTTATCTTCAGGCCGCCCACTATAACCACTGAGTTGACCAGTAACCTACAAAATCTTCTAGGTCCCAAGCATAGCTACCTTGGGATCTTGGTTATATGATAACTTTTTTTCCTGTTACCAATCAAAAAAATATCCCATACCAAAAAGAATTCTTGCACTCATGGATTACAAAAGTAAAGGACTGGGCACCAAAGAAAAAGGTGTGCTAGAACCTATCTTCTTTCCCTAAAAACCTAACCACTCCTGGTATAGGAGATAAACCATTCGGTAATTTGCATGACGGTATTGATGATATTGCTTATGTTAGCTATAAATTATTTGCTGACACCAAACCAGGATTTCTATGTAGCCTCTATGAGGACCTTTCTGCCATGAACCTATTCCATGACACCACCATCCTAACCATTAATCTTGACCTCCAGTACCTTGAACTCATTGAGTGGGACCAACAAGAGCATGTACAAATAAAATTCTAACAGCATGCATTTCAAAGAACTGGAATCATCACAAAAAAATATACAAAAATTGATCCATACGGGTTAAGTAATTACATACATACAATTATTGATACTAAAGCTAATAAATTTGAATTGAAGTAAATTAAATTACTAAAATGGTCTTAAACAAACCAAAAGAGCATTGACCATAGAAATATTAAATCTGTATTTGAAACGAGTTTTGAGAAGGTAAGTTTAACTTTTAAAATTAGTTTCACTTTCTTTCAAACTATGCAATCAAAAGACAGTTCATGAGCGAGCAAGCAAGTAGATAAGTCTCAATCGCATTGCCAAATTTGAAAAATCTTAGTCTCGTTACTGAGGATGTCTTACTAATCACAATTTCATAAATGAGGATTAGATGCAATAAAGATATAACTCCACTTTGAATACTAAAAGAATACGAACAAAAATCAAATATATTCAAGTAAAATAACAATTTAGTCAAACAATTCCACAAAATTGATCCATAAGGGTAATGTAATTACATACATACAATTATTGATACTTAAGCTACTAAAATTGAATTGAACTAAATTAATTACTAAAAATTGTCTTAAGCAACCAAAAGAGCATTGACCATTGAACTATTAAATCTGCATTTATAATGAGTTTTGAGAAGGTACATTTAACTGTAAAAATTAGTTTCACTTTCTTTCAAACCAAGCAATCAAAAGACAGTTCATGAGCAAGCAAGCAAGTAGGTAAGTCTCAATCGCAACGCCATATTTGAAAAATCTAAGTCCTGTTACTGAGGATATTTTACTAATCACAATTTCATAAATGAACATTAGATGCAATAAAGATATAACTCCAGTTTGAATACTAAAAGAATATGAACAAAAATCAAATTTATTCAAGTAAAATAACAATTTAGTCTAATGATTCCACAAAATATTTAATCAGTCAGCAGTTACAGTGGAAAAGCCAATGCACAGACAGTTTAAAAAAAAGATATACACACAGATATGAACCAGAAGCAACAAATAAGATCAAACTCAACTCTAAATTCGAATAGCTGTATTCCCGGAATTTAATTTCATTGAAACAAAGTTCAAGATAAAGTACCTAAAATGTAACTTGGTAATTGTTACATAGACAACAATACTCCAAGAAACAATTACACATATCAAGGAAACTTTGAATTGTGTCGGTTCCACATTTTCTTAATTAAGCTTGTAAAGGCTTAGGACCACTTCAAAATGGCACTAAATAGTAAATACTAATTTAAGCTAGACATGTTTCAAACTTGACTTTACATCTGAAACTGATGACAATTTAATTAATGTTCATTAAGTCACTTCTGCATTTTGTTAAAGCTTGAAGCACCTTGAATAATCTTTAACTAATTTGGAATATTGTTCTGTGTAAATCAGTCAAGAGCTCGTTAGATTCTCCTACTTTGCTTGAGAAACTGCGTGAAGGTTGCCTTGTTCAGTTTCATTTACTATAATAATTAACTTTCGCCATGGATAGAACTCAGATTGCTGACAGATAAGACTTCATTTTTCGACAGGAAACACCCCACACCTCAATTCAGTAGGTGTCAGGATGCAGAAAGAGTAATGATAGAATCCCATTCCACAACCAATGTACCCAATGGTGCAGTGAAATATGGTTTAAAATGGCAACCAAAAAATCTTACAAAGATGAGGAATTCTCAGCGATTGATATTTTGGGATTCTTCCATCCCTAATAAGTGCAAATCCAAGTCAATACAACTAAACTATATAGGCTTGACACAAATGCAATGAATGCAGAGAAAACAGGACGGCATGCCCCATGCAATAATAATATCCTATGGCTATGCACAAACTCAATACATTTTCAATCCGTGAAATACACAGCTACAACAACAGTCATTCCGTTGCATTCTGGAAGTATTTATTCATATTTTTTATATCTCCTGATAAAGTATTTCGAAAATTGGCTTTGGTTCATAGCCAATAAGAATGCACACAAATAGTAACAGCAAAGATGTCTCACCAGTACACTAGTAGTCTTCTCAACACCTTCCACTTTGAATTATGGACTGTTTTAACACAGTTGCTTACACGTTATCTCCAATCATGAGCTTACCATGCATCTTAGAAAGACCAACTTTCTCATGTTACCATGCAGCTCCTTCTTGGCATATCATGCAATGCTTCGTGTTCAGCAATTCAAGTCAGTTCCTTCAGCATTCAATGTACCTTTAATTTGAATTCAAACTTAGAGAATTCAATTTTTTTAACCACTTGTTTCATAATTTCACATCTCCTTGCATCATCTGCTTCAACTTTCATTTTTTCATACTTACACATCTACTGTTTTATCCATCATTTTTTTCATTCACTCAATTTTCATTCTTCATTGTTTCTCTTTTGCTTTCTTTCACTTTTTTTGTTTTCCCTCTTTCTTTTTTCAGGGGTTCATTGTTTCATTTTTTTTCTACTTTTCTCCTTTTTTTTCATCTACAAATGCAAGCAACCTCATTCATTCTATTTGTCTCCACATTTACCTAACCTACTACCTTCTGCATTGTACTCAGTAAAGAACTTCATTCCCATGATTGAAGCAAAGATTCCTGCCAAAATTGCCATGCATGTGTCACAAATAGGCTCCTAGAACAAAAAAAAAAACCTAAAAAATATGCAGCATTTTAAAAATGCATTTTCAAAACAAGGAGAAGTATCGCAAAACACATCAACACAAAGTAGTTGGCTTTGAATTAATATCAAATTTCATTGTACACAATTTGTGCTACTTCAGAGAAAATAAAGATAAAAGAAAGGCAGGTCATCATTTCAGATAACATTAAAACGACACCTTAGACATGAAAGCAAAAACTCAAAAGGACTACTACCTTAAATTCCAACTAATGCCAAACTGCAAAGGAACATGGATAATATATATATATGTATGTATGTATGTATGTATGTATGTATGTATATGTATCTGGAGAAGTGTATCAATGTAATTCAGAAAGATTAGGCTGCCAATTATTAAAGGCGGTAACATTCCTCTCTCCAATCTCGAGTTCCACACCCAATGGAGTGTCACATATGCCTTCTATGTGATTCACGTGATAATTGGCAGCATAACTTACACATAAATTTGGTGTCAGTTCTCTGCCACTAAATATCTAAGCTCTATTAATAAAATGGAGCTCCAGTAAAACAGTAAAGCAGTCCATGTGAGTTTGAATTTCAACAAACAAGATATTAAATTGTAAAAGTTGATGTGACAACTATAAATACTTCAACACAAAAAAATGTGCCAGCACAGGTATCTACAAAATCATTCAATCTCTGAGTTTGTATACCTCAAGATGACTACGATCCATGATTCATAATATTTTGACCAAATAGAGAAAGGCCACCACCCCTACATTCTTTTATTCTCTAAACTTAACTGACACTGAACAATACCGATAATTATTTTAAAAGCAACGATTCCATGTTAAGTGACAATCATAACCAGTATAACTGTTAACATAGCGGTTTCCATGTTAAGTGACAATCAAAACCAGTATAACTGTTAACATAACAGTTTCAATTCTAAATCTTCAAGCACTTCAGCACAATTTACAGTAAGGAAAGTGGTGATATAACATGTACCAGAAAAATGTAAATTAGTTGCAAATCAGGAATGGTACAAAGGATTAGAAAAAGAAAAATCAAATGCAATCACATTTCTGAATTAATAATCGAACTCTCATTTGATCGCACTACAAGGTCGCACTTTTCCAGCTTCATTTAAATTGTAGGCTACTAAATTTTCAATAGAATATAAAAAGGTTTTGACAGAAATGCAACCATATACAGAACTTTTAAGATATTCACATTCCTGTGTTGACACACTCCCAGTGCCGTAATGCTAATGCCCTGGAAGTGGAAACTACTCAACTGACCAATGCCTAGAGTTTTCCTATGTATACATGGCTCTAATAAAACAAAGGGAACCAACCAACTACTGAATATTTTGGCATTTCTTCAATTAAATTCCTTACTATCTCTGACAACATTTTTAAATCAAAAGTGCATTGCAACAAAGACTGCAAAAGGAAAAATTGGCAGGCAAAAGCATGCATATCATCACATCTGGCATAATCACGCTACATGTTTGTTAGCATTAAAATGAGTAACCTCACAGCAGAGGCTTTCCCATTCTATTATATCTAATCTTAGTAACCGCACTCCCCTTTAACACATTTCCAATAAGCAATTGATGATTACATCAGACAACATACACTTAAAACGACAGCAAAAGAACCAAAATTTATTTTAATCCACCACAATGGGACATGGCGATAAAACCGTGTGGGCAAATAAGCATTTCAAAACTCCAACTATTTAGTTTCAACAACAGATTTTTTCTCTTGAAACTATCCTTTAGTGTGCATGCAGAGCATATTGTATAGTCTAATCTACCATAATATATACCCATTCCACACAGCATAACAGAATATTCAGAAAGATAAAAGATAAAGAAGCAATACATGAAATCTCCAATTCATCAATGCACAAATAAAACAGAAAACACACAACATATCTAGGAGGAAGCTGCTTCCACATTTTGTAAGGACCATTTAATTGCATAAACACTTCTCCACCTGACTCAATTGGCAGCTTGAGTGACTCTAACATGGTCGGGAACGACCTGAAAATTCAACCATCCAACATCATCTACTCAGCTTGTCTTACATTCATCATTATCCAAAACCCAATTCAATGCCCTGTGCTGACAGGATTCCAGTATTTGAGCAAAATCTTGTTATGTTAATATTGAAAAAAGAAGACTTATTTGTGCAAGTTGTCTTGCAAGTTTCTTCAACTTCTAATAATCCAATCTTCAAAACTAGTATCATTTTGTTAATGTTACTACTCGGTTCGTGTTGAGGTAATGACAGAATTAGCTTTGTGGACATCTTTGAAAGGACACTACGTGTTTCAGTGTTGAGCATTACTACATTTTTATTTTCCAGGTTCTTGATCCGAAACTGGATCATGGAAGCATGTTGAATTTCAGTTTGGATGCAATAATCAGAGTTACATCGTAATTTATATGACTAATGAAGAGTTTTCAAACATGTTTCCATTTAATGCATGATGCAGAATTGGACAAACAGAAGGTGCAGAGAATGATCAGGGGCAGAAAATGTTCAGAAAAGGCATAAAGGTGATCCAGACACCCTGGGGGGGCACAACGGAGACGAAGGACGGTATGTGTATGCATTCATCACCTCACAAATATGCCACATTTTGTGTGCATAATTGTTACCCTCCAGAACATGTCACAGTTTCTATCCATATTTATCACCTGTCGAATTCACCCCTATTAAACACAAAAAAAAATGAACTTCAACTGCCAGGAAAAAGGCTGAAAAGTTCCATGTCCTTCACGGGAATTACTTGTGCATTTGCTTGTGTAAATATACACCTTAGGACCATGTATTCATCATCTACAGTTGTATGATCTATGCTCAGATGAGTACAGTAGTGAAGCATGTTGTTTGAGAACATTAGTTAAGGCAAACTTCTAGAGCATTGCAGAAATGCTGCAAGACCCCCCACAGTGTCCTTGGAAGCTCAATCTGAGCAATTTCACTTGTAAATCTTGTTGGAGATGAAGGACAACCCCACACTTTTGAAGTTTACCACAATAGGTTTTTTCAGGGTGAATTATTGTGTTGATTCTCTCTTTCCATGTTTGTTCCAGTTCTTGCTTAATTTCATTCTATGTAACTACTTCACACTTTTTTTTTGGAATAGGGTAAAAGTTTGAGGGTTTTGGGAGGACCCACATCCTAGTACAAACAAGCCCTCAAGGCTGAATAGAACATTTAAGCATAACAGAGAAGAAAACCCCAACAACAAAGGGGGAGAGAAGGAGAGAAGACGAAGACCAAGAGAAGAACACAACAAGCAGAAGCGTCCAAAGCCCAAGATACTACTAGATTACCAAGAAGAGTCACTTACGTGGGATCTTAGATGCATAGAAAAGGAATTTTTTTTACATTTAACAACTGTCCATTCGTCACTCCTATTAGGATCTGTGTTTTCATCTGAGGGGAGTTGGAGACTTTGAGGAATCCAAGACACCGTCAGTGGAATTATCAGTAGTGAAACTGGTTTGAGCGCATTTCGTATTTGCAACTGGAATCAACGTCAACTCATGATCCAACTTAACAACTTCAACAACTAAAGGTTTAGCCGAAGGGATTGAACTAGAAATCTTGTCTTCACTGACCAGAGTATGAGCAGCTGACACGGTTTCCTCAATAAATAGAAGATTTTGGTGGGCATCCTTCCACCAAGAGACCTTATCGATTTTGGATTTTTGCTTGACCATGTGACAAGCTGCAGCCAGATGCCCAATGTTGAAACATTTTCTGCATCTAAAGGGCAGTCCCTTCATAATCGAGGAGTTGAGACCAAACCCTATCATGCACTTTGAGATCGATAGAAGCAGGAAGATCAATTGAAGTATCCAGATCCACCAATATCCTCGCGTAGGTGGTATGAGTGAAGGTATCTGTATTTGAATCAATGGATAAAAAAGTGCCCAAAGCATCACCAATAGCAGCTAAACTGTCATTTCCCCAAAATTGTAAAGGAAGATGGGGCAAACGGATCCAAACCGGCTTAACATTGAAAGAGGCAAAGAGAGGATTAAAAGTCGGGAACCAAGGTTTCATCAGTAAATGATGATTCTGCATTTCCCAGAGCTTAGAAAAAAACAATATTTCTAGCGTCGACAGAGCTAAAGGCCACAATGAAAAAACCCCTTGCACAGGGATAAATATCAATCCTACCCAGAGATGAGGGGGCGCCAGCTTGAAGAGATCCACGTATGAAGGAGCAGAAGACCAGGCCAGAGACCATTAAAACGGCATAGAAGACCATTGGAGGAAAAAAAAATCCTCAGCCTTCAGCACAGAATCCCCAAGGGAAACCGAGGGCACAATTTTTAGCAGTAGAAAGGGGCCTGGAGAAAGAAAGCAGAAGCAAAAGAGAGATTGCCCGTAGGATTTCCTTGACCACCAACAAGGAAAACGTCTGGTTGAAGAGGGCAGCCACCAGCCCCACACCAGATCCAACGCCGCCCTCAGCAGGAGAACCAACCCTTACTGCCGCACTCAGAAGCTGCCGCCTCACAAAAACTAGGTTTTGCAGCGAAAAAACTGCGGGGGAGAAAAACGCGGAGAGCCCATAATAATCTAACTAACTACTTCACACGTTTCAGCACTTAAGACATCACAATTCTAAGTGTAATTCTGTTCTCGAAGCATAATTCTTTTAAGGACAACAATCTAATTCAATTAGATTAGAACTCTAGCATGTGAAGATTCATTAGGAACATAATATATATCCTAATTGTGGATCAGATAAGTATCAGAGCAATTTTGTTCCTTCATTTAAGTGGTTTCTCGTGGGCGTGAGTAATTTTGCAGATATATGCCCTTCACTAGATAAGCTAGAGCAAGAGATGAAGGTGATTTCATTCCTTTTCAGCAGTTACCTGCAAAGTGGTGGTATGAAGAAGTCAGAAGGAGCATGGTCCATGAAGGAGAAAGAATACTTCAAGGGTGTGATGAATCTCAAGAAGAGAAATTCTAAAAGTGGGAAGTGGATGCTGCTAACATCTCCCTATCAGTGGGGAAGCTTGATAGGCTGAAGAATGTTATCATGGTAACCTAAGGCTCTGAGACAAGGGGACATAGAGACAGGGTTTCCAGGACAGTAAAAATTTACTAGATTTTGGGGACAGCGGAGGGACAACTATTAAAATAATATATAAATATTAAAAATATACAATGGGTCCCCTACCCCTGAAAAAAACATGATAGATTAAAATTTCAGCACTAGAACCAGCAATGTTACCATAGGGGATGCAGCATCTATTTATCATGTCACTTATATGATTATATCCCCAAATTTTAAAAAAATAGCATTTTGGAACAGCAGAAGCCATGCAAATTACATGAATCGCAGAAGTCCATCTCTTGGGAAGGGGATTTACATTTAGTATCACTTCACAGCGTAGTGTTTTTCACTTTTCCCTTTTCAGAGTCATATTCTTTAATGTTTTTAATCTTTTTTTATGTTTGTTTTTTTTTTTTGGGGCCTATTTTACTCCGTGGACACCGGAACATCCCTTGACCATCCTAGGAACATCAAGGCGTCCCCATTAGCATCTCTAAGGTCTTGAAGCACCCTAAACATTCCACAAAGTCACTGAACGTCCCCAAGATGTTCCTTTCATTTTTGCATTTGGGGGGTGCACAAGAGGGGCATTTCGTCCCTGTCCCCAAGCACCCAAAAAGTCCCAGACGTCCAAGACGGCTTGGAGATGGGGGGTGAGCATCCCCCAGTCACACTAAATGTTATAGAGGCCTCATTTGCCAGCTAGGAATTTCATGAAAATAACCACAAGAAAGGAGGCAAGCAAAGAGCATCCCAAATACCAAGACCAGCCCCGTGTCATGCAAACTAAGAGATGTCAATATCCTGGAAATTCTTGGGTCTCCCTTTTATGATTTCTTCCTTCTACCATGACATGATGTTTGTGATATCCTTTCAAAAATATCACTTAACAAAAACTTTCATCTCTCTATGATCCCCAAACTTAAATACACCAAAAGTATTGTTACACATTTTCTGCAAGTTGTTGATATCTCCTCCACATGATTGTTATCCATTAAATAGAGTTATGTGAGTATAAATTATGACAAGTCACATCCCTTCACCTATTTAATAGTATTGTTTTAGTGTTATTGTATTTAATCAATAAGCCTAGGCCCTGGCAATTATTTGAGAATTCTCTAAATATTAATTATAGACTACTATGGTCTATCTTTACCTATTTAAGATCTTTCTAGGAATTTTTTCACATTACATTCTCCCCCTCTTATATACAACCACCCTACATTGGAGCTAACTTTAGTCTCACTCCAAGTAATTTAGTACTTTAAAATATCCAACTCAACGATCTACTAGAAAAGATACTAATATATCTGATACAATTTTTAGTGACACACAAAAAGCATTGGATGCAATTCATTATCGGATGTCTCCAATAATTGCCAAGATGGGTGTGCCCTACTGTCATACACCATGCATTCACTACTTTCTTAGTCAAAAGTTAGAGAATCCTGGATTATTCTTCTCACCATCTCGTAGAAAATGTTTTGTACTTGCCATATCCTTTAGATAATTTAACATAAATTTCATTTCCAATTTACAAAATATATCTCATTATATCAATATGGTTCAGTAATCTGAAATATCCCATGTAGGATATCACTCAAAATTCCCAAATTTATAAATTTTCAACAAACTGAAATTCTTATTTTCAGGACAGCAAGGTACAGAAATATAGAATATTTTATTTCTTCCAAAATGTCCACTTACAAAAATACCCAAAAGCTTCAAAAGGCTTGGAAAATAATGGAGAACAATGAAGTATTGAGAAATAATTTTTAGCACACATCTGATTTTATTTATTTATTTTAAATACATAAACTGCCTTAAAACCCTAGTTTTTACAAACAACTGAAATTGATCATATAATTTTCTGAATTTTGGACAGCAACAAGTACAAATTTTATAAAATAAATCCAACCTAGAAAAGCCCGAAAATACGGAACCAAACCCTAACAAAAACAACCTGCAAACTCCCAAAGGTGACGTCACCCAAGGAGAACAGCCAAAAACACCACGGAATTCCTCCTGGAAGTTCGCTATTGCTATCTCCAATGTCGGATATGCTCTGACCTGGAAGTCTGTAGAAATACGAATCAACAACCTGGAAATCTCTGAAAACTTTGCAACCTTGAACTGAAAATTTGATCTGAATGAAGCCCCAAAATAGCAAGCTAGGGATGGATCTTTCACCATCGAAGAATGCTCTGCTAGCTAGGGATGGATCTCTCACCACCGAAGCTAGGGTAACTGTAGAATCTCACCTCCACAAGCAAGGTCAAAAGCAAGCAGCCCACACAAAAGTAGAAGATATCATAATGTGTCTTTCTCTCCCTAAGCAACTACTTTTATAACTTCCCTTTTCCCTAATCGCCCCATGTGGAGAGTCTTCATGTGTGTAATCATCACTTAAAGTGACTTTATGTCGCCTAAGCCAAAAAGGTCCACTTAAGTGACCCCAACGAAGAATTAGAACATAAAGTACCATATATAACATAAAGTACGCATCACTTAAGTCATCGACTAAATATTACATAAAGTACCTTGGGGAGCATCTCATAACCTTATTTCACTTAAGTCACCTCAAAGTATGTGTCCAGCTCCAAAACATAACATATAAATGAAATGAAGGTACAAACCACGCCCTATAACCATCAACGTCACTAGCCCCTTGGGCATAACCAAGGCTAAGATGGATGAAAAGCCTCCTAGGCCATCTGCTCAAAAATGGGGACATTACATAATCAAAATAATATTTATTCAATAAATACAATTCTTGAGTAATAAAACAAGAGTATTATGACATTTTATCAAATTCTGAAAAGATTTGGCAACCTGAGGATCAGTCATGGAGTTCAACAATTCCTGCATCGGCAAGGGGGTATATAATATCCAAAAAAGCAGTCCACAATAAGCAAGGTCGGGCACTTCCAAGGTGCACCCTAATGCCCTTAGTTGGACTTATCCAAATTTACGCCCCATCCCAATGCAATGCAGCCTTTCATAGCTCCATCACATCTCTTTTCTCGATCTCTATTTTAACTTTTTTATTAATTCAAATATCCAAGATCTTCCTCCACCTTGCCAAAGTTCTACATAAAAAATGCGAACAGGGGATGATAGCAACCCTATTACACACTAGCATTTGACCCCAATAAACAACAATCACAACCCAATTGCACAATGGCATTTGACCCCACATGAACAATTGTTGATAAACATGTTTCTTGTATAACACAACACAGAGTATTCAATCATGATTCATTTCTCTAACTAAATATTATCACATCGCCATGAAAACAAAGCATCAGTAATAAAATGTTATTGCCATTATTTCATAATATTTAAAATTGTTCAAAATGAGCAAATATATTTCATATAATTGTGTGCACCTTCAGGAATGTATGCATATTTGTCTCAATCTTGTAAGTCAAACAAACACAAATTGGAATATGTATCTATCATACTGCCTCTCTTGGGAGCCATCTCCATCAATAGAGTGGAATATATATAGCATAAATTAGAATAAATTGTTAAGATATAGTATAGGCATTACTCAATATTGTTAGAATAATGAATATAGCATATTGTTAGGTTAGTATTAGCTAGTTTTTTAGTTTCTAACAACTATAATTTGGGTTGTTATCGTGATGTATCATTTACCTGGTTATGAATACAGACCCTTGCAATGTAATATACACTGCCCATGATTTAATGTTATATAATATCAGAGCATGCTCTAAGGCTTCGTGCCTCACAGGACTGAGACTGTAAGTTTGTTTCTTGCCAAGCTGGGTTTGTTTATTAGCATGCTGTGTTGCTGCTAGTGCTCTTGGTACACTGTGCTGGGCTGTATTTTGTTGTTGAAGCTCTACATTGAGCATTTTATTGATGTGGTTGTAGTAAATGTCATGCCCCATGACGTGTGGTGTGTGGTACTTGGCAGCCCACACATGTACATGAGAGATGCCATCTTCATGAGAAGAGCCATTAAATACTGCTTGGTGAAGGATAGAGAAACCTTCATCGTCAATGTGTATCGAAGTAAATCCAAGCTCTCCTTGGTAAGTGCTAAACAAGTCAAAACATTGATTGATGCTCGTAAGAAGTTTGTTTTAGTTCTTTTAAGAGATGAGCAAGATAATGAGATTGTTGAATACAAAGCTTCTTCTAGCGTGTCTACTAAGAAAGAACAAAAGCAAAATGGAAAAAATGTTGAAAATTTCAAGGAGATTTTCCAAGATCCCAAAGAAATGCCACCCAAGAGAGCAGTAGAGCATGAAATCCACTTGCTACCAGATTGGCCTCTCGCCAACATCAGTCTGCATCGGCAATTGCTTATGGAGGCAAATGAGATAAAGAAACAACTTCAAGCTTTGTTAGATCAAGGTGTACTCTGTCTTAGCACTTTCTATGTGGTTTTTATGTTGTTACAGTGCTTAAGAGAAATGGATCATGGAAAATGTGGATTGATTATAGAACCTTGAAAAAGATAACCATCAAGAACAGTGCATCTTCCATGGATTGATGACTTGTTGGATCAGTTAGTACTTCACTCAGCTAGACATTGAAATTTGAATATCAAGTAAGAATAAATCAGGACGTATGGAAAACAACTTTCAAGACAAGGCAAGGTTTGTATAAATGGTTTGTGATTCACTTTGGTTTGTGTAATGCTAATGCTACTTTCATGTGATTGACCATAGTTTTAAAATCACAACTAACTGTGAGTAATTGCCAAAATTTCTGAAGCCAAGTAATTGCCCCTGCCTTGCCAATTGGGTAATTAGCTCAGAATCGTAAGTCCGAGCTAGGAACTTGGCTGCTGTTATCTTTTGAATTACGAATCAACCATTTATCTTTTGAACTACCATGCAGATTGAAAAGTGTGCAAATTACTCACAATTATCTGATGTCATTATTTTAATTTTCTATTCTCACACGTGTTTTTTAATACGGCATTTCTAGAGTTTTAAATAATGATAACTCAACACTGGATGAACTGGAATAATATATAGAATCCAAATTTCATGTATACAACATACCTTTCTTCAACTGCTCTAACTCGGTTGCCATGAGTCCAAGCTAAGAACTCAGCTGTTGTTATCTTTTGATATGATCCTGGTATGCAGATTTCACTAACGCCTCAAGGTTTTGATGTAACGGTTCATTACATTTGCTATCAGAGCAACCACCCCGGGTTCAAGTCGCAGAGCGGGTGACAAGGAGATCTGTCGGCCCATATAGTCCAGAGTCTAGTTGCCATAGGGGGTTCGAGGAGCGGAGCGGGTGACGAGGAGGTCTTGTTACCATATTTTACAGCCAAGATATTATGCGCCAAAGGGGTAAAAGGATGAAGGTACACAATGAAAAATTAGAAAAGCAAACTGCTGTTCTAATTTGGGAGTAGGCGCCAAAGGAAGAGGTGCATGGAAATAGAAAAGAAATAAAAGAACTTATTTTTGGCACAAGGAAGAGAGATGCATGGAAAAAAATTAAAATAGGAGTTCCTATTCTATTTTTAGGAGTTTGGATAAAGGTGCATGAATGAATAATTAAAAAGCAAACTGTTGTTCTATTTTTAGAGTTATCCCCATGCGCCAAAGATGAAAGAGTTGAAGGGATAAAATTAAAGATGTTGTTGTTCCACAAATAGAACTGGCACCAAAGAGTTGAAGTGATAAAATTAGATAATGCTGTTGTTCCAAAATAGAACTGGCGCCAAAGATAGAAGAGAGCATAAATATATAAATAAATCATGCATGCAGCAGTGTCCCATGTGCCAGCCAAGAGAGGACAGAATTTTTATGGATAAAAGTCAATGTTCAGTCCCCATGCGCCATGAGGGTTTGGGGGAATTAAATAAACAAAAAAAGAACTCAAAACTGCAGTCTATTTTTGGCATGGACAGCAGTCTATTATTGTTAGAAGCAGTCTATGTAGGCTGTGTTTTTTATTATTAAAAAAAGACATACACTTTGGGTTGATTTGATCTGGCAATCCTAACCTTGTACTTGCACCTCTGAATAAAAAAGCTCCATTTGCTCTCTCATATCGCTGTTTTTTCTAAGTTTTCATTGTGTTTGATAGGAATATTGTGTTGCTCCAGTGTGGAATTTACTCCCTCTACCGT